>JAXRJS010000007.1:2462500-3102500 GCA_037127375.1 Dione juno | reverse complement strand
TATGCTGTTCCATTGCTATAATAACTTGTGTGTTGTAGAATGCCAAAGAATTCTTTACATAATAGTATAATTAAATAGCAAATTACCCAGGCAAGACTCTTCATGAAGTCAGCATAGCGGCACTCATGAAGTGATTCTACAAGTTCTCGTAGCTCTGGGAACCGTGACCGCAACGCTTGTACAGCAGCTCCTTGCCTCCTTAAAGCTGATTGCAGGGCATGGCGTTCCAGCGCTAGTGCACATGCCAGCACACAGTATTGAATTATTGTACCTAAACATTAAAAAAACATATTTATTAAATACATTTTTCAGAAAGGTAAAATAAGTAAGTTATTGTGATTGTTGTTTTTATATAACGACTATACTTATGAATATATAAAGTAGCAAATTATTTATAATGTTTATAGTGAACAAATTACTGTTGAAATTGATTTAATATGAATATTAGATATAGTTATAACTAAATTATATACATTTTTTTATATACAACTGCACTTACACTTCCAAACCAAAATTTGATTTCTATAATTACACACACAGTTACTCACTTATATTTATTAAAAACAAATATAGAACATACTAACCAAAGTCTACTAGTTCATATGATTCGAATGTAGACACACAATCAATAAAAAGTTCAGCTGCATGGTTGTAATCTCTCACAGCCAAGCAATATATTGCTTCATAGGCTTTAAGTTTATTTCTAGAACGCCAATCACCACCTTTGTCAACTAATTCATGAGCCTAAAGAAAGAGATATGTACATTAATTTCATAAATTAATATATACAGTACATATATAACCTCCATATAACATCACTTAATATAACATCAAAATCACCAAAATATTAATATCAGTCTACTCTGTTTTAGCTTGTCTTTGATGAAATGATGCACTCTATACTGCACTCTATATTGTATACACACAATAATCAAAACCAATAATAACCAAAATGATGTTATTAAGTTATAAACAGTGCTTTTCAAGTAGCTATATTTATGAAGAACTGCAGCTTGATATATTTTGATATATTAATTTGTTTGTAATTTTATTACTTGGCCTGTAATAAATAATTCAAATCTCTGCATGATGTAAGAAATGGACTTTGAATGAAATAATTCATTCCTCTGAGTGGGCATTAACTGTCCTGTTTACAGTCAAATGCTGTAATGTCCATACATGGCATATTGTTACTAGATTTTATTAATTAACATTAAAAAAGAAATATATTACGAAATTAATATGTTTAGTAAATAAAATGTTATACCTTATTTATTGCTTTGCCCATTTCTTTCACATTACACCCATGGAAATAAGCAATCCTAAACATAGCAAATATAGCATCTAATCTACGGTTAGTTGTTAAAGTAGAGTCCTCATATTTAGATGTCGCCAGAACTGTTGCAGCTTCTTTGTCGCCTACGGAGCATAAATAGTCCAATCTAAAAAAGAAAAAAATGCATATGAGACATTTTAGAGCAGCAAATGTATTTTAATAAAGCAAATATGTCAATGTAGAATTTACCGATCTTGCCATACTGGTGTTTCTGAATCATCGTCTTCAAATTTTGCAAGCCGATCCTGATTCTCTTTTGCCATTTCATCAAATAGTTTTTGATCAAAGTGCCAACCAAGATCAGAACATACTTCTTTGTAATATGGGGCCATATGACCAGCCTTAATTCCTTGCCATAATTGCTCTTTAAGTTGAGGATTATCTTTAAATTCAGGTAACGATAACTTAAACTTGATCCCAGCCAACGCCATATATTCTGGTGTTTTTCCTTCAGCAGAGAGTTCCATTTTATAAATTTTAAAGGCTTCGAAATTAAATTAATAATACACTTTTAAACAGTATACAGTAAACACCTAAATAGACAAGTTTTATTTAACTCATGACATGACAAATTTAGCAAAAAGCATTTGTCAGTGTTATAATCTATGTTACAACCACATAGATTATAGATATACATAAATAGCGTAGTGAAAATATATATTAATACAAAATTCATTTTAATCCATGTGACAATATTATTTATTATTTAATAATTACTACTATTCTTTATTATTTAATTAATTGGTTTAGTTTTTTTTAAAGAATATAAGAAAAAAAAACAATATGAATAAAATATTTTTGAATTTTATAACAATATAGGCATAACAATTTTTATATTTTATCATAAGTCATAATCATATTTTATTTAATAAATTTTACATTTGTAGAATTAATTTGACATTTATATAAGGTTTTGACGAAACTGTACATTTATTAATTGACGTCTGGGTTTTGACATTCGTAATGAAATTCTGGATATTGTAAAATTGTACTAAATTATATTATAAATTAATTTCAAACAATCTTGTAACTATATTTCTATCTAAAAGCTAGATTAAGTATCAATAAATATATTAAGTATCAGGTTGTTGGATAAATATTTGAAGATATAATATATATTCCTAATATTTACCACAATGGTAAGACTTTTGTTTAGTTATTCTATTTTTTATTATTTCATCATATTTTAAAATATTACATTGATTACTTATCAGCATGGAAGAATAAAAGTTCGCACGTCAGAAGAGGAAAAAGCAAGAAAAGAAAAAGAGAGACAAGAGAAGCTAAAGATTTTTAAACATGCTATGAAAAACATTATGTCCAAGGTATGACGGTATAATTAATGATATATTTTATTATTATTATTAATTAATAGTGTAACTGGTATAATTGTGACTTTCAACATTCTAGAGAAAAAATAATGAAAATGATGAAGATCAGTTAGACCTTACTGGAAAAGTTTTAATGTCCAATCCTGATATTTATACTTTATGGAATATAAGAAGAGAAATATTGCAAATTTTAAGGTTATGCACATTTCTTTAAACAATTATATTTACTAATTTTTTTTTTACATATACAAAAGACATTTTGATTTTGATTTTACAGTAAAACCAAAGAAAGTAATGAAGAGATCTCTAAATTATATGACTCCGAGTTACATTTGACAGAATATTGCTTAAAAGTGAATCCTAAGTCATACTGTGCATGGCATCAAAGAGAATGGGTGCTAACTACAAGGTCTGATCCTGATTGGAAAAAAGAACTTGATTTGTGCAATACATATCTCAAATTAGATGAAAGGAATTGTATGTTTTGGTTCTGTGTAAATATTTTGATTTCATTCCAATTCACTTCAAAAAAATTTTATTTTTTATTTTTTTAGTTCACACTTGGGACTATCGTCGATTTGTAGTTAGTCAATGCAATCCACCTTTGCAAGAAGAATTTGATTATACAACTGAAAAGTTGTATGATAATTTTTCAAATTATTCAGCTTGGCATTATAGGAGTAAAATGTTAGTAGAGTTATTTCCTGATTTGCAAGGTAAACATTTGTTTTACAGCAACAAATATTCAGTCTTAATATCAAAAATGAAAGTAAATTCAATCGTTCCAAAATGTATTTATAAAATATTTCTATTACTTTCTTAAGGAGGCAGACCAATACAAGATAATCATCATAAGCATGAATTAAAAATGGTTCAAAGTGCTGCCTTTACTGATCCAGATGACACTAGTGCATGGTTCTATCAAAGATGGTTATTAGGTAATATTATTATGATAGTTTTAACCTTTTAAAATGCTTTTGAATATTGTTGCCACTGACCGTAATTCTGCTTTCATCATACAGAATTAAGAAGAAAATCCATTGAACTCAGGTTTAATTCATTTGATGTAATTATTTATTCCTACTTTAGGTGCAGTAAAAGTAACCATACAACCAGTTGTTTTTTGTATATCTCTATCAAAAGCGACTGTAGCATGGAGTCAAAGTATCTCATGTGAATATATAAAAAATAAAATTAAAGTACAAATAAATGATTTGGAAGTTGAAGGTGATTGGAAATCTTGTACTGGTTATGAATATGATGATTTGTGGATATTAGAACACAATATAATATCAATTGATGGAGAAGTTAAGGTTTGTTATTATTAGTGGTAATTATGATGTGACAAAATTTCATGCTTTTGGAACTTTAAAAGATTAAGACATTTGTTTTTATCGTTTTTAGCTTGAGCATGTCTTACCGAATGAAGAAAAAGAAATAATTATTTGTGATAAATATCAACCTAATATGTATGTGGGAAAGAATAATATAAGTTTTCAAAATCAGTACTCTAACCCAGTTGTGGAGGAACTTAATGAACAACTTGATTCATGTAGACAGTTGCTGGCTCTTGAACCAGATAATAGATGTAAGTCAGTATATTAAATGCTCAAATGTATGAAAATATTTGTTTATAATGTTAATTGTTTATTTGCCATAATTTAAATTTTAAGTTCAAAATCACATGTTCTTTAACTTTAGATTTTATATAAACATGCTTCAAGTAACTCTCATTTAATATTAAACTATTTCAGGGACATTGCTCACAACAACTGTCTTCTTACACTGTATTAATGCTAACTTGTATCATGAAGAAGTAATAGAAAACCTGAAAACTTTGAAACAATTGGATATTCAAAGAACAGGGTATTATAGCGACTTGATGACTAAATGGAACATTGAAAACCAGCTGTCCAACAACTATCAAAATATATGTACAGAATATAACATAGAATTTAGTGAAAGAATAACAAGTCTACCTCATATACAGTATTATAGCTATTGTAAAATCGTTGACCTATCCAACCAAGAATTAACATCCAGGATACTGCCGTCATTAGTTAAGTTACAACATTGTAAGGTAAGCTAATTTCATTACATTTAAATAACAAATTTAATAGCCACCAAATCACAAAGTAATAAACCTTCTATAATATATATGGTACTAAAATAAGTGGTACTTATATAAAATGACACTAAGGTGACATTTTATATCTGATTAAATATGCGGGTTACAGTATGAAGCAGAATAAATTAATGTTAAATTTCACCTCCAAATTGTATACTTATATCCTTTTTTATCCAAATATTTAACTTTATTTAACATATTTATATCAAATTTTTATTTCAGCTTCACTTAGGAAATAAAAATATTCTTTTTATCTATTTAATGTCCTAAGCAATACAGTTGCCCTTAATAACACTTATTTTACAAATTTCTATCTTGATTTCAGGATCTGAATTTATCTGGTAACAAATTAACCACCCTAAAAGGATTTCCTAATTTGGACTTAGAAAAATTAAACATAGAAGACAATTTAAATTTAATATCCGATGAGATTGCTATATTTAAAGAAAAACACAAAACGATAATTGTTATATTTTAATTGTAAAGAATATATTTATGAACAAATATCTTATAATTACATGGAAGTATGATTTATTGGGGATGGATCCAAAGGTCTAGGCTTAAATATGTTAATTTGCATGCACAAATTATTATTTATATATTTGAAAATGTTATTCATTATTTATACATAATAATAGTATATTTTGTTACAAATGCTACATTGTTGAGCCAACTACCTACATTTATTAATTTTTTTAATTTATCACAGTTCAGTCATAATTTTTTTCTGTTTGTATAACAACACTATAATAAAAAAATATACAACTCATTACTCAAAGAAAGAAATCAATACTAACAACAGACTTAGTATTATTATATAACAACTAAATTGGATATTGGTAAAATATTTTTACTCCTTAGATCATGTTAGCACCAAGTTTGGTTTGCAATATTTGAGCAAAGGTAATTTTATGTAAAACAAATTTAAAAAGAAACTACTTTAAAGATTTTAAAATAAGGGAGATTCAATATTTTAATCTTCTAATTTTTATTTTTATTGAAAACTCGAGTACCTAGTAATTTTTAAAATAAGTATGTTGTAAATGTTAATAAAGAATTATGAATATTGTATGGTGTTTATACAAATAATAAAAGAATACAGAAATACTTCAGGTTTTTCATCTTTCCTTCCACTTCTTTTACATACTAGCATTTATAAATGAATTCATAACTTCCCTAATTGAGATTATGCAAGGATCTTCATCCCAATATAATTTTCCACAGGTTTCACACAACAAAGAAAATTTTGATGACTGTGATAGTTTATCCACATCACTTATGTCTATTACTGCACCCTTACTGGTTTGACAAGAATGATTTTGTTTGTTTACTGGTTGATGATATACTTCTTCTCCATCTGAATCACTAAGAAAATTCTCATAATAATCCTCTTCCTCATTGTCACTAACATATTTGTTTATCTTAGGGTTGACCTTATGAGATAATTTATATCTTTTACAAAGATCTTGAACTTCAATTGGTGATAATTTTTTAAGACTATTTTCATTACAATATAAACACCTACACAAAATGTCACCTTGAGAAATTTTTATATTAAAATGAGATAGGGTTTTTGCAACTTGTTCTCGAATATTTACTTTCCCTATATCTAAAATGAGGTTTTGTGAGAATTTTGGAGTTGGAGATAATTTTAATTTACCTGTTAAAACAAAACGATCCTCAGTTAATGCATAGTTAACAGTATCATACCACTGCATTGTTGGAAATGGCTTGATGGTGTCAATACCACAATAACGAAAGTATGGTATTAAATGTGACAATTCGTTTTCTACTAGTATTTTAATATCTTGAATGCTTTGTAGTTTCAACTCTTGTGTAGAAGATTGAAGTCTGTCAATAACTTTAATTTTTTTTGTGCATTTTAATTTTTTTTCAAGCATTATATCATTACAAATATCTTCAAAATTTATGTGTTGTGCAATGCACAATTTTTGTAAATATTTGTAGATTTCCAGAAGCACAAAAGCATCAAGTGCTGCATAATATATCTGAGTATCTCTCAGTGGTCTTAGTTCCCAATTGGAGCATTGCTCAGCTTTGTCCAATGGTAATCCAAAACAAATTTGCACTAATGAACTTAAACTGTTACCACCACTGTCATTATCATTTGGCAATGTCAAACCAACATTAATAAGACTTTTCCATAGTAAACTAAGATCTAATAATCCTTCACCCTTAATTTTTATGTTACTTAAGCCATTTACCGAAGCCTTTATTTCTTTTAAATCTTGTTCAAGTCCAAAACCCAACTTTATTATTTCTGCATTATCTAGCAACGACTTATTAAACCTATACCAGACACTTGAATATTGTTTGGAATTTAATATTAAAGTGTCAACTAAGTAAACATGATCAAAAGTAGCTATTTGTATCAGAGCCACTTGAGACTGAGCTGCTCCAAAAGATGGTTTCCATTCACAATCAATGCTCACTATGTTGTAACTTAATAAAGTAGAAACTAGGTCATAAAATTTTTCTCCTGTATTTATCATAATAATATTATTGTCAGATAGTGGAAGTCGATAGAAAGCATGTTTAACATCTTCAGCTGTATCCCAGTTTTCTTCTTCTGCAACTGTCTCTTGTATCGAAATGTCTTTTAAAGCTAAAGGTAAACTATTTTCAGGTAACTGAAAGTATGAAGCCCATTTTAGTGCCTCATTTGTGTCATATTCTGTTAACATATCAATAAATTGATGTGCGCACTCTGTACTATTTTGAAGGGAATCTTTGACTAAGTCATCCCAGACTGATGAACTTATATTATGTTCTACATATTTCTGATATATTAAATATCTTAGTCCTCCTGTAGTGCGATTTTTACTAAGATTTTTACATGTTTCTATTGGAATGTTAAATTTGTTACATAACCGACCAACCAATTTCCCTAGTGGTTTATAATGAATCTTATCATATTTTACATTACATATTGTATTCTCTTCAATATATTTTTGTGCATATGCCTTTATAGAAAAATTTTTGTCCAATAAATTATCTAAAAATAATAAAAAAGGTCTTATTTGATTTGGACATTCAGTCAGATATTCATCTACTAGGTTAGCTTTGTCTTGCAGTACAAGAGGAAATAATAAATTTTCCACAGGTATATCATCAAATAGCTCCATAGCTATGACAATTTGAGATGCTTGTTTACAATTATCATTTTTGATCATATTGTTAATTAGTGGTAATATAGCTTCTTTGATGGTATATACTTTAAATGTTTTTATGACCAAACTAAGAAAGTTTTGATTCCTTTGTTGTATTGCAATTTGAAATGCAGGTAGCTTTAATGATTCCTCTGGGTGCACATCACTAGTTTGAGACCATTTGTTAAGAACTTCACAAAAGTAGTATGGCAAAGTTTTCGGTTTACTGTCCTTGAACTCCTCACAGTTTATGAGACAAACTAAAGCTACCCTATAATGATCTGTAGTCAATTGAAAAAACATTTCAAAATGTTGATCAATAGTAGGACTCTTTTTCCAAGTTTTCCACTTCACTTTCAGTTGTTTAAGCCATAATAATATATTTTTATCAAGATCTACATCTACTCCCATTATTTTTAAAGATTCTTCGAGAGATGGAACAATTTTTATGCTTTGATCATTACAAACAAGCTGATTAATATCCATGATTTTCTTCTCAAATATCGAATTTCTCGAATATATAATTCTATTTTCAATACAGCAATAGAATTCTTAAATTTTACAAGTATTCTGTCAATAGATTAGAATTGGTATTACATTTTGAGATTGAATACGAATGCAATTGTTAATTTATAGTATCATTTGTGTGGTTATCGTACGTCAATGTCAATTGTCAACAATTATAACAGTCAAAAAAAAAAGTAAAGATAGAATAAAAAATACAATACGTAATCGAGTTGCTATAAATAAAATAAGTAAGTAGTCAAATAAATTTATAATAACAAGTAACTAAATCTTGTATAAAATATAAAGGGTAAGAACTGTATACGTAATAAGTATGGAAATAAGGGTTAGGCTATTTCTCACCAGCATTTCAAGTCTCTTAAACTTACTCCGTAAAAGTAAATATTTTAAAAATATAATGTTAAATATTATATAATATTCATTATATACATATATATTTATATTAGCTAAAAGTATTATGCCTATAATATAAGCGAAGTTAGATAGAAAAAGAAAAAGAAATTCAAAATTACAACCCAATAAAACAGAGGAGACTTCAAAAGATCCAAAAGTTTAACAGACCACTACTCACTGTTTTTATTGATTATCAAAAAGCCTTCGATACTTTAATTCATTCATTGATTTGAAAAGCTTGAGACCACTGGATCACACACATAAATAAAATAGGTGTAAAGCCAAGAAACCTAGTCTCACTCATAATCTTTACAACTCTACAAGAGTCAATCATCCGCAAACTAAATTGGAAGAAAGTCTGCGTAAGCATAAACGGAAATAAACCTTATTTAAGTTTTGCTGTCAGAAAACCAACACACAAACGAACTGGAAGTAGAAAGAAGTCAACATCACACGGAAGAAGTTCTTAAGCCTCAAAGAAATTTTTATAAGCTCCCATAAAATGTCCAAAAGCTTAATCACCGGTTCACTAAAGTTAATGCCTCAGACCTAAAAAGAATCAGCGCAAGAAACTCAGCGGGCGATTTTTTTTATATAGTCATTCATAATTTTAGTTAGTAGGAGTTGTGATCTGCGCGTGAATATATTATAGTGGACAAGCAGTTGCTGCAGGTGCAAATCCACTCTCTCGTCCTTGATCTCACGTAGCTGGTGGATCGAATGGCCGGATACGACCGATAAGACACCTAGGGTGCAGGAGATTGGCCACACGCCACTAAAGGATCCCGACGTATGCCCTTTTAGGCATATCCCCTTGTACATCGCCTTATGCTGTAAAATCCGGATGCGCTTGTCTATCAACAATGCTCGCCTCCTACACCGGTGAGGTCTTGTGTATATAATTGATGGATCACTCATAGACTGATTGCACTGGAAGTAAGACTGCCAGTGGGTGGTGGGGTCGTCACATCCCTACGCCAAGAGTTTTGTATGCTGATGATGTTTGTCTTATGGCTGATTCAATAGAATCCCTCCAAATCTATGTGTACCCACTACACGCTTCATGTCTAAAGTTGGCCTGGTTATAGGCACCAGCAAAACACAGATACTAAACAGCCACCCAGAGGCTTTTATGGCGATTCTTCAATCATTAGCTTGGATGGCATTACGCTTGAAGAAGTTGCATATTTTAAATACTTAGGCAGCAGATTAAGATGCGACAACACCTTGGCGTTGGAGATACCTGCGCGTATAGGAGGTGCTGCAGCGGCCTTCGGTCAACTTAAATTGCAAACAAAAATCTTGGTGTACAAAACAATTGTCCTGCCAACGTTACTATACGCTGCAGAAACTTGGTGCTGTTATAAATCAGATATCAAAAAGTTAGACGCCTTCCATCTGAAATATCTAAGATGTATTCTACGAATCAAGTAGCAGGATGATAGCAGACTGCCAAAGGCTGTCTTTTACTCTGAACTCGCAATCGGAAAATGCAAACAAGGAGGACAGTACTTACGCTACAAAGCTGTGATCAAGTGCAATCTTGTGGCATGCAGTATACCGACTGATGGGTGGGAGGAACTTGCACGTCTTAGACCAGAATGGCGACGAATTATTCAAAAAAGTGTTAACCTTTTCGAAAAAAAGCGCTTAGATAACTTAAACGCAAAACGCCTAATACGGAAGACCAAACCAAGGCCCTCTTACACCTACACATATAACTCAGTTGACCAGCTTTACTGTGAGCCGTGTGACCGAATATTTAAAACTAAATTCGGGATTGCAAGCCATATAAGCCAGAGCTTACCAAAAAAAGACTTGGATTAAAAAAAAAAGAAAGATTAGGGTCGCCGTCGCCGGATACGGTGTGGACGATATGATGATGATGAGTAGGAGTTGGCATGTCACCTTGGTTTGGCATTCAATCGGGTGTCAAACAGGGCTGCGTCATGTCAGCTTGGCTGTTCAATTTGTATTTGGATAGCTGTCTCCAAGGAGTGACATGCATGCAAGTAAGATAAAGGTTCTGATATTTGAAAGACATGAAGAAAGGACGGAATGCAAGATTTTTGTGATTGGAAACTTATTAGAACCAGTGAATGAAGTAGTATACCTGGGGAATGTGTTAAGTAGAGATGGAAGATACGTAATGGATGTGGAAAGGCGTAGTGATGCCGGTAGCAGAATGAACGGTGCCTTGACTGCACTGTTGAGACTTCAGAACGTCAATGTAGTTGCACGTTTGGCCGTACACAATGAAGTTCTAGTGCTGATGTTATTTTATAGCAGTGAAACGTGAGTATTGCAGAAGAAAAATTAACGAAAGATAAATACTTTGGAGATCCGATCGCTTCAGAGGATATGCGGAGACAGTTTAACTGACCGAATTTGTAACGCAGGGATACACAGATTATTACCAGCCAGGAAATCACAGTGAGAATGCAGAAGAACGTGCTTAGGTGGTTTGGCACGTCGAGAGAATGAGTGATGAAAGAATAGTAAAAAAGATATACGAAGCTAGTGAATGGTAAGAGAGGCAAGGGAGACCTCGGTTTGACCTTCGAAAACACAGTGTCAAAGCTACTGGAGGAAGGTCACGTAAAAGTATGAGGACCCCCCGGAGAGCATGTATGAGGAGATTAATGACGGTGGACGAGGAGGAAGAGGCTCCGTTCTCTCGGAATACCCCGCTTATCTTATCCTATATTATCTTACAATATCAGTCACTCAGTCACTGAAAGAAGGTAATCTCGAATCGAAACTAAAGGCAATTAGCTTGACATGTAGCTTCTGGGCTTACTGATAACCTCTGGACCATTATTAAACGACATCTTGTTTAGAATCATTGGGCCAAAGAAAAAAGTTAAGACCATATCCACGCTGGGCAGATGATCTTATAAAAACAGCTGGTACTTAATGTGAGTATTAGAGGACAGAAAACGCTAGTTATCTCTAGAGGAGGCTTTCCGTTGAGAGGTGCTCTTGCAGCTGTACACTCATTTATACCTACTTAAAGTAGATGAGTACATCTGATGACATTGTGAACAATTAAATTAATTGAATTTTTGAAAATTCATGATTTTCAAAACATTTAACATGTACTCTTTTTTTGATTACATTAGGTAAAAGATTAACAGACAATCTAATTAATTTTTAATGCACACTAAGTTTCTTTAAAATTATCAAATTGTTATTATGTACTGTTTAGCAAGATATAAAATTTGTAATTACCCAAGTCACGAGTGTTTACAAATGTATATTTTTTTAGGCGTTAAAGCCAAACAATATCTCATTTTAAATACATTTTTGTATCTGTGTCCTATGTCTGGCCATAGGTAAAGTAAATTGTAGAGGACTGAGAAACCAAATATCAATCAGAAAAGATAATGTAACATTATGTTTTTATCTATTTCGTGAAAGTATTTTTTTATTTTTATTTAATGTATAGCTCGATTTAAAAGAATGAATAACGCACCTCAATTTTCTTTACGTTGGAATAATTATGTTACTCATGTAACAGAAGCATTTAATGTGTTGCGGTTTGAAAATGATTTAGTTGATGTGACCTTATGTTGTGATGGTGGTAAAATTCGAGCTCACAAGATGTTGCTATCCGCGTGCAGTAATTATTTCAAGCAAATATTCAAGGAGAATCCTTGCCAACATCCTGTGATCATATTTAGAAACTTTAAGTATGATGATCTCAATGCAATTATCAACTTTATGTATCATGGCGAAGTAAATATCTTTCAGGAACAATTGGAATCTTTTTTGATTACTGCTGAACTTTTAGAGGTTAAAGGATTAACTGATAATGTCGAAGATGAATCATCTAAGAATCAAATAAGGATAAATGACAATAATTCGTTAGATTTAAGTTCTAAATCTAGTAGACCAAATGACCCTCCTGTGCTTATTCCCACTGATGAACCTATGAATCTAGCAACTTCACCTGTTAGCAGAGAAGAAAACATTCCTCAAGATAGTTTAACTTCTGTACAAGAATTGGATAATGATGTAAATGATCCTCAGCCTGAAACCTCAAAATTTGACAGCACAAAGCTAAAATCGTCAGCTGCTGTCATTGATGAAATGCAGATTGACGCACAAAATGCAACAGCTGAGGACTTATCTGATAAAAGTAATACAGGTTTGTGGATATATATTTCTTAATTCTATTATGTATAATAAATATTTAACAGAGATACTGCCATACCGTAGACTACTGTAACTTAGTCTTTTAAAAATTATAAATAGAATTTATTATTTGTAACATACATTTTAAATATTTACAGAATCAGACTTGGCCAAATTCAGATGTCAGCTATGTCCTAAAGGTTTTAAACACCCCACATCCTTAACATTACATAAAGATTCTCATGCAGGAAAAACTCAGTGTCCAGTATGCCATCGGTCATTTTCAAGATCTTACGACATGAGAAGCCATTTACAGAGAATTCATCAGGGGAAGCAATTGACTATAAAAGAGATTAGATACAAGAATAATAGTGATAGTGTACCATCTAAGCCTTTTAGCTCTTAATCTTCAATAGTTATAGTAAACTGAGCTTACTGTAATGCACCAAGTGCATATTAAAAATTAATGTTATTTATATGACTGTTAACAAATATATGTTATATATTTTATATTTACCTTTCACAAAAAATTGCTCAGTGCTAAGCTTTGGCTACTTTTATACTAGTCTATAAAATGATTATAATTGTTTTTAAATATAACTATTTATACCTTTTTATTGTGTTTCATTTTGCACTCCCTTAGTATAGAATAGTCATACATCATGATACAAAATAATATGTAATGTTACAATTGCCACTTAAGAAATCTTAATATTTTTACAAACCCTAAAATATGTTTTTTTAGATATATACCTAAATAATATTTTTTTAATTATATAACCATTTGAATGGTGCAAGTTCAAACACAGCTATGTTCATATTTTTATGTTTTCTAAAAATATCTTTAGGGTCAAATAACATTTAAAAAAACTAAAATTGTATATTTTTGTAATATTGGATTTACAATGAAATAGTACATTTATCATATATATATTAATCATTTCGAAATTGGCTTACATATATTTTCGATAATTTAAGTGTTGCTGAAGGAACACTCGTTGATGGCTATATAGCCTATTCTGGAGCGAAAGGCTCTACCGTAAATCCCACAAGAGAAGGGACCGACAACTGGTGGATTGACGACGGCTTAGTGGTGTTTCCTCCGCTTTTCACACCTTTCTTGCCCGTCGAATACTCGCTTTCCCCACTTCGCTCTGTCTTCAGCGAGGCACATCCCTCCTGGCACAGGCGTTGAATCAAGAACTGGTATGCCTATTGGTCTCTTCCCGTGTGGTATGACACCTAGCAACTCACGACGAGGCAGCCGAGAGGGGTCCATCCGGTGCGTATGCCTCAACCACCGCAAACGTCTTTGCTTCAGCAGAGAGTTGAGACTGGGAAGATGCGCGATTTCTAAAACCCTCTCATTTATTACTCTTTCCTTGAATTAGATCTCCAAGAGAGATGTTCTGGAGACAGCGCAGGTGACGACGCTCCTGTTTAGCGCACGTGGTCCATATGTCAGCACTGTACAAGAGCATAAACAAGACGCAAGCTTGGTTTACGACCATTTTGGTCTTTGCTATGAGGTATTTTTCCATACTATTGCAGTTAACCGCCCAAACACGGTGGCTGCGCTGCTAATACGGATGTCGATCTGATCTCTGCGACTAGCGAGAGATTTTTTGATAAGGTTGACCTCAACTAGCAAAGACAGTCATATAAACCTGTTAGCGCCATCGTAGAATGTCTTACTCTACGCAACGGTTATCGTGTAAGTTCAATTTCAGGGCTAGGGCTTAGGACTTTCGTCTGGTTCGGTCTGGTTAGACAAAGCGCAGTTTAACCATCCAAGTTCAAACACACTACGTATATCAAATGGGCGGATATAATCCAAAATGAAGTGTCTTAAGCTTAACGCTATATGTTCTTTTTGCGAACTCTGCAAAGAATGCGAGACATACGGGTAGATTATACGTAATTGTTAATAAGTTTTCTTCAATACTTGAACAACCAATATTATATCATAATTATTCAGAATACAAATATTCAGAATATTATTTATTATATTTATGTACGAATAACGCTTGATTGAGTTAACTCATAATCATATATAAATAATAATAATAGTCGTCCTTTATTTATTTATGGTGTAGCAAAGTGTCATAAAATACTGAGATGCTAATTATAAATTTGTAACAACTTTAAAGAATGAAAAATTAAAATGTGTACGCAGCGGGACTCGAACCTGCGCCTATTAGGAAAGCGTCCATGTGCTCTAGGAAATTAAGCCACTCTTATACTATTTATTTCAAAACTCTTATACGTTTGTTACAATTTACTTTATTATTAATGAATCATCTTGTAGCATCTCTGTAGGACGAGTTACATAAATTTCTAAAAAAAAAGATATCTTAGTAGAATTTAAATTTTAAATGTCGAAATATAGTAGTACTGAAAGTGAGAATAAAATATATATATACACGAAAATCCTATACTCAAGCATTTCAATGTTTTTGTTAATTAAGTCATATTGTGCGGGACCTGAGTTACGCATTAAAATGTACCTTTTAAAAACAATACAAATGGACATTTGATTCGAAACAAAAGCTTGGGCAGGCTGTGTGTAGTTAGTAGTTAGTAGTTACTAGCTAGTAGCTATGCACCGAAGCTCGCAGCCATGAGCCTCTGTACACTGTACACTGTAGAGAGTTGAGACTACAGGGGGAGGAACGACTCCACCGCACGTATACGTAGCGTAGCCGGCAGGCGGCAGCCGCTCGTCGAAGCAGGGGCGCAAGGCGGGGGTGGCGGGGGGTGGGGGGCGCGGGCGGCGCGCTCAATACGCGCGCGCGCTGCAGATTTCAATCACCAGTCGCGTTTTGACGCCGCTTGCGTACGGCTATAGTGACGTATGAAACGGATATATACAGAACGCTGCGATATCGCGATTTTGTTCACGCTTCCAATAAGTACGTATCGTATTTTAATTCAGGAAAGTTGTGATATATATATTTAAGGTATTTTTTAGATAACGTGCAAATTGTTTACGTTACGTAATGTACCGTGTACTAGTGTTTTATTTTGTTTACATTGTATTCACATGTATGCTGATAACAAGTTAAGATTATTAAAATAACAATGATCAATGAATAAATATAATTAATACATAAAATAGTGCAAATCTGGTTATGTGTAACCATGAGCTTTTAGAAACATCGACGGATTGGTGATCATAACGTCAATCGAATAACCACTCGCTATTTTAGTTTATGGACTAAGTGCATATTTGCGAACGATGACGCCGAAATGAGTTTCTATTCAGTTTAATAAGTGTGTGAATATTTGATGGTATGCCGTGAACTGGAGCGCATACAGTCCACATTTGCTCGCCAAACGTCGCGCGGCGGCGCAAAGGGGGTATTGATCGGCGGCGGCGGGTCGCGAGACGCCGGCGTTACCGCCTGCCGCCTAAATAAAGCTCTGCATGTGTGCCGACTGCCGACTGCCGCCCTACGTCGACGCCGTCGCCGCCGACAGCGCCTTACACTTTCATGCTGTCACATCTTGTGATACTATTATTATTACTGGATAATGCACTGTATTATCGACCACTGCTAGTGGCTGGCAATCCTGACTGTTAACGCAATTTTAATCGTGGTTTTCTACACATAAATAAATTGTAAAAAAATAATTTAAATGTTAAAATAAAAAATTAATCGATTAAGCGTTAGACTGTTAGATATTCGAAAAATATACAGGTAGCTATACTGTACACAGTGGTGAATGAAATAGAAACATTAGAAAGCTCACGCGTTGTAGTACAACACGGTCTCTAAAGGTCATGTGAAGAAGACATAATTTAAAAAGCAATATAGACAATAAAATTAATTTTAAATTATTAAAAAGTGCACGTAGCTAGTGTTAGAAATTTTTTTTTAAATATTACCTAAAATTTGTTTTATTGCTTAACAAACCAAATGTTATTTTGTTATAGTTGGAGATGTTGGGATAACTGGAGTATAACCTGTCAGAGCTATGGCGCGCACTGTGCTTGCAGGAGGAGCATTGCTCTATGTCCTGACGATAGCGCTGGAGACAAGTGCGCTTATCCTCTTGCCGCATGATGTACGTCCAGGTCATGCTGTTCGTCATTTTGTCGGCAATCACTCACGATATACACTGCTGGACCCCGAATTTGCGCCCTACTTCACACTTTTAGATGATGGTTTACTGATGACTACAGCCGATCTTGGACCCCTCTTAAATCAACCTCTGAATTTGGCTGTCTTAGAGCAAACACCGTTCAGTAGTTCCGCTCATACAGTTCATGTTTTGGTTATGGATCGAAGAAAAATGATACATTTTGCTGAAACGAATGGTCTACACGGGGAAATTAATGAAAATACCCCACCAGGAACAGTGGTCGATTTTCCGCCGATTAAAGCCACAGCTCTTGTAAATGTGGGACCTATTGCCTACAAAATCATAAAAGGCAATGAGCGATCAATATTCGCTCTTCGTGAGAAATCAAAGTCTACTAACTCAGACGTTAGATCAGTCATAACTGAAGGTGATATCGAGATAATTGCTACGAAAAGTTTAGATTTTGAAACAAAGAAATATTATGATTTAGTGATTCAGGCCACTGATATACTCGGGGCTAATAGAGCTAACCTTCCAGTTAGAATTATTGTTGCTAATCAGAACGATCATGAACCTTTGTTCGAACAGGAAATATACTACTTTGCCGTAAATGGTACTTGCGAAAATAACTGTCGTAATGAGACTGCACATTGGCAACGATTTTCTAATATCGGCAAAGTACAGGCTTTCGACGCTGATGGCGATCGCATATATTATTCAATTAAAACTCCCACCAATCTTGCAGTTATAGTACCTCAAACAGGAGAATTGATATTAGCGGGCGACCCTGATGGACACGAAGTTGAGTTACAAGTTTTAGCACACGATACAGGGACTCCGCCGCGAAAAAGTCAACCTGCTCAAGTTTTTATTGAATTTATTATTCGCGAACGAAAAGATATGCCGACACTTCATCGAGAAAAACGAAGGGTAACTCGTGCGGTACGTCCGACCAAACGTATTGAATTCACTGAAGCCGATGGCGAAGTTGAAGGACGTGCCGTGTTTACACTCGAGAAAGAAACTGATCGGGAAACTTTCAAAATTAGGGACGAAAATCCGTGGGTTACAGTTGAACCAAGTGGTGTGGTGAAAGTTAAAAAGAAGTGGGACTACGAAGAGCTGGGACCGGAGAAGACTATAGACTTCTGGGTTACCATCACTAACGCTGGTAATGGAGGTAAGTCATTCAAAACATTTTCATTAAACAATAACGAGTTTATTTCTACATTTGTCGCATAAATTACACTAGCTCTATCTACAAAAAGACGCGTACTTATGACCTTTATAGATATATCTATTTTAATACCTTTTACGTAATAGGCAGATGTTCATCAGACTCTAATCGTCTCTATTGCAGTTAACGGTAAAAATGCAAATAGTTGCAATATATAACCTTATATAATAATTATAATATTAATTTATTAACCGATTATTTATTATTGTATACTAGTAACATAGAAAATTATATAGCACATAATAATTATCAATATAACATATATTTTTACTAGAATCTAATAGATATAATCTGACTATTTAACTATTTGTCGAAAGACATAACATATTTATATTTAAAAAAATATATGTACATATTATTAATTAGATAAAATTTATAGATAAAAAATATTTTTTAGTGAAACTTGTATGACGGCAGAGTTATGGTAAACGCGTGGGTTGCACCTGTCGTATCGAATGGCTCATTGGTGCATGACATCGTGTCGACAGGTCCCGCACTAGCTTGCTTCACATTCCCATCACGACAAGCTTAATTGCTCTCATATCAACCGAATATGCATTTAAAACGATTGCATTTTACGTCAATTTTTTAAAAACCTACTACCTACCTGCCTACAAATAGGCACTAGCGTCTAACGCTTGCTTTTACATATAACGTACAAATAACGCATAGTTTGAAGTCCTTTCAAATGTTTCAATTATAATATTTTGCCATAAAGTATGATCATGCCCTTTGAATATTGAATATTATAAAATATAGTACATATATTTCTTAGAATGGCGTGTGTATTTAAAGATATCGCGACAATTTTTGGAAGATATTTAAAACATTACACTGATTTTATTAGGAGTTAGGAAGAAACTATCGTTAGTTAGTTGGTTGTATATAATATATGATGTTCATAGATCCTTATATATCTTGAATATTTAATGCTATTTCACGACGAACTGTAAAGGCACGTAGAAGCCCGCTGTCATATTTCTTAAATGTATATATTGTTAAACGAAAATTCGTGAGTTATCACGAATTTTAAATCGAACAAAATATTTCACATGAAGCTGTACTTTTATTACTGTATCATTAAAAGTTTTTTAATTTGACTTCGATCTTACATTTTCACAAGTAATTATATTATTATGTGAATTACTAACGCTTACGAGGAGTATTTTGTAAACCATTAGTGTCCGTATTAAAGACATATATTTATTTATTATCTATATTTATTTATGCTATCACAATTTTTTACACATACCTGTATACTTTCGCCAAAAGCGTGTTTTGATCGACAGAGCACGTCTGTAATAGCTTTAACAGTTGTGCACTGTAACGTCTGGCAGACTATTGGGCTAGACTTATTGAGATAGGTCGGCGACTTTGTACTTTGTTGTGACTTATGACGATTAGAACACTATTATTATTATTATGACTGTCTAAAGAAATTTAAAAAGTCATTTGATATTTACAATATGTTATTACGTAAATTTTTCAATTTTATTTAAATATCGAAAACAAACCTGTACATAAAAATACAATGTATATACGCGGTATAACTTAAAATCACAATTATGATATTGAAGGATCGTAATCGTCTGACGATTTTGCTTATGACAATAAGTAAAACTGAAAATATCTTATAAGAGTCATGAAATACAGGTACAAATTAAAAATTAGGCTTACAACCGCTATTTCTTGCTTTGTAAAGAATTAATAATCTTAATTAGATGATTATTAATAAACATTTTAATAAGTTATTATTTAATTATAATAAAGTTATTAAAGGTAAAACTTTAAAACAAATATTCAAGATTGATGGGCGTAACATGCAGCACGAGACTGGGAACAGGTGATCATGGGATGCTATTATAATCATAAATCGTAATGTCGCGCTAGAGATGAGACAGGTTGTAACCACCGTGCAGAATGCGTTGATAATTGTAGACCTGTCGCACGGCCCCGGCTGTCTTGTCGATTCTATACGCCATGATCACGACGCAATGCCAATTTAACTCTTCTATGAAATAAATGCTTTTTTCTCTTGTATACGGACGCATGCGAAAGGTATGTGTGTCGAAATTGAAGGAATCAGGTAATTTATAACTTATTTCTATATAATGTAGCGATGTTATTACATGGTATTACTGGATTATATGTGAAATTTCTATTGGTTAGTAATTTTTTAAATTTATTTTTACTGGAAATAAATCGAGTTTATTATAAGATACTAGATTAGATCTTAGAAATACATATAGGTAAATATAACGTTAAAAATAGATACTAAAATTAAAAACTATTTTAAAAATATAAATATATACTCTATTGAATATTATGTTATTTCAATTAGCACATGTTACGAAAATTATACTTACCAATTAATGAAAATACAATTACCTGCAAAAATTTAATAAAACAAAAGTTTAGTTACACATATTGTGTTCCCAAATAATAATAGTGATAGAGATGAAATGCTAGGTAATAAGTAATAACTCCTGACAGGCCTCGCAAAACATTTACGCTCCGTTTGGCCAACGCTGTTTGTTAAAGTATAAAGTCAGTCATTCATTCAATCAATGGCGATGGGTGCGGGCGTCGGTCGCACAACAATCGGCGCACTGACCAATTCCCCTCATTGTGTTCAGTCGCCACAATTACATACGCACTTCCTATGAAAGACCCCACAAGTTAATATCTGATCACATCTGCTAGCCTACTTTTTATTCTTAATCGTTTATCGTAATTAGGATGAGTACGAGGTTTTTTTTTTATATGAACACATCATGTGAATCATGGTGAGTCTAATTTTAGATGCCTTAAGTTCCCTCTACTGTATCGTCGGCGTTGTTTGTATTGTGGACTTTCTCTGAGACTTTTATCTGTCAGAAGTTTTAATGATATCGTTCTTAAATACCCAAGTGTTGTTACACTTAGATAGAATCTGATATAAAATTGGAATACTTGAAATTTATTAATATTAATATCAAAACTGTCGGTTTAAATTTTTTTTTATGAAGTGCTTGTTCCATTGTAAATGCTTTCATACAAAATAAACAAGTGATGTAGTACCACGTGCGAATGTATAATCGTGTGCTTCCCTACGTGGGTCAAGAAATGACTATGAGTGTTTACAGACCACTTGTAATTTGTAGGAAGGTTGAAGTACCGTATTGTCCAGTTTATTTTGTTTGTAATATAATATATTTCACGTTGAAATATTTAGTATGGGGTTACACGGACAAAGTGTTTAAATTATACAACGTATATTTATTATTGAACATTATTTTAACTAGGCTCGTCTATTAATTAACTTCTTACTGTAACAAATAAATACTGTATTGTATGCAAAATTTTATTTCACAATTTTTGAATAACTGATAGTGAGAGCTTAAATCGTGAGTAAAGTTTATATCACATAAAACCAATAACTATTATAAAATATTTATTTAATTCAATTGATAACGCTAAACATGAAATAATGTTACTCTAAAATATTGTATTCTTACATCAACAACATCAATTTAGGAACAATATGGTAGTCGTGACTAGCGCGTGAAGCAAAAGCATCTTATATAATTAGATCGAACACACTGTAATGTAAACAGAACACGCATCAGAGAGAGAACGCCGATCTCAGCCTCCAATATACCTAGAGAAAGAGGCTTTCACTTTGATTGCGATATGATTGTGGTCATTTGTTCATCATTTAAATGTAAAACCTTTTGTTTTCACACACTTACTTTAAATTTTGTCAATATGTATGTGTTGCTTGTGTACTACTGTAAAGACAAATACAAGAAAGTAACAATTTGAATTATAATCTTTTTAGATTGATCGTAAGATATTATTAATAGCTATAATTATGGATATATATATATAGGCGAAGCGATCTTCGCTCCCTACACGTATAACCAGTAAAGAGTAAGTCAATGAAGTTGGTACTTCAGGGAGACCATGTGCCGCGCGGTCTTGCATGTGCTGCACTCCATAACGCATTGTTCACTCAGTGAAGGCAACTGGAGGGCACTCACAGCCCGATTAGGCATCTCACAAGTACACACCGACCATGAAGTCTCCCCTCGTCTTACGCTAAGTCGTCAAGCGAGTATTGCAGGAAAATGCAAAGTTGAATCAAGATTGCCCAAAGTTACGAGGTAATTGCTAATGCGCTTGATATAATAACTATTATGAGATAATACATAATTTTATTCATGCTACGCGACAGATGTCTATGCATCTTGGACAAGCTATCTGCATACAGATAAATATATATTAAGCTTAATATATATATAATAATATATAATTTATATATATTACTATATATATATTTATATATATATTATTATATATATATATACTTATATATATATATATATATATATTATATAATATATAACTGAATCTTCTCAGTCTTAAACTTCAACAGTTTAAATGATCGTAATTTTTTTTATCTATTTTTCATTACACTGCATAAAACAAGGTCGTTTCAAAGAGTATGCGTGTATGTTTTAAATTATGCAGCGGATAATAGGGTTTTCATTACTAGATAAGATTTATTTAAGCATATAAAGAGTAAACCTGCTTGTACATTATAGACGTAGAATATACCTTGACCATGAATAAAATATATTAGTAGTAATGTTACATATTAAAATTAAGAATTACACTGAAATTGTTTGACAGTTTATTGTGATTTACTGTACTCTAGGGGTAAGGTGCAATGGTTGGGTTCTGAACCCTTGGGAAATATATAAAGAGGAAGAGCATTTAGATGGATGTTTGCGGGAACGTCGCTACATGTAATCTATTACGATATATTGCAATTAGTAACTTCGTTTGGAAATGTATTAGTTTGCGAACGTAACGATTTTGACAAAAAAATCAAGTCTCTGTGACTACAAGAAATATACGTTATGTACAATATAGTATATATTATATATTTTTAATAGCTAGTTGTGAATGTGTGGCTATAATAAGTTAGTTGTTGTTAGTAGTTGTTAGCTAGTTTCTACTACATACTGTAAGATTTAAAGTACTGTCTTAAAGTTTCACATAAAAAAGTTTAAAAATTAAACAGTTTTTTGTAGCACACATATTTTCATAGTTTAAACAATGCACTAAGATGATAATAATCAGTCATATCTCGAGTACGTTTAAAAGTAACGGGTTTTAATGGCCGTGTCGTGCGTCTACTATTTGGACGATTCGTGTTCGGTAATTATTTTACACTTCTGTTAGCAAAAGCTGATGGGAACTCAAATCCGATTGCGGCCGACACTCGTCACGATCACGGTATAAGTTTATAACAATTTCACATCCATTATTTCTACAGTTCACCGTACAAATAAAATACATTTCAAATTAAAATTCAAAATATTCTGCTTTTATACCTATATATAATTTCTCTTTTCCTTTTATTCCTTTTATTTCAATTCTCTGTGATATATTTGTGTATTTTTGAAAAGAACTGCCTTCGTTAAGAACTGCCTTGCCTTCTTTTCAATGTCAATGTCAAATTACCTACTAAATAAATGAATATATAGTTTTCTTTCCTAGCCTATATACACGTTATGAGATTACATAACTTTTTTTAACAGAAATATTTTATTGCTACATTATTAAAAAAAAATGCCTAAAGACCGACTGAAACTGCGGGATATTTAACTCCTGCTGTTATAATTATATAACTGTGGTCTATCAATACATTAATTTTGATAAATAATGTATTTTTGTTTCTCTCTTTAATATCAACATATTTTTTGTCTGTCTGTGTATATTAATTTAAAATCAGCGTTCTGGAGTAAGCTTTGATTGTTTTACAATTTATGTGACAGAATTATGAACCTATTTGCTAAGTACAGCTTATATTATTTTAATATATAGTCTCTTGTAATATATATTAAAATACGACCTTATGTTGATTAATTGTAAGAGCTAAGTAGTCCAAATGATCTTTTCAGCTTATCATTGAAAACATCTTCAGATTCGATTTTCATTATCCATTCCTATATAATGTGAATGTTATTAATTCAAATATAATAAATGTCAAATAATTTCTAACTTCTGTTTGTTGTTAACGTTGAAAGTTTTTTGTTTAATTGGCTTTAAACGAAACTACGACCCAACTTTATATTTGTTACATCTAACAAGCAAACGCTGTTGACAGTCATTTCATTTGGAGCTTGGATAGTCTCACACTGACATCAGCTTGTACGAATTGTTATTATAATATGCACAATACTGTGTAAGTGAAATTTCTTATCTGTTTGAAATAATTTTCTGGAGATAGTACTTTTATGTGGGTAATTATCAGGGTTTTATGTCTCAATAGAATAAAACGGAACTCCTGGCGGGATTTGTTTTCTTGTTATTATTGTTTGTATGTTTGTACGTCATTTATTTTTATTTCATCATTTTTTTTATTAATATCTTATTAATGTATAATAATTATTAATTAAAAACCACTGCTGCACAATAAAATAAAATCTAGTTGTAATACAATATAAGATTTGCTCTGTTTCTGAGGTTATTACAATGTTTTATACTGATACATTTCACTACACTACGCCTAAATTTTTTGAATGTCAAGTGTGGATAGTGAAGAACGGAGTGTGAATGACAGAGAGAGAATCTAGCGTCAAGTCACTTGATTCTCTCTCTGTCAAAATGGAGAATAGTAAACATAAAAAAATCTATCAAGGTCACGATAATAGGTTTGGCGTTAATGTTTTCAAATTTTCAATCTCTTCTGTCGAATCAAAATCGGCTGATTGATAGGTCATTGTTAAGATTTAATAAAACGCCAGACGATTTGAATTTCATAACCCGTCAATTAAAATATGTGCCAGCTATAGTGGCGATATGGACGTAACTAACTGTTAATATTTGATTAGTTTTATTATTGCCATGTCATCGGTGCCATCACATTAATTATCTTTAAATGTTATAGTGTTCATTTAAAAGTTCCCATCTCAATGTGAGATATCATTTGTGAAACAAAAATACGAGAGTGCGCATAGGATCGTGTCTAATAGGCGATGTGGCGGTGCGATGGACCGAGTTCATCCTGCGTTTAGAAAGAGATGCACGTGACGGTTGCCACTGACGATGCAGCTTTTGATATCGTAATTAAGCTCCAAACGGGCGGGGATAATGTTTATCTTATGGCTATAAATGGGGAGAATATTTAACACTTCGTTATTTTACGAAGAATGCGTTGAAGTATAGAAAAATATGCGTGTCATTGAGTTGTATTACATAAATATATACGTCATGTTACATATTACAATGATAAAGCCGATTGTTTTGACTGCAAAAAATTTTATAAGATATTTTTTAAAGCAAATTATTAGTCACATGCACCGCTAAATATGTAAGTCGTTTTTATACGCCAGTCTAGTAGTAGGTAGGTATGTTTTTAAATATAACTTCGCGAAGTGGCAGGCGGATGCACGTGTGCGACAATCCAGCTCCCTTGCTTTGTCGGGTTTTTATTGCAGTCCGACAATTACTCTGAGCGTTCAGAATGCGCACATCTTAGCCGCAAGAAAAAACTGAACAAGCTCCTTTTGTCTTAATATTTCATATCGGTGTGACTTGATAATCACACGGGGAATCGAAATCGACAAGCTTCGATTGCTATCTCCTTTACAGTATTGCGCCTAGAAGCGGATATCTGTTGTTCTATTATGCGCTCTCCCTTTTAGAGCTTTGTCGAAATATTTACGTGCCCATATTGAACGTAAAATTTCAAACAATAAGAGCGTTTGGCCGCCCGGCGCATATGCGCGCCACACGTGCGCACTGCACAGATTAGTGGACGATCTAAATAAACAGAATGGTCACGGTATGTCTTTTCACTGTTTCCCATGTTAACTGTGTATGTATGTATACCATACATCAATAATATTATTTCTGGGAATATTTTTTTAGCTGTATAAGAAATAGGGTTCATATGTTATTATTTATCGTTTTTAGCATTATATGCTACACTTTTGTGTGAAATGCTTAGACATAATTGAGTCATTAACTTGTTTTAGGCTTACTTTATAGACTTGCTAACATATATTTTGTTTAAAATGTCAAAACGAACTTTTATAAGATAGACAGCGATACCAATTACCAACTTACCAGGATGGAAGCTTCGATTTTGGAACTAAATACAAAATATAACTAATAAAAATAGATCTTTACCAAATTCCAATATCTAATTGTTGCGAGAATAAAAATATGTATTGTGTAAATAGTTAATTCATTCTGACACGTAAGCAAATAGATGAAGCTTAATTTACTTCAATCATGACTATTTTCTACCAACAATTAGATTTTATTAACATGACCAAAATTTTTAATATTTTCAAATATATTTTTTCGTTCCTAAGTTGCCGTGTGCTTAATGTAGTATACCAATGCTATTCTTAATTTAAGCTTTATTAAAAATTCAGATTCTTGGTCTTTAAAAATAGTAATACAAGAGCACATAAATGAAATGAAACGCGTTTACTGAACTTCAAACACAATAAGCTGTTTAGAGATGCATCTGCCCTCTCTATTCTTATGCTATTTAAATTCTTGTTCAGCGTTATTGAAAATTTAAATGAATTCGTGAAGATCTACAAAAGGAGATTGCTGGTAAACAGCTTAGAAACTTTGTTATGACGAGTGTTTGAATTTATAAGTAAATGTAAGTACATTAGGACCAAACGTATCGGTAATTACGTTGTGAGTTGTGAACATTATAAGGTAAACATTATAATACTGCCATCTGTACAAAATTGTAAATCTAGCTAATTCTAGGTACTACTTAGTACGTATTTATACCTAGGCTTTACTGTGTATTCCCTGGAAACACCTTTGCTAAAAGAAAAAAATAAATAAATACACCTATCAAATCACTGGAGTGCATTATGGCAGTGCCATGTCATCCAAATAATTTTTAATATCTCTTATTTTAAAATCCAGCCGAAGGAAGTATATTTTACAAAAAATATCTTAGACGCAATCATACACATTTTCTTTTTATATTTCAAATGTATATTTTTATATCCTATTATTTTATAAATTATAATTATTTTCCTCGGAACTCTAGATGCGCATTTGTCATGCTGTTTTAATTTGAAACTCCTTCACACTTTATCCCTAGCGGGGTGACTGGAGTGGATAAAGATACCTCTTTGGCCTCGTCCACAGTCATTAACCTCTTCATATATGGACGTGGCGTTTCTACAGTATCGTCAATACGGTGTTTTCGAAATTCAATCGAGGTCTCCCTTTACCTTATGGCACTGGTTTTTCTATCATATATATTTTTACTAGTCTTTCATTACTTATTCTTTGGTAGTGCCCTTACCGACTTTGCACGTTCATTTTCATTCTTACTGTGTATGGCTAAATTTGTAGCTACGCTGACTTTTGGCCATCTCATCGCAAAGCACTAACGGTGCTGTTACCTGTAGCAATACCACATGCACTACTAAACATATTTCCCAGACATACCAAAACAGAAACAGAACTTCTCATTACAATGTTTATATAATGTAAATAACTAAAATGGTGAGAACTTTATGAATAGACGTTAGAAGGCAAGTGCGAGGTCAGTAATCAAGCGAGACAGTAGACCCGTACGCGGCTATATGATACTTAGTTACTGTAGCATGTGGAAGAAAACGGACGTTTCTTTTGATTTACACGACGTTCTTTGAAAGTAGGCTAAACGCTTGCCACAAATTAGCTGCCTACAAAGCAGAGACTGTTGAGTAAGATGCGGGTAGGCGTGTCCTTACGTGTGCGATATGATAACAGTGTCTCCCCTTGCGATGAATTTTAATATATATCAGGAGTAACGCCATATACTGAAAGTAATTAAATTTAATTAAATTGTGCTTATCCGATGTTGAGATTAAATTTTATTTGGCATCACCAGGATTGGTGACACAGTTGAAGTGAGTTTCCTCCTTGTCATACGAAATGGTAGTAATTTCAATTCATCACGTCAAATATACCTTTGTTTAACATTTTTTAGAGAAAGGTTCGCGTATAGTTTTTTACAGTAATGGATATATGTGTTAATCAATTCCGGTTATTGATTTGATTTACAGAATATACAGTGTAAAAATGCTTCAATTATAAATTGACAAATGTTTTTTTTATTTAACTTTTTATGAAATCTTCCATAAGTTTATTGAAATAAACTAATTTGTAATAATATTCTTACAGTGATCTGCTGAAAATCTTACTCTATTCTTAATTGAATATTATAAAGCTGTAAAGTATGTTTGTTTACACGTGCTAATAAGGAACTTCTGGTTCGAATTGATTTATTGCAGAAGGGTTGTAAACCAGCTTTTAGCTTCGGCTTCGGCGTCGTGGGTAAATGGAAATAATGAGCAGTTGTGCATGACACATGACACATGACACATGACACATTCTAAGTACCCGAGGTACCTTCGACCCGCAGGTACGGTGGATTATATCTAAACGATTAACATGATGTTATATATAACTTTATACTCTGTCAATAAATTAACTAGCAAATACAAAAAGTTTTCTTTCGATTTGAACTAGTAGTTCTTGACATAAGCGCGTTTGACCAAACAAACTCTTCATATTACATTACGTTAATAATTTCGATATATACACTGCGGTTAGAATTACTTCGGGCATCTAAAATGTATCTTGTATCGTACGCAGTCCTTAGTTATTTCCATTTGACCACGACCATTTGTCAAAGCTAGCATATAATAAGCTTTTATTCCCAGCTACGGCAAGTAGAAGATAATCTTAAAATGTCGTAGTATTGATCGAGACGGGACTTTTGCACATGTTGAGGAACCGATATGAGGGTGTAATTCAACCTCCTATCATGCCGCCATTCTAATTTTTGTTTATATAAGACTGATTAAATAACGTGGTACCTCGAAATTAGTCGATATATTTTTGGTAACGAAATCTGAGATGAAGCCAAAAATGATTTGTAAAAGTAGATAAGTAATTTTATATGAGCTTTTTTAATGAATCACAGCGTCGATCTTTGTTTACTTTGTAAATTTTCCGTATTTTCCGCATATATATAAAAAACATGCCATACTGGTATATTGTTACAAAGAAAAACATGTCTTTTTTATTGTATGTAACATTTTTACTATTACAATGGTTTCAGTTTAATAAATTCATATAAACCCATTAAAAATATATAAAGCTTATTCGAAGTAGTCTCCATTGGCTACAATACAGTGCTTTATACGTTAAGGCCAGTTATCATAGCAACATTAAGTCTATGGGAAATATCTTCTTCCAATCGTATGGATTGTTTTAGGGGCTACATATTATTATGGCGTTTAAAGCAAACCTTAATTTTTAAATATAACCACAAATCTCAATCCGATGGATTAAGATCAGGACGAGATGACGACCAGTATTCAGATCTGATGATGTCGAGAACGTTTGTTTCTAATCAAGATCGGCTTATCAAGCTTTATGGCCCGGCGCATTCTTGATGAAAGGACCATTGGTTATTGAACATGATGTTGTTAAGGGGCCTAAATAACTTCTTAAGAATGGTATCTGAGATACACCTGCCGATTTTTTGGTACCGTTTTCACAAAAATATGGCTCAGTGACTTCTTTATAGCTAACGCCCCACCAAACCATCACTGAAGTCCGATAATGGTCACGTTGTGCTCTGTTGACTAATTAGGAAGCTTCTGTAGAGCTTTCAGCATAAAAGCGGTCATTTTGTTTGTAAAAATATTGCTCAATTGTAAAGAAAATTCTGTAACCTCCCTTTGAGTACCGCTTAAATAGTTGTTTTGATTTACCTCTATTCTTTTTTAAATTATCAGTCAAGAAAAAATATACGTGCGTCTCTTATAAGCTATAAGTCCTAAGTCATCTTTCAAAATACACGACATCATGCTAGATGCATCTTTATCTCCTGAGAAAAAATATTTGGCTTTCGGGCAGGATTTCTTCGAATTAAGAATTAAGAACTTTACTCCTTTGATCGCCTTTTTCATACGAACACGTGGTGGGCCAGGTCTTTTTCTGTCACCAACAGAGGAGGTTTTATTTCACCTATCAAATTTCACTAATACCAAGCGTATGAAGGATTTTAAAATTTGTATTTAGGTCCAAACCTACTTCATGTAATCAATCCCTGCGATTCAGTTCTCTTTATGACACCAGTCCATTTTAAGATCACAAAATATATTAAAATATATGAACAATCGTATAAAAATGATATATTCCCAAGTAATATTTTGTGTAATTTTAATTGCAACTGTATTTACAGCCAAACTGTTAAGTATACGTATATGCAAAAAAAACAACTAAAATCACTATTCAAAAAACAAAATTTAAATTTTTATAAATATATTTTTTGTCAGCATAAAGTCAATATGAAGGATCAAATTATTTATATATTTTTTATACATACATAGCTTCACGCTTTATCCCTAGCGGGGTAGTCAGTGAGAGTGGAGCGCCAAACGCCCTGCTTACCTCCTACGGGGGGTCCTAATGCTTTTTACGTGACCTTCCTCCAGTATCTTCGACACTCTGTTTTCGAAGATCAATCGAGGTCTCCCCTTACCTCTCTCACCACTCACTTTCGCTTAATCATCGCTGGTTCCTACCATTCTGTGAATCTCTTTGTTGCAGATTCGGCCAGTTAAACTGACTTATTATAATGAAATATAACACAATTAAAATTGTAAGTTCTTATTTGTTCTCATTTTTAAGATTAGTATTGGTCACTGTGACTAACATATACCTATATAACAATATTTACAATAATATTAATAAAGTTGTAAAAATTGTGCTCACCATTGTATCATCATTGTATAACGGAAGGAAGCGAGCGGCTCAATTACGGCGCCGCTCAACGGTGTGGTCACATGGAAAAATACTGATCGATATGCCTGATTGCTACAAATTTTGTTGTAGCCTCGGTTTGAATATATACTAATGAAAGGCCCTGGTTTTGCCTAAAGTATAATATTTAACATTTTACATGTAAAATTAATGTTATTTTTTTTATTTTGCAATTATACTTATTTTGAAAAAAACTGATTTTACAATTATAATAAAGGCGTCTTTTTGATTAATGATGATATATGTCCCATATTACTGACAGCGACGCAATTCTTAAATAAACTTACCTCAAGCTAAAGGCTAAAGTTTAGATAACGTTATCATATAAATGCATTAACTTGATCTCTGTTTAACGAGTTTACTTTAAAAATCCCCTACAAAACAATGCACGCACAGTTTCCTGTTTCATTTAACTTTGCGTGTTGCATGCGGTTCCTAATGGATGGAGTTTTATGAAGCTGACCGATTAAAATATAGCTGCGCAACAATCCTCTATATTTTAAAGGCAAGAAATGTGGCGTTGTTATTTGTCATTTTAGTGTCGTGTCGTGTAAAAGATGATTTATCTAAGCGGGTTTGTGTATTACATTTTCTCTGAGATAGCATCACATTGTTCCCACAATAGCGGGGATCGTGACCGCTCCGCCGATCAGGAGCGAAGATAGCACTTAAGCACTCTAGCCGCCAATCACTAGGATCAAGGCTGTTTCGTGAGGAAATCAGTTTTTATAATCCGTGTCCGTTCTAGTTTTGGCAATCATTTCACTTACATCTGTAAATTTCTTATAGTGAATTAAACATGAATCTAAATTTAATCAAAAAATACCTAAGTAAATAATATATTAAAATCAATAATTATGTAGAAAATACTGTATTTAGACATTAAATTAATATATATACAAACAATTAACGAACTTTTAAATTAAAAATTCTTATCGAAACGTTAAATGTAAATAATTATTTATTGGACGAACATGGATATTAACAGAGATTACGAGCCGGACATACTTGCTGTAAAGCTCTTTAAAAGACATAATAATAATATTTTATTTTTATGTCACGTTTTGATGAATAAAACAAGTCGTTCTTAGTGTATAAAATGAAGTGCAAGGTTAAGACAGTGTATGATAGCTATTTTTGTTACATAAGTGACTAAATATCACAGCATTTACGTGGGTCGGCTGGAAAGCTCGTTACCAGGCAGTAACAAGTTGATAGTATCAGACTGCGAGGTGTGAAGAGCGGAGATACAAAGGCGGTTAGCACAGGTCGTCAAATCTAAACTGTGCTCGTGTAACAGAGCAGAGGCAATAGGTTTGCGTTTGCGGCGTAATGTTTTACCTTTGTTCCAGTTCCAACGGAAAATGGTTATTATTGTATTGATACAGTCAAAGTTTTTTTTATAAAGTATACTTTAGGTAAATATACAAAGATCAATCGTTTAAGGATTCCGTACCTCAAAAGAACAAAAACAATACCCTTATAGGATCACTTTGTTGTCTATCTGTCCGTCGGTCAAGTCCATTTTCTCCACATCACGTGGAAGAATCAAGCTGAAATTAATATCAAATATCCAAGTCGATGACCTCTTGATAGCACAGAAAACATCAAACTTCTAAATCGTCGAAATCAATATGAGCGTTTATGCTTAAACTTATATTTGTAGTTCATTTCATACAAAATGAGTGGAAACGACCGCAAATTTTTATAGGTAGTATTTTCCTCACCAGAATCATGAAATTAGTACGGAATCCTCGGTGCGCGAGTTCTGCTCGCACTTGAACGATATTTTTCTATATAAAATGATAATCTTGGTAATAATTCAGTGTCTACATTTTTTTAATACACATATAAACAAAGCTTTAAGTAACAATCAATACTTTAATTATAACAACATTGATAAAAACAAAGCGTGCGGTGAATTATTATAAAAAATGACTAGCCGATACTGATTATAATGAAACGGCGAGAACGAGAGTATAACAATTATATAACAATTATGTTTGAAATAAAATGTTGTAGCGCGATTCGAGTGCAGTGCGAAGATGATGTTGTATAATCAAAATGGCATTTATTTATATTAGCCTGTCGATAGTTTATAGATAAAGGTTACGGCATGCCACTCATCCATTCAATTCCTAGATATCTGTCATATATATATATATATATATATATATATTATATATATATATATATATGTATATATAACGTTCTCGCGTTAATAATAATCCATTTCTTAGTATACACATATATATGAATACAAAAAAGTATATTATGATTATATTAATAAATAAACTACTCATTATAACAACAGTCTTTTTATTCTGTTACAAAATATAGTAAATTTTTTTATCTATGTCGTCAAATTTGAACTCGCAGTCTTCTCTTCCAGTTTGGCATATTAATATTACGACTGCAGTATAATAATGTTTGTTTGTACCAAAGTAGGTATTCAATTTATAGAAATTGTTCAATTGCAAACTTTCAACAATTATATTTTATTAGCTGTTCAATAATAAATGAGAATTTAATAATAATTTATTAAATAGTATAACTTCCATTAAAATTAATCAAACGTAATTCCACAATTGTAACGATGCCTTGTGTTACTATTTATGTAAGAATGAGAAATGTATCCGATTGTCTATATCTAAAGTTAAAACAAAACTATTCGTGAGCGCATTGCATACGATGAACGCGTATGGAAAAAATCAGTTAGGATAAACAGAATGCCAAGGGATTCGTGTCAACGGCCGCGAGCGCCCCGCACCCCACGCTTCTCACTTGGAGCGCGTAAGGGGAAGTTATGGGGTGGGCTCGTACACACACGCACACACACGCACACATACACGATACATTATTTCTCTTACGATAAGATTTTAAGACACATATAAAGCCTTTAATATCCTTTATCACGCTCTGTTCTTATTATAGTCCCTTGATGACTTTATTTCGTTGATTGATAGTTTTTAAGCCGTATCGAATTTTGTTTATTGTTTGTTCCCAAAATTCTTAATGCAGGGATAATTTGAATGGGTCTTTATTTGGAGCTATAAAAAGAATGACCCTTGAAGATTTTGTTGTTTATAGTTTTTCTTAACTTAGTGGGGAGTATTTTATTGATGTTTAAATTAATTCCTGAATAAACCTATTAGGATAATTGTTTTGAATATTACTATTGTCTTACATTTGAAATATAATATAATTATTTCGAGAGTTTTCGAATTAATCTAGATCGTTATATATAGAGAAAATTAAAATAAAATTAATATTTTGCTATTTTAGCCAAAGTATATACTAATTTCTATAACACTGGAAATTAATTTAATAGTAATAAGTTCTTTAATGCACACCAAAAATAAAAGTAACAATAATTACAAAAGCATCAACAAAATAAATTAAACCCGCAAACTAAGAATGGGTATTATTTGAACATTAATTACAATGGCATTAAATAAACATAACACATAAGCATATACATATATAGTTATGAGCATACTTTCATAAATTCATCCATGCATTCTTGTGTTGAGAAAAGCAGTTGTAGTGAACTTAGGTAGAATCTCAGGCTCCCAAGAGTATCTTGGCGAACAAAATTTTTCAAATAAATCGGCAATATATCACAGCACCCTTCAATAACATTTCCGTCTTTCCGCTGACTGGACGACGGCGGACACTATTACAGCCCGAGGTACTAGAGCTACATCTACGCCATCAATAAAATGAGATACTAAATAAGAGATATAAAGTTTTAGTGATTGTTGACTGGCACACGCTTTTTCGAGTCTTTATTGTTACAAGCTTTTCAACTTAAAAGCTTAACACAAGCACCAAATAATTGTTTTGATATTTTATGTAAAAATATGAAATAAACACAATATATAATTTTTTTCTATGTACATATTATGGTAATTTAACGTGTACCTAAATTGATGTCTAAGCTTTACACAGAAATAAAACAAGAGTTCATAATAATTGTACTCTATTAGTATAATAAAATTTAAATGAATCTCTAATATTTTAGTCTCTTAGTCCATTAGAATTCTGAAGCTTGAATAAATAATAACGGGACGATATTTAATCTGAAATAGGTAATCGATTAACTTAATATTTCACACAAAGTCGGTTTATCCATATTTACCAGAATCTGAGATCGCGCGGCACGCTTCGTTAATATCGTTATAAAATGCCTTTTATACAATAGACGTGATACAATAGGAGTATTTCGCATTCTAAAAATGAATTATAGTTCTGGTTCCGCAATGCAGTGGTGCATGGGGTAGCATGAGCCACCGCGGCGCGTTGCCGGTTACCGTACCTACACACTACATACAACAACCCCAGGCGTGTGCACTGTGCAATATAACTTTTCTGATGAACCTCAATAGGGCTACCATTCTATAAAATATATTAAATAAAATTTATGTTTTTGTGTTATAGTTCTCGTAATATGAGTAAAACGTTTTATGATAGACATAACATATAAAAAGGATCCAGTTCAATCGAAATAAGTGGATGGAAAAGAAGAAGTAATATTCGAAATAACATTAAACTCCCTTTAAATAAGCATTCGGGGATTACTTCTTCTTCATTTCATACCAGTTGTAGAAAACTGGAGAATTCGGAGATGTTGTAATATATTGTAATTGAGAGATAGGATGAAATCTCCATTGGTATAAGGGGAGACGGGCGGAAGTTGTTGATTTAGCTACGACGGCGACGTGGCTTTCAGATTGATTGTTCTCGACACCAAAAATCAATAGTAACGACTTTATTATTGTTCACTACAAGTTGCGACCCTTTCGTGTACTGAACTCGGGGTCGATAGTTTAGAATAGCAGGTCGCATAGTGTTCAATTTGTCTCTAGACATAACGCATTAAGGTCAAAAGTTATACGAGTATGATACTTACATAACAAAAAATACAAAATGTATACTAATTATTAACTAATCCATTAGACTATAAATGTGTGAATATACAGAATACTTGGATTTTGCTTTATCCATTGAAAGTGCCAACAAACTTATCAAACTCTGGCATATTCGGCCTACTCGAAATTAATTTAATAATGCATTATTGCCGACATCTTAACTTGTTTGTCTGAGGAGTTGAGTCAGTTGTTAGCAAGTAAATTAATATCATCATTCTATTCAATAATGGCCGTCATGTCGGCCTAAACTTTCTACGAGTAAAAGTTAAATTTCAAATTCCTTACTATATGTAGATATTGTTATTATTTATGACTTAGCTTAAATAGACTTTTTTTACTGAAGTAAAAGTAAATATTATTACAGTAGAGGTTACTATCTCATTTCTAACTACTTTAAATTATGATTATACACTCAAAACAGTATGAAATATAAGTCACATATATCGAATCCATGGCATTGCGAGACAATTTATTAAAATATCCACTTATATCGTTGCACTTAGAACTTGTTTAATAATACTTTTCGCGTAGATTAATTTAATATGGTGTTTTATCGCTGATGAAGGCATTATTGCATAAATTGGTTTATATTTCTTAAAAGAAATTGTTCATAATAGTCACGAGTAATTGAATTTTGGCAACGACTTGAACTTGAGATGTGATAAGAGATGACCTATTTCGCCTAACGAAAAGCACTACAGTATACTCTTTCGTTACTTAGGAACGTCAACGCTGAACGCTGAGTGGGTAATCCGATAGGAGAACGCCAAGTCCTGAGGATATTATAAGATGATAAAATCGGTACAATATAAGCGATATCAAATAAACTTTTATTATCAGGTCATTTTGTTAATACATCTAAATATCAACTTTCAGTTAAGTAAAGTTAATAATACTTAAGTACAGTAGTATTAATTGGACAAGATTTTTCTCTTCAAGTTCAACATTAAATATAAACTATCACATTATACATATGAAAATGTTTACATCACATCACAACAAGTTTTGAAACTCTAAATACTCAAAAAAAATTACAGTTTTATACGTATAAACATGGCATACAATTTCAAATATAAAAATGTCCGAATCTTTTACGCTACTGCTAACCATAAAATAATACTGCTTATAGTTGTAAGTAACAACAGTTGTTTCGTATGTTATAATTTGTAATATATTAAACAAAAATAGATATAGGTACATAATATAATAAAATTTGACTAACATATTCGGAGCGTGGGCTTAACAAAATGTCTGTCTGTCACTGTAACTGCACAGCAATATATGATGATGACAAATAGTGAAAATTAAACAACTTTAATAATAATTGATAAAATTATTTGTAAAATATATCCGAAGTCTATTATAAGTTATAGTAATTTTTTTCGTTTATATAATGTTTTATTAATAAACTGGGAAAATATAACTTGCCGCCGAAGCCTATATTTTCTTTATTTAACGTTTATAGAAATAAAGTTTACTACTACTGCGTCGTTACCTGTACCTTGGCTTATGTTAATCCATCCTCAGTAAATTACTTTCAACTTTGACGTAATATATATGTAGGAGAAAATGTATTTGCATTTGCCTCGTAAATTGTTTTAATTTTAAAATACAAGTTTAGAATACGAGGTAGCCATTCTTTTTCAGTTTATTGTCATTAGGTACATATATAGGTATAACTTTATTATTTAGCTAGCAAGAACTATATTATTGTTCTGTTATCAAATTTCTAAATAAATAGCCTAAAAGGATTGCTTTTAATTATAATTTATATAACCAATACGTATTGTTATTTAAGAGGAATAAAGAGATTTTTTATTTGTTTGTATTTACGGTTTCGGCGGTCACTAATATATTATATTTTAATTATATCCTTGATGTCTTAGGCTCTAATGTTTATCGATGAAAAGTTCACAATAAATATTTTTTTTGTAAATGTTAAGAGATATATAATAGATGTTGTAGGGTGCTTGTAATTATACCCCCAACTCGAGAACATCCATTGTCTTTCTAAACACCCTCTTGAGACGTTTGCAGGGGACATTGGACTTTATAAAACCTATTTTATTCTTTAACAGTTCTAATAGACTAGATAGGTATTAATCACAAACAACTGTAAGGCTGTTCAGAGCACGAATACTTGCTTTTATATTTTCAGTTATAAAATAATTAAAAAAATAAAATACCACTAAACAATTCTACACCCCTGCTTCAGATATACAAATAAATGTTATAAATATTAGGAATAAATACGCTGATACACTTCAATTTAAATGTACATGTTCGTAGCTCCCCTGCGCTAGTGAAAAATAAATGTGTTTAAACATACTTCTCCCCAGGACGTCTGGAGTGCAGAATCAAGACTCTTATATTACTCGTATTTGTTCTAACGATACGAGGCACAGTATTTTGGGCTTTTTCACAAGAATCTTGTAATAGTACAAATAGTGATGTTTTTTGAGTACTCAATTATTAAACACATTGTATTTTAAGCCAACGTCGAGTTAGTCGTACGTGTAGTGTCTAATTTGTAGTGGGAAATTTCACCGCTCTATATAAAATGGCATTATAAAATGGAATTACAATAGGAGAGAAGAGGAGCGCAGGAGAGACAACAGACTGAATGTGAACACTAGACACTACCTGCTTACCCTCTTTAAAATTCGGAAATTTGATAAAAATATTAGAAAACACTTCAGGAATTAATGTAGAACATCATGCTCTACATTATTTAGATATTATAATTTACTGTGACAAGAGATTACTACCACGTTACTATTGTTTTTGGCAGTTGTTGACAAAAGCTATAGTTGGCTTGAACAAATATTTTTCTTACAATTCGTGTCATATAACAAATGTGAATTTTTAGCTAGATAAACTACAAATATCCGAGCGTGTTCTCTGATTTATTGCGTTTGTAGAAGAGGTCATATAACCTTATGTTACTATTTCCGAGCTCGACTCCATCCAAGCATAAGAACGCGGCTTTAATGCCGACTTATTGTAACGCGTGGAGGGAAGTTCGAACAATATAAGAAAGTTTCCCCACAAGCAACGCTGGCGGCGTGCTCTGGACTCAGCTGATGAGTTTAGGAAGTTTTATCCGCGTGTGCTTTGTTTTCCGTTAACGTCTTTCTAAAGCGCACACGTGCCAAAAGAAACTTACTTAAGCACAGCATACCTCATACCTTAGCTAGATATCAAATATTACTTTATATAATACGAGCGTACAGACGTACAGAAATCGATTTGATAGATAGGATCTATAATGCCAGTTACGTGAAAGAATTGTAAATGTGTATTATAGGTCTACTTACCTCCTTTAACGCTCTTTTCTTGACTTTTCGTCCATTTTAGAGCCATTATGAATAGATTGTGTAATTTATCTAACCAGATACTGAAGAAAATATATTTTGAATTATTACCTATAGTTTATATGTAACGGAGGAAGAGTGGAATTTCAACTTACATATTAATTATTACGTATATTACTTCTGGAGAAACGGCATCATATTTTTTTTGCCTCACGCTTTTCAGAGTAAACGGAAAGCATCTAGCGTGTAACTCAACGCCGCACTGACTGCTAGAACGACAAAATGAAAATGATTCTTGTCCCCGAGACTTGTCCTCTTGCCTTGGAGATCATTAAAAATTACATTTGCAGTCAGACGATGTTCTATTGCGCCCCTATAACCTCCAAGTAACTGCGAAATTATAATTTGGAAATTGTATATCAATATTAATGTTATAATATTTAATAAAACCATATTTTTACGTTAACAACAAAAAATAATAACTACTTAATTGTAATATTGTAAGCTTAGGTATTAATTCAAAACAATACGTAAGTAAACGTCTACGTTGGCAAAGAATTCTGTCAGGAGTGGGACGAAATTATTGATTTCAGCGCGCAGGGCAGACTAACTTTTGCATTATTGTGCTCTTAGACTACTTATATATAGAAAATGATCTTACAAATTAAATCGCGTTTATTTGAATATCATTTATAAATCATAAATATGGTACGATTGTCCAACTTTTGTAAATATAACATGTGTTGAAATGATTTATTATACATTTATATAAAATAGAAGAACCTGTATAAATACATTAAATAAAAGGAACACTGAAAAAATAGTAAAGTATTAACTTATTATGTAGGATGTTAGTAATATTTTGCTTACAAGAGAATAATATATATTAATAACTCACAATTTATATGCACCTGCATATTTATTACAGAAAAAAGATTTGGAGTACTGGCAAGGAATTTAAAATTGTCCCTTTCTCTATAAATTATGTACTACAGTTATTGATATGATGAGGAACAAAAATACGAGTATTTACTTTTAATGTGATGGTCAATTCAGTGATTGTGTGTATCGCACGTGCATACTACGGTGCTGTAGTCTAGTGTGTTAAATATAGACGTAGCCGGACATTGAACCGAGTAGTGCCGGACATGACTGTAATGAAAGTGTCCCGGCTTTACACTGTCCGAGTTTTCACAGAGACTAAACCAATTTCCCGAATCAAATTTCGGCTTATCATTTTGCTTTCGGTATGCTTTTGTTCTTATACATTGGAATTTGCTTTTGAAATGTATTTTGTGAGATGAGCTTCAGATTACATATAGATAAATCTTTTTTCAAGAGTTTTTCTATATAAAATAATGTTTGTTTATATTATTTGAAAAATAAAGATATACATCACACATATTGGTACTGAACAAAACACGTTGATTATATTTACAACTTCGGCTACGAAAGAGCGATTGCCGTTTATTTATTAATCCTTAGCTGCCGCCCGTAACACCGTTGTCTGAATTTTAATGTAAATTGATTATTACACAACATCAACGGCCAGTATAAAAAAATGCCAATTTGCATAATTTATCTGTGTAGGTACCGATTTTTTTAAAAGGCGTTGTTAGAAAATTGTCATTGTTATAAAATTTTGTGGGTAAAAAATATTTTATTATATTCTTACATAACAACATGACATCAACGAAGATATTTGCGTTCTCTTGGTAAAATGCTAAGGTGAAATAATTACTTACAGTGGTAAAAAAAAAGTTAAATGTATAAAAAATATAACATATAAACATATACGTTGTAAGGTTCAAAGGTTCAAATTTCTAATTTTAATTTGAACCATATTAAAATTAATAAGTCTGATATATGCCAAAACCCTCAGAACTTTGACGGAGGCTTACAGGAAAAAAAGGAGAGCTCTGCATGTGGCCTTTTTGGACCTGCAGAAGGCCTTTGATTGTGTGCCACGTCTCTGTGTCAGTGTATCTGGTGGGCATTGCGATTCAAGGGGATCCCTGATGCCTATATCGAGGTTATCAGAGATAAGTAGCAGAATATCGCCCAAGCTGAAGGGACTGATATAAAAGAGCATTATCCGACCGGTTCTTTTATACGGCAGCGAATGTTGGCCAGCATTATCTCGGTACACTCAGGAGCTCCACGTCACGGAGATGAAGATGCTGAGGTGGATGTGTAGCGTTACGCGGGATGACCGCATTCGCAACACATTCATTCGAGGTAGTCTTGGGATCCGTGACGTAGCGGATAAGCTCCAAGAGCGTCGCCTGAGATGCTATGGCCATGTTATGCGCTGACCTGAGAACTATGTCGGAAGGAAGTGCCTTGATATATATGTCTGTCCCTAGAGTTAGACCACCCGGACGCCCAAGGAAGCGATGGCTTGACGTCGTGACGCAGGACGTGAGAGCCAATAGATTGTCCACTAAAGATGTTAAAGATCGAGCAAAGTGGAGTAAGCTTAGTCGGAAGGCAGACCCTGACAAACGAAGCCGGGACTAATGCTAGGCAGAAGAGATGATATGTAAATATCGGACTTATATTTATATTATACTTATTTTTATATTTATATTGAGTGTAATATAAAATCTCATTGAATTCAATATTCATATAGATGTATTATTTATTGCTCTATCATTGTTGAATTACCTAAAAAAAATTTTTTTTTTGGTACACAATCGCTAAGATAATAAAAACAAAATTAAAAATGAGTTTTTTTAAAAAAAGAATTGTTTTTATATCAAACCTTATAAACAGCATAAGTCAATTAGTTAGTTGTTTGGTTATTTAAATATTGATACTCTTGATCGTCGTTCGTCATTGGTTTGCACAAAGAAATATTCCCTGCGACGCCCCCTGGTAAGTTGTTACCGTAACACCCATCTAAGAACATGCACCAATGAAATCAAACCCGATTACTCAAAATCACATTAAAATCGGACCAGTGGTTTTGGAGATAAATGGTAACATTGGTTTGCACAAACAAACAACCTCTCACCCCAAACGCATATACCGTCTCCGTTCCGTCACTGGTAAAAACAGATTGAATGACGTTTAGAGAACAATACATACTCACCAGTCGCTGCTATTAGTGTCCGACAAATTCTATATCATTAGTTGCGCTGCAGACCGCGCGTGTCCTGCGATTTCCTCAAAGAATTACCGCTATACCTATAGCGGTATTATGTTGATGACCATTTTGTTTTGATACATTTACGTATTTGTATTATATGAAAAAAAACAACATTTAAAATATACGTCTAAATTGTTTTTATTTTTTTTGTCTGAATTTGCTTTAAATGACTATTTTATGGATATAATATATATGGGTTCCGTACCGCAAAAGTAAAAAAACGAAACTTATAGGATCACTCTATTGTCCATCTGTCCGTCTGTCTGCCTATCTGTCTGCCAGCCTCTCATTATGACCATTTTCAAGAATAATCAAGATGAAATTGATATCCTGTTGAAGCACAGTAAAAACGTCTATGAAAGCATAATCGAAAGATATGAATGAAATGCTTTATTTTTTGCATTTTGTATGAAAATCGTCACGTTATCAAAATCTACAGGGTCATCCTAGAGTTATGAAATTTGGCAATAAGTTAGAGCTTATAGTACAACCAAAACGAAAACATCCAAATAAATTAAATTATACATATATCCCAGAAAAAAACTATTATAAACTTATACTGTAGTTCATTTTATACAAAATGAGTGCAAACGAACGTAAACTTAAGTTTGTCGACTCTTATTAGCTGTATTTCGTTGACCTAAACTTAGAACTTACAGTATATATATATAAGATAAATCAATATTTTTCAAATTTGATCATTTATAAGTTTAATGCAGAAATAAATCATTACAAACTTATATTTGTAGTTAATTTTATACAAACTTCAGTTTTAACTAGTATAGAAAAATGATTGTACAATTAACCATTGTAACATTCGACATCAAGCAGTAATTAAATGTATTCCGTTGTATAGACTTAGTTATCGATTGATGTCGATGACTTTTATCTACAAACAACAAAGATATTATCTGCTAAAGAGTATCGTAAATGTCTTGCACGCACGCAACATATCTAAGTAGTTCTAGTTTCTAATAATAAAATGTTATAAATTAAGGACAGTTTAGACCTAATAAGATCGATACGGATCTAAAGTTGTCATGTTATAAAATAGCTGTATGCTAACTACCTAGAGATCTGGAACTATCATTTCTAAAAATATATTTAGATTTACAAGACAAACAAACTTATTCTGTTAATAGTAATGAAATACCAATTAATCATACCGTTAAGGTATAAAAAATTGTAGCTGATGTTTATATTCGGCTTAACATAGCCTACTATGTTGGGTATTGGAAATGGGTATTGGAAATGTTATGAGTATAGTAAAAACTTCTTATAAAATGAGTATATTATAATAATTTTATATTGTCATTTGCGCTTATCCCTAGTGAGAACTAATACTTGTTTTTCAGTACTGATGATGAACTCAGCTGATAAATAACCATTTTATATGTGGAATTAATAAAAATACTATCTAATAATCATTCAATGAATAGAGATAACTACATAATTTCGGCTATTTATTTTATAGTAAGTCAATACCAGCTAAAGGAAGTTGCAGGCATGTTGTAGGGCTCTCGGGTCGTTATGAAGCCCTGTTTTAATTGCCCCCCTCACACCCGTATCCAGACTAGCGTCAAATGACCCGACAAATTGACCGCGACATGCGATGTCAACTTTTTTATAATTGTGTGATTGGAGTATATTCTTGCATTGTATGTTAAAACTTTAATTAATTATACTTATAGTCAAAAAAATTATTTATGAAACTTAAAAATTATGAACATTAGAAAGAGTGAATGAATTGTTCGTATATCTAGGAAGTATGCTTAGTACGAAATGGATGTGGAAAGGCGTATTGCTGCCGGTTATAAAATTAACGGTGCTTTGTCTGCATTTATGAGATGGCCGAATGTCATTATAGCTACACGTTTGTACATAATATGTGTACATCATGCAACACTGCATATCGCTACTGCAACAGTTATACAGTGAATAATACAGAAGAAGAATAAAAGAAAGATGAAGGCTGTAGAGATACGATCTCTACGTAGGATACGCGAAGTCAGTAAAGTTACTGAATTTGCAATAAAGCGATGATTGATGATCCAACATGGCATGTACAAGCGATAATGTTACAGTAAGAATGAAAAAGAACGCCAGTAAATATATGCAAGGAGAAAGTCTACCTCGCTAGGGATAAAGCATGGACTTTGTGATATATAACTTATAAATCTATACTTATAATTTAAAACTGAAAAGTTCATTTAGTTCAACCTCTAAATCTGGTTCAGCTTGATATAAATCTTTTGATCTGGAGATCTTTATATAAAAGAAGCTGAGCGGTCATAGACCACGCGGGTGATGCTGCAGCTAAACGTTAGTAAATGTATATTATTATCTATATTGAAACTTATTTTTTATCATAATTAATTAATTAGAGGTGATCGTGGCACAGCGCCATGTCAGTTAGTACGATGTCCACTCAGGAAAGTAAATTATTTTTATTTTATCGCTCTAGTAACTCTCTTGCACTTGATAAAGCGGAGTGTAGAGTTCTGCCACTCAAAACGCAAAATTTTGAAAATTATGGAGTGTCTTAACACTAACTGAATAAAGCGTGAACGTATTTATGAATTTTTTTAATTAATTATTACTACTGTATAATATCATATTTCCTTTCAGAATACGGATATTTTTTCTTTAAGAAGTAGTTACATTTATTTTACATTACACATTTTATATTAAATTTAACATTAAAAAAATGTACATTAAATGTAATTTTCCTTGTGTCAAATTTATCCAAATATATCAATTTTTCTTTTTCTTTTCGGCTTTACGCTTTGATCCGATAATCTATTGTTAAGATATTTCTCAGCTTTCCTTCTGAATCCGAGTTTTGCCAGAACGGCACAATGAAAATAATAAATATTATTCCCTCAAGTGGGAACTTGAACCCACGATCATATCGTTTACAGTCGGACATGTCTACGACTGTTAGTTACAGACTGTTAGATATTGACCTGCTAGCAGAAAATAAAAAAAAAAAACGTACTTAATAATCATATGTTTAATGTGGCAACTTATCACGATACAACTCATGTGAATAATTAATTAATATGAGCAAAGGAAGCAGGCAGAATAATACAAGTCAATGTCAAAAGCTAAAAATTAGGTCAATTAAACATTTATTCAGTTCAATTAAACCTGACGTTTACATGTTTTTTTCTGCACAAATATAAAATGTGTTTTATATTTGATTCATAACAAAAGTACTCAGTTATTTTGAAATGTTATTACAAATTATTATTATATTATTTATTTGTTTGAAAAAGAATGAATTCACTATATGAAGAAGAAGAAGATTGTCTATGGTAACACTTTGAAGCTTTTATGACGGCCGTCTACTACTTTTAAAATAGTAAAGTGATTAGAATACTGAATAAAGTAAAGAATATATTATTTTATAGAATAGATAATATAAAATAATTGGTCCAAAAGCATTCACTTCCGCCAAAAGATCATTATTTTAAATAATGAAAACTTAAAGTAGCTTTGTAATTTTCCTGTTAAAATGCTACCAAAAACAATCATGAAGGGTTGTAATGTATTGTTAAATCGGTTAAAGCGAAAATTTTGTTTAGGCATACGTCTATAAAAAAAATTCCAAAAATGTTTCATGAATCTTGTTTTTGCTGGTAGCATAAATTTTTTTATCACATCATCGGTTATCGGCCCCATTAGAAACATAAATATCACATTGTAAAATATTTTTATTTAATTAAATAAGTAATTATTTTTTATAGGATAATTTGCAACAGTTCAGGTTTATTATAAATGTGAACTAACATAAGTACACTTAAAAATACGATTTAATTAATTTAGTACAAATTGGAATTACGTTGGCAATATAAAATTGACGTGTAATATTTTCGTTCAGCGACCGTAGCGTGTGCAATTTCAAAGCAACAGTTAACTAGCACTGTAATTTTGTGCTCGCTTGTATATTGTGCACAGTTGCCAGTTATTAATAAAGACCAGTCGACTAAGTAGCTACGACGTGGAAAAATACGTTTAATAATATTTTCTGTAGCATAATAAATAAATTGCTTACGAACTGCTAAGTTTTACTCATTCATCTTAAGCTTTATAGCGTCTAGCTTTAATCCTTAAAATCTTTTCACATAATTAATATCTATATTATTCAGATTATTTCGGAACTTCTATTAACATTTAGGTGTAGTTCTGCAGTGGAATTGCAATTTAACTTGATCTTATTAACGAATTCTATTTGTTACTACTGAAATTATATATTTACTTCATACATTCAAACACAATATAAAATATTAAAGAAAAGGTAAACTTTTTCGTTGATTTGTTATTTTCGGATTAAGCTATTTATGCAGTTTAGTTAAAAAATGCTTATATATACTAACCTTTTTTCGAATTACAAAATATAATAGAAAGTCACATTCATTTAGGAGATTATACACACATTTATATACATTTTTAATATATACTCATATACCAAGTGTGTGACGAGAGCGTCTAATAGTTTCTTATCTTTATGTATTTTTTTTGTTTCAGGTAAGGCCAACGAAAGTGATCCTATCTATAACAATTTAGAGTACACTAGACATCTAGTAAGTATAACGAGAAATTGCCAGAATCAAAATATTGATAATGTATGATAATGTTTTTTTAATAGTCTTATACGAGTATATCACTCGTAAAAATGTATGCGACATCGGTAAAACATACTCCAAACACATGTTTTTATAGAGGTAACTTTTCCACTTCTTGAAAGTGCTTACAACTTTTTAAAGAACTACGTACGGACAACAAACCACCTGTGCTATTAGTAAGTTTACAGTTTATCCATATAATTAATACTGGCATTTCATTTTGAAGAAAATTTTAGACACTTTTAAAAGTAACTATCCTGTTTAGTTCTTTGCAGTTCAGCACGAAAAAATACAACCTACATATGTCAATAAGCTATTAAATGTAGTGATTGTAATTAAAAAATAATTTATATCATCACATTTTAGCTCATAACGTCATAATATTATAGGGAAAATGATGATTTAGTAAATTGTTACAATCATAAGCTTTAGGCTAGTTTTGTAATTAAATTGACCAAGCGGTGTGTAAACACGGTGGAAATATTTGGAGCGTGCTTAAACATAGCGTCAAATGTGATAAATGTCCTTTCAAAACGTGGTTGAATGCTGTAACAAATTATATTCTATCCGAATGGTGCAGGTATTCAGATTTGTAGGATTTATTACGCTAGAAATTGAGGGGACGCTGCGCAAATTCTGGTGCGGAACAAGTTAGTGGCGGGACTGAAAAACTTTTCCCATAGATATGAAAGAAGTGAGACGCTTTAATAAATTATGATTACAATTTATCGTATCGTTACTTTACAAATATATATATATATATATATATATATATATATATATATATATATATATATATATATATATATATATATATATATATATATATATATATATATATATATATATATATATATATATACGCGGGATTTTGAAGAATCTTGTATCGATGTATATTGTGAATTATTATTTTATATTATTTTTAATTAAATTTCAATATACTTTAAAAATTTCGAGAGAATCGTATGTAGTAATACTAGTAAATTCCCCGTTGATTATAATTGATTCGATAGATTGATTTGATTTGATAGATACTCAAAAATATTATCTACATAGTAGTAGGATAATTCAAATTTAAATATAAAAAAGTTAAAGCACAAAGGTGGCGACTAATTAACACTTTATATACTCATTATGGTTGCAAACAGTTCCAGAGCTTGTAATTCAATTGTAAATTTCACCTAAACGACCGTCTAGTTAACAGTCTTCCCGTACATTACACTCGCAAAGTCCAACTTATCAAAGTTTCTCTGCTTCATTGTATGTACGGGCATGCGAGTACTAGTATATATATATAACAAGAATCATATTGAACGTGGTAAAGTAGGTTATTCATGTCTCATGCACGTTAGTAATATTTTCTACGTTTTAAGTTACAATATTGTAATAAGTTTACTAATTATAAAATGATTTATTATAAGGCTTCAATATGGACAGCATTCGTACAGGACGGCGTATTTTATTTTATTTATGGTACACAAACAGTCTAGGTACCTTTTTCATCGTTAAGTTGTGATGATATATTTTATGATTATCATAATGTATAAAATATTAATAGATTTTTCTTAATCTTAATCAAGTCATAAATATAATACAAAGTTGTACTATACAAAAGTAAGTCTGCTACGTACAATAATTCGTAGCAATCTCTACGAATGTAAGTTCAGATTTATTCGTCATGGCCGTCGCGTAAGCCACGAGGAAAGCACGCGGCTGCTAGTATACGCATGCGCAGACCAACGGAATTGCCATGGCGAGGAGGTGGCATAAGGGAGTACTCCCTGGCTCCCATCCCACACCTCAGGGGGATATTAAAACTTTCCGTATTTTACAATCTTAGTAAGTCTCTCTAGTATAAAGAACTAGAAAAGAATCAAAATCCAATTAGTACTACTAACCCGTTCATCTGATCAGTATTAAACTATATTATAGAGACGGCACTTCCGACGCATAAATGGAATCCTTTTAAAGGTGAAAGCTTTTTTATCCTGATATGTGATATAGTTAATTGAATTAATTGACTCGGATAACCATTCAAACTTTGTAAGGCTTCATTGAATAATTACTTATCTGTATAAATATTTGCAATTAATTACCGGGGAAAGTATCAAAATTTTGATCGGCATTCAAATTTTAAAAGCGTCCTCTCATTCCGTTTTCTCATTTGTTTTGTTTTTATGAAAGCTATTAATTACTACCAAAACATGTGATGTTAATATATTGATGTGATGCTAATATAAAGGTAAAAATAAAAAAAAATACAAGAATAATATCGTACATTAATCCCGTGCTTAATTTAACAGCTGTACATCAACATCGAACACTATCAGCTTATTGATTTACGGTAATGGCCCTGTTTTGCTGCCTATTATGATTTGGTCGGTACTTCCCACGAAATCTTTACGCAAAAAATAGTTTTTATCTTAGCTACTCCAGATTGTATCAATGAGATTGGCGCGAGGCCAACATATGAGGACCGGCGACTGCTTTGGTGGAATAGAAAATACCAGTATATTTACTAGCTGGCAGTCAACGTGAAATTTAATTTTTTGTTATGAAATTGGAAAAAGATAAGGATATAAAACAGTTATTATATATATTCATAATACTCGTATATGCGCTTATATTTACAAGATTAATAAGAAGCAAGTAGTATTAAACTTTTTCCATGTATATAAAGCTAATTAGTATACTATAAGTTATAACGCAAACCAGTTGGATACTATAATGTGTTTACAAACGAAGATTGAAACTTTGGCTTTTCTCCAAATAGAGAAAGAGTTTTGATGCCTAATCTATTACCATGTTTGTTGCCGAGTAATCTCAGTCAGAATATTGATCGAACTCGATGAATTATTAATACTCTCGGACTACTACACTACTAGAATGATTGTAACTAAATACATAACACTATAGAATTTTATTAAATGTTTTTCCAATTCATATATTTTTAGGGACACCTATATATTTTGAAAATTGGATTAAATTTCTTTACATTTTGTAGATATTTTAGTTGTAGAGGATGTCTTATAGGGTACCTCGTAGTACGTAGACTTAAGCAAATAAATACTCCAATAATGGGAACCGGACGTACAATCAGTAAATTGACTTTGTTATTACATCTTGATGAATATGAATAAAATTTATAATACAAAAATAAACTGATATTTCAGTAAATAAATTTATAATTTGTTAATATTTGCTTATTATATATATTATAGAAGAAATCGATATGGACATCATTTGCTTTTATTACACTTTTTTAGAGATAAGGATCCCTGTGCTCAGTTGCGTGTGAAATAAACTGAGACTGAAGTTGGCGAAAAAGATCACAGCGGGCGTTGGATTTATTACGGTTATAAGTAAATCCTATAGGACGAGGGATGCCATACACGAGTATTACGCCTATGATAAAAACAGTCTTGTTTGCGACTTTAACTAATGGATGGTTCATGTTACATACTCGTACATATGTAAATGATATGTTATGGCTATTTATTTATATTTTGGCAATTTCTCTGTCCCTTGGTTATGAAGAATATTTAAAAATACATTGATTAATAAGGTGTAAATATTATATTTAACAAATTTATATTTTATTTTTTTCATGCTTACCCGACAGTGGCTCTCAAGTGTAAGTATACTTAAACTCTCTTAGGATATATCATAATAACATTCTATGCGTTTTGACAACAACCTATTTACCTATAAAATATATTTTTAAAGTGTTAATCCACACTAGCGATAAAAAATACTTAAATAAGACATATAAAAATTTTCAACACAGCGAGATTTGACACTGCGCCTCGTGGAAACCGTCAAAACGCTTGTAAAAATCTCCCTACAGAGATGCTAACAGCGTAACAAGTTGTATAAAGCATATAAGAATTTCAACGCAGTTTGATGGAGAACACATGGCTTAGTGGTCAGAGCGCTTCGTTTTTTTCTAAGTATAAATAATTTAATTGTTGAAGCCCGCTATATGATGCTATTGGAAAATGCTCTAAATCCAATATCCACTAAATTCATACTACATAATGGATCTAGCACAGGAATATTACAATAAGGCATAGAGTTTTAATGGGTTTTCACCGCATGCAGCGTGAATGATTCTCTGAGGAAAGTTGTAGCGAAGTAAGAGTTTAATTACGAAGTAGGACATGTTAGGTCGGGCATTTCTCCCGATAGGGAAAAATGGCTAGTGTTCCACATATTCCAAGTGATTCTATTGTACCGGCTACAAAACCAGCATCAAAAGGCAATTTAATAAGCTGAAAGTAGATGGGAATTTCAAGATAGATTTAATTTAAAATAAGCTCAGACATCATAATAGATTTAGAAGGAGAATATTTGATTTATTGTATTTTCATAGATTCTTATTATATACATTCATGCTCGTAATGTTGCCTTAACCTGCTATTCAACATCAGAATACTTTATTTGCGTGTAATTAAAGTATAATAGCAGCTGCCCCTTCCGTTACTGTATATTTTAAAAGGATTAAAAGGATTAAGAGTCACTTTTCATGCATACATTATTTTATTTTCATCTCTAATTATTCTCTTAAAACAAAGTAAGAGCGGAATGCACTAGAAATAATAAAATCAAATTTTATATATTCTATTTGAAAATATAAATATAATATAATATATCGCATTTTTAAATTTTCATTTTCATAATAACCTGCTATATTATATAAACATAATAAAAATTTAATGTTAATACATCGCAAACTATTTATAATTGATGTTAATATTACAGATACTGACAACCAGCGAGTTATCATCCATGTGAAGGACGTGAACGATGAGCCACCGTACTTTATTAATCGACCTCTGCCAATGCAGACAGTTGTACAACTTAACGCAGCTCCTAATACGCCGGTTTTCACACTACAAGCCAGAGACCCTGATACTGACCACAACATACATTACTTTATCGTAAGAGATAGGACTGGTGGAAGGTTCGAGGTTGATGAGCGCTCCGGTGTAGTCCGAACAAGGGGCACCGATCCTTTTCAACTCGATATGGAATATGTGCTGTATGTGAAGGCCGAAGATCAGGTAAATAATAACTTTGGTGTGAGTCCATGTATATTTTTATTTATTTATTTATTAGGAAGCCAACGTTGTATACAAAAATAATTCTTATACTTATAAATATTAAACAATACTATTACCTAAATTGTATACCACACGTAAAGGCTAACTTAACATGCATAAGTAGACAATAACAATACATAATTCTTTGCAAAGATAGTTAAAAAAAAAGAAAAATTAACAACGTATTTTAACTTACTTACTTACTTAGAATTCGACGTAGATAACTGTCTACGACTTTGTGTAGCACGAATATGTGTAAAGCATAACAAATTGGTAGAATGCTACTATATATTTATTGAGATTTCATTTTTTAGAAGAAATTAATGATTATTATAAAATGTTATGTAAATTTATTAAATGTATTAATGCGACAAATTAAATTCCAGAGTGGCCGAGTAGATGAAAGAAGATTCCAATCTACTCCCGAAGAAAGATTAAGTATCGTCGGTGGAAAACGAGCGCCTCAGTTTTATTTGCCTAGTTATGAAGCAGAGATCGCAGAAAATCAGAAGAAAGATTCAGAGTAAGTAATTGTTCGAAGCATTCAAGTTAGAACATTGTTACATGAAATTCTATATTTTGGAATCAAACGTTCGAAATAATGATTCGTTAAATAGCTACGGGCTATATATTAGTACCTATATAACCTGTATACTAGTATATATATTAGTTTTATTTATAATCAGTACTAAATTTAATTGAAAATACATTAGCTGTGGATGTAAATATTTAATTACAATTATACACATATGAATAAGATAAATAGATAGGTATTGAGGGACTCGCTATAACCATAAATTTCTGAAGTGATGGTTAATGTCAATTCAGATGACTCTCAAATCACTTTAATATATTTAGAGGAACATATGTATTTGCTATTCTGACCTGAATTATGAGATGTATCAAATGTTATGTGCAGTTCAGTTAACGACCTCGTAAATTTATTCTGCAAATTACATGCCATGACGAGTCAAACAATTTAGTTCATTTTAAATAAAAAGTAGGCGACACCAATTTGTGTATTCATTTGCCTTTATTTTTAGAAATTTTGTTATAAATGTCTCACGCTAATGCTTCTTTCTGTATTGACTGAGTTTCAAATAAAATATGTAAATCTCGTATATGGTTTATACTTGCTCATTACTATTAATATTTTTAACAACTTATTTATTTTATACAAAAATCATTATCTTTAAAAATATTCTCGTATATTTCAGTATAATTTCGGTAAAAGCGAAATCTTTTGCTGACCGAGAAATTCGCTATACTTTGAAGGCTCAAGGGCAAGGCGCTGGTACGTTCAATATCGGCCCAACGTCAGGGATTGTGAAGCTGGCGAAAGAACTGGATTTTGAAGATTTACGACAACCTCACGTTTATTCATTAGTAGTTACCGCTACTGAGGACTCTGGAGGTTTTTCTACATCTGTAGAGGTATATACTAATATATATTTTATTTTTGTCACAAAATACGCAAGATGGTATTGACGATAGCGATGGGGTATAGACGGTTTTGTTTAATATGATAATATAGAAGACAAGCATGGATAATAAAGGTGACATGCCGCATTTTAGGATATTTCCAATGCCATAGATTATGAAGGTACAGTAGTACATAAAAATAAGTATAAAGGTTCAAAGAACATTTCAGTTATTTTTAATAAAATACTAAAACTCAACTCGCTTAATATAAATTAAAATATAAAAATTGGTTTTAAATACAAAAAGTTTCTACATCACATATTTTTACAAAAAAAAAATTAGTAAAAGACAATGAGCATCTATGATTTTTTTAATTTTGGTCAGTCTGTTTGTCTGAATGTTACCTTTGGCTATAAAGTCAGGCAGGATCTAGACTATAATTATTTTGAAGACTGGCGTGTCTGACATATTACTAGTAGTGTAGCTACACGATAAGATATTTTGAAATGCCGCCTTAACAGAACTTGTAGCATTTTCCATTGTCATGTTAAAATTTAATAATAGCCCTTTTATACTATAACAATCAGAAGTGCTCATATGAAGATTTTCGACACATAAAATAAATATTGTGTTATTTGTAATTTTAATGTTACATTATATTATTGACACTTATAGTTTTAAAATAAAATATTATAATAGTTCCGTACTCTATATGTGTAATAAATGTGTTATATATTTAGTTAAATAATACCAAAATAAAATTTTTACACGATTTAAAACAAAAATACTAAGATACATTTATAATCTTAATATGTATTTTTAATCTCGAAAATATAACGATGGCTTATGAATTAATTACTGGTAGCTTTTAGCTTACAACATTTAAGAAAAAAGCAGAAGTATGGCGGTAGCGCCGTCTTGTCAGGAGAGCGCTCGAATTTTAAATTTAACATAATTATAAATAAATTCATATTAAATACAAAAGTATAAGATTTGTAAATATTATTTTAGTTACTAGGCATATTCGTGTCTGGTGAAACTGGTGAGCACCTTCTAAGATTTTTATTGTAAGCATGTAATATGCTGATATGTAATATTGTTTTAATATTTTAATATTAATGTAATAAATTATATTATAAAAATTATAAAATTATAGTTACCTGAAGTAGACCGTCTGCTGGCAACTTTAATTTAGCTTCATAAAAAAATTTATCCGTTTAGGAAACTATAAATAATTTTTATATTGTGACGCCTCGTGGCTACGCTAAATGCTAATAGATATTATTAGACGTTCATTCAAATCGAATTCCCCATTATGACTAAAGGCATTTTTAGGAGTATTAATTACATTGTCAATAAAACCGTTAATTTAATGGATCTCACGTTAATGTCATTCACATTGTGTTCAGTCTTGTGGCTCGTTTTTTTCAGCCGCTGCAACATTTACCTCATAGATGTCGTATAAATGAACAACAAGTCGGGTTAAGTGTGACATAATTATATAAAAATAACCTATAGGTAGCAGGGTTTAAATTTTTAACCAAGATATATATTGTGATCAAAATTATTATTAAGCTAGCAGCTGCCCGCAACTCCTGCTTTGCGTAGACTTTGTGATTCTTGCCATTCTATTGAAACTTGCAGCAAGTGAACCTACGGCAAGACACTCTGTTTCCTATTTTCATCCTAGTTCGAGATATTGCGATTTATCTTATCGAAGCAGCGAAATAAAAAAAAAATATACATAATTGGACAGCGTTATGTAAAACGAATTATATGACAAATTTGCAAGATTTGTGTTTCGAATGCATATCAATTCAGGCTTCAACTAAGTACTCAGTGTTTTTTACGGTAAGGGGTGAATCAAGCGACAGGTTAAAGTTTGTTAGATTCTTTTTAGTAATTCGTAACGCAATAAAGATTTATACTCCTAAGTTATTATTACAAAATACATAAATAGGATTTTGAAATGCATAAAGGAAATATATCACACAAAAGTTGTAGATAAACCATTAATTCGTAAATGCATATTACCACTACGTATGCGATCATTCTCTTGATTAAGAAATAGGCACCAAATTCTATTAAGCAGAATATTAGTGAAATAATAATTGAGGAAAAAAATCTTTAAAAATATATTCTCTACCGTAATGTATTGTTAATTAATCTTCACTATATACACAACTTCCTCTAAGTATAATTATTATACATGCAACATAAACAATGGGGCACTCAACGACATTTTTATCTTTAAAATCTTTGAAGCTCATTTTCTCAGATCCTGTCTAGTGTCGCTTGGTCTATTTTTACATAACGCTGTTCAATTATGCCTATGAGAGAAATTGAAATTATAATCATCGTAATGAGAGTAAAACAGTATCCAGGTGTGCCACGATGGCTTAAATTTTCAAAGATTATTATTTGTCAATAAAATCTGCCAAAAATATACTTTAAAGGCGCATTTCCTAACTTTTTTATAGGTTATTTTGATTAGTTATCAGATGTTCCAGATCTTTAATATTTTTATGTCAATAGAAAATGCCTAGAACTTGTCGACGCTGACAGACTCTAAACGTGACGGTTGCGGGTTCGATTCCCACTCGGCGGTGTTGAAAGCCGTCACTCAAAATGGAAATCATTTTGAGCAGGCACAGAACAGTGAATTGAATTATATTTTAATTTATACTAAAAAATGCACGTAGTAACTAACTATATATTTATATTTGTGCAGTAGTAGGTACTACGAATAATGCAACTTTAATATTCTAATATCATTAACTACACTATTATTTTTTTTCGTTTAATTTTAGTATACTGCCGACACAAGAAATAAGTTGCCGGTAATTCTTATCCCTTTTATCCTTTCATTCCAGCTTACAATTCGAGTGACAGATGTCAACGACAATGCGCCCAAGTTCGAGCTCCCCGACTATCAAGCACATAACGTAGATGAAGATATCCCGCTTGGCACCAGTATCTTGAAGGTGAAGGCCATGGACGCAGATTCTGGAAAAAATGCTGAAATTGAATATTTAGTTTCAGGTAAATAAATAATCACAATTATTAATTATTAAAAGGGAATTTTCTTTATTAATTTGAAATATTATTTATAAGTACATCGTTTTTACAGTTCTTATAGGATAATTTTTTTGTCTTTCTGTCTATATGTTCCGCTGTCAAGACCATTTTTCAATTGATATCAAATATATATGCCTATAACTGCTTAGGGTGCAAATGAGATCAAACTACAAAGTGAAGGCAATCAAAAGAAACGAGCGTCTATGCTTCATATTTGCCACATTTTGTGTGAAATTCGCCACGTAATCAAATCCCGTAGCCGATACTTCCCGTCGACCTAAAATTATAAAATTTGACAAGAAGTTTAAATATACAGTACAATAAAAGAAAAATAAATGAACCATAATTCCATACAATATTAGTTTGCAACTTTTAGTTGCAAATTTAAGTTTGTTACTTTTGTAAGTCCTACTACCATTTTGTTCCGTTGACCTATGTATGAAATTGGAACCTTCAGTGCGCGATCGAGTCTGACTTGACCGATATTTGTTAAAACCAATCTTGTTATAAAAATATGTAGACTTATTAAAATATCTTCTTATAAGAATTTAATTAGCAAATAAAAGCTATAATAAAACCAAGGCTATGGAGCAATCACAGCCTCTTTTATCTTCTAGTAAAAGTTTCATAAAAATTGGTTCAGCTATTCCAGAGATAAGCCTGGACAAGCCGAAAGACAGACAGACAAACAGACATAAATTAATAATGTGTTTATGTTTTAGTAACCTGTAAATAACAGTTATTTTGAAATCACTAACAGGCACTCCAATTTTATTTATATGTATGTAAAGATACAATTATCGGACTAGTTGTAGGGGAAGGTGTAGAACAACAGATGTTAGTTATATTAAGAATGTTTTATTTTCTGTGATACACATATAAGTGACCAGTCCCTCGGCCCTGAAACTCTGGATGTGCGAGGTTTCCGTATTTGTATTTAAAACAAAGTAATGGTCGTACTTAAATTAATCAGCTATAAATGATGACGCCAGTGTTTGTTAAAAGCCATTATGTCAATTTTATTTTTTGGTATTTCAGATGACCATTTCAGCGTGGACTCTAAAGGCATCATTACGAACAACAAGCAACTAGATGCTGATAACAATAACGCGTATTATGAATTTGTCGTCACTGCTAAGGATAAGGGAGAGCCTGCGAAGACAGGAACCGCTACTGTAAGAGTATACACTAAGAACAAAAATGACGAGGAACCTAAGTTTTCTCAACAAGTGTATACACCTAACGTCGATGAAAATGCAGGACCAAACACTCTCGTTACAACCGTGGTGGCGTCAGATAAAGACGGCGATAATGTTCGTTTCGGGTTCGTAGGTGGCGGCACGAGTTCTGGACAATTTGTCATAGAAGAAATAACTGGCGTCATCCGATTGCATAATAAAGCAATATCACTGGACAGAGACAAGTATGAGTTGAATGTTACCGCTTTGGACGACGGCGCTTGCTGCGTTAATGGAGATGCTACGATACATACGTCTACGGCTGTGGTTGTCGTTTTTATAACGGACGTAAATGATAATAAACCCATATTCAAAGACTGCCCTACATATTTTCCAAAAGTAGAAGAAGGAGCTCCAAATGGGAGTCCGGTAATAAAAGTTCACGCGACAGACGAAGACAAAGGTGTCAACGGTCAGGTTAAGTATTCTATCGTACAGCAACCAAATCAAAAAGGAACTAAGTTTACCGTCGACGAAGAAACAGGAGAAGTTTCAACGAATAAGGTCTTCGATAGAGAAGGGGATGATGGGAAATTTGTATCCGTGACGGTGAAAGCCACAGATCAGGGAGAACCATCGCTGGAAGGAGTTTGTTCGTTTACTGTTGAAATAACTGATGTTAACGACAATCCTCCACTATTCGACAGACAAGTAAGTATATTTGTTAATGGTAGAGTAGATTTTTTATATTATATGCATGATTTAAGCATGTTATTTATCAAGAGGCATTCTTTTAAAGTTTGTCATCATATCTTGCAGAAATACGTGGAAAACGTTAAACAAGATGCCAGTATAGGCACGAATATACTCAGGGTGTCGGCATCCGATGAGGATGCTGACAATAATGGAGCTATAGTTTACACTTTAAGCGCTCCTTATAACCCAGGGGATATAGATTACTTTGAGATCCAACCGGAATCCGGGTGGATCGTTTTAAAGAAACCGCTAGACGTAAGTATGCTTTTTATCAGATCTCGCGTGAGAACTTGTGCCGAGATGGATGCATGAAAGAGATCAACTTTACTATAAAGTTTGGTGGATGAATGCTACCTACAGGCCCTAGGATTCAATTGGCACGTACTTTAAGTTTGTTAAATGTAAATAGTTCTAAATTGGCCGCTGTAAATTGCTGTGGATGGGTAATCCTGCCGCCCTGTGAGGAGTAGTTGTCCATCAGCGCGGCGCGGGGAGCAGGGGGCGAGCCGGGGGGTGGGAGGGGAGGGCGGCGCCGGCGCTTGTTCTTCTTCAGCACGATTACTTTCAGTTGCCGCCAGCGCCGGCTCAGCACTAAATCTACGTTAAGATTTATTTCCGCAGCACCGTCTTGCATTGACTATCTTGAATAAGAACAAACTTGTGTATGATATTTATAAAATAATACCGCTGTAAATATTTCACCGTTGATACCTATGTTTAGTTCTAAAACATGTACAGTTTCCGTAAATGCACTTCTGTATATTTCGCACATGACTAGTTTTTGAAATTTATTTTATTGTAATTTAATCGGTTGATTTGGGAAGCTTACGCTTTTACATACCTATCAGTATTATATGTATGTACATGTTTTGTTACTAATCTCTGATATTATTTTGCGGAGCGACTTTACTGGGCGGTTCGAGCCCGGCCTGCCTTATACGCCCGTCCAGACGACTACTCATGCTACATGATATCATATTACTAGAATAATCATCATAATAATAAATTTTTTACAGGGTACTACTACTTTGTGTAAATTAATAAAATGTTAGTTTATAACTGAGATGGTCAGATTGCCCTCACGGCAATTTGGCCATCTGGCCAGTTGTGACATTATTCCTTCTGTGAAAGGGGCTACGTTCTCAAACCCAATTTGTACAGTAAACCGTAACGTCCATCGTTTGTAATATATTCATTACAATGAGTGTCGTTTTTAGTAGTCGTTACGAGGTCACTAAAATCTTCTTATGACAACCTGACCTTTCCGCCATGTCTTGTATGCAGAGCTGCATGCATTTGCCTGCTTTTTTGTTATTTTACTTTATTTTTTTAAATTAGTTTAGTTAATTTTATTGTATAAAGTATAAATAATGTACAGTTTGTCTTTTTCCCTAATGTACAGACCGGAAATGTATAATACATAAACGTATTATTTCCAATTTCTTTTCTTGCACCCTATAACGTCGGCTACGACGAGCGAAGTGAGTAAGCTAGCACGAATGAAGCTAGCGTGGAAGCGGACGTCGTGAGTGAATCTGAAGCATTAGTAATTAAATCTCTGTACTTTTCTTCTATCATTTTAGTTTGGCTTAGTGGATGCGAGTGCGACGAATGCTTGGTTTAGTAATGATTTTATAGTATACAGATATTATCTGAGAGCGATCTATTCGATTTATTTTTTTTAATTATTTATTAGCGACAATTATATGTTTATATTTGAGTTATGTTATGTTTTGTTTGTCCCCGCTGACCTCTGACCCGTATATCTATAGCGGGACAGGTACCGCCTGCGCGTGCGCGCTTCAGACAGAGGCGCCCCGCCCTCCTCCGCAGACGTGGACGTTGAGTTAGACGTGGTAGACAGGAACAATAAGCCCCCCATCTGGGACATGACCACGTATGGCCCCGTTCACATCAAAGAGAATGTCACAGTGGGTACCGTAGTGACCAGTGTGAAAGCCAGGTTGGTATACGGCAGCGGGCACCCGCCCGCCGCCCTTCTTAACACTACTAACGACGTGGTTTTGTTTGTTTCCATCGATCTTTCGGTAGCGAGAAACGTACAAGTTGGAGGCTATGGCTCAAGACAAGGGCTTCCCGCCCTTGTCCAGAACCGTGGAGGTCCAGATAGACGTAGTGGATCGCGCGAACAATCCCCCCGTGTGGGACCACACGGTGTATGGCCCCATCTACATTCGAGAGAATTTGCCCGTTGGTGCCAAAGTGGTGTCAGTTAAAGCAAGGTGCGTGTCTTATTGTTCGGCACGGGCACCGCACGCAGCCCCCTGCACGTGTGTTGCCGCCTCTCTTGTCACCACCGAATCCGTTTCGTCTATTTATCATTTTACCAGTTCTGCTTGTCAAAGATGTTACATTTACTTATATGCACGTGTCTTAGAAGCATCAACGTAGAATCGGCGTCTTCGATGTTGACAATATTGGTGAGCATTGTGCGGAAACGAGCGCCGCGATCGTCCTCTATCATCGTTATTATTTGCCTCTCACTTGGTGGTTTCGGTACGATAATATGTTTTGTCCGTGAACTGCAACCGCATTGTCACGAACACGTGATCTTTTTGAAATACACATGCGTGCATTTAGAGGGCTCACTGCTTCCGTGGAATGGGATCACAGGGTGGTTGCTCAAAAATATTTGTGTTACTTCCAGGAACTTTATCTATTGTATAAATAATTACGTAACTAATCTCAACAATAAATATTTTTGAGTAAACATATATTCGAGGAATGGTAGGTATTATATTGATGAACTTTGTGTCTATTAAATTTTGCATGTAAGTAAATTATCTGATGGTACACATGCAATTTTTATCGTCTGCAAAGTTTCTAGTGTCGACAATGTAACAGTCATAGTATACCACTTCTTTTGGCGTTATGTGTACGCATGGTATTATAATAATCGTAAAGTAGTGTCTTAGGTAATTCTTTTTACTTGCATTTTCTAGTGCTCGAATTCCAAGTATTCTGTTAAAAGGAACGTGGCTAAGGATATTTTCATTTAAAAATTGCAGCGAGACAAGTAACTAAAAATATTAGGTAAAATTAAAGATATTCATAATATTAATGACCTCAATATGCAAGAATTAAATTTAAATGCATAGGATTTTTTAAATTAGAAATAAATATAATACTACTAGTATTATTAATTGGTATTTGGATTTCCTTTTGAATATATATTAGATTCTTAAATAAATATGATTAAAAAGTAAAGAATACTAGAAAGTATATGTAGAAGAAGTTTACGTAAAGTAGTTTTTCTTGTTATTCACATAATAATTATACGTATAAAATTTAATGGATAAGTGTTTCTGTTTTAGTTCATTTGTGAACCTTAGAAGCAAATACTTTAGGCGCTACCGTTCAGTGTTCGTTTATAACTTAGCGTTGGCTGGTTAAATCAGGATGGCGCCACTGATTTCTTTCAGAAGATGGCGCTGTATTCATAGAAAGTAATACCAAACCAAATTGCTGTTAGGACTTACCACAAGAGGGCGCTTATTTAAAAATACATAAAATATAAAATCAACGCACGAATCAAATATTGCATAAAATCTTAGAGAAATATTTACGACAAGCACAAATTCTAAGACAGTTTTTAGTAACTAGAATTGTTATTTTAGCAAGCAGTTGTCTTGGTATTTTAATTTGTCCTAAGTCACTAAAGTGAGGATGATAATATTGAATGTGCAATGTGCATCACTAAAATAAAAAGGGCACCTAAAAATATTGTTATATTGCATTAATTTTGGTTGATGGTTCACACGTCTATGGTCTATCTGTTCGTCCTAAATCACACATTTCAAACTCACAAAAACACGGAAAAATATACAATACTAACATCACTTTATTAACCAAACGACTTGGCTATGCTTATAAAAGCTTAGCATTTTATACTAAACACATCACAATAGTTAAGTCTATTATAGTATATGTGCTCCATCTATTTATATATGCCACAATTATAATTTGTTCGGTCACTATAGATATTTGAAATATTTAAGTATGTATAGAAAATTTAATATGTGTCAAATTCGTAACTGGATGTATGAATAGATTTAGTAAATATTATGTGTTTCTTATTATTTATGATAATGTTTATCATGTTCACTTTATTAAAAGTAGAATAATATCTTATGATTTCGTCATTTGTTTGAAATCATTTTAATAATCTTGTAGTGTCAATGAGTATTTGAATTTAATACATTAATTTTGAGAATTATTTACATTTAGATTATTTTGTTTATCCCCCTTAGTATACATTTTAATTTACGCATTTCATAATCGATGTCGTTTTGTGATGTAGATGTTTAGCGAATTTTATTGTTACAAAATTTTTAAATCATTTGTTGGATTTTTCAGCTCGGGCATTGAGAACAACCCGACCGTTTTCTATAGGTTGATGCCCGGTTCGACGGCTCAGACGAACAAATTCCATACATTTTATTTACAACAAAGGGCGGATAATGGGTTTACTTGGGCTGATATAAAAGTGAACCACCCCCTAGACTACGAAAGTATTAAAGAATATAATCTGACCATTCGTGTGGAGGTGAGGCTTATGGTGTCGTTTTATTGATATTGCATCTAGAGAGAGTCGTTTACATATATATGCCTGCTTTCGGTGGAGTCTGTTTGACTTAAAATGCTATAGCATACATATGTATGCATACGAATTATGTTGTATACCATCACAACAGATATTGTTTTTATTGAACTTAACTGAAACAGTTTGACTTTTAAATATGAAATAACGTCTTTTTTAATATTAACACTTACAAATCTATTTAATATAAATATCAGGTATTTCATAATTTAGGTACGTATATCCGGGATACACTTTTAAATTCAAATACATTATAGACACTTATTTTACAGTATCTGAAAACTAGTCCGATCGTAGTCATGATTGTATAACTTATCGAGTTAAATATATCTCGAGTACCACATTTTACACGATGTCCGTTGTTTTCTTGAAGTATGAAAATCAGCGAAAAATATCATATTCTTATTACTATTTAGTATAACACCGATATATATATTACATAATAGAACAACGGAGCGCAGCAGTTGGCGTCTGAAGCGACGGTGTACATAATGCTGGAAGATGTTAACGATGAGATCCCTCTGTTCACGGAGAGGGAGCAAGAAACAGTACTTGAAGGTGAACCCATCGGCACCAAGGTCACGCAAGTCAATGCAATTGATAAAGATGGGACGTTCCCCAACAACCAAGTAAGTGTATTTTGCTTAAAACTACTTCTTGTACCAATATTTAAGGACAGTGAATTGGGTTAATCATGCTATGTTTATTTATGTAAAATATAAGCTGAATACGGGAGAATTAATGACAACAAAATATTATTTCAGTTCAGTTGAAGTGTATTTTGTACGGTTTGTTTTTGGTGCCATATAAGAAATATTTTTGCAGTTTATATATCGTGGGCAAATAAATAATGACGTGGCAATAGAGTTACTATGTTAACCTTTACATCGGTAGAGATTAAGAATATTATATTCTCTATCTTATTGTAAGAGTTATAATTTATTATCGCATTGACTCACAATTTTGATTTTACCATCACCGTCTACGAAATAATAGATTTATTTCAAATATTTATTCCGTCTACAGAGACGGTCAAGTATTATTACGTTTGTATTTCAGAATGTTGCATTGAAGCTGATAATATTAACGATTTACACGCGTCCTCGTGGAGCAGGTTCAATACGACTCCAAAGTTTCTCATTGAAAGTTTGACCAAACAAAATCCCTTTTCAGTTTTGCACTATTGTGTCTTCGTGGTGCATTTTAAAATCTCACACAAGGATAACTTATTGGTTATTCTGATTTACATGCCGTCACGGCACTGATATACATTCTATCTTCTTCTAATATTCATATCACGTAAACCACAGTAAAAAATATTTCTTCTTGAATTACTATTATGGCGAATATGAATAATAACGAGACAGCCTTACGTATAATACTCGAAGACTACCCTAAAAAAAAAAAACAATCACTGAAATATTCTTATTTACCATGGCAATGTGTAACAATATGGAAATTATGCAATAAAGGCTCTTTTTTTAAAGACATTGTTATCGTCATAATTTTATTAATATGGAGTATGAGACCTTTAATTTCTCATTAATTAATGTCTCAATATAAACGCCATGGTTGCAGGTTCGATCTCCACACTCGGGGGAATAACTCCACACTCGGTTCGAATCTGCTCTACAAGACTAAAGTGTGTACATAATTTCTTTGATTCGGGAGGAAAGTGCAGAATAAGAGTGTTTTGTCACGCTCGAAGAATTATAAAAAATTATAATTCTTCGAGCCAAAGTTGATATCAATATTCCTAAGTTAAGTCTGGAGAGAAACTAAATTATATTGTTAGAATAATATCGGTTTATCTATAAAAAATCGGTCAAGTGCGGGCCATACTTAGCGTTACGCACTTAGCTTTAGTACCAATTTCATGATTGTAAGTCAACTAAAAATACAACTTGTAAAGTTGATAAACTTAAATTTGATCAACAAATCAATACAAACTTATATATACCAAATTTCCGGACTCTTAACTCTAGGTGAACGGGAAGTATCATATAGGTTAAAGGTTTAGATTACGCGGCGATTTTATTTTACGATACGATAAACATGTATCATAGTCCGATACATGACGTTGACTTAGAAATTTTATTTTTTATGTGTTCCAAGGACTACGGATATGGGTATTATTTTAATAATTTCAGCTTGATGCCACCACACGTTTTCAGAAAATAGTCCTGATAGGCGAACAGACAGACGGGAAACAAAATGATCCTATAAGTGTTCCGATTTCCTTTTGAGATACGAAATCCTAATTATTGGTACATATTGTTTTATTATTATTAAAACCAATAATCTAATAATAATACAAGACAAATTAATTTAACAATTACGCTAATTACCAAAACATGTATTCAGTATTGATAGTGGAGCTTGCAATGTTTACAAATACCACAGTTAAATTATAATGCCTGCAGGGTGCAGCTACATTCGTAATATCCAACCGGGCATTAAAATAAAATCTCAATTATGTTTCAATGCGATTGCTATTTGCGATTGGCTAATAATTATGTAATAAATCCAATATTCGTGTTCTGCGGGAACAGTGGTAAAAATATTTGATAAAGTTTATGGAAATGGTTCCATCAAAGCTTTTGTTTTTGTGGTTAAGTTTGTACAATAATTATTACGGTGCACAATTTATATGAAACTATAATCAACTTGAGTATTTTTTGACAATTTTTTTATCGTGATTGCCGTCTTGGCGCTGTGGCACAGCATCTAACTAGACGCAATGGTTGTGGTATCATTGCATTTAAAAATGAAGAATATTGATTTGATAAGTATAGAATAAAAGATAAAATATTTAAATAAAATGTTTAAGGCTCTATGAGGTGCGCTCTGAACGCGTCTAGAACGCATCACGCGGTATCACGTATATACTGCAATTAAATTACGTTACCTTACGTTGCTTTAAATATCCACGAGTAGCAGATTAAGTTAGATGACATACGAAGCCTGGTGTTTACATGCACCACACATTTACATATTACAGGCTTTGCGATATTCCGAGGGATCGTGAATACTTAATTTTAATCACATATGTACCTTCGTCGTGTTGTCGTCTGATATGGATAATATACCTTTGCTAACCTAATTAAAACGGTTTCGTAGCATCCTGGTTAACAGCGAATCGATTATTAATACCATAAATTAATTGACTGTGGGTAATGGATAAATATGGACATATGTTAGATACATCGCAACAGCACGCATTAAAGTCAAAGGTTTTGTATTAAAAGCGTATAAGTACGTTTTTTTGTCGAAACCGTCTTTTCGAGACATCGTCCTCATCGTTTTAGCCATATGTACGACGTCCATTGCTGGATATAGACTGTCATTTTAAGGTATTCTTGCTCATTATTTTATGTGCATTTGTTACATAAAACAAATGAGGTGCCTGTGTGCTTCCCTTATATTTTATAATATTACCTCTTTTCACCCAGGTATACTACTACATCGTAGATTCGCCTAGAAACGAAGGAAAGGACTTTTTCGAAATCAGCATGCAGACAGGTGAAATCTTCACGAAGGTGGTGTTCGACAGAGAGAAGCAAGGTGCCTACGCGTTAGAAGTGGAGGCGAGGGATGGAGCTCCATCGGCGCGGCCTAATTCCGATAACCAGCCTAATTCAGGTACGTCCGCGAGCTTTTATTAACTTTGTAACAATATTATTTGTGTTATGTATTATTTTATTTTAGGTCTTTAATAAATTCCACAACATTTTCATGTCGTGGAATTTATCAAAGGTTCCTTGATTATCCTTAATTTCTTTCTATATTTTATATAAACAACAAATTTTATAATGACGTATGAGGTACATAAATGGTGTCTTCATAAAGTAGTGTAGGGGGTTTTACGATAGTGCTATTATTAGTTAGATCGTAAAACATTTAATAATTATATAATAACCATGAATTTTTTTCTTATAATTATGGAAAAGGATACGATAGAAAGATTAAGAAAAGACAAGATAGATTTACATAATATGTTAACTGTGTCGGTTAATATATCGTTAACAGAAGGTTAAACCACTCAGTAGAATATTTGTCTATATAAATGGTGTCAACATCTTAATATTCATTGCAGTCACCGTAAAAAAATTAAAACTGCTTAAGTCCAATTATTTGATAACTAACAATTACGGAATTTATTTTGGCATGATAATACCTTGCAGTCTAAAATAACATAAGCGAATATGGTTTACATCCTGGTGCTCTATGTAGTTTTATTAGAATAAATCACCTATCTCTTTGTTTAATTTAACCATAATTTAAAAGAAAAAAGTCCAAATAGTTGAGTATCAGTATTATTTTAAATATTGGCAATATTACAAAAACATATATGAAAGTAGATGATACATTTGTCAGGGCTAGCTAAAGGGGACGATATAATATATAAAGAGTAAACAAGCAAATGTGATGTGAGAAACTAAAAAAGAGTCACTGAAAATGTAAGTTTTGTGTAGTAGAAATGTGAGTTTTGTTATATATAATTAAAAAACAAATACTCCCCGGGGGTCACATCCCACGGAGTTCTACTGTACATCTTATGTATTCTTCCGATTAATGCAGAACAAACACTGATAGTACTTATACGAGTATATATTGGTTTGGAATATATACAATGATTTATTAAATTAAATATTTAAGAAATTATTATTTAAATAATTTAAATTGAGGAGCTAACATTTTGATATGTTGCCTAGGGCCAGTGTTGCCCATAGTTGATCAATAATATTTATTACACACAAGCGACCCTTTCGCGGCTTTGCCTACGTGATCACGGATTAATTCTAATATAACATGCATGTATTGAAGTGTTTTTCCCCATTCGAAATTTACTTTATTTATGATAAATAATGAAAAATGTATCAATGAAAATTATCATTTTATATTCCACATTTTATCTGGGCGGAAGGTACTTGTGCGCGGGTGTAATGATAATTCCGCGATAAAAAGCCTATATTGCTCTATAATCTCTAGTATCTTCTAATAAAACTCAATTGAGATGGTCCAGAAATTAGCCCGGACAGACGAAAGAAAACACATCCGTCTTTTCGTCAGACAGTCAGACAGACAAAAATAAAAAAATGAATGATGAAATAAAATTTTTAATAATTTTATCTTGTTTATATTTATACTAATCTAAAGCTTTCCGAGAGGGAGGAAAAAAGGAAGATATGTACTTTTATAAATTTAATTGTAATTAAAATAATATTATTTTTATTTTTAGGTTTTTGTTACTAATTAATTGGTAATTAGTATTTATAAGACTCAGAATAGGTAAACCGAGAGGAATCTTGTCATATGGACCGAATCCATGGAGTTCGTGTCACATTATTGTGTTTCATCTGCAAAATATTTAACCCTCATACGCGCCTTGATTTCAAATATATTGTATATGAAATGATAATTTTGTACTCATTTCATGATTACCCATACCGTACTCAATTTCATGATTATCAGAAATCAAGATATGAATCATAAACGGCTGTAAATTTTTGATTGCGTTGATCTAGAAGTGTGGTTTCTTTTTTGCTCCAAGGGACTGCCGAGCTTTTGATATTTATTGTAGCTTGATTTCGTCTAAACATACCGTCCTCGGATTCCATTTTTATGTACAGAATCCTAAAGATCAGTGTTTTTTGCTTATGTTAGATGTAAAGAACGTTTGTAAGTAGTAAGAAAGTTTGTGAAGAACAAATTCGTTCAAAATCTATTTTTTCAAAAAAAATTTTTCGTGTCTTGTGGAGTTGACAGATATTAAGAGATTATTCAACCGGTGGAATTTGCTCATATTATACATATTAATATGTCACCGAGCCCGAATTGAGTCCACAACAATAACATTCGTTCATACACATCTACACTACGATATGACTTTTAGTCGTTAGTATGTGTATGTTTCTTTTATTTATACATAACATCTACACACAGAAACATAAGCAAGCCTACAATAAAAAGAAGCTATAGAAACAGTATGACAAAAGAATTCCTATAGAGATTAAGAGGTGTCAATAAGCAGCGGACCGCTTCCATTTTCTAGCTAATCACTGCTGTGATCCGAATTTAAATGACCATTTTCCCCTGCAAACATTCCCAACGGAAGGTTCTTTTCTGTTGAATTTTCAAAGGTTGTGCTTAACAACCTCACCAACCCTTTTCGAATGTTGACAGATAAGGGTCTTAATATATGTCTGACTGTTTTCTCAGTCAGGTATTGATTGCCTCGGTACGCGTGACTCTATAAATTGTCCGATTTCGTCGAGTCCCTTTATGAGGCTGGCAAGTCGTCCTGCTACCGCTTAACCATATCGCGTCGCCGTAAATCAAGCACGAGCATAATCAACCAGCGCCTGAAACGTAATCCTATGTTAAGCTTCTCATCCCTGTATCTGTCTCACGTGCACAATAGCGGGCTTTGGATCAGCTTGCTGCTTACGTACATAGTGCCGTTGTATACAATTACCTTAATGTATCATAAATACATAACATCTATACAACCCAATAAAACGGAAACCTAACTACATTCCGATCGTAAAACCATACACGTTATCTTTGTTTACTGCTGCTATATAAACAACGTCGGCAACATCCACGTTTGATATTTAATCGGAGCGTTTATTTGCTCATGAAATTATCAATTGATTTTATTGACGAATTCGCGCTAAGGTAAAGACCCACTCATAAACAAACAAGCGAATATATATTATATATTAGGTACATAAAGGTTTTTTTTTTAATTTGTTATATCGTCACGCATAAATCGTCCTAATGTTTATATTCTCAATATATAAAAATTTGATATAGCGATTCAAATTCACATTATTTTACCCCGATTGCATTTTATAAAAGATACAAATAGCGCAATTAAACTTATTCATTACGTTCAGTTTGTACGAATAAATGAAAATCACACAATTACCTGTATATATATATATATATAATTTTCATATATATATTTTATGTATAGATGCACAATCAGCACATTTATTTTACTACTGTTCAGTGAAGTCACTAATTCAATTACTAGAATGTATAGTGTTAGATATAATATACACTGATCAATTGTGTAAGGTGAATGTAACTTTAATTAATGTATATATACGAGTAGATACATATGTTGTTGGTACATACGCTTATTATTAAGGAGCCGTGTCTTGTATCGTGTTAATAAGCACACATTGCGCTTTGTCCACCCGCGTAGCATCGATATGCGGTTATTGGGTAAACAGATTACTCGCATCTGAATATTATTTACTCCTGTAAAATATATTACTATGTAACAGATAAACGTTGAGATTTTTTTCTATCTTAACATAAAGTAAAAGGAATCTTTTACCTTGTGACATATAATTTATATATTTAAACTCTACATTATTTGCAAAATTTTTGAAATCTCTCAGATTTACTACAAATAAAAACAATAAGCGTAATCAAAATAACGAATGAGCAAACATTAGAGCAGTTCCCCTTTCGAGCTTCGTTTAATGTCTGCAGGTCTAAGAAATTCTCGTTCCTTTTTTATTGTGTCAGCTTCATTTCTACGTCTTTTGTGGTACCTACTCTCATTCGACCCACGCGCTCCAATACTGTAGTTACGACTTTATTTTAATTGACTCGACGAAAGTTTTAATTAGATATTTTACAATTTCGTTGTTTTCACGATATGATCATTTATAATTTGATATCGTTAAATTTTACCATGATTCCTGTCTAATTATTTTGAACTTGACATTAATCAAACGTAACGTATATTCTATGCTGTAAATATACTATAAATTTACAAGTTATGTATGTACAGACATAAATACACATGTTTGCATGTAGGTACACATTTGTTCATATATATTAGTTCCAGTTTGCCGAGAGTGTGGAAAGTTTTAGGTCTTGCTCCCTTAATTCGGCAGCTATTGAAGATTTATGTAACTTTTTTGGATAAAAGTGAACTTTGTTGAATTTGTGGAACATTTATATGATGATATGATTAAATTTCTTTATTTCGTAACCTTAACAAAGGAATTATTGTATTCAAATTGATTTTGAAGATTTATATAAAACAAAATGATATTGTAGGAATTATTTCAAGTATTTCCAATTACTTGGGCTTAGGAAAGTACGATGTCGCCAAGTGACAAAGCAATATTCCCGTAGCGGGCGGCGTGCGGCGGGCGGCGGGAACTTCGTGGCCTACATTTAGCGCGCCCTCGAGAATCCGTGATGAGGGCGCGCTCGAGTGCACTGCTTGCTGGGGATTACTGTCACGAACTACTAAATATTGCTGTTTGTTGCCTAAGCTTTCCTTGCCACGATCTCTCAACTATAAGTTTTGCGGCTAATGATTAAAGTTAGTCCTATCGATAGTTCTAATACATATCAACTGCTCTCTAATTGATATTTTTAAACCTATAAAATTTTATAGTAATGTTTTGTTAAAATAGATTTTTAACAAAACATTACTATAAAATTTTATTTTGTATGTCTATGATGTTAATATGATCAAAGTATATAAATTTCAATTTTAAATCATGCAAAACATATTCCTAAAGTAGATTTAATAATTCTTTTGTATCGAAATAGGAATACGAATGTAGGTAGATTGTATATGTAGTATAATATATATATATATATATATATATATATATATATATATATATATATATATATATATATATATATATATTTTACACAAAATTCAATTATGTACGTTTAATGCATGCCTAAAATTCTCGGATTAATAAAAAAATTCTCTCTGCTCTGGTATTCAGATAACATAAATCTGTTATAATACTATGTCGCGAACTAGTAGCTGGTTGCAATATTATAGCTTATATAAATAAGCTAGTGTACTGAGGTTTGAGGTCGGTCTAAGTGTCTAAGGTAACTCTGACCGCAACCCCAATGTAGGGGTTTCATTGAGACGGTTCGTTAATCGTTGTTCCACTTTAGTTATATCAGACAAAAATAAATTTTCAATGATAAGCGCGTTAGAGCAAGCTTTCTGTCTTATAACATTAGCATAGAAGTATATAAAATTTATTGTAAAACTGTCAATTTGGAAATATATATATAAAACAATATGAGAATAATTAAGGCCCGGAACATTGACAAGATGCCATCTGCGTAATTTGTCAATGTGTCCAAGACAAATGTTGATTTTAATAAATTATTTTGGACACATATTGACAAAAAACATCTACTTAAAATATTTTAAATAATCTTTATTTTTATTTCTTTGGTATTTTCGCAGATATAACATTCTTTATATATAAACAATATTTTTTTTAATAAATATAGTTTATACAAGCAATGTCTTCAAGCATGTACATTATATCAAGTGAAACCATCTGTTTCACTTTAATTATTTCAAGTTTTAGCTTTGATTGTAGTTGATGAGAAATTATTCTCGAATAAATTTTACATTTTAACTTTTGAACAAAGTTTTATTCATGCTTCAATTGTACTATAATTAAATAAGTGATATATGCAAGACTTGTGATAATAATAGACGCCTTGAATAATGTATATTTACCAAAATAAGTAAAATAATAGATTCTAGAATAAAATTTGCCAAATATTGCAAGTGATTAATATTTACTTGCATTTCCCATATCCTGTCATAAATGCAGAAAAAATATCGTTACTTATGACTATGCTGCACATAAAACTTAGAAAACGTATAAAAATTATAAACGTGAACGTAGCCAGTCTTGAACCCGCGCCTCTTGGATAGTTTCCAAGAGTTTTACAATATTTTTTCTATCCTGATTTTTAGTGTGGATTAGCACTTTAAAAATTATAGCAAATACGTTGCCTAAACTGTAGAGACACTAATTATTTATCCGAACGAAACAATAAAAAATAAATGCTGCATATAAAAATATTTTACCGTTAAAGAATATGAATACCTTGTATAAAAATACTTTCTCATTAATTTTTAGATAACAATTTATTTATTTTACTACGGAGTAAAAACAGTTTATGCTTAGAAGCCACTTATTGAGTACTTAGTATTACGATTGTATCTGAAATTTTTAATCATGAACTAGACGTTTTTGCTTTGATTCATCATTTTATTTATGGCGCTATATATTTTGCAAAGGATTTTACTTGTCATTAAGTCGGCTATTCACTAAATGAATCTTGATAATTTGAAAGCTTCTAAAGCAGGATCCCCACGGGAGGCAAATAGCTTTGCCGAGGGGTGGAATTTTCTTAAAACGTCAACTCAACACAGGCGTTTATAGTCGCCATAACATCCAGGGACCATCCGCCTCGGCCGCCATAAAAATCAGCTAACACCCGCCTATACTGCCTCTACTTGAACTTATTGCTTTAAAGTAATTCCAAGTTGGTTATAAATATACAATATTACTATTACTCCTATAATTTTTTTTCAAACAACTGACTCGTAAGTTTAATTAATACAGCGTAACGACATCGTCTAACGGAATGACCCGATCTGTCCACCTTCCCCCTGTCAACAGTTCAATAAAGGGATTCTAATTAAAAGACTAATAATAATTAATTTGTAACAACAGTACTAACGACAAAATTACCTTGTTTCCTCTCTGTTATGACAACACTTTACAGTCTCGTTAATATCGCAGAATTTGATAATTGACCATGACATTAGTCGTTTTTGTCCTGCAATCATTATTTAAGGATAAATAGTCCTCGTTTCTAGTAATTAGGTAATTTCTAGAATATGTTATATTATTTTTTTTTATTTTTAATAACAACTTTAGATAGTTTCAGCTCAAGTAAGTATTTGGATTTATTTATTTTGACTAAACTTTATGATCTTTAGATCTAAGATAACAATTTGTCGCGATATGAAAACAGTTTCAGACAATTATACTTTATATCATGCATACAGGTGACCAGAACCTTGCACCTTGCCTTGTATTTCCTATATAAAAATAGCATATACATATATCCTTCACACATAAATTTTCTTAAGATTAAAAAACATAATTATATTAGTTATACCTATTACTTATAGGTACTTTGATTTATAATGGAAAAAAATGTTTTTTTTTTTAAAATAAAAAATAATTCAATATAATTTAAGTGTTGGTGGAAAAGCCTCTCAAAAGCTTCATCAATTCACCTCTTAGGGAGTTGCTAGGCTTAAATTTGTATGTAGAAATGAAGCAATTTTTTGGAACCAAAACTTGTAAAGTTGTGTAAATAAGTAATTTTATAAAGTAAATACAATATAATGAGAATTTAATCGCTTTTTCCAGATATTTGGCATTAAAGTTGACTATAGATGTTTGTAGGATACGTAGTAGTCGGCGCACCGCTGCGGTTAATTTTCCGGGTGTAACGAGATAGCATCGGAGGGGAATGCTCATTTCTTTTATCATTCCTTTTTTGTCTGAAACTCTGATTCCGTAATATAGAATAATATTCTTGCGCAACGGTATCGGGTGGGTATTGTCGAAGTGGTGAACTGAGGAAATCAGTCCTGGGCGTGGCTTAGTGAGTAATGGAACTGCGAGCATGAGGAGGGTCCACTTATGTCACGGAATGGTATGATTGATAATGTTTCTTCAAGTAAAAACACTGACCCTTTGTACCATTAACAAATATATTGGATACAAATATTGTGTTGCAAAATTGTTTACTGGTGTCCTTGGAGCTGAAGCCTCTCATTTTGTATGACAGCGGAAATATGAAAACGACAAAACTAATAACGCTGAATACACATGTATGGTAAGCACGGCCCTGTATATACTCACTGGATAATATCAATTTATATTTGTTTCATTAAGCAAGCGTGATAACGAAGTCATTATAGTAATGAACTGATTCTAATGTGTTCATTAAATAGAAAGCGACATATCGCTAATATTAGTTGAGTTTAATCAACCTACAATAGGTATGATTTGCAACATAACAGAATAATATATTAAATATACAAATAAATTTATATCTTTTATGTAAAATATATAATAATGTAATAATTAATATAATTTATATGCATTCAGTAAATTACTGTTAGCTACCCGGAAGCTGTAAGCGAAATTAGCTGACGCATAAAGTTTTAAGGCTTGGATAATTATCGAGCTTTTAAATAGTCGGTATTTGTGATGAGTGGTGTATGAAATAGATGGAGGGTTAAATAAAGTGTTTACACAAATGCTCTTTTGAAATTTTATCTTATATTAAAAATAATTATAAAAGTAAATAATAATTACTATAATTATAAGAGTGTATATTTTTGTAATATTAAACGTTTAGTGACGAACGTTTTATCGTTCACATACTTTACTTCGGACTTGAGCCCCAGAGGTCTTTAAGTGACCTTAGAATGACAAGTAAAGAAAAATTATATATATCTTATTTTTTAACAAACAACAAAACCTAAGAAGGTATTGCTCACATTCTTGTATACCTTCTATAAAATGCCTAAATATATATTAATTATTTAAATAATACATTAATTTACATAAAATTGTAAAAACTAAAAATAAAAATAGAAAATTTCGGAAGTTTATCCTTTTTTTGCTGTAGGCAAGTATAAGAATGTTTGAAAAGCCAATCCCTAAGGGTGTGAACTGGGTGAAAGTTAGACGAAAGTAACTTCAAACTTTTTTAAGTAAAAAAGCAAAAATCTAAATATACACTTACTTTACTTTAGCAAAATAATAAAATATATTATATTTTATATCAATTTAATTTAATCAAAAACCGAATTTTTTGTTTTACAATTGTATTTAATTCATTGCATCAGACTAAATATCGTGCTTTATATAAGGCGTGTGAAATACATGCTTTACTATTATTTTAATTAAGCTAATTTATATATCTATATATATTATTTTTATTTTGATAATATTTACAGTTGAAACAATTTGAGTTGAGTTGAGTAGATAATAATGAAAAAGAATATTCAAATAATTGCAATAAAGTTCTCTTCATCGCCAATATGACTCTTATACAAGTCGTAGATTTTGAAATTGAACTTGCATATTTCAATATTAATCGTAATTGCCGCCGAGTTTTGACTTTTTATTTATGTATCAAACGTAACAAATTTATGTAAATGATCCTGATTTATATTGCAGTGATGTGGTTTGTGCTTTACAGTGCGCTCCTATTGGATGGTAGAATGTTAATTAGTAACTATATACATATAATGTACCTAAATATAGCTATTGATAAAAAAAGTTTACAATTTTTTTTGCCATTTGTAATCCTTACGATATATGTAAATAATTCATCTACTGATTTCAATAAGATTTAAACAGATGTTTAATGACTAGTCAGTCGTAGAAGCTATTTCTGGCAATCAGCAAAAATGAGTGAATTCATTGCCGTACTTTTTCTTTTCAGAACCGCAACTGGAAATAATTCTTTCCGTTTTGCTGTTTCGCTCCGCCACGATGGCGTCTTGATTTCTGTATAAATGTATAAATTATTTTATTTAAATTACATTTTTGTATGAACATGTAAAATATTTGACTAAAATAAAATTATTAATATATTTACTTGAATGTAATTTTAATTGTAAATGTGTTAGTCAAAAGATAGATTTTTTTTTATTCAACCTAAAGATCTAGAGACTATCATCAATGTGATTACTAGGCAATTGTACAGAAAAAAAAATTGAAAGTAGCCTTAATACTGTACTTTTATGTTTTCTAGCCCTTACTAAATTTAGTGTTACAACATTAGGAAGCTTAAAGCTTTAACTGAACAATCCCTGACTAAATCGAATCTCAAATTGCTATGTGGGTTTTTTAGTGTAGAAAATATACTTCGGATTGAAATTTGTAGAAGTTTCGTAAAGTAACCAAGTTTGATTTTGAAGTTGCGGGGTGAATATTAACGACTTGGGATGGTTTCACTTTTGCTTTTCGAGTTGGCCATTTTGCTAGATTATTAATATTAATAATGAATACACTTTACATATGCTTACTTAAAGGTCACTTCCGATAACATTGTCGACATATAAATTAAAACTACGTTTTACAAAAGTATTTACTTATATTTATGTTACTAGCAAATACGATAAACGCCGATTGCCTCAATTTCGATCCATTTAATTCCTTTGTGCTACCATGATGTAGGTATTTGAAAAAGAACACGTAAATTGAATATATATTTAAAAAAAACAATAATATCTTACACACATCATATATCATATATAATCAAAACAATACCTATTATATTTCAATATCTTTACTTTACCATGACTGCATACATATCTAAATCTGCTTATATGCAGAAGTAACTTTCTCTGACTAAAATATTTCATTAACTTTACTAATTAAACTAACTCCTCAGGTTTAATAATTATCTATAAAATATCTGTTACGATTATATTAGTACTGTTCGTACGTTACTCTCAGGTTTTCAGTAAGTAATTTCCGTAGGTATCGTAATTTATTTACCTCTATATTCAATTTATTTTCATGTGTCTACACTTTATTAACTCAATAATGAAAAATTAATGATTGTGCCAACAGAGTACCTTGAAAGGCAACGTAACAATGCCAATATGTCAGAATTAATTACGCAGCGTACTGCATCATATGTGCCGTAAATATGGGTGCGGTGGCCAGAATTACATAGTAACTTTTAGCGTACGTCGAGTTGTCGACGCTAATGCCTCTCAATTTATAGTCATTGCTCAGTATGAGATACTCGTAGTTAGGATATATACAATGTGACATATTTTGTGTTCCCTACGCGCTCGCATGACACACTTGTCGCATGGTTCGCTAGTTTTAAGGCAACCTTACTTCAAAACAAATAAAATTGACAACAGTACTTGTTATATAATATTATTATTCATTAAATCTTGTTGTATTATTTAGTATATTATAGAGGTAAGTATAGTATATTGGCCCAGCAGCTTAATTAGATCACCGTCATATCTTAAAAAGTACTTATATACCTATATGTTAAATTTATTTAACGCCAACACCAATTGATTTGGTAGTGATATTGTAGAGTTACGGTAGAGATAGATACTCTCTCATATTTTTTCCTATTTTTAATGTTTTTTTAATATAAATTATTTCAAATCAAGCTTTAAATGTAGCGTTTAATGTCTAAATTTATAAGTATAAAATTTAAGTAATAAAATTACCTAATTTTTTGTAATTATGTGAAATCTCTGATAGTATCCATTGTTGACTAAAGTAGACCACATCAGTTGGACTGTCCAAAACGGACCGACCAAATGATCCAAACCCCTGACATTTGCGGTGATTTGTCACATATGAAGGACGCATATAGCACGTGGTGTTGAAAAGTAAAAGTGCCTTTGCAAGTTAAATTTAAGTACTTTGAGTTCGAATTACAATTATTTGCTTCACGCTGTATCCCTCATATAACAGAGTAGGCAGAGGGAACCGTAAGCAAAAGGGACCTAGTTAAAACACTCCATTCTCCAGTTTCCGCAATTCGAAGTATTCTGTTTAGTGGCGGAACTCAACGCCGCACTTTGCCTTGTTACCAGAGCGAAGAAAATGAAAATAATTTATTCTCTCCGAGGGGGAATCAATATACTTATTTCATTTTCAAATAATTAATAGGTTTGTTATGTAGCGGTAGCTACCAAGCTTATAAGTCCTTATAATAAGTTACCACTTTAAAATTAAACTGCAACGGCATTCCACTATATCTTAATTTAAAGTCTCGGCTGTTGGTGCTCCAAATTACCTGAACCGTTGGCTAAATTGGAGCAAAGCACTGATTACCCATCTACAATAAATAGAAATAGTGACTAAATGTTTGGTAATTATAAAATCAACAATATCATTTAGTATAATAACTATTTGGAAAATATAATAAAAATATGTCTATTAGTTTTAAAAGAAAAATCCAAATTACCAGACCGTATATGGTCCGTGATTGGATTCTATCATATACCATTTAATATTTCAAATAAAATATCTTTTTAACAAACGTTTAATATTAATAAATTAAGCGACATAAATTGATAATAAACACAACTGTACGAATTACAAGATATAAATCGTATACTCCATTTTATAAATTACAATACGACATTCACAAGCACAAAATTGACGCATAGAACGGCCTCGCCTTTTTACAAAATGTGCCAGAGTGCGGAACTAATTGCGTTTATTTTGTAAATAAACCAGCTTTTCAGTGGATTGCGTTTTGGTTATACTTTCAGAGTTGGCTGTATCGCTACATGTTAGCAGGTGTTCCAATATACGTAGTGGGTGGCTTCTTTCAGCTCACGTTCTCAGACTCGTAACTGCGAGGCACTTCTCTTATATGAAATACCGTCTTTATGGTTACTTATTGTCATGAATATGGTAGCCGCATTGAACATTTACGATTCTCTTTATTTGTTTGTTTTTGTATACATATTTAAGTCTTAAGAATATATAGAATAGGTAGAATATACTTAAATTAATTAAATAGCCTCGAGCTGTATTCTTCAGACAGCAGAATAAGCGGAGGGAACCTAGTGTTGAGATACTCCACCCCACCTTCCGCTCAATATTAGAAACATTGCGTGTTGAGTCGCGCAACTTAACGCCGCGCTTTGAAGTATAACAATTAACATGTAAATGTAAATTTAAAATGTCTAACATTTTTTAAGAATAAATACATGATAAGTAGGTATTATTCACATTTTATACACGTTTACGTATATAAACATGAATAATTAGGTTCTCGTGAAACATATTCTATGTTATTTTAAAGCTCTTATTTATCCTCCCATTTTTCGCTATGAATGCGAAGTGTAACTAAAACTTACAAAAGATACGTGTGAATAAAAATTCGTAATTCAGAGGTAGATGTACGTCTTTTACATTCACGGTAATAGAGTTACGTATGAAAGCGTCGAAATTGTTGAATTCGACTCCCGTACATTTTCTGGCTGCTCAATCTAGTATATCCTGTTACGAATAAACTACACAAAATAGCTGTGTATATCGTCTCAGTAACTCCAAGTTGCCGGCGTTAAATCTTCTTAAGCCTACCTTAATCCTCCTACCTATTGAGCGCATTTTCTTGTGTTCAAATATGGCGGCTATAAGCTAAAGTATCAACGCATGCACGTACACTTTAGTACCCCGAAGTATACATAATACTAGTATACATAAATCTTTACTATTTATTTATATTCTATGTATGTACTTTTATTTTCTCCCACTTACACTCTCTGGGTACCCTGCTAGGTGGTGTGAAGGTGTGAAGCTAATATAAAATTATACTTAATTGCTATAACTTTATCTATTAACATATATCTAATAATAATATAAGAAAACTTTTAAAAAATGACGACAAACGACAAATTTATAAATGATATTATATAAAATTTTATAGTAGCTTTGTGATGTTTAAGCATAATCATATATGTATGTACATTCATAATATATGATATTGTACATATACGTAGAATGTAGCGTTCTTTGTTCCGTTGAAAAGGTACTAGAAGTTATTCTTTAAAAGGCTTGAGTGCATGTGTATATTTTTAAGTTTTATAATTGTATTAGAATTTTTAATGCTGTCTCGTAAGTTTAGGGGTGATTTAGATAAATATATTGACCGTAATCAAGTATGACGCGGTATTGACTATATTTAATTTGAATGATTAATATATTATATTTGTGTATTATTATCATTTATTTTGTTAACATTAAGTATATAATTGTATGTTTACGCCCTGAAGTAGTTCATAATATTTATATATTTAGTAATTGAATAATTTTGCTTAAACGTTACCTTTGTTTAATATTTGAGGCTTTGTAATCTTACAAAATGTCATTCTCAAGAAAATCATTATGCTAAGTGTATGTGTGCGTGCTGGGTCGTTTACATTTATACTAAGAAACTTTGGGTCTAAGTTAGGCGAGTAATTACATTTGAACATCCTATACTTGAGAAGTTATATTCTTAGTTTCGGACCTTTCTTTTGAGCGAAACTGACAAGTTTTCTTCGATTGGCGAATATAAAGAAAAATGAAATACAATTGTGTTCATGTGTGAAAACACAAAGCAATAGTTTTGAGAGAAGTCTCTAGTGGCAAATGCAGTCGACAGGTGTAGTTCGCCGCCAATGCTTACGTGACTTCGAAACAATGACTTGTGAGAAATAATATAACATTATTGCGTTATTTCAGTTGACTTTACCGCGTGTCGTGTATGAATAGTTTATTTCAATATCTAATCATCTAATATATATATATATATATATATATATATATATATATATATATATATATATATATATATATATATATATATATATATATATATATATATATATATATATATATATATATATATATATATATATATATATATATATATATATATATATATATATATATATATATATATATATATATATATATATATATATATATATATATATATATATATATGCTGCGTTGAGAATACATAGGAAAAATATATCAATATTTAAACAAGAAGTTTTGAATTCTTTGTGGAAACTTTATCAAGTCAATTGCATATGACGAAGTAAAGATAATGGTAACGTAGAAACATATATTTAACTTTAGACACTGATAAAATAAATAAAACATTCACAATGTGTCGTGTAACGAATCAAGACTGACATCTTAAACTCTTGATCTCTTGATGTAGGTCTATTTAAAATGTATTGAAAAATATTTTAGCTTATTAATCTTATACATTCTTATATTCTCGTTTTCTCCCATATTTATAAAACACTCCCCGTACAAAGAACACCAATAATAATATTGTATCGTTAGGCTAATATTGACATGCACATCTAGGAAGAACGGAAAATTGTACAAAATAAAAGCAATTTACGAGATTTCAAAGTAAGTATAATCCTAGCCTGATAGAAAGTAATACAATTGCATTCGCAGAGTTTTCCTTTAGCATCCAATTATCTTTAAGGTTTTTTCTAATAGAGTTATTATTATTTTTATTTTAGCTTCACGTTTTAATATTATACGGATTAGGTTAGGTAGGCAGAGTAGGCACTGACAGTCTCTCTGTCTCTATGCACATTCATCATTTTATGTTTAAAAAAAACTCAATGATTATTGTATTCGTTATATGTAAATAAATTGTAAAATTGTATTTTATTGTAAATAAATTTTGTCATATGTAATTTTATAGAATATTTGTTTTTATAGACTAGATATATTACAAAATACATTATAAATATAAAGTACTTATTCTTTTTTTTCAGGTAAACATAGTTGGCATTGACTTGTGAGTGATAAAACTTTCTTTGTAACTGCTTAAGAATATTAATTATATTATAGATATATCAACAAGTAAATAGTAAGTATTTATTATAATACTAGGTAACAATATTATATATAATTGAAATACATAAATATTTGTTAGATATACCAGGCCGTTAACAGGTCGATTATGCGAACCCATCAAGTGCGTACTCGAGCGGAGTGGGACCTCCGTCGTGTACCTAATGACGGGTCACGCATTTAAATAGCCTGATTTCAATTCGATCGCTGAACGTTTACATGATCATGTTAAATTAATTTTATTTATTTCGCATAGTATACTCAGAAACGTACAATGTACTACTGAAAGATAAATTAATAATAAATTAATATATAATTATAATATATAATTAATTAATAAGACAATAAAAAATTAATGATAGCACTTAGGTTTGTAACTTAGTGCTATAATTAATTTATTATTGTTCAATTGATACAAATATTGAAAGAATATCAAATTATAAATGGTAGATGAATTCTACTTTTTAACATAATATAAAACTCACCGGGCCTATGTTTTGTGAAATTTAATTATATTTCAGTAATATTTCATTTCAGTTAATAATATTACTTAAACTGTACTACAATTGTACATGGAATTATGTTATAATATGTCGAGTTTATTGTAAAATTCAACAAAGGCGCAACTTGAAATTTATGTATTTTAAATCTGAGTGAATGCATATGAGGCACCGTATCTGCAAATCGCACCACCTACTTTTATTGCTTAGCTTTTGCGTATTCCAGAATTTGTTAGCTTAATATTAAACCTGAAATATGATACCGAATTGATAAAATTTTTCTTTCTTTTATATATAGGACAAAACGTAGGAATACTGCCAAGTGTCAAAATTTGTTTTAAACACGCCGAACATTATAATAAATAATCTGTATTTTAAAAGCAACTTATGCAGGACACACATTTTATGTGTCAGTCACAAAACTATTTATTTCTAAGCTAAATATAACATACAACAAATTTATATGTTTTAAAATTTAAGTTTTATCGTAAAGATGATGATATATAATATAATTTCTTTAATATACATATTTAGTATATATATACTAAATATTAATATACATATTTCTCTCTCTACTAGAGTTGTCCAAGTTCATTATTAACCTCGTATCCATAAATACATGAAATTTAATACTTGAGTGATACAGTAACGATCTGTTTTAGAAATTTCAACATACAATTTTTCACAAATCATTATCTGGTGAAATTAATTAACTGCCTGACTCGACATATTTTCCGAGCATCCACTCAATTCTTGAGAGCATTACGAAGTCCTTATCTTTAACCACTTAAATCATAAAATACTCCCTTATAAGAAAATGTGAAAGCAATACTTTGACTAGCCGTTCAAAGAAATGGAAATCCAGGAATTACATCGATATGAAGAGTTGTAAGCAATATGAAATTACTAGGATAATGAATGAAATCCTTTTAGTATGCATTAGTATGCGACTACATAATTTGGTCGGAACGGTCGTCATTGTTTGGTAGCGGTAATTTATATTGTGCTTTGTGAAATTAGGGAGGCCACAGTAGCCCAGGTGGCGCCCTGGGCCATTACCACGGGGATTTAGTCTGTGGAACACGGACTTTAACTAAGACCGCGTAATCTTTTGTGTAATTGTCGTGCCCATTAAAAATGTATTAAGCTTAGTGCTCTTTATTTAATCTGTGCAGATCCAGCATCACGTTGTGAATTATAAAAATTAAACTCTAAAAAATATGATAAATTATTAGTGACTCATTTCCTTACATACATTATAATGCTCTTATTTTACAAGGGTTTTTATATCACTATGTTACAGATTGAGATTTATATTATAATTTTTTGTAAATATTACATACCATGTGTACCATACGAACATGTACGAGTTATTCATGGTATCCCTTCGTTTAAAAATGTCATGAGATTCAAATATAAATACGCTTCAGCTTCATAATATATTAATTTCTCAAGCACGTACATTTTTCGATATTTGTTTAAAACATGAGCTGTATAATGTATAAAGACACTTCGTAAGGGAATTGCGAGACGTATCTAGGGAAAAATTCTTATTTGGGAGCAGCGCTGCGAACGAATTACTGTTCGATTTTCAATTGAGATTTTCTATTAAATTTGCCCGCTCGTTCTCGGAAGGTTATTATGAAGATGTACGTACCATTCTCTCACTTAATATACTTAAAGAGGGAATTTAATAAAAACAACCAATCAAAGTTCCATTGTATTTCCTTCTGCATCGAAGGAGGCAGTGAGCCACATATTTTAGTGTTCTGATATTCTCAACACGCTCTTTATGCAATATAAATTGTTAACGTCGTTATGTGCAAACAACTTGAAACTGAAGGTATCGTAAAAAAATGAAAGCCCAAAAAAATGTTTGGACAATTCATCTACATTTATATTTACTTCATAATGTCCCTGTGAAGAAAAAATAATTAATTTAATATTTTCAGTCGTTTCATTCTATATATATTGGCTATTATAGAACACGATTTCTTTAAGAACTTACCTTTTTAATTTTACAGTGATTATCTGTCAAGTTGAACGATTTCTTTAGAATCGGCCCTAGAACAAAATGTTGACAAGGCTTGCTTGTTTGATAATGCCACAATGCGTTTGTGTGATTTGCTTTTTTGACAATTAATTTAGCCTGGAAACATCATATATGTTAATATAGTGATTATTTGTTTTGTCTGGTACCTAGTGTCAACATGTATTAAAATTACTTACATATATATATATTAGCTAGACATCTCTATACCAAACTTCAATTAGAACTTTAACTTACATTTTTTACGGAGCACTCTTTTTGAATATCTTTAATAAACCGAACGGTAGACTTGTCAAGAGTTCTGGCAACATTCAATATACCGCATTCTCCTCGTTTTGGCCCCTTGCATGGCTCAATTGATAATAATTCAGTTTTATATAGGCCCTATGACAAGACAAATTAAGTTATTAATACAATAAATGATTTTTTTTATATTATTTAAATGTTCATAATGTCTATATATTGTATATTTAGTTAAATGTTTCTATGAATTGTAAAATATATTACCAAAAAGTAAAATTCCACTTTAACTATATGAGCATAATTTAAGAGTAAATTAAAGTAAAATAATCAATCTTTATAATATAGATTATGAAGATGCGTTTTAGAAAAACCACTTACGTATTCCTTTTGTGTTTGACAGACTATAACATATATATATACTAATATCCACATAAAAAAAGACAATGTAACACGTTTCATTTTTAAAATTTGATTATATCCATATATTGTACTGACCCCCTGTTATACAATAAAAGAAGCTGATATTCACAGATACATTTCACAATTTATATATAAATGGAACATATACTAGATTATACTCCCTAACATTTTATTGATGAAACAAAAAATAATTTCCTGTTATTTGTTCGATTTTACATTGTCATTGCAAAACAATCAAGTTTGATGGAAAATCTGTTGTATATTGTTTCCAGTAATAACTGACTATTATTTCGATTATCAATCTGTATTTTGATGTAGGTACAGCAACAATTTTGGTTACATATTTTTTTTTTTTTTGAAGATATAAATATTTATAAATTTACCAACAATTCTGGATGTATAATAGTGCTCTATTAGATATACTTACTTACGATTTTTTTTCTTTTTATTTAAATTCTAGAATTAATATTAACTTAACTCCAAAAAGAAGAAGTCTGTGCTCCTATGATATTACGATTTTTTCCGTAACCCATAGGATATCAGAATATATGAAAAACTAAATTACGTTATGTTGAATACGGACGGACTCGTTACAGCCTACAGGGTGTATTAGATTACAGAACATTCCTTTTTTAACTATTACAAATTGAATGATTGGCGGACGATGACATATCACAGCATACATGGGATGGGCTGGGCTCTACTAGTCGAATTAATGCTTTGGGAAGAACATCGTAGTTGTGGCCAATTAAAAGTGTAGAGAAGTGTGCATTACTTTCAAATTCATGATAACTCTCGTGAGCGGGATTTTCCACTTACTACTCAGAATTAGCACTTTAGAGCATATAGCACTAGACAAACAAAGGAATATTATTTCTCGCTGTAAATCTCTAATACACTGGGACTATTACTAGACTTATTAAATTTTTAAGCTGTTTATGGCTTCTGCATCGATGGTCTCGGATTAACTCTAATATAATATGTATATATTGTACATTTAATATAACTTTTTTTATGTACGAACCGATTGAAATAAAACAAAATTAAATATTAAAGAAAGCTTACTTAAAGTATAACCAGTGAACACTGCATGAACTGTTAATCCGTCTCTGAGATAAGCGTTCACACGCATTGTCAAATAAATGAATAATATTAATATTCGAAAATCATTGTTTTGGCTTCTATCACATTTATAAATTGTAATATTTTTTGTTATATATGGTTGCCTTGCTCCAAATATATAGATTATTTAAAAATAAAAAAAAGTTCACCTACAGCATGAATACTAAAATAATAATTGGTACTGAAATCATTGTATAATCATGTAGCAGACTGTTTGATACGTTAAAGTTATGACTCTTAATTCAACTCTAATAAAAGTATTACAAAAAGTATTTATAAAACTATTACACTGTTAAAAAAAAGTTTAAGTTTATCGTTTTCTACTTAATTTTGCTCGAAGGTATTTTTTTTTTATAGTAGGTAATATCTTTAATTTTTGACTTAATATATATACAGATATAAATATCACATTTACGTGTAAAAAAATATATAAATAAACAAAATTAAAACCTTCTTCCAAACAAATTATATCTTTATGTGGCCTTATTTCCACAACGAACGTTGCGCATAGCTTAATGCATTTCACCATTAAGTGTCACCTGTGACATCAACTATCCTTTGCTCGCTTATCCGTAAACTGCATTATTGATACTTTCATGACTTTTTAAAACAATTTCATAAATGTATGATGCTATTTTATTATAATAATATCAAGTATTACGAACAAATTTTTAGCAAAATAATAAAATATCGATGAAATATATTTTCTCTGACTAGAACTTTCAACACACAATTTAAATTCGAGAGGACAAATACCCCGTACGATTCGAATGGCTAAGTTGTTCTAGCATTTAACTAAATTCTATAGATTACACTCGACGAGACATTTCTATATTGATTGTACCCGGACTCCCGACCTCCCCGTTCGCCGGCTTATGTGGCGATCACTGAGCTTAGTCTAAATTGCAACGAAATGAACTTGAAAGCTTGTCCACTCGGTGAATTTTATTTGAGTATAAGTTGTATCTGACCGCGACTTTATATGCGCAGCTAGCAGTTAGACATAAATAGATAACATTTCATGACCTCTGTTAATGTAGTAATACAATCAAATATATAAAACTTTCAACATTTCCAAGATCTATAATAAATCAAGCTATATATTGTAAAATTTATGATAACATATTTTATAAAATTGAAAAATTTATAATACTTATTATAGATTCATCGATAGATACAAAGCATATTAACATTTAATTTTCTATTAAGCGCGGCCGAAGAAAATTGATTTGGATTGTTGTGCACGTACAGCTGTCGAATTTATTAACGGTTTAATAAAGACGTGTACCCGAGCCGGGTTGGATGAATGTGGGCCCTAATATGCTTCGCCTTCGTCTGCGACCGCTGTCGGCTCAGAATAAGGATACTCGTCAAATTCTCACCGCAATTTCGCTATTCATATGGATAGTGCCGTAGTTTAAATATTATGACGTGCTGCTGCTTAATAAAGTCTGTAATATTAATATTTGCATATAAATCTTTGCGCCGTACGTGAGGTTTATATTGAAATTAACATTAAGGGATCTTCCAACGTACTTTTGTAGTTTCAATATTGTTTATTATTAATATTGGATCCCTCATAGCATTATATGCTCTTCTATCTTTATAAATTTGACTTTATTTCATTACATTAAATATATTATATAATTTATATTACAATACTGTCACTAAAATTTTAATAAATTAATTGAAAAATTTTATATACACGTCGGATATGGATGCAAGTGTATACTCAGTGATAGCATAACAGAAAACCTAAATTATTTAGCCATTATTTATTTATATAAAATATACAAGGTAGCTAATAAAACGATACTATTAAGTAAAATAAATTGATAAATAATATAATATGTTAAATCATAGAATATTTTTATTCCTGAAGTTTTCCATAGTTTATAAAAAGGACTTTTGTACCGGTACGAAATTATTATACTTTCGTTCAGGTATCTAAGTCACAAAGTTCTCGAGGGATAATGGAGTTAACACTGAAGGCAGAACACCTATAAATTCCGTAGATTTGCATCTCAATTAGATGAGCCTTATCTGACCCGTTATCATTTTATTCTTATTTCCAATTCCTTTATCTGTACTTTTACCTATAGTAAGTAATAAGTATATCTAAAAACCTTTAAGGAACCAGGAAGAATATTATTTTTATTGTAAAACTAGTAGCAGTTTGTGACTCGTGCCTCTCGATTCATTCATTTGCCGATTTACTGTTTTTTTCATAGTTTAGCTTTCCTATAGTGGTTGTACATCAGGTGTTCCAAATCCTTAATTTTTATATATCAACATGTCAATGAAAAATATACATCACGCTGGACAACTTTTGTTATGATGCCATTTCTTTATATCATATAGTTTAGCTTGACAATGTCAAATTTTCAAGTATTTTCATATGTCACCGAAAAATTCATCACGCGTAACTTAACTTTTAGTAAAGAGCCATTTAATTATTTCTTATGGTTCACCTGGACTGCTAAAATTCTACATCAAGTATGCCAGTCTTCAAAATCAATTATAATCTACATCCTGCCCAGACCTAACAGAAATAATAATAATAATAATCGGAAGATGTCCTTATACAAACAGACTGACAAATAAATTCAAAATCATAGATTCATATTCTATGATTTTTCAGCATTACCTTACATATTTTTTTGTAACAATATTCGAGATTAGAACTATTTGCGTTAGAACTTTTTTGTATTAAAATGTATGTAATCAATTTCAAATGATCCTCTTTTGTTTGTACTTGAACTATGGGGATAAGTAGTATATCTAAAGCATCGCTACGGCACTTAGAGCGCTCGAAGTGTGATGAATGACGGTGTCGCAGCCGCAAGAGCAATGCGCCGTTTCATACTCGCAAGTCGCATGATTGATAGAGCATTATGATAAAATTAGTTGTATATTAAATATATTATATATGTACATATATGTGTATATTTAAAGGAATTGTAAATTACGTTTTACTTTTAGTAGCAAAAATGTACATACGTATTTCTACTTGGTTAAATTATTCAGGAACTCTGGTGTATGCGAGATATGACGTGACATTAGTTGACCACGTATAAATGTTAAAACAAATACTAATTAATATTTATTTTGTCATAATTCATAATATAATATAATTTTGTTTTGTGAAAACGTTTATTGTAATTGGTACACTTTAATTAAGTATTGTAAATGTTATCTTTCGCAATAAAGCATTTGTAACACCACTTTGCACCTTAAGTAATATATATCTTAAGAAAACGTATAAAATTTTTAGCGTAGTAGTTTCAATCTCACTACTTTTAAAATTGAAACGGGAAATTTATTTAGATAAGTAAAATTGGATACAGGAAATAGATTTATCATAAACACTTCCTTATTTGTGCTTCATTGGAAACATTTTATAAAAAGAGATTTATAGAATTCGCAGCTGACCGTTTTTTTATGTAGATACGAAAAAAAGTAGATATAAAATTCGTTATTGTAAAAAAATCTTATAAAAGTTCTTTTGTGAAAGATATCATTAGTATAGGTTTTCGTTTCGTAAATAACAGATATCTGCTTAAATATTGAAATATTATCTTTCATGGCTATGCTTATTCATGTATACAAAATAATATAGGTAAAACTTAAGATGAGCTATTGCTTTAGCTTCACGCTGTATTCCGCATATAATAGGGTAGGCAGGGTAGTTAGTGCTAAGACACGCAGTTCCCAACTTTACGCCTTCCGAGACATTTTAATATTTAATATTTTTTTTATTCTCGAGTGGGAATCAAACCCAGAACCGTCGCGTTTACAGTCATGTTGTCAGTTACGATATTTAAATAGTTAGATATCTAAATAGTTGTTACTAAATAATTTTATAAATTATGGATATTGCTTTTTTCATAAAAATTCTATGTACAAATTTAGGTACACTATTATCATACTTTTCTTTTTCTAATACCATTACAACTTAACGATATTAATCAAGCAATTAATCAACGTTCAAGAACGAGGAACCGCAGTGAGTAGGCAACATAAGTGAATTTTCTCCTTGGGACAAACTTTACAGTTTACCTGTCCCTGTCGAGTGTTTATTTCCTTTTATCGATTTAGCGTTGTTTTGATTGCCACAATCTGACCGACCCACCCTTCGGGCTCTTTTGCTCATTGACCCTATTATCAAGGGCTACTCAAACCACTTTGACTTGCTCGAATTTTACGAACTGTATTTATTACAATGTATTATTGGTTTGGTTCTCTTAATATTCTCAGGCTTTCATTAATAGAATTTAAGAAATAATCGAATAGTCTAATCGTATCTATGATATACGTATATATGATAACAAGAGCCGTTCCTATAATAGGACCTTGATTGGTCACCTTCATTTAGAAGACATTCCGGTGTTAACCTCGAGAATTCCAGAATAGTTCTCATACCTTACCCGACACGCGTCAACCGTTGACATATTGTAGATATACACGTATTGAAACATATACTAGGACAATTATATTCTGTACTACGACTGCTTTTAAGTATAATATCGTATATTACAGGAGTAGTTACATGAAGCATTGTAGTGCACTGTACACACACACACACTAATAATTGACTGTGATTAAGACTAGTTTAGCCTAAGTAGGATTTGATGGATTACTCACAGAGAATGTAAGCTAATCGTAGATATATTGTGGGTGTTAATTGTGGATTTAAACACTAGTCACATAACGTCTAATGTAATTAATGTAAAATTATTTTGTTATTTTATTATAATATGAACCAATTTTCTCTGTTATGGGAATAGATAGATGTAAAGCAAGATTTAAAATGATCGATAACAAGGGCAATAGCTAGCTATTTATTACTCTAGAGACTTGTACCCTTTTCACTGAAATCAACTATTTAAATATACATAACACTGATGTTTAATTTTCTCCACAGTACCTGGCACTACATAATCAGCTTTTTAAGCTTTTATAACACCTAAGAAAATGTTAGAAGTAATTAAACTAATTAAATGGAAGCTAAAGTGAAACATTTTGAAAGTACTGCGCTAGTATACTACAGCATAATGCCATATGAAAAAAATATAATGAGCTTAAAACATAAAAGCTGTTGAATTAAAATGCTTGGCGAGTAAAAATTTTTGAGATAACTTAAACGATAAGCACCGTACCTTTATGAATGAGTGAATTCATCTTGATATCTAGAAGGAGGATTTATTACTGCAGCGCAGTTAGTCCTCATTTATCATATGCACCAGGTCTCGTTGCTATATTCGTGTATAGAATCTACACAATAATAATTGTACGTACCAGGGCTTCTAAAATTCTTTTTAACATCTTTTATGTCAAACTAGTACATTTTCATTTACCAATTTACCGATATTTTTCATTATTTTTTGTAGTTTAGTTTATCTTTTGTGGTTCTACATCAGTATAATTTAGCTGGACATAGGTATGTTTATGTTCATATTTCAACAAAAAATGCTAAAAATATTTAAATAGTCATTTTCTTATTTCTTATAATTTAGCTGATCTATTGTAGTTCTATATCAGGTTTTCTGTATCTTTGATTTATGTGTATACTATAATATTGATCACTGTTCTTTCGATTTTCAATTATTTTTGTTGGTGTAGCATCCCTTCTTTTCATCTCTGGGCAGGGACCCAAACCTAGCAGTAAACCAGCAGACCTATACAATAAAAAAATCATTTAAATCCAGTAGATCCAAAGATACAAGTGCGTGTACAAACAGACAAACATATTAACAGAAATTTTAAAAATCATTTATTATTTTGACATCAAAATTAATTATATATATATATATATATATATATATATATATATAGGTATAATTCATGTAAAAATATTCAATGTACAGACATAATTTTTTTACTGTTTACTATAGCACAGATAGACGATAAACATTGTAAAAGGGCAATTTTTAGAAATAAAGTTTTACTCTTTCTTAACCGGTATAAATTATAATAATGGTAATGGTATTCTCCAAGAATTGTGGCGTGAAATAAATTTGGAGACCGATGACATAGAAAATCGAATATTATCGGAACATTCTTCCATTTATAAAGAAATAGGGTAAACTCGTACCATAAATAGATTCTTTTAGTATATATAGTTAGTGATATTAAAAGTGATGATAATTCTTCAATACGATTAATTTTTTATAACAAAATAATTTTTCAGCAAATTATATTTATTTTACCTACTATACTAAAATGAAACATACACAGAATATATTAAAAATAATAATACTTCATTGCACAAATATATATATATATATATATATATATATATATATATATATATATATATATATATATATATATATATATATATATATATATATATATATATATATATATATATATATATATATATATATATATATATATATATATATATATATAACTTTACAAACAGATGCGATGCGATCTCTTCCAGGCAACCATTATAATTAATATTGATATTGGATGAGTAGTACAAGTGCAGAAAATTTTACTTTTTGAACTTTGTTCTTTCTTTGAACGATTTAATATAATTTTACACAAAGTCATATTCAAATTTAAGTTATGTCAATAAATGTATATATTTATATGTTGTTAGCTATGCTATTACTATACTGAATATATGCTATTATAAAGAAATGATAATCATGATTGAGCAAACATTAATCGAATAAACGTGGCAATTTATTCACTTTGAAATAGAAAAAACAATGTATAAATTTAATTCAGTTGGAGTAGTAAAATAATTGTAGCGTAAGACGATAAAACTAACATTAATAATTCTACTAAGTAAGTAAGAACTACATTTATGAGATTATTACCTCGGCGCGTGGTTTTGTAATAACAATCATGTTTAAGATGTAATTTGCTTTGATACGAGCACTTTAGGCCATGAAGGGTAATTTTAAATCTTTCTTTAACTGCTCTTTACCATAATTAGCAGTAGAACATTTGAACATTTAGTTTTAAACATATGTAAGTCTAGTTTAATCTCTATAAATGTGTACGAAGAAACTACAGCTAATAACGAAAAGTTTTCTTATCTCTTAAGTTGACTCTCACAATAAAACATATTTTTTATATACTATTTACCGTACAATCTATTATAGAGACATTATTTTCCACTAAATCTTGGTACTGTATATAGTATTATATACATGTAATATTATGTACATACTATATAATTTTAATAATGTAAACCTTTTTGGAAGTAACACATTATGTAGAGCGAAGTTTTTTGTATTCAATTTTAAAGTTTTAGTATACTTCCTTTATTTAGGTTTATGAGCATGAGCTACATTTGTAATCTACAAATTACAAATTAAGTTCTAATAGCATTATTATTTTTATTTGCTTGTATCAAATAAAACATAAATCTAACTAAAAATATTTACAATTTTACTTTGCTTTTTCGTACATGGCTGTTGGAATTACTGATGGAATTCTCGTTCACGGCGTAGAATCGGTTGGCCAACTTTGAATTAATTTTTCTTCTTTCTCGCTCCTTTCATAAGAAATTGTATAACTCAAGCAATGTCTGTATATTATTTTAAAATTAATAATACAAGTTTCGTACTTTATGCGGTTATAACACACTTTAAAAAAAAAATTAACTCACACTTTAGACTTGATTTCGAAACTTCAATAAGTTTTTATTTTTCGTACATTTATTATTAGGAAGTAGTCACAAAATTTATATTAAAACTCCTGTTTTAATTTCACACGAACGGACACTTCATGGACTTTTTCGCGTATTTTATTTTTAAATTAGCGTTACCTGATATTTAGCTAGAAACTTTTGTTTATTAGGTGGTTTTCTGGCTGTAACCTTTTTTGTGTTTAGCTACTTTACTTTACATATATGCTTAAATTAAATATTATTAACAAATAACGACTTTGTACGTTGTTTTTGCTTTATAAATAGTTTACGGAATTTCCTCTCTTAATTTATAGCTACAGAGATATGAATTACGAGGTCTGTTAGGAAAGCGCTGTTGTGTTGTTATAATTTTATTATAGACTTGGCTTTGTCTAATTCGATATTTCTATTAAGTTTGTTTTAATATTTTTGAGTCATCACGTTTATATTATACTGCTGCTTACTTAAATTAATGTTTTATAATATTACATAAGTACCTACCTTTAAAAAATTTGTAAATTTTATCAAAAACGTAATATTCATTTATTTATTTTTTTATATATTTATTTAGGCAAGCCAACGTAACATACAATGAATTACACTGTACATCACACTTACAGGCTAGCTCAACATGATTAAAAAAAAAACAAGCATTTCTAATCTATGACCCTACACCAAGTTAAATACAACAAAACAAAAATCAAAAATACAAACAAAATATACAAAATCACAACTAAGCATCTAAATAAAACAATCAGAAAAAAATTAAATTAGTAATAACAATATTAACTTAATAAACAATTGTTACGCAAAAAAAAAAAAAAGAAACCAACAAGTATAACAAGCAAAGCGATAATTGATATTTGAGTTAAGATTTGAGTGACATATAATAGGTCATTTTAACTACCGTCATCCCTCAAACTCATAATATTTCTTTAATTTTTTCTTAAATACTATAATGGAGTCTCTGAAAATATCAATATTTGCTGTATTAAAGATGGAATTGTAACTTTTCAGAATTCTGCTTAAAGGAGCATTTATGCCAAGGTTTGACTTTACCATCCTGCTAAGAAAAGTATATTTCATTTTTAATTGAGCTCTAGCATTTTTTCTCGGTATGATAAACATAATCTTTGAAAGTAGTTGGTTGCAGTCTATTCCTCCATTTATAAGTTTATGCAAGAAACAAATATCCAATATAACTCTACGACTGGCAAGGGAAAGCGTTTTATAAAATGCCAACCTATCAATATACTTCTCATGTCCCTTTGCTTTATGATTTATAAAATTTAAATGCTTTAAAAACTTTTTTTGTACTCTCTCAATCCTGTCCCTGTGTGTTTGATAGTATGGATTCCACACTGTAGAACAATATTCCAATTGCTTCTTACCATCGAGTTAAATAATATTAGTTTAGTATGAGATTTTTTAAATTCCTTAGTGTTCCTTATGATAAAACCTACCGTTTTTAATGTCGTTTTTAATAAGCTTTCAATATGAGGTACAAAACTTAGCTTATTATCTATCGTAATGCCCAAATCATTAATTTGTTTTATATTACTTACTGTCTTTCCATTTAGGTTGTATGAAAAGCTGATATTTTCCACTTTTCTACTAAAAGTAATAGTAAAGCACTTTTGGTAGTTTAGATTTAGTTGAAATTTATTACACCAAAGGATTAAATTATTAAGGTCTTGCTGCATTAGCAACGAATCGTTTATATCTTTTATCTCCTTATAAAATTTAAGATCATCTGCGTATAGATGAAAACGGCAATATTTAAAACATTTCGCTATATCATTGATAAAAATTCCAAACAAAGTAGGTCCAAGAAGGGAGCCCTGTGGCACTCCTGATGTTGCAATAATTGTACGAGATTGATAACCACCAATAACAACGTTCATTTCTCGATTTATTAAATAAGATCTGAACCAGTCAAGTAGATTTCCGTAGATGCCATAACTCTTAAGCTTATGTATAAGAATCGAGTGATTAACAACGTCAAAGGCTTTAGCAAAGTCCGTGTATATGCAGTCTATTTGGCTACCCTTATCCAGTGACTCTAACAAATTATCAACAAATAAAGCTAAATTTGTCGCAATTGATCTTTTTTTAATAAAGCCATGCTGTTCTCCAGTCATTATAGACTTCATATGCCAATTAAGCACTTTACAAATCAACGACTCAAAAATCTTACCAAAAACTGATAATATGCATATAGGTCTATGGTTTGATATTTCCTTTCTGTCCTTGTTTTTAAATATGGGTACAATACGTGCTTTTTTCCATACTTTGGGAAATTCTCCTTCATCTAAAGATTTTCTAAATATAAGCAGTAGTGGCCTAGTCAAGAATAATGCACAACGTTTTACAAAGATTGGAGGTATATCATCCGGTCCAGCTCCTTTATTTGTTTTTAAATTTACCATCTTGCTTTCTATTTCAGCTTCTGTGATATTAATTTTCTGTAAATAAAAGTGCTGACAATCATTTTGGAAATCCTTTTCTAAATTGAGTGATTTTTTTGCGTTGACTGGAGTAAATATATTAGAAAAGTAATTAGCAAATTCGTTGCAAATGTCGGCTCCATCGGTAAATGCAGAACCTTTTAGTGTCATAACGGCTGGGAAGTCACATTTATTATAGCGTTTATCTTTTAAAAACGAATAAAAAAATTTTGATCTTTGGTTAAGTTATTTTCAACTCTGTCGATATAAGTTTTATAATCTCTCTTTATAAGAAATTCGCACCTGTCTCGCAGTAATTTAAATTCTATTTCATCTAATGGATTCTTATATTTTTTAAAATGAATTCTGTATTTATTTTTTCCAGCCAATCTTTTAATCAAATTATTAGAATATATGGAATACAATTTTAAAAATAAACTATAATATTTATTTGTTTTCTCGAATGATCGAGTGAAATCGAGGTGATCAGATAATCTAGTGAATTAAAATGTGGAAAATATATTGCAGAATATATATTTTCCAAATTTTAATGTACGCTTATTATAGGGTTGCAAGCAAATCAATTTAATATTTGTTTCTTTTAGAGCCATGTAAGATAACTATAGTAAGTTATGAAAACCTTCTTAAACAGTTATATTTAAAAAGTATTTTAGAAGAAGTTGCAATTCCATGTTCCTATAAACATAAAATATTTATGTCACTTTTATTTTATTATCTATTCTTTGGATTTAGGAATTGTCCTCATATTATTAATTTCATTTGTAACAGTGATATCCATTTATCAATAGAAATAAATTAAACCTGACATGCAATTTTGATTGTCAAATTAGCATTAATTACAGCGGTGGACGGACAGTCGTGACTAAAACAATGATTAGTGAAATCAGTCGAGGCGGTAACCCTGCATTACAAGCGCACTCGACGACAATTATGTAAATAGCTCGTTTGTGTGCACGTGTCGATAGGGCGTCATCTCGTGTAAGGCGTAGATTTAACGAGCGCACGCATTGTGCATCGCATGCCATTTTATTTTACACAAATACTAATTTATAATTTCAAGTTACTATATACACAAGTTATACCTACCCACATAAGATAAAAAAAGTCTATTTATTGTACTACTTTATGATGACTAGGTCATGTTGGGAAAGTACTGCTATAAAAATTTATTTCTATACCTTAAGATCCGAATTACCTTCGCTGTAACTGCTACTTACTGCGAAAATTGTGTAAACTTCCATTTTGAAAAACAATTCTTATTGTAAGAGAAGTAAGAGAAACTCACAAGCTAAAAATGTTAAAATTAATATTTAAATCAAACTGATAAGATAAATATAAGAATTTTTACTTAAACGTTTTAAACAGGAGAAACATAAAAATATTTTATCTTAATCAACAGTCAGCAGTCTACGTGGCTAGGTAAGTAATTACGTAATAAAAGGATTTCATGGCGATAGCTCGCTCGTAGCGAATGCGAAACAGTTCTACTACTATTAAAATGCGACTGCTTGGAAGGATGCTTCTTAATCAATTACGTAATAAATGTTTTATCTGCCTTTTTACTGACTTTCTTTGTTTTGAATTACAGTCACAAAAAATAAGCAATTGAAAATGATATCTTGTTAATCCTGATGTGGCTCTGTCTGTCTAAATCTGTGGAATATAATAAATAACTTTGTAATCTCGACATGATATGATATACCTACACTGAAGCAAAACCTTTTTACTTTTAAATAAACCTTTTGTATAATGTATAAACATAAAAAGAGCTATGTACGATGGTGACAATAATGGCGCTATTTATCAAAGAGCAAAAAGGATGGGTAATTATTAACGTGATATTTTGGCGTTTCCGTTTGTTTGCCTTCATATACGTATGTGCGATATTTTCGCCCGTTAGCGTGTGGACAGTAGGTTATTTCGTTTGGCGCAGGGATGGCTCCGAATGATTTATTGTTGCGTTGAATATGCATGTCGAGATGAAAAATGACGACAAACGCGCGATAGTTAGTGTTTGTGGATAGATAGGATACATCGTAGAGCGATTGCAGTCGCTCCGCAGCGCTGCCTCCCTCACCGCACCGAACGCGTCACGTTGCGGAAGTCGTTAAGAAGATAAATTGGCATTCACCGTATTTCTTAATCTTTTAAAAAGTTAATGCTATTCTAAAGATATTTATAAAGGTGATCTTATTATTTTAAAGAAGTACCATTTAGCATATTTTACATTTATGATTTATTTAATCGAATTTCGCAATAACGTTATTTTTATTTAACAAGCCAATGATCGATCATGTATCATGTAGATTGTTTATCTATCGGTAAGAGGTACAAGAGGTCAAATCATTTTTAAAATTGAAATAATGCTAAACATAGTCACAAAAACATGACGAAACATCTTTGAAGTTTAAAATATCATTCAACTTTAACTGTAATCTAGAGTTGGACATGGTTAAGCAAAGTGCAGTACGAGATATGCATTAAGACGCATACTTTGGTGAAACAATGGCAAGTTTCTGTTTCATAGCGCGACGACTGAACGACGAAGCTTAAAACGCTCTTTGAGGACAAGCGTATTCATATCGTATTTATTCACTGTTTAAGTACAATAGACATACCATCATACGTATGTATATATGTATGTATATATGTACATATTTAAGTGACTTCATATGATTTATGAATATAAGTTGTATTACTATTATTGTTGCTATCACAAGAAACCTCAGTCACACAAATTTTCCTATTGGAATATCATGAAACTTAACTTATCTTTAATATTTTTTTAAAATTCTTTCTATAGTAAAATACTACTTTACCTTTTAAATCCCTTATAACAATTGAACGTGACCATTTTTTTGGTCACGTTGAAGATAAGTTTTTAAAATATTACGAAAACGTGCTTAATTCTATTTCCAGTACATTACTAATATCAGATTAATTACTTAACACTTATTAAGTGTTCTATTTTTAGCTTTCCGCTACATCCTGCATAAAGCACAGTAGACTAGTGTTAAGACACTTCTTTTTTCACTTTTGCCCTAATTCGAGACGATGCGTTTTACTAGAGCAAGGAAATGGTAAAAATTCTTTACTCTAAGTAAAATTAAACACATAACCATCTATTTTTCAGTCCGACGTCATGTTCCACTGCGTCACAATGGCCTTGTATCTACTTTTTTATGTACTATAAGTATAACCTATACGTTTGAAATACTTTATATTCTTATATACTTAAGATTTAAAAAAGTTACACACACTGTAACTGTAATTTAACAAATTCTTTAGGAAATTCAGTGTTTTTATGGAAGCATTTTCCCAAGTATTTAAAGGCAGAGAAAAATGATTCCTCTGTTTAAATTAGATGTGCGACCTGAGTTAAACGACAGCTGTTCTAAGTACATACAATATTTAGAAGATAAGACGATAGAAGTAAGCACTTATTTGCAATTCTTTGGACAAAACCGTATTTATTATCTTGATATATAGGCTTTTATTTTAGAGTTTTATTATGAGAATGTGTTAACGATTGTGATTGGAGTCTGGTTGGCTTATGTAAATTTTAAAAATAGTTTCGTATTAAATAACATTATTGTCAACTCTATTTTATATTCATAAGTGGATTAATTATATCTCAAATTATTTAATTGACATGATCTTGTTAGATAGGACAGTGAATTTTGAATAAAAAGTAGCCTTAGCGTAATCCTAACCTTTTTTGTATAAGCGAATTTATAAAAAAAAATATTATGCAATTCATTTTGAATTTGCCATAAATAAATTATATTCCTTCTTTAAATGTATATATATATATAAATTAGCGATTTCTTTCAGGTAATATTTAGTGTTTCCTCAAATATATACTCTACATAATATACTTTAAATAATAATCTACTCTATATAATAAGAGTACACAGAACGGAACCAGCAGATATTTGCATCGATGTTTTATTAATACTAAAATACATTTATTTGTTTTGTTTAAACTATTTATTGTATTACTTTTTTTTCATCAAATATTTTTAATTTCTTTAATTATGGAAGTCTACATGTTATGCTAAATCATTGTAGTTATTCACTTAATGTAGTAGAGTATCTCATCTTGAGAATATACATATATATTGATCTCCAAATTGGAGAGTCGCTCACAGTTGGACAGACACACAAAGTAAAACATGTTTTATTTTTTTCAGTCAAGCAGCATTAACTAGGATTTTATAGGTATTTATACAGCTAGTCTATGCAAAAAAGATACTGAAGTTTGTCGACAAGTTTGTTTTTGTATGGTAATTCAACTCTCTCGTAAACTTCTTGATCCTTCCTAGACGTATTTGAACGCACATAAAACCTTATCTACATATATCTACTATATACTATATATATATATGTATATATATATATATATATATATATATATATATATATATATATATATATATATATATATATATATATGTATATATATATATATATATGTATATATATATATATATATATATATATATATATATATATATATATATATATATATATATATATATAATTCATTTATACATTTCAACTTAATTAGTTAAAAGATTACATTGTGAGAAAACTACATCGATAAAGTAATTTTACTAGTTTCTTCTATTTGTTCCTATCTAGTTAACAACTACTCGTTGGATCGGTGCGGATGCTTCAATTTAATAGCGTACATATACTCGTTCCTCTTAAAAATCAAGTAACAAACAGAGAAAATCCAATCAGGTCGTGAGAAACAGCTTGTTTAAATGTAGTAAGGTATTTACTTCGTCTACGGATTTTGATTTATTTAGCATTGTTTATTTCACCGTGAAATACTACACCGGTCGCATATCGTAGAATGCACGTGTATACATTAGCTTACATTTGATATAAATAGCTTAATAGTGCATTCTAAGTGGTGTTGTTCCTATTTTGCATTTTGTGTTTGAAATTGTATGGACAGTAAGGATGTAAATGCAATCGAATTGTCTTTAATAAGTATTGGTATTGTTTCGACCAGTTATTGCGATTCTATTCGTTGCCGAGACACGCTTGGAATAAATTAAACTGCAATTTGGGCCTTTAATATGGAGTGTTGTTGCGTCATTGGATAGGGAACCACTGGTGCAACGAGCGATATGAGCGGCATTCGAATGAGTACACAAAGGCTGCATACATAGGTCTGGCCATCGGTAATGCAGCCGAGCAGATGATTGTTCTTAGTCTCTGTGGACTGATGTATATTCATATTAGTATATCATAAAATAATATTGAAATATTTCTGTCTATGTAATTTTTTTTGTATGTCACAGATAAATAATATGTTTTGAACACTGGTATAGCTGTATAATGTGGCATACTGACCACACTGAACTGCGGAGCCTCAGATTCACTCAATTTGCACAATTTGCTTCAGCTACCTTTACATAAACAAACTGCTGTTGCAAGTAGATACACCCCTGAGCTTGTTTGTTGGTTTATTAATTTCCATTTCCATTTCTCTCCTAAAGGACTTATAATAACAAAAATATATAAAACGTTGATAGACTAGTACAGGTATATATTATTGTTAACTATAATATTATTGTTTTTAATTTTTTTGCGAATAAATGACATGCGGTATTTGATAACTTTATTAATAATGGGCACTTTAAGAAATTTTGATGAATTTATAAGTTATTTATTTTGTTTACACATGAGTGCTCTTCTTTCATCACAACAAAGATAAACTAGGCTGACTTAGACTTCAAAATAATTGACTTCAAAATAATTGATATTTAGTAATGGTTCAACTGCCCAATTCATCATTTTTATAATTATTTTAATATTTTTATAGAAACCAACTCGTCGAGGTGTCGGAAATATCTTTGCCAACTTTATTATGTACTTTTAAAAAGTGTTCAATATTCATTCTGATGTTCGCTGAGCAGATATTAAAATTCATAACTTATTATATTCGTCAACATCTGGCGCCACTGAAAAGTTATTAACTGGAGCTCTAAGAAATGCATTAATTAATTTTAGTATCAAGAACAGACAGTCACGGTCCTCCTGAGCTATTGATTAAACGATGAATTTATTGATATTATGAAAAAATCCTAAAGATATTAGCTGTTTTGTACTAGTATAGAAACTTTCGACATAATATGTACACTGCTATCACTACACATACAAAATAATAAATATGTATACTACTAACGAATGGGTAAAATCTAAATTCACATTCGTTGGTTTACACGAACGAATGTGAATTTAGGTTCTAGGTCCACTTTTCAACATTTTAAAAAGCTATATCTACTCGCTAAGGAAAAAAAATATTCTGACACGTATAAAAATGGAACGTATTCGCGAATATTCGAACTTGCGTCTGACTTAAACCGTCCGCGAAGTCAATTAGGCCATACGTTCTTATTGAGCTACGTCGAAATGCTGATAGGCTTATTATACAGTGGTTTGTTGCTAGCATCGCTATGCACACGTATAGATAAGCTACATTGTTGCTACATAATTGAGTTTTATTGTTACTTTTTTCTAATAATTCTGATGTACATTTGTGATACATCCAGCACTATGCAGTCCGCTCCACATAACATAAGCTGGCGCACACAGCTCTATCCTCACGTAAATAGATTAAGCCGCCTGAGTGCTGGTACTACGTGCAGCATTTTTTAACTCTTTTGTACAACCTTATCATCCGATATTACTTTTATGTCATTTCTTCTATTTTCTCTTATTTAAGAGGCACGTTTTTGCTCTCGATTTTCCATTATCAATTGACGAGACCCGATAACGAGTATCTACCAATTTGCCCGTAGGCGCGTAAATTGATCCGAATAAAATACATTGCGAACAAAAAAATTACACAATATAGAATTACTACCAATACATTAACATTTTTAAATTTTAAGTTCTTTCAATTGAGAAAGTACTAGTAGTAGTTTTCGTTTGCTTTTTAACTGTCTCTCAACTTTATAGAGCTGAAAAGCAAAATGAGCAGAAATCAAGTTTATAGAAATTTCAACCTTTCTTTTTATAATGGGAAAATTTATAACTAGGTAAATGAAATTGAACGAATTGGTGGTAAAAGAAAAAAGAGTATATACATAACAATGTAAAGTTACTTTTTAAATATAAAATTATAGCAATCATAAGCAGGTTCTATTACATATTATTCAGTCATATAGAACAAACAATAAAATTCACTCTAATCTAAGTGTAGAAAAAATTTATATCATTATATTTTGATTCCGATCGTACTTTATTTTACTTATTTAGATATGATATGTATATCAATCCACATTGGCTTGAGTGGAAGATTTAGATAACCTCGTGAATATTTTCGTTCGTTGAAGCAGCAAACATGTAGTTTTATAGGATTTATAGGATTCTCAGTTCATACAATTTTCTTAGGAATCTCTGTAGGTGATGTTCTAAAATTAGTTAAGTATCTTTTATGTCTATTTCGGCAAAATAAATATGTGTAACGCATCTATGGTCACAAATATTGTTAGCATAGACTATGAAATTATTTTTTATAGTAAATCCTATAGACTATAGATAAGAAAAAATTGACTTATTTTTTATTTATTCAGACTAAATCTAAACTGTAGGTCAAGTGTCGTTTTATCGAATAAATGTGAATAGTTTTTACGACCGTCGCGTGGCTCTCCGCCATTGTTTTATATGCTATAGTAGTATTTATAGCTTGGTCCTTGTCTAGACTGAACTTTAGTATTTGTGCTATACACACATATAAATTAATTAGATTATACTGCTGACGTTCAAGCACTTGTGTAAACTACCATATTTTAATTGCTTTAAAAGGTAATACATTTAGAAATTGTGAGACTTACTTACAATAATAATAAATTCATGTTACAAAATTTACACACAAAGTTATTGCTTTGCCATGTTTATATGTTGTTTTGAAGAGTTATCACGAATTATTTCGCCAGCAGGTTTGATGACTTTCAACCTCCCGAACAAACCGTTTCTGAATATTCTATAGCATCGTAGACCATATTCGTACTCTGCGGCAAATTATACAGAAGTCCGAAGACTATAATGTGCCACTTTACTTGCCGTTCGTGGACTATGAGAAAGCTTTTGATTCGATCGAGACCTGGGCAGTGCTGCAGTCTCCAAAAATCCCAAGTCGTCTATACAAAAACGCCACTATGTTGATCCGATTACATTGCATAGTGCATTTTACACATACACATAGTATAGATATATAGTACATTTAAACTAACATATTACAATGAAAGTAACTTTAAACTATCAAAACTTCCCTTTAATTAACCGAATATAAGACACGAGAACAGTATTCAATCGGCGAACCGCAATAATTATAAAGTTTGTTATTTAGGTAACAATGTGGTTGAATTAAGTAAAGGTAATATAAGCTTTACGCACTGGCGTTAAACTTTGCCTAATTCGATCCGTTTCGTCTTTTTCAAGCATGACTTAATTTATTGAATATTTTGTTACATTCGCTTACAGTTTTATATATATTTGAACATTGTTGTTATCTGTTTGAATATATTTTTGGTTTTTAATAGTGTCTCTATACTAGCTCACACGATTTAGTCACTATACATAGAGTCCATACTTCTTGTATATAATATATCTTTACTTAATTGTACAACTGTTTACAAAGGTTGGCGTTGATTTCGGCCACTCATGTCTGAAGCTATTTTTTTACTTTTTACTTAAATTTGAACAATCATGTTTTTATTATACCTATGTAAACATTTATTACAGATTTAATAATCTTTTCTTTTGATTTACATTTGTATTATAAATTTTTACAGACTGTTATGTATTTAGATTTATACAAGTCTATTCTCGTTCTGTGACAAAATACATACTTTTATTTATTAATCTATTTTTGTTATGAGATGCACGAGACCTAAATGCACCGAAGAATGTTGCGAACGTGAAAAAAAATATAAACAAAGTGAACCGAAACGAAGCAGATTTCATTAAAGCTTTCTTTAAAAAAAGAGCGTTCGCTTTACTTGGAATTTAGACAACTCGCCATTGCGAAAATTTTAATTAAATTCACTTTGATCGGGGAAGTGGAATATCTCTTCAGTGATATGATTAAAACCACAATAAAACAATCGATTTAAATTAATCCGATAAGTCGGAAAGTTTGACAATAGATTTATGAAAATAACGACGGAAATATATACATATATGTATATATAAAGGCTTAAATAAATTAAATACATAAATTCATGAAACATTTCTTTTACATACACATATAGCGGTAGTGGCACATATTTTGGTAGTGGGGTAGCCAGAGCTACGATACGGTACGGTATTGTTGTTTTTGTTCAATTGTCATTTATTATTATATATGATAGATTACACAATTCATTTTAACAATAATAACTATTTGTTGACTTATAATTAACTCTATACTGTCTGGATATTGATAATGCTACATAGTGGTAGTGCGTCTTCGTTTGGGCAATATCAATTAAGGCGGCACGACGTGCTGCTGATAAAGGGAACATGAACCACCTTCCTCCGCTCCGAACTTAAACTGCAATTTGCAAAATATGAAACGTGATATTGCCTAAATAGCCACTTACCTTAAGAGAGTCGTGCACGATCTATTGTTTACAGTTTATTAATTAAGATTACCCTCACTGATTTTCGACAGCGCACCTAATATTGAGGACCACTCGTCTAAAATATTTGATGTAGTTTCAAACTTCTAAGAATTTGAACTTAATTACTGTATAAAATGTTGTTTCAATTATAACAATGTCTATACAATAGCTTATTATAATTGTAAATTTATGTTCCAGTCTCTAAATTTGTTTAAAAATTAGTAAATCTTTTAAGCAACGTTCCGACGGCATACGATTGTAATGAAACGCTTACAAAATCTGAGATTCCTTTCACGCTTAAAATTATAATTCATTTTTGCTAACAGTCTGAATATCGTTTGTTTTTTATGTTTACTTTTGTTTATCATAATATTCAAAATGGCTATAGTAGTAACACAGCTAATTGTCGTTGATGATTTCGTGTCAAACGAATTCATGCAACTGAATTACTTTACTTGGCCTTATTAAAGTAGAGAACTACTTGCTTCAGGCGGTTGAAAACTCTCACAGTGGACGTCTATCTCTGTATATGCTATCCTCATCTAAATAAACATGATGTAAACATACGCGAATTATCTTGTCAATCTTAAATACACTTCTCAAATTATTTCATCTGATGACGAGACCTATTTCTTGTCTTTAGGTAATCCTTGTATAATTTTCAAATTGAGCAGTTTCTATCTACAATAAATACAAGCTTATATCAACTTTAAATTTCATTAAAGTCCTTGAAACTACAATATTTTGTAACAGAGACATAAAGCGTTATGTCCGTTATAAACAAATTGTAAACCTAATACGGAATAGTTAATTAAAACTCCTTTAGAATTATTATGCAATAGCTATGTATTTAGAATAGACTTATTTTGTCGAAAACATGATCGATATTAGCATTTGAATAATTATAGTGCGCTAATATTTTAAAACTTCATATTCATTCACTTCTTAAATTTTTTCTTAATGCATTATTAAGAAAAAAATTAATAGTTTTTAATTGAAATAACTACGTTATTTGTGTTACCTTCAAATCCAGTAAAACAACGTTCGTTATTTAAAATTATTTGACAACTCTTTAAAATAAAGTAGGTTTTGTAACGGTTATATAAAATAACGTGGTACATTGCATATTTAATTTTATCACTTATTTCCCGTGTGCAAACTTTATTTAAATATTTATGAAATTTTTAGTAGGCAGTGTCATTGTATGAAAATATACTCGCGCTATTTTAAAGGTAGTTTTTTTTGCAAGCAATAAAATTTATAAATTATAATTAAATATTCAAACATATATGTCACGCTCTATAATATATGAATGAGTTGTTGAGTTCAAATAAATTCTATCTCGTGGAAAATAAATTATTATATCTAAACAAAATAATAACATAAATACAAACAAATAACAGTTCGTTGGTTATTTTATTGTGCATATATAAACAAATACAATATAATAAATATAAACATATATGTATAACTTTTGAACCATAATCATTTATTAGAGCTTAAAGTCGGGGAAGCGTGAACGACTTTCTTTTATCATATCATTTTGACGGATTGCAAGTAATCTGTGAAAGAGGTAAATATATTTTTAAAGATAACTTATCAATTTCCATTACACCTTGTGAAAGAAAGATGGAAGAGTTTTCTTGATATTTACTGGTGTTTAATTAATGGATACTTTGCAAGAAGCTAGTTAATTTTAGTCGATTAGGACACGTTGATAGTTCTTCGCTGAATCGAGAGATCGAATTTGAATGAAATACTAAACTAAACTACAATTTGAGAGAAACTACGTTTGTAGATGTGATAAATGCGTTATACTCTAGCGTTTTGCTTGCTAGAAATATTTTCTTATTACATATAAACGTCACCCAGTATGAAATATTTACTTCAATCTACTTAAGTATAAACAGCTGTAGTATGTTTCGTGTCGTATCTTAAATCAATAAGTGACAGTTATCCAAGCCCTTCATGTTTTATCGCATTTGTCTTCAAATGAGAAGATGCGAATGTCTGCCATAGATTAACAATCTTCCTTAAAACTTTGCTCGTTCCTGTCTCGGCAGGTGCCTTCGCGAATTATGGAGCTCAGGATTATTACCGATGCGTGTAAAATATCCTTGTGTGTCGTGAATCGTTAAATTAACGAATATTTGTTTTTCGCAACTTTAATTGACGCAATTTGATAATTAATTTTATAAGAAAGTAAAATAATATTACTTTCCTTTTCATAAATAAATTGTATTAAAGAAACCAGGCAAGTAGAAAGTATATAAAAATAAAAAAGGAATATATTCCATTATCATACATACATATGTATCATACACACACGACCCTTAAAATAAAATGTTGTATGGCAATAAAAATAAACAAAACATGAATGTTGAATAAACTTTGATTTTACTTTTACAATCTAATAATTTACTAGATTATTACTAGCAGTTTATTGAGTTACTGTAATCGAGATCGCGATCGAATATTTTACAGAAAGAGAGAGAGAGAGAGAGAGAGAGAGAGAGAGAACGCCATTCTGAATAGCGTATTCATTTAATCATTATTCATTTAATTAAACTTTCACTTAATAAATGTGGCAAATAAATATTTCTATGTCTATCTATACATCACCTTGGTGAAAGCTGTTCAGTGTGGCACGCATTTTCCTTTGATATATATCAATTCACTATATAGATCACAATGTAGATCTGATGAAGAACCATAATAATCCATGAGATTTAAGGAAAACTAGGACCTTTTGCAAATAAACTATTATATTTTCTTCCTCGAAACAATTTTTATTGTCGCCATTATAATTTTACTTCTCCTGATATTCATACGCCACGCATATTTATGAATATTTGAATATTCTGTGAAGTGGGAATATACTTGAGAAAAAGCTGCATTGTTGAGACGGGGAACACGTCAGCATAGCTGCACGTTTGGCACACAGCGGACGTAAAGCTGGTACCTGGTTGCTATACGGCAGGGAAACGTGGGTGTTACAGAAGAAGAATGTAAGAAAGAATAATATTGTGAAGATGCAATGTCTGTGGAGGGTATGCTGATACACAGAATGGCCGGTACCAGTAAGGATGTCAGAGTGAGAATAAAGAAGAACGTGCTCAGATAACTTGGGCACGTTACGAGAATGAGTGATGTAAGAAAAAGTGAGTGGTAATAGAGCTCCGTTCTCTATGGGATAAAGCGTAAAGCTGTGTGTGTATATATGTGATGAATATTTTCAGAATGCTGAGTATACAGGAAAAATCTTAAATTTCATTAAATTGTTCTTTTATCTTGATATTTTATTGTGGTTAAAGTGTTAAGGAGATCTCTAGATACTTTTCCTTATGTTGAGTTAGAGTAAAGCAGGCATAATAAGTAATCATTAGGGACATTAGAAACTCAGAGATACTCGTATTATTCAAGTTAGAAAATTGTCCAGGAAATCTAAGAGGAAAGAATGTTAACTATAAATTTTTTTTCAATCATTTATTTTTGGTAGGCATTTGATACTTGAAGCATGAAAAATACAGATATCGCAGATGGATGCCGATACTTAAAAATACGAATACCCACGTTTGAACGACACTTAACTGTACTGGTAATTTGTATATGAATGTAGTATTAAATTTGTAGGGTGAAAATAAAATTTTATATGCACATATAATTATATAAGAGACATATTAGGGTCTTTTTAATATACTTCTTTATGAATATTTCTTTATTTTCCGCTTTTGTGATATACATAGTAAGTTACCAAGTTAGGTTTCAATTATCTACATGATTGGCATTTCAATTAAAAGTTAAGAAAAAAGATGTGCTTATGTTTTTGGACACTTAGCATCTCGTCTGCATAAAGTTGAGTTGACATTGTGTCAATTGTATTATACAAAGATATTTCTCTACATATATATATATATATATATATATATATATATATATATATATATATATATATATATATATATATATATATATATATATCTTTTATTATTATTATTTAGCTTCACGCTGTATCCCGCACATTGCAGGCAGAGGGAGCCATATGCTGAAGGAACCTAGTGTTAAGACACTCGGTTTCCCGCTTTCCGCCTTTCTAAGCATTGCGTGTTGAGTGGCGGAACTCAACGCCGCGCTTTTTTAACCTACTCTATATATAATATATAATAACAAGAATACTCGTACTACATAAATAAAGAAATATGATACTGTATAGTCAATATAAATATAATATGTTGTTACAGGTAAGCTTCTAGTTTTACGTTGATATCGACAACATAAAGGTAAGTGCTTTCCTTAAATGTCAAATCACGTTAATGTTAAGAAAACATTTTAAAAGTTATATAATTATACTGCGTTGCTTTCTAAGCAAGTAAATTGCCTGAACAATAAGCGCTGCGGCATCACAACAATATGCAATTAGAACTCTCAATATAAACGTATAAAGCATAATAAGGTTTTGTGATTGTACGTAACGGTACGCTTACATATAAAAATGTCACGAGCTTTTGTTTTCTTGATTAACTACTTCGTATATAACATATTATAGTAAATATTTTTTTATAATTTAAAAGGTTTGTATTAGTGGAAGTAAAACTTTCAATACATGTAATTAACATGATGAAATTGTTAAATTGTACGTGAAATTGCTCTATACAATTATACTGCAAAGTGTAATATTTTGCAAATGAATCAACAATATTCGCATAATTTTAATAAATTATTTCCTATATATTGGAAATTGATAAAAAATCACTTAACGATACTGGAAATGTCTAGCTTTGAATCGAGACGTTTAGTATCGATCAATGTCATAAAATATTCTTTGTTAATGAACGACTGCATCACATTAACTATGCTTTGTATAGAAAAATCTATTGTTTTGAAACAGTGTATCAGACAGTGTATAGGGAGCGTATCATACTAGCTTTGAAGGCAAGGAGCGTCCGGCGTTGCAAAAAGCGTAAAGCGTATTGTTTTCACGTTTGTAGAGGAAACGTTCAGCGCTGACAAGCGATGGTTGGGTGTATTGAACTACTATTTTCTCTCCTTTCCAGCTTTTAGGTTACAAACAAAGTAAATAAGTAAGTAAAATGTAAGAAGCAAACAACTTCCGTTGTTAGTCTTTGTTATGTTTATTTAGGTATATGTATAAGTTTCAGGTTTATATATTTCATATACAATATTATATATTAAATATTCAATACGTTTAAAAAATGTTGTCCAAGTTACATTCAATTCAATTAATCATCACGTCTATCATTTTAAAAGCATCTCTTTAAATGTTTATATATTTTTATTTTATCACGTACATTTCACTCTAAAAGCGTAAGAGGATTTCAGACAACCAAGTGTTATTCTCAACTTGACAACACTGCCCGTGTAGGGGATCAATGTACAATATAATTTGATAGTGAAAGAAATTTGTACAGCTCTACGACATAGATTTTTCTGTTGTTAATTTTATAACGTCTTTTAATTAATTAATTATAAAATTATTTAATAATTAGTTTTATAATTAATTAATTCCCCCCAAGTGGGGGTCAAGCCCCAACCATACTGTTTGCAGTCAGACACAGTCCCACTGCCGCACGACAGTTATTATCATGATGATGAACATAAAAAAATTCAGTCGGCGAGTAGCACTCGCGAACCGAGGGTTCCGTACTAATTTCATGATGTCAATATTCCACTGCGGAAAATTCTACTAATGAAAAACTTACAAATTTCATTTTGCGGTCGTATGCACCAATTTTGTATTGAAATTAACTACAAATATAAGTCTGTAATGGCTTTTTTCTGGGATTAACCTATAAATTTCCGGAGTTTCTTCCTTAGTCTAAATTTCATTAGTCTAGGTCAACGAGTAGTAGGGTACTTCTCGTTGACCTAGACTTGGTAGGTTTTCATTAAGCGGCGATTTTCATACATAATGCAAAAAATAAGCAATCTTAATCTTCCTAATCTTCATATTTATTGAGTGCGTTGATATTTTCCGTGCTCCAAGAGGTTATCGACTTGTATATTAGATATTATTTTCAACCTAATTCCTCCACGTGGTTTTGAGTCAGACAGACGAACGACAATAATCCTGTAAGGGTTTATTTTTTTCTTTTTGAGGTACGGAACCTTAAAAAGAAACGTTCTACTTGAACACATCTAAGACATGCTTTATTTTCATTAGATATCATTTTTTTCTTTCCAATGAATTATCCTGATGTTGCGGATTTTATCGAATGCCACGTTTTGCCAGTAAGATGTTTTTACTTCATCGAATTTAACGGAGGCGTACACATTTTCACCTAATAAGAATTCACCGTGCGTGATAACTTATACGGTATTTTTGTTTACTTGCGAAAAGTTTAGTTCTAAGGAAAATTTATTGTCTTCCTCTATAACGCATTAATAAAATAATATGATTTATCATTGTCCATCATTTTATCTTTGAAATGTCATTTTAATTTTCTATTATATAATATTGTTGCACGACTTATTCACGTCTCTATACATATTCAAATCTCTAAACATTAATAGTATGCTTGTGTTCAGATATGATCACAACTAGGACAAACAGACGGCACTCCTAGATATACGGTCTTCATTAAAAACCCGGAAGTAGATATAAAGTTTAACGCTGTATATATCAACCAAAAATGCACAATAAAGAAAGCTCTCTCTTAATTGGATACACCTTACCAATTAAACTAAAAAAAAATACAAATTGGACAAAGGAAACGCGCGTGTAATTTTTTGTGTTCAGCTTTATGTATATTAATACCTGTTAATAGAAATACGGTAAAATAAATTTTCTTCTATTATAATAAGAGATGCTTCAAGTACAATTATATTTAAACGGAATGCGAATGTAGCAATACAAATTTAGCGCATGCAATGTCAGTAATTTTCACACTGTCAACGGTACATTTCTACAAATATTTTCTGTGAGAATGCTCTTTTGATATTTTTCCTAAATAACTTCATGTACTAGTCGTATACTTGCCACGTACTTTCCAAAGTGCTTCTTCTACATTGCAACATTTATATATAAGTCTTGTTCTTAAAAGCAATTTAAATTTAACAAAAACTTTTATTATATAGGTAAAAATAAAAGTAAAAGTAAAGCTTAATGTACGCCGAAAGAATCTATGCAAAAATAAATCTTCATGTACATATTTTTGTAAGTTCAATTACTTATATCTTCTTCTACCTAGCATTATCTCGGCCTATTGCCAGGGTCTGCTTTTCTACTAAATCGACTCCACTTTGCACGGTCTTCAGCATCCTCATTGGTTAGTCCATTAGGCTCTCATGTCCTGCATCACGACATCCAACCATCGCCAGGGACAGAAATATCAAGGCATTTTCTTCCGACAGAGTTTTTAGGCTGGTGCAAAACGTGGCCATACCATCTCAGACGACGCTCTCGGAGCTTATCCGCTACGTCACGGACCCCAAGACTACCTCGAATGAATGTGTTGTGGGCGTTCACTTTATGGTCCAGCGTCAGTCAGCTCTCGTCAATGAGTGCTATACCATCGTTAATAATAAGTCCAATTAATTGATAAAATAACGTTGACATATTGCACTTTAATTTAATTGAAGTGTGTGTTTGTAATTTCAAAATAAATACCCGTTACTTAATCACAAGCATATATTTTATTTTTTCTGTCTTGCTGTTTATCCGAGCCTATCTCCGGGACAGCTGAACCGATGTTATAGGATTATAACCAAAAGGTAAAGAAGGTTGCGGATCAACATACCTATAGGCTAATTTTTATCCCGGATTTTTCGCGGGTTTAGGATTTACTCGGGAAACACGTTTACCGCGCGCGAGTATCTTCTTAACAGATAAAATGTTGCATAAAAAATGATAATGATAAAGCGAGTCCAAGGAAAAATAAGCAAAAAATTACATGTACAATACATTAATATTATATTAGACTAAATCCGAGAACATCGATCAAGCGGGTGAAGCCGCGAACGGGTCGCTAGTAAAACAATATAAGGTCAACCTTCTCATTATTGGAATGTTTGTATTACTTATAGAAACGTTTATATTAATTATACAGCTTAGATTGTACAGTTTTGACTATTAATAGTAAATAGTTTGAGATATTATTTATAGGTATTTACTTATAGGCTGTTTCACAATATTTGCAAATAAAGCAATTTGAAGAATTTTGTATGTATAGAAAAAAAGAGAAGGACGAATAATGTATATTTGAAAATCACTCTCATTATCATAATTTAATTTGGCTACCTAATATGCAACCACTTAGTGAGTTTCATACGATTCTCTTTAAACGTAATGCACTTAGAGCGCTTATCCTGAGATGAGACAAGCATTATTAGTTATACTATTAAAGTAACAAAATTTTGTTTGCAAGTGTTCTACTATGCCAATTCTCTTCGTGTACATAGTTTATATGTTACATATTATAGTATCTAAACAAAATTTTTTGTTTTTATTTACGCTGTATTTAGAAGGGCGTTTTACACGGCCCTTCTGTGCTTCTAGGGATCGTTTTCGTATACCGCCTACCGCGTCCGGGTGCCTTTTACTATTTTAACGTGGATATAAATAAAATGTTTAAAAAAAATTTAAAGTACAATTAATGTAACATTGATATCATAAAAAAAGTATAAAATTTTTATATTTAATATTAATTGTCTAAAGTACAGATTATTATTATTTATCTGTAACTCACTGCCATAATAAATATATAATACTTGTATATGTGAAACATAACATGAATTTATGAAAACCACGCCAGTAAATCAATATTATTGTCTTATTTCTAGTTTAGGGACAAATCTCTAGGGTATCAAAAAGGTAATAACGGCGACTTAATATCATAACGACTTGCCGGATGATGCAATCTGGAAAGGATTGTTAATTCAGTGTAGCTCTTCGAAGCGTTAATTAAATAGTGAAACTTAATAAAAATGAAATAAATATATAGCTACTGACATGTTATTTTTATAAAGTTATCATGATTATTTTATTTATATATTTATCTTCATATACAAAGACCGGAAACTACCAATATGAAATTTTAGTTGGGGTACTAATTAAAACGAGAATGCATTCCGAGTTATACTTTTGTGAGCGTAGTCAAAGCTTGCGGGCATTTTAAAAGACATGGAATTCAAACGACTGTACTAACGATTTTAAATCTTCATATCTATGTCGCCGCTAACGTTAATATGCCCGAATACGAAATTAATCGTCATTTAATAAAACTCCTTACTGTCACCGAAGCTGAAACAAGGCGAACGTTTACGATACGAGGCTTTCTACTAAGCTTACTACTAATACTATATAAGCACAAAATAAATTACTTAAGAGATAAAAACTAATATTAATATTTGTATAAAACAGTTCAACTTATTTATTTTAAGCAAAGAGATTAAACATTTTAATCGTGAACTAACTTAGACCCTACTTTAAATCTTCAGTATTTTATAATTCAGAGAATGTTCATTGTGAATTTCAAGCACTTGTTTGTGAAGTGGTTGAGATCTGAATTTTGTATAGACAAAAACAGTACAGTTACATTTGTTGACGCAGTAACATTTGCTATATAGGGTTGTTCGTTTATTATTTTTTGGCCGTATTCCATTAAGAAAGGAAATGATAGTGTAGGCTCCGTTTCTGTGCGTCGCGCGTTATTGCGCGTGAAGGCGGGCGGGCGGGCGGCCGGGAGGCGGGGGCGCGCGGCGGCCAGTGACACGCTGGCCTGCACCGCGAATACGCGTGTCTAATCGTAACGCATTGTAACTTTTAACCGCGGGATCAGACAGACAATACTTAATGTGATGACCGTCGTGTTTGGTGTATGTGATTAGTGCGATAGCGTGTTATATAAAAGTATGTACCGGCATAAATATGAAAATTTGCGAAAGTTCTAACGGTCGATTCAAAATTAAAATACAATAAAAATACTAGTTCTAAGTAATACTCTTTTTCTTATTTATTTCGACACTTACACTTTATAATATCGTTGATATTTCTAGCAGGAATTAATGAAACTAAATGGCCAAATCGTCTTGTTCAAAGAACGGAATAGAAAAAGTAATTGTGTTCAGTTTTATTGTTCTTTTTTACCGTCTTCCCTTGACATATATTGAAATTAATAATTATTATTGTAACATAAATAGAAATAATTTACTTTTATTGTGATAAAATTTAAATAATTGTAAATTAAATATATCATTGTTAATTTATTGCAGTACCGGCGGCAACATTAAATATTTTAAGCTTCCTGTACAAATTGACTTTAATAGAATGAAAAACATACATAAACAAATAAATTATAATAGAATTCAGTTACTTAAATTACCGATGTATGTACATACAATACGTATGAATATAAATAACGGAAATAAAAAAAAAACATAAAAGCTACGACTATGCTACATTGTGCCCTGCAATTAATTTTATAGAAAAACAATAGGAATGATGAAAAGCTGATAGCTCAATGGTGCATACTATTAAAACTTATATTGTACCTGTTTAAACAAAGTCATGTATGCTTATGCTATGGGAATGAAAGCATTCTTTCTTATATAATATAATTAATTTAATTCAGAGCAGTGTTAGCACAAAAAAAAAAGAAGTTGCAAACAAAGGATTTAAATTTGAGACGTTATAATCTCTGAGCTACATTAAGAAAGTATGTATTTAATCAATCTATTATCTACTCTACAAACACACTTTCTACAAAATCTCTTAATATAAAGAATCTATAGTAAAGATGAAATGAAACATTTTATCTGCCTAATTATATTTTACCAGACACAGAAACTAGTACAAAAATGTTTTGAAAAAATTATATCCCCATAGTTAAGTTTTGTTTAACTGGCTATCTAAATGGAAAAATCACATTTTAGAAGATTAGTCTTCAAAAAATTGTAACGTGGGTATTCACTTTGATTACAAAGTGGTAAGAAGGCTTATCTCAATAACTTATCATAATTTGCTTTAATAATGTCCAACTAATCCAACCTATGTCTGATACGCATAAGCTACGCGTTAATTTAAAATTAGTTACCATGTTAAACCCAGTAAATACTTTCATGTATCGTATTAAAGACCAGAACTTTATAGCAACCTGTAGTTATAACTAAAGAAGGGAGGAAATATCAAACACAATAAATAATAATTTAATAAGTGATCAAAATCTGTTTTTCTTCGATTTGTATATATTTAGCTTGAAATTTAGTAGTGATGTGAAATTGTTACGTCAACAAAGTTCAAACTAAAAGATAAACATATAGCTCCAATATTTTTGCACAATCATATGTCATAGTTTCGCGCAGATGACGCCCGAGCGCATTACTAGCGAATATAATATATATGTAGAAATATGTCACCTGAAATGCTAATGCAACTGTAAAGTTTCAGGAACTTTAAGCATAATTTAAAATCTGTGAATGTTTGCTCTTAGACATTTAAATAAATATACAATCTTTTCTAGGAATTTATTAAGCAAGAATCTACTCAAATGGAAATTACTTTAAGAAATAAGACCGGAAATATTTCCAACTTTGTAGCGCAAAGGCGCGCTGTTTTCGAGCAAATACCGGTAACTGTAGCTAATTATGCTTTGTGCAGTTAAAATTGTATATATTTTTTATAATTTATTGAGTAATGTACATTTTTGTACAGTTTGCCACCCAACTATGCGAACTGCTTTGAACAAAATAAAATTTTGATTATTACGTATTTGTATTACAAATAGTGTTTGTAAAACTAGCAAGAAAATGTCATAAAGCCAAACACTAGCCAAATCGAGATAGCATTAGAAAAGCTATTCAGCTAAAGCTATTTAGAAGAATATGGACGGGAACGTGCTTTCTACATTGTCGCGTGTAGATCATATTCTATACATGCGACTATTTACAAACGCCAGCGTCAATCTCATCTAAACTCTTCGACATAAAGAATTTTATATGGGAAAACTGAATAACTAATATGATATGAAGAATTTTCTTTATTATATTTTACTAAACTACTCATAACATTTTGAAAGCTGTAATATAAACAAGCTTTTTTGTTAATATCGTGTTTTATATATTCAAGGATGAAAACTATCAGTAAAGAACGTTTGAAGTGCACTTGAATTCGTTGACATTGTTTTTTTATTTAAAACAACATGTCTACTCACTTTGCGTGTCCATACAAAATTTTTCGGTAACGTAATTGAACTCGAGCTCAATATGAATATTATATTATAAGCATATTTCGTTTAAAATTTCCCTTGTGAATTAAAATGTTCTGATCTATGAAAATCTTGGCGCATTTGGCACATAAATTGCAGCCATCATAGTGAAAATAATCAAAAGACTGATATAATTCAGATAGAAAATTGACAATGGATCTCAATTAAACATTTTTGTAATATGGGTACTATATATATGAAAATTTTAATTATTTTGTTGTTGCGTATTGAATAGTGCCCAGTTGGCTTCGAGTTACGCTAATATAACATCTATATTAAACATTATAAATATTCTAATAATGCTGAGTGAAAATAAATAGATGTTTAGCTCATTATGACCGTATGTCTGTCAAAAGTAATAAAGTTTTCAAGTATTGAGTATAAGATTTTCTTGTAGCATATAGAAATTTTAATAAATTCCTTACAAATAAACGTTTATGTAGCTTTTTTGAAATTTTATTCCATTCTTTATATCTCATTATCGATGAAAATTCTACCACTGTTAATGAATACGCTAATGAGTTGCAAGTAGTAAGATTGATTAGAAGAAATGGACGTCGCGTTGGTTGTTCCTTGATGTACTTGACGGGAAATTTTTAATTAAAATTATTCACAAATAGTACTTACTGAAAATATCTCATTATATTATAATAAATAACATTATATTCTATTCATGTCACGATTATAATTATATTGTATGAAGTCTACAAATATAAGTTATGAAAACGCTGAAGTGGTATATTTTCAGAAGGACATAATGATTGATGCCGTGTTGATATGATACTACTACTAATGAAATAAAGATAGTTTTTATGTTTTCTTTCAAATATTATATACCGGTGCCATCGAGGTACGCGAGCGTACTGTAAACCCTGTGGTTCTGAATTCGATCCCCACTCGAGGAAGTGGATTATTTTCATTTCATTGGAAGTGTCGTATAAAGAGTCACAAGGCTGTCGTATAAAGAGTGGAACCTGAAAAAATGTACATATAATTTGTATACGTTGAATAACCTAAATATGTCGTAATTACAACATACATAACATGGCCTTTGTATGTTTGTTTTATAAATGCAATATTTAGTCTTCGTTAGCCGTGTGCAACGTATTTAAATAGCAGTTAATTGCGTGATCCGCATGTTTTAGGTCTGTTAAGCTGATTTGAAATTCATAATGTAGTCACCTATTGCTCTAGTGGTTAGTGATTCTAATCAACTGTTTGACGTGCTGCCTACGCTCCCAGACCCCAGTCACCGATGAACTTTGTTTATTTTATATCCTGTCATGAGTTCCTTATACATAAAAATATTTTGATTAAATTACACAACTAATTTCGTTTTTGAATTTAAAATCAAAAGCATTGACATTGTTCATGATTATGTAAATTTAAATTACCAAAATTATATCATCAAAGACTTCTTTAAAGAGCTTTTTTATTTCATTAAAATATGAAGTAAATAAACATTAATAATATTAAAACTTAACGCAACAAAATACGTATTTTTCATCTTTCTGTCGTGATTCAGCATATTTACTTTCGACGAGGATATTTAAAGCATTACCTCAACTTGAAGTATCACGTAATAGTCTATATCTAGCTAGCTTGGGTAACTTCTTATCCTTCTCGTAGTTGATTTACGTATTGTTTGAACTTTTTTTTATTTATCTTTTTCAAATGCTCAATAGATAATATAATTAAATAGTTAAATTACACATCATTTTATGCTGTTGCTGATCAAAATATATTACAATATACTCGTACATTACCTAAAAATGATCGCTGGGTTGAAAATTATTTGCAAATAACTACTGTTAAACAGTTATTATTTAATTTGATAATATTACTGTTATATTTATGAAATTAATATATACATATTGTAGAAATTTACACGTTTCATACGTACATTTCTATTATTAAAGTGAAACAACTATCAAACTTAAAAGCATAAAATTAAACTATGTTTTAATATCTGTTAATATTTTTAATATCTGTTCTACCGTGGCTTTACACTAGAATGTATATATACACGTATACGTACCAAGTTGAAACAGAAAACAGGTTTGTAGTTAGTTTTAAAATGAAATTAAATTTTATTTGAAAAATAAAAGTCAGCGAAGTGTACGCGGCGAACAATGCTAGGCGGCCGTCAGTGTTAAACGATATGAATGAAACTATTTTTCCCGCGATGACATATGTCTTTCCTATGCTAGCAATTGCTTTTTTTCATGAAGATTTATATAAAATATCGTTCAATAGAATTTATCTGTATTTCGTTTCTAAATCCAGAATGCAATAAAAGGTAATGTCTGAGCTGTTCGAGTGTTTATTGTTCTATTACAACGGTATTGAAAAGATAAATCCTTTCTTACTTGTTAAGCACAATTTTAACATTTATTTATCTTTAAAAATGAACTTTTAATGAGGTTTATTTTAATAATTTATTTATTCATAAATTAATAATAAATATTTGTTGCTTTATTTTCATGTTATACTAGATTTTACCTGCGTCTTCGCCCATGTGATCAAATGTGAATACCTATGACATGAGTATGACACATACCTAAGTGCCAAAAGTGTTTCAGACCGCAAGTACAGTTGGCTACACTTATATCTAAACGATAAACGTCATATTATATAGTCTTTATCGTTTTTTTTAGGTTCTTCACTTTAGCGCATTCAACCAAAAATCAAACAAAATCTTCAGCTTTATAATATTAATGTAGTCTAGTATAGTATAATACATTTTGTACCGATTATTAAAATTGTCTTCAACTTGAGTTGTATAAAAGAATACTATTTTCTGTATCGACAGGCTCATTAGCAGAGGATTGATTGTCATCTGTCAAATGCAGAGGTCGTGTATCGCTAGTCGATGAACCAAGATTTATTATCCACTAGATGTTTGTACGATATAATAAATGAAATATGAATTGGTACTTCAGTTTCTTAAATAAATGTAGTTTATACTTGAATCTGGTAAGTCAAAATAAGTCAGTTTTGACGTATGTACTTGTTAAAAGACGCTTGTATAGCTTCAAATTTGTATAAGTTTAACTGTGAACTGATTCGCCTGCTAATAAACCGTCGATTGGCATATTCAATGCGCCCCACTCGTGTTTCGTTGAGGCGATATGGGACATTAAAAGCTATTTGTCACTCGACAACCGGTGATTGATATGCGTTGACGTAATTACTTTAACTACGCTGCTCATCGTTTATACACACAGTTTTACCCCGACAATTAGTTGGAAATTAATTGAGTTGCTTTAAACAGAGAAGTCTCATTAACACGTCTAAAAGTAATCATGAGTTATGATATAATTAGATATTGACAGCTTTATCAATATCCCTTTTCCCCTATAGGTAGGTTCCAAAAATACATATATTATATATAAATACTTACATAATTTTATTTCACCACAGTACCATTTGAAATATTATTTTAAAAATATTTAATTAAAAAAAGCTTTATGCTCAATAACACCATTTACGTCCTTTAATTAATATAAACAAAAAGGACATTGTAGCTTCGAAAATTTTATTCACTATAAAGTAAAAGTGAAAATTATTTTCCTTTTTCATTGAGATTCAATAAAAATGACATAAAGCTATTTAAGGTTTATTCATGAAAAATGTAGTCTACTATACTAGTTCCTTATTGCTCATTAAAATTTAAAAATGTTTCCACTGCCTGGTACTGGCTTCGCGCTGTTAAAACTAAAATAATAATAAAACGGTGAGTTGGTCAGTAGCAAAAATATTGTTAGCTATCCCGTAAAGAAGGAAGCGTGGACAAATTGAAAATAACTAAGAAACTTTATAAACACTTCTAGTATGAAGTGTTCTTTGAAGAGACTTTGTGGCATTCAAACAATTAGAGAGTAATAAACGTTCAATTGAGTTTATGATTCAGCAATTACTATGTAATCTTTTCTTGCGGCTTCATTTGCTTTAACTTCTAAGCTTTGGTGGTTACCTGGTTGTTTACGTGTAGTAAAACGTTCGTCGTGACGCAATAATAGATTCATCTGAAAAATACAACAAATGCAGCATACATGCATCAAGCATGCATTATTATATCTAATATTTTTTTTATATGAACAGGTGTATATACATCATATATTTCAAATCTGCCAACCATGGAACTATTAATATTCAACCGTAGCCAGAATAACCAAATGATTTTATGAACTTTTATCCTACATGACGGTTTGTTTTACACAAAAATAGAATTTTTTATAATCCAACGTCATGTTGGGATTTACATACCAGTTTTAGTTTAAGCTTTGTAATAATAGTGTTACTCAAAATCTAATATGGCCCTTTTTCCGAATTTTAGAGCTGTTTTATGCGACTACGGTATGCGCTTAAACGTATGTCATATCCATGTGATCGCTTAAGCCTCGTTTAAATAATATTTCATGCAATATCTCGTAATAACGTGTAGTCTTCCATATATTAACTTTATAGCAAGATGTATTCGTAAATCTGACATACAAAGAGTACTAAACTCTTCGTATGTCTGATATAATATTAATTTTACATAATACTTTTGTTTTTTACTATTATGCTATATGCTTATAAGTTTATTGTCGATATTACTCCAAGGAAAGACTTTTTCCGATTTTCTAAAGTGCATATGAATAACTCCAGGAATACTAAGTATCATGTTTAAATGATATTGTCTTTAGATAAAAACTTGTTGCATTATATGTTGCATACAAACGAATGAGAGCTTTCATTAACATAATAAAAATAATTTGGGAGCTTTAAAATCACATGATCAATATTATTTATGGCCAGTATTTGTAAATGTATTATATTATCTTTTTACTATTTCTATTTAACAATTATGCTTTTTGGGTGCTAGTATTCAAAAGTTTTGCAGTCAAGTATCGGATTACAATGTCGGAATGTGCATAAAATTTTGTAATTACTTTATTTAAAGAGAACCAAATGAGAAGAGTACTGAGCACTTCAGTTATATTAAATGCACTGAGTACTTAAACTTTTTGCATTGCCTATAACAGTATTTTTTGGATTTTATTTATTTTCATATGCAACTTATATTATGTTGTTTTTTTATTTATAAAATATAATTTTATTAGACAAAAGAATATGTAGTGTAGTAATTAATTTTTGAAAATTATTTTTCATGATTGTTAGTACGATTTTATATAGTATAATGGCGAGACTGAATTACTGAGTCAAAGGAAACAAAGGGCATTGTTATCCACACAAATGTGAAATCTCGTTTTAGGATAGAGGTTTTTGACGTAAAAGGGTCTCCTTATCGGTTTTTATACGAATCAGTTAACAAAAATTGAACAAAACACTTATTATCCCTATTTGTCTCTAATAAACTGCGAGACAAATAGGTATATCTGATATTTTGAAGCTCTCAACAGTACTTAACGTATGATGGGCTTCAAGTAATTCCGATAGGCATCTATTCGCCCCACGTTCGACAAATATTTATCAAGAAATTCTTCAGTTAGTGGAAAATATATTTCTTTTACCTTCACTTGAATTTGTACAAGACAGATAGAGACGATAAAGTAGTACAAAATATGAGTAAACGAATAAAGAGAACACGTAGCAAAATTAACTTGTTTATTTTTATTACAAAAGTGAGGTGTTTGTTTCTTTTTGTGAGAATTACTAAAAAAATGTTCTCAATATATTACTATACTCTCATATTATTGATATTTTGTGATAAAGACTAAATACTGTATATTCTGTAATTTAAATAAAAGAAAAGGAAAATGAAAAATTACTTATTGGAAAAAGTTTGAAAGTTTGGAATGATGCGGGCCCTTTATTTAAGTTCGGGCGTAAAGTAACAGCTGCACTAGAAATAATGATGACCTTACAAAAAGAGCTAGAATAGCATCTTAAAAGAGGCACGAGTAACGAATAAAGTAGAAAACTGGACGAGGAATATTACAAAAACTATTCTTTGAACAACGAGAATGTCTACATTGGATATTATATTATGAAGTATGCCTATACCTACTTTATTTTATTTTGATTTCTTACCTTATATATAATAATTTAATTATACATTATTGTGCTTCTATGGAATCTGTTATGTACTTGATTGAGTATCGACGAAATTCAATTGACTTTTGGCAAGAAAACCATATATAAGCATAAACTTATTTTTTCTTATTTGCTCTTTTATGTGTACCTACTCCTGACACTTACAAAAGTGTCGCATTGTCGTTACCTAAATGAAAAAAAATCATAAATTTCAAATATTTGAAGTATTTTTACTCTACGCCGGGCGATGTAGAATTGATGAGGGTCAGTTGCTTTATAATGGACGATAAAGCACGTACCCACATCATATGCAATAAAAATGCAAATGGTTTCTGTTTATAAACATATTTTTATGAACAAGTACGCCACAAATATTTCTCAAATAATATTATTGTCACACCAATATTAGTTCCTAACGGGTCCTAATGTCCAAAACTTCATTGTCTGCTTCACGCTTTACACAGTGAAGTGGCGGAACTTAACGCCGCATTTGTCTCTTTGTCTTGTGAAATAATTCCTTCTTCTTAATAAAGATTATTAAATTACCATTAATATGATTATTATAAGTTGTACACGACTTACGTCATCAATTGACTATTATTTTCTACTATGCTAATAGTAAAAAAGCTAGAAAAATATAACAGCGTTATCCTCAAGCAAGACTAAAAGAAAACATGCTACACTCTTGTATGTACTATTTATTGTTTCTAAAGTTGGTTGGTATAAAAACAATGCTTTATTGGTCCGCTGGGCAGGCCTAATGAAAGTTTCTTGAGTCTACTTGGAATTAAGAATGTTTTATGTCTTAGATGTAAAAAGTTCTTTTTTACAGCTTGTGTTCAACAAGATGAAATGATGGTAATCACTGGCCGGTTATTTAATGACTTCTGTAAATTATACTTATCTATTAATTTAAAAGTGTAGACTTTTTTTGTAATGACTTATTTATATACCTATTGCTCAATTATTATTAAAATAAATCTGAATTTTCTTATCAACCACAACATATTAAAAAACCAAACGGAGAGCGAGTTCTTGGAGTATTAATATGAAACGTGCAGCATTGCTGTCTTATTTACTTGACTTTAATATATTATAGTTACATGTTTTGGATTCTTATTTAAAAAAAATAATTTTGTTACCTGCTTCTGCTTGATTAAGACTGGTAAAAACGAAAATGAATAACATTATATTTTCTTAATATCTTTTTACTTTACACAGGAAAGCTTGTATATTCTTAAATAGGTAGGTATTCGATACCTTTAGAAGTATTATAATAAGTGTACTTATCAAGGCTTATATGTAGTCGGAGTTCGTTCCTGGAAGGAGCGAGCAGGATGATTGCTATGAACAGAGCTTACTAATACAATGAACCGATGAGATAACGAAAAGTTCCTTTGCGAGCTTGCATTATAAGTAAATTAAAATATTTAATTCCCAATTAATTCAAATAAAAAGAGTTTTCAGTCTTGCAATAACAATATGTAATGTATTTATTGTAAGCCTTTGGCCGGAGAGGTAGGTAGTAAAACTTCGCACCGATATAACTATCCGATACACTAGAAATTGTCACTATTAAAACACAAGTGAACAAATATTAAAACACAGTTTAAATATAGAATGTAGGGTTGTGGCCACAATATTGTATGCAAACCATTTTCTATCTAGAAAGTAAATCTAGCTCCCAACGGGTAACACAACTCATTGCTCCCTGCGCAGGCAAAATCAATGTTAATATTTAGGCCGAAAATACTGTCGTATAATTATAACCATACCATAGTGTAAAATATAAAATATTATAGAAGAAAAGGGGCGCAATAAATCATAATTTTGTTTAGAGATATGTCACAAATTACAAAATTATTAATATTTCAAAAGTACTATTTCTGTATTTATTCTAAAAGATGCATTGTGATGCACTTAAACATTACTTATATATTAATGGGGATGTATTATAAATATTATTATTCTTTAATTTGTGAGACATTTTATAATACTAATTACATATTGATCATTTTATAAGATACTTTTTGTACTACCTAAACTTTCTATTTTCCAGTCTTATATCGGTAACATTTCTAAGGCTGTAACTCTTGTTAAAACAAATGATACAAATTTGTTCTGCTCTGTTGGAGTCTACTAGGCCCGGGCAAAGTAGAATATAGGCTTGTGACTGCTGGTTTAAGTTTATATTGCTTATGCTACCTTTATTAGGAATTGAAATTTTTACGTTTAAAATAAGAATTGAAATTGTAAAATAATACTTTTACAATTTCAATTCTTATTTGTCGTAAATTTATTGTTTGTAACAGAAGTCGTTAAATGTTTACATCTCACCAGTGCTATCAAACTTCTCTTAAACTATTTATTTGGGAAATCGAAATACAATTTATCATGGCCACTATTAAAATATTGACGTCTATTAAGAACTCTGATCAAGTTCTTAGTTTTACTATAAGCAACCATCAAATTTTGTAAATTTTATATCTTTTCTGAAATTCCCATGTCGTCCAGATTCACAGACAATTATTTATGGATACATATATCCAGTTCCTGTTACACGAGGGTGCTTTATCTTCGTTCACAGTGCATTTCCAATGAACATAGGAGGTTATTTGCTAGGTAATACATAGTTGCTCGGAAACTAGATTTTTTACTTTATACAAGCTCATTTATTACCTACTACATGTTATTAAACAATATGCAATATGGCGTATTGTGCTACTAAGATTACGTTGATTTGATCAAAACTAAGTTGTTAAAGTTCATTGGATGGTAAAATGTGAATATTTACTAATTGTTTGCCATTTCAAAAATTAAAGATATTTCTATGTCATTTATATTATTCATTTTATTTTTGCTTACAGAAAATATCGTTTTGAGCTGTAAATTCTGCATACTCGAGTGAAATGAGGCCTTTGCATTATATTAATGCGTGCATATAATACTGAATGAGGCTGTGCTTAATAGAAACTACCATATCTTAAATTAATGTATTAAAAAGTCGTTTTAGTTGTTGATGTGCTTAGGAAATATTACACGTGGTTACTGTCGTTATAGGCCTAGGTAACAAGCTATGATATATATATATATATATATATATATATATATATATATATATATATATATATATATATATATATATATATATATATATATATATATATATCTATATATATATGTTGGGACCGATTGGTTGCTATGTTATTTCGAATAAAAATATATATTGTTCTATTTTCATTTATGCAATTTTATTTATTTTGGCAAATCCAGGACTAGTTCATACTACAGGCGAATAAGGCTGGGTGCAAATTAATTGAAAAAATAATATATTGTCTTAACTTGAAATTCCAACTTAGAACCTTTCATCAGACTTTAAATTGCACCACAATAACTCGAAATCCAGGAAGTATTTACTGTCATAGATAAATCATATTTATTAAAGCATATTATAATGGTTTAAACTACACTTATATCTAATAATGTCTACTGCAAAATTTAGCTTATTTGGTGCTCTAGAACATGGTATATTCGTACTAACGTACTACGTCTAACCACATTCTCGATCGACTTACTAACTACTTGGCATTCACTTCCAAACTGTTACAGACTTTAAAGGCCGTGTATGTTCTGTGAAATGATACGTACAGACTATAAAGCTATATTTGCAATTAATATATGGCTTGTTATTATTTTCATATTTTTTTTTAATTTATACTTAAATTAATTTTATTATAGGTACAATATAGGTTGAATATGAATAACAAACTATTTTATTTACAACGTCAACATAGAAAGCTTAATTAGCTATGTTTTTATTAATTCACACTTTGGCCTATCGCCTATTTACTATCTCGGTTTTCAGTTTTATGGTTCTTAATTTGTAACTAACTAAAAATATATATACGTGTTGTATTTTTACGCGATGCTTCCTATGCATCGAGATTTTTAAAATTCGTTCGGTACAAACCAATCGAAAATTCTACCTTTGAATTCTAAAAACTTTGTGCAAATTGCTTCGATGTTAATACCTACAGCCAAAATAATTATATTAATAGTTTTTCTTCTATAGCTAGTAGAATCAGAAATTCTATAACATTAGCTAGAATGATAAAATTTAAAATAAAAATATCTAGTATATTTTTTTAGAAGAATAAAATGAAATTCTTCGTTTTTTTCCTCATACATTTGTATTATTAAAGTTTACCTTATAAAAACTTACTGATATTTCTAACTCCTTAGTGATATTTATATATTCATAATACAAACTATTATGTGTATCATAACGCTTGTCATTTGTGAATAGATTGCCATTTACTGTAAATGTTTCTATTTACGTAAATGTGGGTGAGGCTAATGAAAATAAATGAAGCGTCTTGTCCTTTCTAAACATTGCTACTAATTTGTAGAATATAGTGCTATAGCTAATATGGAAACGTTTGACGGATCCATATATCATATTCACAAGCACATGTAAATAAAGATGTCCAATTTTATATAAATAATCCATCCAAAATAGGCAGATAGAATGAAATGAAATTGTAGTGCTGTGCTCCTTTCTTTTGTGTTGTTGTATCAGTAAGAAACGTATAAAATTTTTATGAAGTGTGTTTTATGAAGTTGTCTCTTGATACGCTTTTGAAAACTTATTTTTGTTGTTCTCTTATCTCTGTAGGGAGATTCTTACAAATTTCAGCTACTTAAGATTATTCCTAAGAATTCTCATTTGGCACGAGAAAGTTGTGGTTATTAAATATTTTATTATAAATATCCTGGGCGTATAACAATTTTTCACATACCTCAAAGAGAACACACTTATAGCTTAATTGACCAGAGCGCTTGAACTATTCCAAGAGACACAGGTTATTTTAAAAAAATTATACGTTTTTATTTATAAATCTATGTTTCGCTTATGTACAATCAGTATATAATATATACAAATATAAACAAAAAGCAGATTTTGAAGTCATCACCACCACTGCAAGACACTAAAATTTCCAATATCAGTTGTTTTTTTTTGGATGACACCACTACCATATTTCACTCCTCGTAACGCTTATAACATTTTGAAAGTAGCCGTTTGGCACGTGCTTATTTTATGAGGGCCATTTTGAGACACTGCAAATATTTGTTCTGAATTCGTATTTATATAAAATAAAATCACAATTGATTTCCTTTCCCCTCGTCAATTTATAGATTTGAATTGTACGAAATTGGTTTATCCAACATCACCGTGATTGCATCAGCGATCCGAGTTATTGAACCGTGAGCTGAAAACATTGTAGGCAACTACTACTATGGATGCATTGTGTGTTGCTACGCCTTTATTGTTAGTGAAGATGTCAACTTTATAACACTCTTGTATTTTAATTGATATTTAAATACTAAATTAATTTATAAATTATACAACTTTAATGAAAACTAAATTATTTGAGAAGATTTTCACTAATTGTATTTAATATATTATTGTGTAAAAAGAAATATCCGAAATTACACTTGCAATTGCGCATTGCTTGCACAATCTGTATACAGAGATGGACTGCAAAAAATTACTACATATCTGCTAGTTTTTTTATGAACGCGCGTACTGTGCATACTAATATGAGTTTTTAATAGAATTTCACAAAATAAAATGGCTTGCAGTATTCAATAGTCCGTTTTTTAGTTTTGCTGTTGTTACTAATACTCACAATGGGAATAGAGATGAACCAAAACGATGTATATCATATTATGCTACAATTAAACTATAGGTATTTAAAACATTTGTAAAGTTTAACGTCATGTTATTATTATATCAGATACCTAAAGGAATAAAACATTTTAAAATAGCTTGAAGTATGAGTTCTTCTTCATCTAGCCGTATTGTCAAAATATTATGAGCGCCCAATTTAATTGTTAGAATACAATTGCGTTTAAACTATTGGAATTTATCTAATAAAGGTGGTGCTAGAGTTTTACATTAGATTTACTAGACTAGCTACACTTTTGTGAATGTAATGTTTCAATGTGGGAATAGACGTCAAAGTGGCGAAGAATTCGATTGAATTTATAGTTCCTTTTATTGCGACGGAAGTGGAACTATGGGACTAGAGACTTCTATTGTTAAATTGGTTTTTAAAATAGATTTGAATCGAAACACGATCTGTTTTTCTAGGTTTATTCCGTATCTATGTATTTGCCGGAAGTGTAGGAAAGCGAGATAAGCTCGCAAGACTGGAGTGCACTACAAAATACGTTGATGATACGTTTCGCGTCTGTATGAATCTCAATATTCGCTATAAATGTTTAAGTTAAAAGCTTAAATATTGAATTCTTAAAATGTTTAATGATAAATATAACCAACCAGTTCTTAAAAGAAGCATGTTTAATATTAAAGTAATTTTATCCACAGGAAAAAAACATCTTTGTTATTTTCGTGTATTAATATTTTATTATACAAACCTACAGTATGTTATTACATAATATTATGTATATCAACTGGGTCATAAAATAAAAATATGAATTCTTAAATAAAGAAAAACCATATATAATAAAAAATAACTATTATTTTTTTATATATCATATTTGATTTGTTTATATTAGTGTCTGACCAAAATATATAAATATTTTGGTCACGCACGTTATATCAGTGGTTGTATATTTTATAAGAGAACATTTTCTAAACAAAAAACAACTGAAATAATATCATTAGAACAGAGATTATTTAAAGCATAACCTTGTCAAAACAATGTTCAGGTAGTCTGTGAAATTTACATAATGTTGCGTAAGCTTGTCTCAGTCAGCAAGTGGGCAGGTCCATGAGTCAACTATTAATAACACCCTTGCGTACGGTCGTATCATCCCAAACATTTCAGCTAACCTCTCAACCCACTAAACGGGGCCTTTATTGATCACTACTTTTGACTTGCAATTCTCCTTAATGGACTATTAGCCGCGGCCATTGTGCTTGTCCCAAATTAAAGACCCACGATGCGTCGACTCAGTTTATTCAAATGGCTGCAGTTAAGAAGTTAATATGTGACTTATTTATAGACAATATGTGTATAATTTAAAGACTTAAATAAAACCAGGAAAATATTCATGTAGAGGCACAATTAACAATTTTGCTAGTAAATATACAATTTTTGTGTTAAGTAAAAGTAAACATTAATTTTCGTTTTAGCTCCGTATAATAAAAAATTATATCAAAATAATGTCAAATTTGCTTTCCCCCATAACATTTTCGATTTTCATTTCTAAATTTGGAAACTGAACCTACGAATGATGTTTGACGAATCGCTAGTTTTCGTGTGCCTACTTCAAAATGTCTGTCAGTACATCGTAAGCTCTTTGTACTGTGCCATTCTGAGCCATCATAGATTTGTAGTTTATCAAAAATTGTACAAAGCTGATATATATATATATATATATATATATATATATATATATATATATATATATATATATATATATATATATATATATATATATTTATTCAGACTACCGGTATTACTGTAACTGATATGTAAAGCTTCCATAACGAACGAGAATTAGAAATATTAGGTAGCAAAATTCTATATATTCGAGGAATCCAATAACCTAGAATATCTCGATTCGCTACAGTAGAAGTGTTCTGACAATCACTGAACTCCACGCCTCCTCTGGCGCCACGCTTCCTATACTTACTCGACTCGAAAAATAACAAGGGATATTATTATTTAGTAAGTACTTCAACAAGTCATTTAGCGGAACACTTCGGAGTCGAAGCTCTTTTTATTTGAAGACTAAATGTATTTTTTGATTGAAATGGCGACTGTCTGATGCGTTGAGTAGCTAGGTATAAATACTTATTACGGTTGAAGTAAGTTCAATCTGTTTTATCGTACGGCTATAGCGAGAATTGTACCTACTCTGCCTCGTATCCCAGAGGCTCTCGACGCGCGCCAACTCTACCGTAAAATTATGTTAAACTTCCTTCGCCTCTTTATATTGTTGTCATTCTTCTATGGTATCCCATTTCATTTATCTTTAGAAAGTTCGGATTCGCTTATTGTAGTATAATATAGCCGTGTACATGTATACATACACATATATATATATATATATATATATATATATATATATATATATATATATATATATATATATATATATATATATATATATATATATATATATATATATATATATATATATATATATATATATATATATATATATATATATATAACAGGTGCTAAAATGGAACTGGTTAACCAGTTCGTTACTCAAGTCAATTAAACATACGCAATAGTAAATTTGCTATTCAATTCTATTGGAAATAAGATACTTAGACGTTAAGTAGATTTATATCATCTATGTTATTTTTCATTACTTTAGTATGGAAAGCGTATGATAAAGCCATTTTAAATTAAACCAAATACATTAATAGAAAAAAATGTAAGTGTAAAATGTATTTTTATCATGACGTGTGCGTTCTTTGTACGATAATATTGTACTGTTGAACTTTTTTTGATCCATTGTACTTTTAAGGATATATATATATATATATATATATATATATATATATATATATATATATATATATATATATATATATATATATATATACATATATATACCTACATATATTATAGTGACTGATATTTTATATTAAAAGATTGTGCTATGTTATTATAATTTATTTCATACATAAAAACGTAACTATACAATCGATTTGTTGACATTTTTTACACTTTAAAATTCGTTAGTTATTTTGTTTTTTTTTCTAAAATGGGTAAAATTAAACATATTTATTTTCTCTTTACATATTTACGTATATTTTTGTATAGGAAACCTAGTGACGAGTCAGTTATTTTCCATCGATATTAAAGATGTTGAACTCGCCTACGAACGGGAAACAAAATAAAAAATCTTCATGTAATATATTTTAATTAAACCAAAAAATAATAGGTGTGTGGATTTTGCGGCTCGCGGAGTGGTGTCGTAATTATAGCGTCACTCAGCTAAAACGGGGAAATAAATTGAAAAACCGACTTGCGGCGAAAATGCGCGCTGGAAAATATCTCTTACGCTACTTGCCCACGACTGACAGTACAAACATAATGTATTTATTTTAGCCACACTGACATTGTTTTTAAACAAAAAAAAATTGCCTTTATCGCAATTAATTGTTATATAGCTAGTAATTGCTTCATTAATGATAGCTTCATTGCTTCATTAATGATACAACGATCAATTGCCAGTTAGCCACTGTTTTCCTATCGATCTACGTAAAGTAAATAAATATTGACCAATTTAAAATGATAATTCGTATAAACTATTCGAGTGATTTATATCGTCTTTTCACAAGCCGAGCTGTATATAAACTGCATATAATTTGGAAGTCTGGTGTAGTATTTGTCTGTTGCCAAAATTAATTTTAATTGTTCACAGAGACATTATTCTTTCTTAGTTATAGATTTTCAGGCAGTACAAATGTTCAATTATATTTTTTAATAATACAAATGATGCAATTTCTTTTGCGTAATATTAAAGCAGAAATATTTTTGCTTCTTTTTCATTATTGCAAAATAAAAAAGAATATACTAAGGTATATTCTTATAAGGTGTACAGGTCAGGCTTACAAGCTTTATATATCATTTAAATACGGAAAAAAGCTCATTTTCACATATTTGCTAGATAAATTGGAGCTTGAAATTCGAGATTCTTATAAGCTATCGATGAAAGTTGTCAATAAATTCTTTATTACGCCTTGAAATGTCGATGGGTTTCTAATAAATACGCTTGACAAGCGGAGGTAATGTATTGAGTATGGCGCTACAACCATTGCGGAATACAGAACTTTTATAATTTTCTCTTTTTATACGTTACCACGTAATTTCATATTTTTTTCAAAATCTTTTACTTGATAGTAAGTATACTTAGTATACTCGTAGATCATAAAAATGCGTTAAATAACCGAATGACTAATAGTGAAACGCACAACTGAAACTGCTAACACAGAGAGCTGAAATTTTCAATTTTGTTCGTGTTCTCCACTCTCCTACATACAACATGGCATTGGGGAAGTATGTAGTATTCAATTGGTTGCTCGAAACGCCATAACTGAAATCCTGAAAATAAGTAAAATTTGGCATGCGGAATCTTTGGAAGTGAATCCCTAAGTGAAAATATATATATATATATATGTATATATATATATATATATATATATATATATATATATATATATATATATATATATATATATATATATATATATATATATATATATATATATATATATATATATATATATATATATATATATATATATATATTATACAAATGAAGTTTGAGTAACTTGCTATAATTTAGATAATAAGTTAGTTATTAACAAATATTGATAGCGGAATAAAATGGAATAAATATTTGTTATTTATCACATTATCTAAAAATGTATTATGCATTAGATCAAATATTTAAATTCCACTCAAGTGAAAGGTAGTAAGTTTCCATATTTCAGCAACATACTGCGACGCGCACCGATTGTTTCTCAGGCGTGTGCCCTCGTTCGAAGCAATTTTTCATATGCTCAGATGCATTTTGCATACTTTGGTGCTCTTTAAACCATTAACTGAATTTATGTCATCGAATAGCATCAACTTGCTATTTTACATTGATACTAAACTCTTAATACATAAATAATGAAAAGATTAATATTCTGTATTAATCTTTTTTTTTTCATGACTTTCCAGTTATCCTTAGGGTCTAAAAAGTTTGTAACATTCAGGAGAAAGGTTATCAGCGATTCCAGTCACTAGCGAGTTTGAATAGACCTCTTCGTACAACAATCGCGTTTCGTATAGCCGAATCTGAAGAACCTTTTAGCCAGTAAAGTAATAACTGTGCTCCAGTTTATATAGTGTATACTGCTCAGTTCGTGTAACTCTAAGATAATATTATATTAATATTATCAACTATAATACATCGCTATTATAATAGTAGAGACGCGATTACAGCGAAACATGATTATTATAATATAAAACGATGTAATAAATTACAACTGAATCGAAATCCTTTCGTAATTCGTTTGAGGGATAAATTTAAGGTCATCCAAAGATACAAATCTTTTGATATTAAAGGAATAATATGACAAAATTAAATAACCAGTGAAATGACTTTTCGAGATGAAAGAAAGCCTTTCGTAAAAAGTTATAAATTATAAGAATGTATAAAAGTTGTTTTAAAGGATAAGATTGAAATGAATTTATATAATTGTAACGACTTGAGAAATAAGGAGAGCTTATAAACGTATTTTGTTTAAGTGTTTAATTTCAAAGTTATATTACTAACGTCGAATGTTATTTATCAAGTTGGACATGTTAGTATTTGTTTAGTAAGTAATATTACACGAAGGGACTCAGTGGTTACACATCGGTTTTAATAATCCCTATCGGTTCTTCCATTTTATAAAGAAATAATTATTAATTAACATTTGCTTTTAAGATAATTTAAATGATATGCGTTATAGTGACGCATGGGGTGTTGTTGTCGCTGTAAACGGTTCTGGGTTCGATGCCCACTCTGCAAAGTGAATTATTTTTATTTTACTAGTCTGAAAAACAAAACGCGAGATTGAGTGCCCACTCAACACGCATGACTCTAATTATGGAAGAAAGCGGAGAACGTACTGTCATAAGTTTAAATTTTCTCTCGCTAAAAAAAATTCGCTTCCCCTGCTTTGAAAAAAAAAAATTTGGCACTATTGATTACTATCGAAAAGTTAAAAAAAATTAAAGTTAATAATAAATTTGAAAGCTATGTTAAAATGGTTCCTACAAAGTTATTTATTTCAAAATAAATTCATTCACTTTTGAAAAATAGTAAAATTCAGCCAATTTCTTACACAAGCGGCGTGCCTGAGCCGGCTGCGATAAATTATCTATTGTTGGCCTGCGAATTCAACAAGAACCGTTTTTGTTCAATTCTTCGTCTCGTCGTCAATGGAAAATTTATTACTTATAGCCTACTGGCGTATTTAAATATGGCCGATTATATCACTGAAGTTAAATATTCTGCGCATTCAGGTGGAGATGGTAATTTGGAGCTTTATTTTCTATCTAAGGAGAGAGTAAATTTTCTCGCCTCATTTAACATCTACAGCGTTTAATATATTTTGCTACAAAGAACCGAAGTTCAAAAACCACATACTCGTATTATGGTATTATAAATGTAATAAGCAAGTATTTCCTAACCAATAAAAACCATATATATTATGAAACTTGATTTAATAAAAAATAATAATTAATTATTATAATTTTATATAATATAATCTCTAATAATATAAATCATAATCTGCAAAGCTTTTTTCAGGTTATTTTTCCATATGCTTATTATATTATATTGGCGACGCGTTGTATTTTTTACTCCTTACATGAGTGACGGGACTTCATTCATCATTATCGTAGTCGAACCTTTTTTCGTCTTCTATTCGGATGATTTAGTTAATAATAGCTTCAACAAATAAAATTAAATTGTAAGCTGTAATATTTTTATTTTAACGCATGATGATGTATGGAACAAGTAATATGTCCAGTGTCTGTATAATTTATTCGATTGTGATTTCGTTCCTCACTCGAGTGATTCAATTTTTTTCCTCGTCCTTGTAAGAAGCCAAAGCGCGGCGTTGACTTCCGCCAATCATCAACGCGCAATGCATTAATATCGCTAACTATGTAGAGTCACCGTCATAAGTATAAATTGTTTTCTGAATAACAAAAACATGTAATGTATGTAGCATCTAATTTGTCACAAACATGCACAATTAATAGGGTGTCCAAACCAGTAATCACTCTGCGCTAAATCCTTATACTAAAATTAATGACTCATTACTATAACAACAAGTAATTACTCAATTTAAACATCCAGTTCGTTCTACAGATATTAAATAAGCAGCTATAAGAAATATTTTGTATCCAGCGTTTATGTTATATTAAAAATATTATATTAAAATATTAAAAAGAAACGCTATTAATTTGTATGTTTAATTAAAATGAAAAGATAGAAGTGGAGATACTCAACTTCTAGTTTTGAAGTGTTTTCTACGAACTTTGCTTATTCAATACATTCTAGATATTGAACAAGCCATTTAGCTATAAAAGCTCAATAGTGGAGTGGTATAAACTATTTCGTTTTATATGTAAATATGAAATTGTTTTTCGCGTTCGATTATTCGTTCTGCAAAGCCGAGATTGAGTGACTGATCACTAAATTCTTTTTCTACGCCCTACAAAAAAGCAAAAAAATATATAAAAATTAAAATCAGTCTCTGGTATAATTTTTTTTATTCTACATTTGTGAAATAAAAATAGGTCATATCCTTTCTAAAACTAAAAACGGCTATTGTAGTCATAAACAAGGTCAACTGTATCTATGGTTGAAAGATCAAAGAAAGGTTTTAAAATAAATTACACAATAAAAGTATGTATATCTATTTTAATTGTCTTTCTTTCCGAATACAAATGGACCTGTCCACGAAACAAACATGGTTTATATATATAAATAGGAACACCTAGAAATGTGAGCACGCTTCGCCTTGAGGTATCTAGGTGTAGCTTTTCTTTTCTTATATTCGTGAGTGTAGGATAGCCTAGCCTTAATTAGTATGCGAGTGCAGGTACGTTAATGTACAAGCGAGATTCTTTGTTCTATTAAGTAGGGCGAAAATAGCTCTTAAAACATGTCGAAATGCTCTTCAATTTTGGTCTTACGCTCCTTGAAATGTGTCTTGAAAAAATTAATTTCGAAATTGTAGATAACTATTGGTATTTAATGGCAATTTAAGAAGTACTTTATTTTTCCATAGGCAAAGATTCTTGACGTCATCCTCAATGATTTATTCGAAAGATTTACGTGAAAGCTTACCTGTAAAAAAATATATCGTTATGTCTTCAATGGGTTATTTTTACGGAATAAATTTCTAATGTAAGCTTAAACGTAGCATTAATTTTAATATATCGTAACATACAACGTTTTATCATAAAAATACAGTGATATAAAGATAAACGATGTCGGAAGTCAAAATACAATAAGTTTTACCGTCTCTTTTCACAATATACTTGTATATAAAACATTTTAAGAGGCAAGCTATTATGTTAAATCGTGTCTCTGTTCTGCCACACTTTCTTATTTACTTTAGGCATAAAATTGTAACTTTTTATTCTAAATATGTTTTGCTATAATAATAGTTTTAAATCTTTTCAGTGTTTATGATTTAGAAACAAAAAAGTAAAGTATTTTTGTATATTACTATACAAATGTATATATATATATATATATACAAAAATACAAATATGTATATTAATAGCTTTAAGCAGTTTATTATTGTACAACTATTTGACCATTCCTAGTTGAAGCGTATACCCCTAATGAATACGAGTTGAGCAGTATCAACGGCACCGCCTAAATTTGAGCATAAAAGTACAGCCTTGGCGTCGGGTGACAACCAGCCGTAAAATATATATGAAGAAAGGAAAGACAGCGACCAATTATGAAGATTATGCTAGGGCCTCCCCCATAAGCAACGGAAAATATGACAATCATGCTAACTCACAGGTGTTCAATTCTCAGTCTCGAATAAGACTCGCCATGGAACTTTGACACTTACATTATTTATATTCTTTGACCATCTATATTTACTGTTGCTACTAAAACAACAAGAGAAACCAGTGTTTCTTCATAACATTAAATGTATCAGTATCTGTTTCTGGTATCTGTCTTATAATCGCTGATATACTTCTATAATCGTCTCCGATGTTATCTACCTCAAATTTTCAATCAAAGCCACTTTATTTTTATCTCGGACGCTATGAATATACGTAGGTTTTAAATAATTTTTTAAAAAGGTTTTAAATAAACAAGCAGCTAACGTTAGTACCGATGTTGCGCTTAAGAGGCCGCGATGAAATTTACAGCGAGATAACTCTCCTAAATTGTAATCATTAATTACTATTAAACTCTACTGACAAGCACAGGGGCTCTTTCTCTCTCAGCTATGATGGGAAGATCTCAGTCTAATAACTTGTTAACCGCTGCGGTCTCATAGGCCCCACCTCGGTACTCAAAGGTTAATTACACTGATAGAAATGTCAAAAAAAAAACAATTAAGCCACTGCAAGGATTAAAAGGTTTGCTAATGCGAAGTATAACAAAATTAGTCCCTAGGACTACTTTGAGTAATTTGTCAATTATATACAAAGTGGAAGAGAAGTGTGACGTTAAGTTGTGGCACTCAACATGCATTGTCTCGCATTTGGTTGTAAATCGGAGAACGGAGTATTTGTCACCAGGCTATCTTCGACTACCCTGCTATATGCGAAACAGTGGAAAGCAGAAGCTGAAATGATATTTCTAAACGTATAGTGTCAAATAATATAAAGTACGATAACATATTTACGATATGAAAAATATATTGTTTTAATCCATTAGGCACTTGAATATACGCACTTTTCTGTAAAAGACAATATTGAAACATTAATATCATATAATTGATAATGAATATTAAAACATTCGTTTTCAATTTCAATTAATTTTAATTTAATTGCTATACACTAATTCCAAAAAAGAATTAAATACGTGATTTACATAAATATTTAAATAATAAGCTCGGAAACTTATTTATGCGTTAATTTTTATTATACCATATATTCCACTTTAAATACTTTCACTTTAAATAGATTTCACGCCAGATAAATGGCTCTTTATCTCCGTGAATAAAAATGTGAGATAATAGTCATTTAGAACGTTTATTAAATAATGCCTTTGCATCCTCTAGTTAAATATTTATTATATTACTAGTTACTACCGTGTATACCAGCGAGTCCCAAGAGTCTTGTAGCTAATTATACATGTTAGTACATGATATTGGGCTGAACTGAACAACACATTATTAATGTACCTACCATACTCATAGCTTACCACTTTTATTTATAGTTGTCTTAGACTTACATGTATTATATGTGTTTTTGTCAATAAGTAATCATTCTGTTATACATGACAAAGACGATGATGAATTTAGAAGAATAAATTTACTATGATTTGTAAATTTATTCTTCTAAATTCTCACTCAAACTCAAACTCAAATTCGTACCGTAGACACCGCACATCCCTGCGTGTAAACAGACAAACAAATAGACAAAAATTAAAAATAATCATAAATTCACATTCTAGTAGTATTTTTACATCCGCCTACATTATTTTAAAATATTTAATGTACAGGCTCAATTGTTTTACTATTTTATTATACTAAAAATAGATTTATAAATTTATTTTCTTGGTAATTTATTTTAGTCTTAATAGCCATGTGTATTTTTATTTCCTTTCATATCCACACATTATATAAATAAATGTTGACGTTTTCGGTTTTTTATACCTATGTAAATTTATGTTGAATAAGAGAAATCATTGCCATGTAGTCATACACATCGAGAATCCACTACCGATCCCTGTCTGATCCACAGTAGGCACTCGTCATACGATAATGAGGCATTTTGTCGAAGATATTCCTTTCTTATCCTTTAATGAAGCTAACGTTATTTATTTATATAGCTGAGTATACTGTTATATGTTTTCTATCAATATAATATAATTAATATTTTAAGGCCAAGAAAATATGATCATAAATGTACTGTAGTATCTTATACTATAATATATAAATCACATATAGATTATATAAACACCAAACCGTTGAAGCAAAAAGTGTATTGTTAATATTTTTTACATATTCCGCACCGCGAGTGGTCTCCAAGCTGTAATTAATCTGGCTTCTCGTCTGTTTCCAGAGGCTTTACTGCTTAGCAATGAGAGTAATAAGTAGCAGCGTTCTCTGAGCCGTGATTGGTGCCTTTAATATGCAAAAGCTTGTGATAACGGTCCGCAAGCCGTGTCTTGTTCACCGCTAAAGTATAACTCTTTGCCATACATTAGCTCATTGATGCAAATTTACTGTCATTTACTCGATTTTCATCTTCGCGGACTTTACAAACTATTCTTTGAAGATTTTTTATAAAGAAAAGAGCAACGATAATATTAAAGTTAACTTGTATTTGAAAATTGGTCTACTATTTTTTAAATCCCAAAATCCGATTACCTCTTTTACAACAGAACTTGAGCTTGTCCAACATGAAATAGGATTACAACTTTAATGTGGCGTGGTTTAAAATGTGAGAAAAATCTCGTATAAATGCATTCTACCCTATTAAGTTATTTACTTTAAACAAATTGTACGAGTTCTCTTCTACAAAAGGATTTAGTTTAAGAAACATAAAGATATTTTTCTGTGGTTTATTCTCAAAGAAGAAATACTATTGAGTTTTGTTTGCTATGGAGTTACATGTTTACAATATTTTCTTACCATCGCACGTAAAGAACATATATTTTTACAGTAATAGTAAGGTATGACACAAACTCAACCGAGTCTTCTGTCTAATTTAATGCCGTTTTACCGAAAATATGAGCTTTGTATATTCAGTTTGAAAAACAAGTCGAGGTAGTTTATATTTGTTTGCGAAAAACAAGTCTATTATCACTGACTTGATCAGAGTTCATTTTATATTCATTGTAATATGAAGCGTTTTATTTAGATATTTTATTGTATAAAAACAAACATATTTGTTAAACATTATTCGGGTCGTCTAAAACTTTAGTGTCATACATAATGAAAAGACTTATTATATATATATATATATATATATATATATATATATATATATATATATATATATATATATATAAATCTGCCTTTATGGAATAGTTCCTAAATGGTATATATTATCGTTTTCTATTTTGTTCCTTCATCTGACATTAACAAAACATTGTACGTACCTGAAACACATCACCACAATAGATGACGTGTCTTATTAGGACTGTCACTAATTATTTCACATTATATAAAAATAATAATAAAATATCATTCTCATAGTAATTGGATTTATTTTAATTCACTTCGTGACTTTGTGACTCCGGTTGTATTTTAAATTAGTTCCTAACGACTAAACGTGACTTCAGCGTTACAGGCGAATGTCAGTATAGTACCTTATAGCAGTTTAAGCAGCAGGGTCAACTCAGTCTGAAACGAATCTACCTTGTGTCTGGACCATCTATATGGAATATATGCATATATATATATATATATATAATATATATATATATATATATATATATATATATATATATATATATATATATATATATATATATTATATATATATATATATATATATATATATATATATATATATATATATATATATATATATATATATATATATATATATATATATATATATATATCTTCTTCTTCTTCTTGGCATTAGTCCCGGCTTTTGCCAGGGTCTGCCTTCCGACTGAGCCTACTCCACTTTGCACGGTCTTTAACATCCTCAGTGGACAATTTATTGGCTCTCATGTCTTGTGTCACGACATCCAGCCATCGCTTCCTTGGGCGTCCGGGTGGTCTAACTCCAGGGACAGACATGTCAAGGCACTTCCTTCCGACATAGTTCTCAGATCGGCGCATAACATGGCCATACCATCTCAGGCGACGTTCTTGGAGCTTATCCGCTACGTCACGGACCCCAAGACTACCTCGAATGAATGTGTTGCGTATGCGGTCGGACCGCGTAACGCCACACATCCATCTCAGCATCTTCATCTCCGTGACGTGAAGCTCCTGAGTGTGCCGAGATAATGTTGGCCAACATTCGCTGCCGTATAAAAGAACCGGTCGGATAATGCTCTTGTATATCAGTCCCTTGATCTTGGGCGGTATTCTGCTATCACAGACTACACCAGTGACCTCCCGCCATTTGGCCCAGGCAGCGTTTATACGGGCATGGATGTCGTGGTCGATGCCTCCAGACTCATGCATAACGGCTCCAAGGTACCTGAACTTCTCCGACTTAACGGCTGGCTCAGGCCCGATATGGATGGTGCTCGAGTCCGGGTTCCCGCAAGCCATGTACTCGGTCTTCGACACATTCAGTTTGAGACCACCGTTCTCAAGCGCACCCTTCCAGGCGTTCACTTTACGCTCCAGCATCAGTCGGTTCTCGTCGATGAGTACTATGTCATCGGCATACATCATCAGCCACGGGGGCTGGCATTGGATGTGAGCCGAGACAGTATCCAGCACTACATTGAATAAGAACGGACTAAGAGCTGAGCCCTGGTGAACCCCTACAGTAATCGGGAAGGGCTTGGTGTCGCCAACAGCGGTCCTAACCACTGAAGCGGAGTCGTTGTACATATCCCTGATAACCTCAATATAGGCTTCAGGGAACCCCTTGGATCGCAATGCCCACCAGATACGCTGACGTGGCACACAGTCAAAGGCCTTCTGCAAGTCTAAAAAGGCCACATGCAGAGCTCTCCATTTTTCCCTGTAAGCCTCCATCAAAGTTCTGAGGGCAAAAATGGCGTCCTTAGTGCCTGATCCTGGTTGAAACCCATACTGAGACTCAGAAACAGTACATTCTTGGCGGAGCCTGGCCTGAGCTTCATGGTGTGGCTCATAATCTTAATGCCCCTATAACTACCGCAATCTTGAACACTGCCCCTTCCTTTGTAAATAGGGATAATAAAGCTCTGCCGCCACTGATGTGGCATCTTTCTAGTATTCAAGATACGGTTAAACAGGTCAGTAAGTATAAGCACACCAAGAGAGCCCAAAGATTTCCACGCCTCGATTGGGATGTCGTCAGGTCCTACCGCTTTTCCGTTCTTCATGCGTCGAAGACAATTACGAGTTTCGTCACGGGTTATTGGAGCAACAAGTCCGAGGTTAGGAGATAATTCAGGAGGAAGACTACAAGACTTCTGAGTGTTCAGCAGCTCCTTAAAGTAGCTTCTCCATCTCTCCTTCACAGAGGCATGACTACAAAGCAACGTGCCCCGAGAATCTCTGACGCAAAGACATTTTGTAATATCCTGCGTCGCTTTATCTCGAGCACGAGCCAGTTTGTATATGAGCTTCTGCCCCTCCACAGTTTCAAATTTATCGTACAATGGCGACAAACTTTCTCTGCGGGCTCTGGCTACAGCTCTTTTGCTGGCCCGTTTCGCTGCTATGTACTCCAGTCTGTCTTCAGGAGAGTTGGAATGCTGCCATTCTTTAAACGCAGCCTTCTTTTCACCAATCCCCCCCTGCACCTGGTCATTCCACCACCATGTCTCCCTGTCGATGACACGCCCACTCTTAGTAACGCCAAGAACTCGCTTGCCCGCCGCAATGATTGTTGAATGAGCTCAATCCCATGCAGTCTGAGCGGTCTCGGTGTTAGTCAGTAGATTTTGACTCTCCACCTCCGCCAAGAAGTCTGTCTGCATCGGCCCATTCAACAACCACCACTTAATCCTAGGCTTGCGTTTCTCAGCTACTTTCTTTTTCGGGGTAACATTATAGTCCATGACAAGGAGGCGATGTTGGGCCGTCAGGCTTTCGCCGGGAATGACCTTACAGTTGGTCACCCTGCCTATATGACACCGTCTAGTCAGCAAATAATCAATTTGAGTTGAGTGGGACCCGTTCTTATACGTTATAAGGTGCTGATGTTTCTTCTGGAAGAAAGTGTTCACGATGGCCAGATCAGACGCAATACAGGTTCTTAGAATATTTTCTCCCTCCGCATTGCGAAGACCATATCCAAAACCCCCGTGAACACGTTCATACACCTCAGCAACCCTACCTACGTGACCGTTCAAGTCCCCCCCAACTAAGATTGCTTCGGTAGACGGTATAAGCGAGTAGGACCTCTTCACACTGCTCCCAGAAAGTCTCCTTTTCAGCCGCACTACAACCCGCCTGGGGAGCATAAGCACTGATTAAGTTTGTGATTACGCCCTCGATCAGTACCTTTACCCGCATCAAGCGGTCGCAGCAACGGTCAACTTCAAGAAGCCCATTCTGAAGCTCTTCAGAAAGCGCTACCGCTACACCGTTTTTGCCCGTAGGTGACCCAGTGTATATAAGGCGGTAACCCTGCCCGAAGTTACGAGACTTATTGCCCTTCCAGCGAGTTTCCTGAAGGAAAGCACACTGGACCCGACGTCTCATGAGTACATCTGCGAGTTCTCTGCATCGTACGGTTAGAGAGCCAATATTCCATGTTGCAAAGCGGAGTTTCCGTCTGGGTACTGACGTCGTTAGCCGTGCCCGTACTTGACACGGTAGCCCTTGCCCACTTATCGCAGGTGTAGGGCGATGTGCCTGCGCGTCGTTTAAACGGCGACGCCCTAGCCATACCCAGCTTTTTTCTCAAATCGGTCCATATGAGTGGCGAAGTGGTTTTTAGTGGAGCGATTGCCATCTGACCTCCAAACCCATTACTGGGAGAAACCAAGAAAGGAAAGGGAATAAGAGGCAGAAAGACTTGGAATATAGGGGAGGGACACCACTTACATGGATTGGATCGGGTTATAAAAGTGGTGGCTCGAGGTCCCGGGGTCGCGTACCCGTATGCCGGAAACAAGATCGACAGATAATTGGCTATACACCTCTGAGCAATATATATATATATATATATATATATATATATATATATATATATATATATATATATATATATATATATATATATATATCCTTAAAAGTACAATGGATCAAATAATGTTCAATTCATATATATTATTAATTTACAATATTATCGTATAAAGAACGCACACGTCAAGATAAAAACACATTTTACACTTACATTTTTTTCTATTAATGTATTTGGTTTAATTTAAAATGGCTTTATCATACGCTTTCCATAATAAAGTAATGAAAATAACATAGATGATATAAATCTACTTAACGTCTAAGTATCTTATTTCCAATAGAATTGAATAGCAAATTTACTATTGCGTATGTTTAATTGACTTCAGTAACGAACTGGTTAACCAGTTCCATTTTAGCACCTGTTATTATTGAATATCTTCCTTTTAGTTGAGTTTCACAAATGGATTTGACATTTAAATCGCTATAGTGCTCATTAAGGTAATTAAATATTATCGGCAATACATATTTCATTTGTGTCGAAAATGTAGCTGAGATTTAAATTAATAAGCCCGACGATGACTAGGATGTGAAAATATGAAATTGTTATATATCGTTGACCTACTTCTATTCAATTACTTTTGTTTTATATAAATATTTGTAATTGACATTGAGTTTCGAAAATATTTTTATCAGAATATAGTTCATAATATGCGACTGTGAAAGCAAATGTAAGTTCGATTCCTACTCCGAGGAATGAATTATTTTCATTTCTTCGCTCTGGTAATAAAGCAAAAGCACAGCTTTAAGTCTTACTCAACAAGCAATGTCACGAATTGTAGTATTTTTAATTTCACAGGGTAGGTTGGCTGGCTGATTTCACTAGGTCCCTGTGAAATATAAAAATATAATTTAGTAAGATACCCTATATTATATAATTAGTGTAACTTATAAATATTATTCTCAGGATTACTTTACCATTTTTGATGTTTAAATATTTAGAAAGAAAATTATCAGGTAGGCATGTTAATTAATTCAACATTCTTTCTTATCTACACGTTACAGGCCATTTTTAAGGACACAAAGGCACTGAAATGTAAGCCAACGTTATTTGAAATTTATTCTTTTTTTGGCAACACTCATCTATAATAAACATTATTTATAACATTCTGAAATGATATTCTTACATTTATTATTCACACTTTTAATGAACGCCCGACATTTACTTTCGAAGTTGTCGTAACCGCCACTTAAAGGAGAAGACTTAAGACGTCTTGTTGTATAACTTGATTATCCTAATAAGATTTAGCAGTCGTCTGTGACTCTGGATCTTCGCAATTTCTATTTACTGCTTAAATCGAAAATCATTATAACTGACACTCTTATGGAGCCTTGCCATTAAATCAGTGAAACGTTACGAATAGTTATAGAATCAAATTAAAGGGGAGCTTTCATTAAAGTATTACTTTTAGACAGAATTCGGAAAATAAGGAAGGATAAGAGGGTTTGCTTATTGGCTGGAACGAAATCAAAAGTACTTGTATAGGAAGGGTAGCGTCACGTGCGGTTTGTTGGTGAGCCCTTGGCATCGCCCTAAAGACGAAGTGACATCATTTATATTTCGTTCACGAAGCTTTCAAATATTTTATAACACATGTAGCAGATAGCTTTTTCGCTACTTTGAATAGGATATGCCCCTGATGCATTATTGTTGCTATATTTAAATAATAAGGCTGATCATACTGACATAATATAGGAGAAATTTAAACTGAATATATCGTACATATTTATCAGGGATTAACTGCTAATGTCTGAATAGTAGAGATTGCGTAAAGTCATGTTAGGTGGTTGAGTGTAGATTTTGGTAAATTAATCACACTTGTTTTCTTGTTTTTTTTTCTTTCGCATATTAATTATTACACTAACTAAATAAAATTTAAATCAAAGTTTGGTACCCATAATGAAATAAAAAAATATATATTGAATTAAGAAATCATTATTAGACTTATTCAAATCCTGCTAAATTAAAATTGTTTTACGGACTAGAAATATGGCTTTTCTTTCTTTACATAACTGGGTAGGCAAATATCATACAAAGTGTTCAGTGGCAGAACCTAACGGTGCGCCTTGTCTTACTAAAACGTAGACATGAAAGTCTTTCATCGAGCCGAAATCGAAACAACTTTCACTGTCACTGTGTATAGGTGGTTACACTACGGTCCTTAATTATGAAAAATTTCAATATTAATATATAATTATATAATACATTAAAAAATTTATAGTCTATTGTATGTATTGTGTACTAGTTAAATATGAAGCTGGAGCATTTGAAATACTTGCTAAAGCTTGTACAAGAGCGTTCTAAGATCTTAGTGCACGTGCACCTACGAGGTTGGGCTAACTATTTATTCATTTATGAAACTGAGCTCTCTGTCTGAACTATAATACATTGTTGCATTGTTGTTACAATCATATTAGTTTACATATTATATAGTATACTATTTTTTTATGGATATATAATATCAAATCTTGATATTTATCGTATGTTTATTCATGCATATATCATAATTTTGATGGCGGAAATTTACACCAAAATTAACCTAGGAAAAAATATATATTTTGATTGAATAATTTGAATGAATGTATTTCAGAATTGTATTATTTTTTTTTAGCTATAATGTCATCGGGCTTTAACATAGGTCATTCAGTTTATGCAAAGTGACTGCCATGGGAGCTTTTAAGATTTTATGTAATTGTGTCAACCCATTTGCACAATTATTTAGGCTTTCAACTAGTAATAACGTCTATCTTTGATGTTGTCTGAAAAACCGTAACAGTTTGCTAAGCGATTGGGGATGCGATAAGCGATTGGATATTTCAATTTAAGATCACAAAATAAAAGTTATAGCTGCATTTCTAGAACTATCTAAGGCTTTGACACAGTCTCAACTTCTATACTCATTGGAAAACTTGATTCTATACTCATTGAAAAACTATCAGATTAAAGAGTTAACATTGAAAAATTCCTAAGTTACGGGACCTTTTGGTAAATCACGGATTTCCCCAGGGCAGATATTTTTATCTTATTTAGTTTTTAGTTAACAATCTATATGACTTACAGCTTACGACATGTGCTTATAGGGCTAAATTCTCAATATCACTAAATGTATTAATTTCTTCATCTCAATGAATCTAAAAGATGAAGCTCCTGCACAACAACACAACCACATTGTCCATTCTTGTAAATCTATAAATTTCAAGAACTGCCGTTCGTTCTGTTTCTTGGGAATATGTTACAAAATAATGTAAAGCCAAAAAATATACATACATACGCGCGCGCTCGTTAATATTAATATTAGTACTAACTTACATATTAGTATACTATATTATACAAACAGTTTACTTAAGGTCTGTTTAATTTTTCCTACTTGATATAAGCCACTTTTACCGCGATGCCTATGTGTGCGATAGTGAATGGGATTTTCTCCCAGCACGGGCACCAGTTTCTCACAATAATCTGTTATTACCTCTGGTTGATATATACTGTAAAATAGGACTAGGTCAAATGAAGTGACACTAGTATCTTAATCAGTATTAATATCCTTGTATTTATATTTGCTATATAATGCTTGCGAATCCCAACCCAAAAGCAGTGTAATTATCTCGGAAAATCCTGTTGTTAAAATTGTTCCATGATAAAACTATGAAAGACCCCATTCACTCATTTTCATTATGCTTAATCGCATAGTTTGAATTTTGATTATAATGTTTTTGATGGGTTTCTTTACGCAGCTATCTACATTTTGAAATGAATTATAAAAGCAATTATAATGTTTAATGACGTAATATATACGCTACATATATATTATATCAGTATCTACATAATGAACACAGACTACAGATAACGAGACTTCTCGCTCGCAATACTAGCGAATATACAGAACTCGTTTTAATAACAATTATTTCAAAAGTTTATCAAACGTTTTATTATTGCATTAATTTTACAGAATAAATATTGTATAAAATATATTAAATATTACTGTCATAGAGTCGTATACATTATAATATGAAGAAGATTTTGAGTTTGAAACTACCTTGACCCTTTGAAACTAAACTTTTAAGTAGTAATAACTGGTATTTGTAAACAATAAAATACGGACCTACTTTAATCTTATTGTATTAAAAAATCTAATTTCAAATAACTCGTTTTCATGACTCTACTATTCATTGTATTGAATATAATATATTAATTGACATCTCATTTAACAAATTTATCTAAATAAATGTGTGGGAAAATAAAAACTTATACATACATAGATAAAAGCTAAAAAATCGCTCTTTCTTGTGTATCATGGTTGGTAGAGACACTTATTGTTAAAATGCCATTTTCCCTACCAGAGCTGCGAAATAAAAATTATTTAAATATGATCTTTCCCTCGAAGCATGGATTGAAGAGGCTGTCACACTACACCACGACGCAATGATGTAAAAATAGCAGCAATTATTTTTATAAGAAATTCTACAAATATAGTCTTAGATATGTCATGTTTACAGCGTATTTGTGTAATCAGCTTAAGTGCTGGAAAATTATTAGTCCCTAAACTTTGCTGTAACGTAAACGAGAGATTGATTGTAATTAATGTTATATTAAATTACATAAAGTACGATCTTGGTGGTATTGAATATTGCGTATAAATTTTATTTCACTGTTCATTTTACCAAATTAATTTCAATTGTTACGTAAAATATTATGTTACACTTTTATCTTATTGTGCCACGTGCAAAATAGGTAAATATTTTTTTTAAATTATCGTTTCAAAGCCTCAGTAACAGAGTTAGAAATTACACAATGATTTATTCTGTAAATTTTGAATATGCTAACACGAGAGATATACGCGCGCCAGCTTGGTGTGCAAATGTGCGCTTAGCATTTTTGCTGTGCTAGGCCGCGCTTTGTTGTCGATCAGCCTGCACAAACAAAAGAAGACAATTTGCATTTTAACTAAAGGATAACTGGATATACCTCACCACTAACTCGTTTGTAGTCTTTTTGTGGCTTCTGTATGTGTACCCTTTGCCCACTCGATATTTGACAGTAGTTTATAATAATGGAATTATACAAAATACCTGAAAAATAAAAAGCTTTAAGCACTTCAATGTTCATGATTTAGCTTTATTATTTTTTTTCTTACCACTTAAACACGTCTTTGAAGTAATACTATCTTAACATACAAACCTTATCTGTGCTATGTGGTCCATAGTACGTGCCCGCCTCGAGCCCTTTTTGTGCCCTTGTGCTCTTGTGCCTGTATATAAAAAGAAACTTGGGTATTGTCAAAAACAGAATTGTTTTTTGAACTAGGATATTTATGTTCCTTAAATATAAAATAATTGTTATATGTTTCATTAATCTTGTTATAATTTTTTTACTGAGACATATTTAAGCAATTACTAAAATGTAGCAAAAAAGAAATAACGTTCCATTATCTTTACTTGAGAATCATGAGTATTATCTAGAATAAATCACAAGCTAAAGCCTGCATTTATTTCGAAGCGTAAATTAAAAAGTTACACCAATTTTCTGTGAGTTATTGTGCACAGTTGTCTGCCGGTTTCTAGGGAATAGCAACGGCGTCACAATGTTTCGTTCTTCAATTTGAATGGCAGCTTGTTTTATCAAATATTGAGTGGAGTAACAATCGTTTCGAATTTATGAAGAACATGAAAGTGAATATAGATGAATATTATAAAACGTCAAACAGTTTTAGCTGAGTCAATTACTTGTGCTTGTGCTCTCGTGTGTGATGGCTGCTAGAGAAAGTACGTGCGGGAGATTGACCCATGGCTAATTCTCCAGATATAGGCCCGCTTGCTGCTAACCTCCTACGTCTCATCATTGGTGAGTCGATATATATACTCGTACATACATATAAGTTTTATATGTTACTTTTTTGTTTCTACATCCATTTTTTCCGATTTTTATTAATAGTATATATTTTTAATAGTTAATAGATTTTTTAAGTATATGTCTCTTCAATATCGTCTCTTCTCTTCAGAATTAAAATATTGAACTCATAACTTGGTCTAAAGTAAAAAAAAACACACTATAGAGAAGAAAAAGCATTCCATGGTTTCAACATGGCCGTGCCCATAGCGTTGTAGGAAGAGGAGCTCAGATCAGCGCCTGGGACTTTCGATTCAAGTAAAGGGTTAAGGCATTGACACTCACCTCCATTGTCCAAGCTCCCCCACTACCTAACCAAATTTGAAATGATTCTACTAGTGCCACATTCTTTGTACGTTCTAGAAATTAATTATACTAATATTATTATAATTATTATAATAGTTTTAGACAGCGGCCTGTCTAGAACTATTACTAATTCATTCATGATATTTTAGAAAACTATTAAGACATCTCACAATTATACCTCTCGCTCATACGTCAACCGCATACAAATTAGCTCTAAACCTATTTCTGGTTACTGTTAATAAGTTCCAACTACGTACTTAGTAATATCCCTAAAAATCATAACTTCAAACCGTTAGGTTTCATTATATTCGTTTCCTACGAAATGTAAGTTGTAGCAGTATTACGCGTTTTAGGTTTCGAGAGTAAAGGAAGATATTTGTTCTAGATGACGAAATACCAATATCCTCAGGGATTTTATACTGTTTCTCATACGTGTCCATCATAAGGGTTCGCTTTCCAGGCTTTTTTGACATTACTTATAGGTTGATGGTCTACCTTTTCAAGATCCTTCAAAAAACTGTTGACAAGTACATCTCTATCTCATCTAAAGATGAAGTGGGGTCTTTGTAATTTTCTTACCGAGAATTTTAAAAAGTGCCGCTTCGTAGATCATGGCAGCGCTTTTAGCGCCAATTCTAAGTCCCGGATCGTGTAATGTATATTTGGTATTTCGTCTTCCCTGACATAGGCAGTGAGAATACTAAAAATAGAAGAGATAAATTTTATCAATATTCGTCAAACATTATCCTAAAATATAAACTAGAGAAAATGTAGAAAAAAAGCCGTAGGAAATCTAGTCATAGCATTAGTATTCATAGAGATCGTATTTCTATATTAAATTTCGAAACAAATTGTCCAGCTTTATCAGCAAAACTTTTGCAATACCTATTACATACAATCAAGGACTAAATTGCAAATAATCAATTATGGGAGCAACTCAAAAGAAAATCGGTTAGACGACGTCATTTTGTCATCAGCTTCTTATGTATTTATTAGTTTTCCTAGCGAATGTTCCATTTATATTAATAATATTAATAAACTTAGAAAATATTTTCTTTATTTATTTTGCTTTACTATAAACTTTACAGGAATTACGAATTTTAATCTCCCTAATGCGTGTGATACGGCTTCTTCAAATATCCAGCTAGTACCAGAACTTTATTTATGTTTAATTCGGCAACATGAGCGTAACATTTCTCTGCTACTGCGGGTTGTTACTACAAGCTGTGCACTGCCTAATATTTTTTACAACGGCACTAAAACAAGTTTGCAGGATTATAAAACTTTTAATTTAATATCAGCATTATTACTCTGGTGAAGTAATATTGTTGAATTTATAGCTCGTGATAGTGTGTAACAAAGTTTTTTTGTTTAACAAAATATTGGATATACGTTGCTTGAATATGTTATTAATATTTTATATCATCTGTTTCTGTATTGGAGCTTTAAGGACGGTTTTACATGGTACTATTATATAATTTTTGTAATTATTAAATAATAATTACTTACAGAATTTTATTTAATTTTCTAGTAGTATAAATAAAACAATAAAGAATATATTTTATATTATATTTCGCGTATAACTTGTATACTTTTTTAACTTGGTCATTATAATATTTTATGTTAGCCCACGGTCACAATTAGACGGAAGTAACCATATTGGAATATTTCGAGTAAAAAATTATATATTAATTTACAATTTGTGATATCAAATTAAACTCTATATGAAAATTAACAACGACGTTAGTTCCGCTGTCAAATAATTGTGACATTCTTTTAATCCCATAAATAATAACGTGGCAGAGCACTCGTGACCACACCGACCAAATTTTTAATTTTGAAATTTATGCATTAATGATGCCCAGTATATTTAAAATTGCATCATTGTAGTTGGGTTTTCGTATTATTTATATATTTTAAATCTGTGGTTTGCGAATTATTTTAATAGACTTTCTGTGAAGCTCACAGTAATATGTTGTTATTTATATATAAAATAATTAATTGACGTGGTTCATCATTATGTTGACGCTAGTAAACTATCATTGTAATACAAGAACACATGGGATCTGAACATTTGACAAACTTTACAGAGCAGCGGTTTGTAAACTTTTGTTAACATCGCACGTGATATCGAAAATTTACAAAACAAATAATGACCACTTGAGGGTGTGACTTTTTAAATATTGTAGGGTAGATATTTATATTTTTGTAGAAATTAAAGTTACAATAGCTCCTTTCTATAGTTGGATCTTTCTAGTAATACAATCTCAGTTAAGGTTGCGTCTCTAGAGTAGGTAGATAAATTTATTTGTATATATAAAATGAAATCGGATTTCATAAGCAGTTTAATTCTCATTTTTAAACTAAACAAGCATTGTTTAGTTTAAAAATGAGAATTAAACTGTTTATTAAATCCCATTTCAAATAAATGAATAAATATGAATAAAAAAAATATATATTTAGAATTAATAAAATGAGACGTTTGTTGTACAGAAGTTAAGTTGATAAAGAAGTAAATAACTCTTATATGATAGAAAAAATTATGAAAATTAGAACTGAAGACTGCCTGTCTTTTGTATCTTATATACGATAAAATTCCCTCAAAATAGTTAAAAGTATTTTATTTGACTCATATAAAATATATTAACAAGTTTTATTTTTAAGTAACAATTACTAAAATAAAATATTTAATTTTATTTAGTTATTGTAAGTGAAAAATAAATGCTTATTTTTGATTTTCAATACATAATGTTATCAGTAAAGGTACCTAAATTGCTTTATAATTATAACCTTCAACCGTAACAATTTTAATAAACAATCATAATATCTTCTCTTTATTTGAACAATTCATACTAAGTGCTACATTTCATTAGAAATAATCATAGTAACATTTCTTTTATTTTTAAATTACAATCATTACTACCGCTAACATTAGCATCTCTGTAGAGCGATTTTCACAAATTTCCGCTACTCAAAGATTATTGCAAAGAATAATAATAATTTAGCAAGAAAGAATGCTAATTCTTTTTGCTATAATATCGCATATATTTGCTTTTATCGGTAGCGTGGAATAAAAATTTAAAAAATAATTTATGCATACTCTTATTTTATAATCTACTACTAATTGTCAAAATATTCGTTTTGGTCTTACACTTAGTCAAATTTTGTTCTACATAAACTAATACCAATAGTGTAATTAAAAAATTGGGTCTGTACTGTGGATATTAATACGAAAACATTATGCAGGGCTAAATGTAAATACTAACAGAATATGAATTTATGATTAGAAAATTTCGTTGTCTGTCTGGCATCTTCGGATATTTTGGACGGATTTTAATGAAACCTTTTTTGTTGTATATTTATTAGGTCAGGGCAGGATCTAGCCTGTAATAGATTTTGAGGACTAGCATGCTTTATGCAAATACATAGTAGACCTAAATTAAAATAAATAATGAAATGCTGCCATAACACAAATGATTGATAAGCGCTTTGCAATGAATCAAGCATCTGGAACACCTGATGCTGAACCACAATAGAACATCCAAACTATAAGAGACCAGAAAATGGCTCTTTAGTGAATATCGTTGAGCGTGACTTATCACGCTTCATATGTCAACTAAACTTGTAAGCATTTTTGAAAACCCAAGATCTGGAACATCTCATAAAGCACCATTATGTCCAGCTAAGCTATACGAAATAAGAAATTCGGGTGGCAAGAATCATAAAGTAAGAAGTTGTGGGCATCTCTACCAGTACTAATAATATTTAACAAGATTTATATACTGCTCAAGTTTAATTGAATATGTAGCTTTCCGTATTTTGCATAGTGAAGTCTTTTTTAGCCAAATCTGTTTTATTTTTACATATTTTGAGGAAGATAACAGAATGAAATAAGTCTGATTTATTCTTTCGCTTATCTTCAAAAAATGGGAGTTGAATAATAAAATCTATTCCTTACTTCACTTTTTTGAACCGGAAATACTCTTTTTTTAGTGCGACTAAATCCTCTCAAAAGGAATTTAAACCTGTACTGTACAAAATTGCAACACAATGTCAAACTCTAAATAAATATGAATTGATACAATATTTTGTATCCAATTCTTCTTAAATTCATAAAATTTTAATAATATACCACGTTGTTATAAAAACAACTCATTCAAGGGGCGATTAGAAAAGATAATCGTAAAATAGTGGGTTTTATTATATTTATACAGGTACATTTATTAAAATAAATAAGTATTAATATAAACCACAAAACTTTATTTACTCGTTATTTACAAATTTTTACAACCACAGAAACAGTCAAAATGAAAACATAAGAATAAACATACAATGATCAAAACCTCACTCATGCTCTACAGATTTTACAATGAAATTATATTTAATTGTGAAATATATTTCACGAAAAATGTGGTTTGTCCAAAACTAATATGAAAATTATTTGCAGCAGCTGTGTAACAGTGAATAGAGGTTATTGCGCGGAAACCTGAAAACCGCTCTATGCTCCAGATAATTGGTACCGTAAATTTACTTCATAAGGTAACGTCAACTGCCAAACTCAGCACGCGGAACTTTAAAGTTAATTAGTAACTTAGATAGATAATTAATTAATATCTTTGCCGTTTCCTACGCCAGCCTTAGAATTAAAGAATATCAGATTATAATAGTTACGAGTGTGGATACATCATGGTTCTGTGAGTAGGTTCCTACCTGATTGTTGTAACATGACTATTGACGAATCGATACATGGACGGGCGAATGATTGTTTAAAATTATTACTATTGCCCCGGTCTGGTAAAACTTAAGGGTGTACTGTGTACATAATTGGTCTAAAATATGCAAAATTATAAAATAAACAATAATTTTGCCGAGCAAAGCATATTCGTGACTGAATCTGTCAATTTATCAATTTTTACCAACATCTAAATATTTCATATTGCTTAATTAAGTCAGGTCGGAAAACTCTATTATTAAAATTAAATTATAATCTCGTAGTTGTATGTACTCATGTCACAAAGCCGGTTTGACTCTGACCATGACTCGTTAGTAATTTAAACGTTAGACCATAATTTAATTTAATTGTTAGAGAATAGGATATGGGGCAAGTGTCCGGTGCTGAGATAAAAACCATGATGCATAAAAATCTTAATTCAATGTCGCATTACACATTTAAAAAGTGTTTAAAATAGAAACAATATTTATACATTTCAAAGGAAAAATGAACTATTCAATTATGTATTTTAAGCAGTTAAGAAAAAAGGCCGTGTAGTTCTATACATTTTGTTTTTGTTTAGGAAGCACCGCTTGTCAAACAGAAATAAAAGGAACTTTTGGTTAGCACATGCAAACAGCAATTCTGCCAGTACCGGCGTCTCGTGGCAGGTCAAGAGGCTATGACGCGCCCTCGACCCACACCACCTGAGACCGACTTTAAACTTTTTCAAATCCTACAGTAGCTTTCATTAAGCCACGATAAGACTTCAGACTTCATTTTTAAATAATCGTACTGTAAAAAATGCAGCAAAAATAAGTGAAATTAAAACACATTTGACTTTATGAATCAATAAGTTGAGGGCCATAAGTGGTTTTCAATTTACTTACGTTATCGCATGTTTCGTTTTAATTTATGTTATGCTATATAAATACCCTGAAATAACAAAATACAGTAAGCAAATACTCTAAAGGCAAATGCTAATTCTTATATGCATTACTTCCTTAGACTGTTCCTTTAGTGACTACTAAAAATTTATCTTTGAGATTTATTATCGTTAAAGTTAAACGTCTATATGATTTTCAAATTTATCGTTCGAAAGTTTGGTCTTATATGCACTTTATTTTCAGCGTCATTTATTATAAGAGCGCTTTACAACGATTTAAGACTAAGACAACTGTGGCTAGTTATGAAATATTATCTAACAAATGTATACATATATAACATAATGTATATAGAATATACACATATTCTAAATATATATATATATATATATATATATATATATATATATATATATATATATATATATATATATATATATATATATATATATAACATAATGTATATAGAATATACACATAACTCAATGAATCTAAAATATTTATTGTTAAATTGCGATTTGGATTTTACGTGACGGTCAAGTTGGTCTTATTATTTAAGCTTTATTATTTGCTTTAACTGTGGATATACATTCTAACGTGAAATAGAGCAGTTGTACACTAAGTCAATAATATAATGCATCAAAGTTTGAGCAGAACTCTAATAAGTCAAACAAAATGTTCTCCTGCAACATATTATTTGATAGACATTTGCATATTCTGCCTAGAATTATATGAATGTTAGAACGTTAGTTAACTTTTAATTTAAATGAAGGTAGTTATTTGGATATAGTTTTTAGTATAATTTTACGTAAACTTAAGTCTTTCTTTCTTCTTCTATACATATCATCAATGTCAAGAAACAGCCTTAAAATACATTTCATAAAGCAATTCTAACACACTTATACATAGCTGAACACTTAAAACTTCTTAATGAAATAGAATATTTATTTTTATTGAAATTTTTATAAGGCTAAAAAGTTTGAGGGGATTGCCACTTTATAAATCCGAGCATTAAAACGTTTTTATTTGGAATATCTATTTTATGTTTTTATTTATGACTTGTTTATAAACATGTTATGCTCTAATTAATAATACTATAAACTGGGACATTACTAACTAGACGTACTTGTCATTCTACAGCGCATTGATACTTATAATAACCGTTAGTAGATCTAACGATAGCTTGGGTTTATTTATAGCATATTTCATATTAATTACCAATTTGGAGCAGCGGCTATGACCGCAAACTGGCGGCTGTAGGAAACACGGCTTGTCCACCTGTCTACGCCAGCACCATCCCTGTTAACCGATTACCGCACTGATGCTCGTGACGTAAAGTGGCCCTTTAAAAAGTATATAAATTTGGAAAACATTCTAATTTGACTTAAGTAATATAAAAATATAGTAAATAACTAACAGTTTTAGATATACAATAAATAACGTATACTCTATAGGTGCTATAAGGCCAGGTAGGCCGCCTATTTGGACTACCAATATAAAAAATACCGTGCAATATATAAAGCAAATAATTTGTCTGTAATATATGTCTTCAATGATGAGTCCTAGCTTCATTTATAGTTACCATGTAAATTGAATTGAGAACTAAAACGTGCTCATGTTACTTAAGTTACTTAAGTTCTTACGGACTAGGTATTTACTACTATTACTAACCAATGATTAGAATTAATATATAAGATTTAGATCACGTTATATAATATATATTTATTAAAAATTATTTTAGGTTAACAAATCATAAAGTAAAATAATTTATATAAAAAAATTGTAAACTTAAAGTGATATATGTAGTTAAAAGGTTATTTTTAGATTTGCTTTATGATTCCTTCTTAGACACCGTCCAATCGCTCTGACCACCAAGCCATACGTTCTCATCAAGCCACGTCGAAATTCGTATATGCTAATTACAACTTATTTATGTTGTTAACATCTCTGTAGGTAGATTTTTACAAATTTCCGCTACCCTAAATTGTTGCTTTTTTCTAAAAAGTATTATTCTTCCCTTAGTATGAAATAACACTTATAAAAATAATTTAAAAAGTCAGTTATTTTACAGTATACTCATCTCTTTTAGGAAACCAAATAAAAAATCAATGTTAACCACAGTGATAACCAAATGTGAAATAAAAGCACTCAGATGTGTTAATCAATCAATAAAATAAATATTAACAAAATATGTATACATCCAATACAATAAAACACAAACAAAACAATACTTTCTTAATGTTATAGATTTAAATTATTTCATAACATATAGAATCTTCTTATTTGTAGGAAAACAACCTATTCTTTTCCCCTTATCCTTTATCCCTAGCGGGGTAGCCAGAGAAAATGGACCGCTAACGTTGCGGTCCCTGCATACCTCTTTCGCCTCCTCCACATTAACATCTTCATACATCACTCCCTTCCGGGGTCCTCGTGCATTTTATGTGACCTTCCTCCAGTATCTGGGACAATTTGTTTTCCAAGGTCACCTGAGGTCTTCCCTTACCTCTCTTTCTACTAAATATGCCTTCACATATCTTTTTTTACCATTCTTCATCTGTCATAACGCCAGAACTCGCATTCTGATGACGCCTGATGATGAGCTTTTATTGGTTTACACTGTATCTTGCATATAGCAGGGTAGGAAAAGAGGACCTAATGTTAAGACAATATTCTCCACTTTCCGTCCGTCCGAGTTATTACTTGTTGAGAGTTGAGTTGGTAAATGAGGTAGAAACCACATTCATTGCGGTTACAGTCAGATGTTGTTTCGCGTATCTATCTATTAACTGATCGCTGTCTGTACATGGAACATATATGACAAAAACTATTTTTAGGCATTTATCCATGTAATAGAAGCCAAATATTCTTTTTTAAAATTCTGTGGGTTTATGCATGCTAATCTCAGAAACGGCTTAACTGATTTAAATGTTTGCTTGAGTGTTTTGGTAGGTTTACCTTAAAATTAAGCGTATCTTTTATTTCAGTCGGTTCATTAATAAAAAGTTACATTAAATGTATAATATATGCATAAATTATATTAGATTAAATATTAGAATATCAGTAGAAACGGGCAAAGTCTAGTTTTTATTCAACAACAGCTTGTTGATGAATTAAATTACCTTGATTTATTTTTGCCATAATTAATGAATTAAATACAAGTATTTATTCCATAAAAAATGTGCTTATATGGTTTATCGTAAAGTGACGACATCTAGAATGCTTTATTGTTAATAATGTTCTCTCAATAGTAAGTGCTGCCATGTCTTCCAAAAGTGAAGCTATTCGCGTCTCTCTAACTTTCCGCTAGGTGGCGCGATTAAGAATACTTGCGAAGCAGCGCCAGCTACGGCAGCGTAGAGGAATACTATAGCGACGTAAAATTTGTAGAGCTCCTACAACAGTTACCAGTTACCCTTAACTTCAACAGAGGTCGCTTATGTGTATGTTTATATAATTTTATCATTGAGCTCGAGTTAGGAAGGCTACCGTTTAAATGAAAATACAAGATAGATAGCCTGCAATTTTTCCGTTCCAGTACCGATCTTATAAAACTACTAAAACTAAAAAGTTTAAATAGTATCGCTATTATGTCTTTGTATCAAAGATCAGTCGTAAATACGATCTTGAAATTATTAGCTTCCTCCTACGTACAAGACCTTTGTATTATTTGCAAAATGCTATGTAAGGTATATTCTAGCAAATTACGTACGTACATTACGCTGATTACTACGGTAGCACATGCATTACTTAACATTGGAATGTTACCTCTCCAAGTAACAAGGCTTATTAGAACTTTGCCCGCAAATTAATCAGTCTTATTATTTGTTTCAGGTAAGCAAATCCACCTTCATTTCCTCGCGTATATTGGAACAAAACTTGTGATCGTAGCTTTGTAAAGGTGAGTTACGATCGGTGGGGATTTGAAACGTAATCCCCGGTTATAGGATATGGTAATAAAAAATATTTTTATATTCGAATTTCAATATTAAACATTATTTTATTATGAAATCATTTATTGCAATAAAATGATATATATATATATATATATATATATATATATATATATATATATATATATATATATATATATATATATATATATATATATATATATATATATATTTTTTTTTTATATTTTTTTTTTAATCATTGAGGCCATAGTTGGAGAAGTGTGTGACTTTTAACACAATGATTGAGTCCAATATCCACTCAGAGGACAGCATTATTTTCATTTTTTGTTCAGTACCAAGCGCGGAATTGAGCTTGGCTACTCAACACGTGGAGAACAGAGTGTCATGACACTAGGTTCTCTATACTCTGCTATACGCGGAATAAAGAGTAAAGCTTCAAATAACTATTAGTATGTAAATAAATTATCATGGCATATGATTATAATAACCTACTTACTATAAGCTCATTTCTATTCTGTTTACATTATGCAAAATTGTTAGTTTAAAGCTCTTTAAAAATATGATAAAACCTGTTATATAATACTATCAATTAATTATTTACATGTAATGTTTATAATTTATTATCTATGTGATTTTTATAAATCGCTCATCTGTAAGTGATGTTTTAATTGATAGAATTGTATGTAAAGGTAATAAATTATTTCCTTAGTATACAATTGTAATAATTAAAACATCACTTACAGAACTTTGGAAAATTATGGCCGCAACTTGCGAGCGTATAAACATTGAGGCGCCAGCGTAGTTTTACAAATATCAACAATAGATTATCTTTATAGATATCTGTTTTCAAATAAATTACAGTTTCTTTTGCGACAGAGAGAAGGTACTGCAATCGCCTTGTCGCATAAGACAAAAACAAAAAAATAAATTATTTACGTATATTGAAATATACCTATAGTATACTTGCTTTTACCCGCAGTTTTGTTTACTTTAGATGATAGATGATTAATATTCAAAGTCTGCGTAAACATTTATTATATAAACAACATAAACAATATTTTTTAATTAATTATATAAGGCAGTATTGTTGTTGTGTGTTTGAATTGAGAACAAAACTTTAGTGAAAGTGTACGATCGGAACACCATAATCAAAAACTGAACTAAAATGAGATTAAAACTCGACTTTTCATTTTACCCGACTTTAAGGGCTAAGTTGTAAAAAAAGAGTACAAAGTTGTTAAATTTCACTGTACACATTGCTTTTCGGATTTTAAGCAATGTTCATACTTTACAATTTGTTTCCAATAGGGCCATATAATAAGAAACAAATCTATATTTATCCAATTTTCAACAATTTAACGTAGGTACCTTCTACGTAACATAAATGGTCATACATATTCCCAACGATTGTTGCGGCCGGACGCTCCTGCCATTTCCGTGTTCAGTGCTCACCATTCATCCAAAAAGCGACGTTATCGGACATTCGTCATGATAATTACGCTATACGTTGTGCTCGTCGTAGTTACGTTTACAACATTCACTTCAATTTTCTTTTCAAAACTTTTCTAACATGCATCCTCTAATTTACTTCGTACTGCACTTGAATTGCGTTTGTGGAATAATATTTCGTATTCAAGAAAGATTATTTTTGTATAAACTTGATTATTTTTGTATTTTGTGTAAACTTTCAACAAAAAAAACAGTGATATCGGAAATTTCTTATTATATATTATTATATCAACGTATCCTACATTTGCTAATTTAACTATTTAATTTTTTTATCTCGTCTTGCTTAGTTCAAAATGGTAGACTTATTACAATAGTTCATTTTGAATTTCTAGACACTATAAAACGTTTTATAGGCTGACATTTTTTTATATCATAATTACTTCTGAACAACTCAGGTGCTGATTGATTTTAAAAATATAAATTTAATTTCTATTTATATTTATTAAATAAACAAAAAAATGCGCTAAACAAGCAATCCAATTGTGTTCGAATTTAGTTTTAACGAGGCCAATTTTGACAAAATTGCTTAGTTTAGTCAAATTATATTCATAAAATGGCGTGCGTCATGCATATCATGCGTTCAAATATTTTGCGTCAGCGCAGTTGTTGAACTTTTACACGATCCTATTTACCTATTATTTAACCTTTTCAATAAGACGCATTGGCATAGCGTCTGACTGTTATGGCATTAGCTGTGGCTTCGATTCCCACTCGGGGGGATCGATTAGTATAACTTTCCTGCTCTGATAAGAAAAGCGCGGCGTAATATTCGGCCAATTATTGAATGGCCTAATGTTTTTAATTTTATCGGAAAGTGGATAAATGGGTGCCTCACTCTAGGTTCTTCAAAGGGATTGGAGCTTCAAATTTTTGGGTTAATAATTATATAGAACACATTTTTATTTCCGGGCACTTAGAACGTGCACGTGTCATATACAACTCTTACTTATTTATATTAAGCATTTGACCACGCGGGCAAATCCGCAGGTAAAAGCTAGTTAATGTATAAATGCGATCCATCAAATGCTGTCAAAAACGGTCGTGTCATCATATTCATGCTATTCCTAGCATCTAGTTTCAGAAGCATGCTTATGCACACTAGATCTCTCGCCAATCTTCCCACTATCTCGATAGTAGGCACTTAAGTATGTGTAACGGATAAAGATCAAAGATTTGTAACATAAATTTTTTATGTAGCTTTATTTAGTAAATGTTTTATTAAAAAATATATTCTATAAAAAAATATATATATTATATATATTCTTCTTCTTCTTCCTGGCATTAGTCCCGGCTTTTTGCCAGGGTCTGCCTTCCGACTAAGACCAATCGGTCCATATGAGTGGCGAAGTGGTTTTTTTGTGGAGCGATTGCCATCTGACCTCCAAACCCATTACTGGGAGAAACCAGGAAAGGAAAGGGAATAAGAGGCAGAAAGACTTGGAATATAGGGGAGGGACACCACTTACATGGATTGGATCGGGTTATGAAAGTGGTGGCTCGAGGTCCCGGGGTCGCGTACCCGTATGCCGGAAACCAAATATCGGACAGATAATTGGCTAGACACGCATTATATATATTATGAGTCATATAAGTTCGTGTATGTTTAAATATTAGTAATATCAATCTATTCTTATCAAACAGTATGTTATTATAATACATTATACTTAAAATATAATTAAATATAATAAATACTTATTCATTTAACATGTACTATTTTAAATCATTTATATATACTTTTTTAAATAACATAATTAAATTTATTGTGAGCATTATTATTCATTAAGATCAGCTTTCTAACTACTGGCAGATTAGTTTGAGTTAACTAGGTGTCGCAATCATGGCAAAGTTACAGCAACTTCTTGACTAAAAGTTTTTATTAAAGATATAAAAGTAAATCGGTACGTGAGCGGAATATGAAGTCGATCGCTATGCATACCATTGATGAGGGACTCTTCCGTCCTCTATTGGTTTATCTAAAACTTCACTGTTATATGTAAATACTGTAATATATATCGGCAAACTCTTTTTACTTTATACATGAAACGAGGAAATGTTTATTTTTGTTTTTACATAAAAATATAAATTTATGAATATTTTACCGATATCGTAATAGATTTTAATTAGCTACGTTCGTTTGGATCTTTTAAAAACGTGTAATTAGAAATTGATTTAATACGAGAGATTACAAAACTAGTTCCTGTTTTAATGTTATCCTATGGAAATAAATTTCACCGTTGCTTTGAAAATGTGTGTGACTCTCCGACCGATTTCGGCCAAGGCAACCCCTTCGACTCCTAATCGGAATAGCCTGATGCGCCTGGCTTATATAGCCAATTTTAGCTTTGAAAATATTACATTGTATTACCCGATTATGGTACCCTCTTATTGTTAGCTGGAATGAATGAGTCGTAGGGTAAAAGCTTAACACATATGTGGTAACTATCGCGTCAAGGTTTCGAGGTACATGTCAATTACTATTTCTACTGTCTTTGCTTCAGGTGTATAAGACATAGTTAACGTTATATGATTGTTTTGTTTACTAATAGTTTTTATTCGATATCATCACATCTAACATACAAAGCTAATAGAAGCTTATATTAAATTTTATTTAACAATTATTTAATTATGTAATATATTTTAACATTTATAATAATTTGGCATATTCTTATAGAAGAAAAATGAGAATTTAAAACGATAGTAAAAGAAAAGTAAGCATGACATTTCTAAGCGGATACTCACTTTTTTTTCGTTTGTAACGCAATGCTATTATTCAAATCAATTTTCCTCAGTAATATTATATGTACTAGCTTCTACGTGCGGCTTTGTTCGCTTCGGAATATTTAAATTTATTTCATGAAAACCAACTTAACTTTGGTTAACTTTGATCTTTGATGTTTTTGCTCTTATATTCTATTATATTTATTCTTTTCGCAAGCAACATATAATGTTCAATGTGAAAATGAAAAAAAATAAAAATGAATATTGTTAGTGACATGCGAGCATATTGCGTGAAGCTTTATAAAACCTTTTTTAATTGTTAAACTGTACAATTAGATCCTGTTGAAGTTGTTTGATCTGGGGCAGTAGAAGCGGCGAAAAAGTTAATAATTTGATATGAGATATTGTATTTATTTGTAAATAATTAGGACCTTGTTAGTAAAAATATTGTTTTTTTTATTTTATTAAATTAAATATACGAGTACGTAAAAATAATATGTATGATCTTATGTAAATAATCGTGACTTTATTTAGTAATTTCTTTATTTTTTAAAGTGTCCACGCTTATTTTCATATACAAGGAAGATTAAATAATACAATATTTGATCTTCTACAATAATATATATGTATTCGCAATATAAGGGGAACCGATATTATAGCGCTACCATTTACAGAAATTTATGATCGTATACGGAGGTAGAAATTCAAAAGCTTATTCATAAATTATACCCTGATCCGGACTTGATTGCATATAGACTACTTTCTGTGGGGGGGTTCGATTTTACGAGGAGAGTCTCAATTTCCTCCCAGGGGCGAGCAATTTCCTTGCGTTTGTCGCTTTACTTACTCTGACTAGGTTTCTATACATGGACTGAGTCTAACTCGAAGCTAATTTTTTATATCTTCAGCAATTGTAAAATCTTTTATATTTAAAATAAACACTAGATTGTAATTCTTTCTTATATTTTTTATAAACAATGAAACTAGGGATGAAATAAAGTCACATAGTTACAGGTTTTCCAGTTATGCGAAAAAAATTGTAATAATTGTTAAATGAAATATAATTATTTTATGTAGTATTTATTTAATATAGTTTTTAGCCTCATATAGAACGGAAATCAGAGAAAACCTTTCGTTAGACTCTCCGTTCACCGCTTTCCGCCAAATTTCCTAAACATCGTGCATTGAGTTGAGGCACTCTACTCGGCGTCTTTTTACCAGAGCGAGGAAATTAAAAAATCATTTCTCCGAGTCAGAAATCGAATCCACAACCATCACATTAACAATAAAAAACATAGTATATAATAAGTATAAACAATAATATATTTTATGTGAATAACATAGTCTATTTGTAGTTCATGTTATTTTTATTGTGTCTATTAAACTTGACATCAAAGCAAGCTAGAGGTCAGTCAGGTCAGCTTTTAACGGAGGCATCCATTAAATGGTTTCTGAAAGGAATTACGAATGGCAAGTATCGTGTCTTAAGATTTAACGGAACGTTCTATGAAGATTTCGTTTAAGTGATTCTATTTAAGCTTTTGTAAGCACTCACATGTACATAAGAAACTTATTTGATTTTAGAATTGAATTTTAATAAAAAAAGTTCTCAACTGTGTTCCACAGTTGATCTAGAAAAAGTCAGTCTGTGATACACTGTATACGGCCTTTTACGAATAATTACTGAAATGCATTGTGTGGGACGACCGGCATGTTAACCGCTTACCGTCGTAATTTGTGCTAAAGTGGAGCCACGTAAAAGCGGAGAAAATTCAGCGCTTATCCAAAAGTGGCGACATAAATATGAAGACTTGTAATTTAATTTGTTTTCTACCTTTGTAATTCGTAATATTTTAATTTTGTGGTGATAATTCACCTGGTGCCTTTGGTAAATTAGCCGTTTTTTTTTAATAAATTATTTCTCATAACATATACACACTTAAATTACAAGACTATTTCAGTAAAAGCCAATTATATAAAACCTTCTTAATTGTTGTTAATTACTTAATTGAAATATTTTTTTGTATACATCGTAAGTCTTTTCATAGAAAAAAATCTTTTCAATATTAATATCATTAAAACGCGCTTTTGGTACAAAATAACAATAAATTTAAGAGATTTGTCGATATATATTCACTAGCTACGTTAAAATTAAGGCGTCAATATTTCACAATGACAAACATTATAATATTATTAAATGTATATTTTGTAAGTTTATTTTGAAGAACACTTCAATTTCTAGAAACTTGATAAATTATACGAGCAATCTTTTAAAGCTATAATCAAAAACTTGACGCGGAATGTTTAATTAATCATATTTATAGTATACTAGTTCCCAGCTTCACCTGCTTGATTTCGAATTCTCATATAATATACATGTATTTTAATTGCAATGTATTGTACATATAAGTTTTTGAACATTTTTTCTGTATGATATGAATGTATGATATGATTCTGTATAATAATGAAATATGTAAATATATAAATGAAAATTATAATTTATATGTATTATATTATCGAGGCTGCCTGAGTACTCGTACGCGTAGCCTATGCGTTATAAACTCCTCTATCTTCCGGTGAAATTCCCAAAAAAATTTTAGTTTTATGGAGCGGTTTAGCTGTTATGGAGATTAACCAGAATAAAAGGAAAGAAAGATGGACATAATATAGTAGCGTATAAATAATATAGTAGCGTATAAATAATTATGTGCACTTGAAAAGTACTTTAAAATCACAATACAGTTCAAATTTATTTATATTATGTATAGAAATATAAATTTTATAACATTAGATTATTTTTACCTTCATATCTAATATATTATGTGTGTTGTGCCATAGAGTCCCCATCTGCAGCTTATAATTTGTCAATTTAAATAAATATCGATGAGTTCCGTACCAAATTCATGATTCAACGAAAATTACAACTTTGATAAAGTCGACAAACGTAAATTTCCGGTCGTATGCACCTTGCATGAAACGAATAACATAAATAAATTTGTAATGATGTTTATTTCGTATTTCGTGAAGTTGTGTTTCATTTTATTCCATAAGTACCTTCTGATAATAATTAACACAACACAAATTGATGCGATGGCCAAGGGAAATAGGGATATATATATATATATATTATATATATATATATATATATATATATATATATATATATATATATATATATATATATATATATATATATATATATATATATATATATATATATATATATATATATATATATATATATCTATACATACATACATATATATCCCTATTTCCCATATATTATAATTGAGTGCCGTCGTGGCGCAGAGGCACAGCGTCTGCCTATAAAGGTGACGGTTTGTGGGCTCGATTCCTTCGATTCGATAAGTTCCTTCAACCTACGGCTCTCTTTGTTAAGTACGAAATACAGTGTGAAGCTTATAGTTAACATTAGATCTATAATAAGAGAACGCAGAAAGCCACACAAAGTATTGCATTACAATACATGTAATAAATATTGTTAAATTAATATTATTGTAGTATTATATATATATATATATATATATATATATATATATATATATATATATATATATATATAATATTTGGGGCATACAGATTACCAACTACCCACTTATAAGTTTAAAGTTTATGTGTGTGTCTTGATCACCGAATATGCAAAAATGTTTAACAAAACGTACATAAATATTGCGAATTTGCTCACAATTTACTTGTTTCCGGAAAAATAGACTTACGGAACTGCGCAATGATCGTCCCCTCCAATGGAACAATGAGAGAAGCGCTAACAAATGCTTTCCTGTTTATTTGTAAGGCTTGTCGCCATATTGTCTATTTAATATAATTCTCATATAATTAAATAAAATAAAATATATTTTTAACATAAAATTTATTTTTACTTAAGTAACATAATTACATAATACTAATAAATTATTTAATTTAGTTTCTCATTTTTCAAAATTATGCTTTTAAAATTTAAACTTTTTTAATTAAATGATACATAAGTTTTTGATTTAGATAAATTAAAATAATTAAGTACCTGATAATACAAGGACGAGACAGCCGCAGGCCATTACATACTTGTCTGGGTGGGTGTGATTAATGCGAGGTCATATCCTACTCAGTAAATGAGTATAGTACACTCTCTGCTTATCCTGGTGAGAGAATTAATAATGTTAACGCAGGTCCACAGACAGTAACTTTCAAAATGAAATAACTGATTTTGGAGATTCTGGCTCTACATTTATTTAATTTTAATAATTGTCTATTTCAATATTATTTGAAACACCTGCTGATTATTTTAAAATGCAATGCTTACTAAGTAGTAATTGTCAAGATAATAAAAACCTTAGGCATTTATTTACTGTACTTGAGTTAACAAAATCAAGTTACGCTGAACATAAGCAAATGAAACATTAAACCGCTAGTGTAAAGGGGTCATAATCATAATTTACAATTTAGTACCGTATAATTTCATAAAAGGCTTAATCTCTTTGAGTAATGCTAAGCCGTGTAATGGCTACTTGGTCATAAAGAGCGGCATTCGTGAGCAATACCGGCGGCGATCCGTAGTGAAATACATTACTGGAAGCCGACGCGCGACATGACAGTGGCCAGAGCGGCCGGCCCGAGCTTGAACCCATTATGATGACTTAGTGTTCTTATCAGTGACAGTTTTAAATTCCGTTACAGTCAACTTTCCCCGTATCTGATGGCGCAAATCACGCCCATTCCTACATTTCAAACGAGTTGAAGCTGTCTTATTTTTTAAATGTGTTTATTTTCTCACCGTTATTCCTGTTAAATAAGGTAACTAAATACTCGTATGTACTACGTATTTAAGGCTTTTATGTTTTACATTTTTAAATAAAATATCTATATTTGTTATTATATTAAATCATTGTGGAACAAATAATGAGTTTCATATTTGTAAGTATCGTATATCTATATGATTAAACTTATAATATAACATTAGTAAACGCACTAAAACTGTTTACATTTTATTATTAACGAAATAGACAAAAAGTTAGTACATTTGTACCTTTTTTTACTTGTTCTATGTAATTTATTTTATAATATTTATTCAAGCCTGACCTTTATATCCATAAAGGCCAGGCTTGAATAAATATTATAATTATAGTGCACAGATGATGTTTTTTTTATTTAGCTCTAGATTCATTTCATTTGTATAGCAAAGCTAGATATTCAGCTGCCAAGCTGATTATTGTTATTTAAATACGAATATAAACTACTATTTACCTACTGTTCTATAAATCAAAGGTGCTTAGGTATATTTTTAAAATTTAATAAACACTGAGATTATTGTACTTTTAAGGTATCTTCTCAAAATTTACAACGCAACGATCGGAAATAACCCATACAAATTAATTTAGATTAACAAATAAAAACAATAACTTAACCAGGATAAAACAATAAGAGCTCTCTTGTTATAGCAATTTTTCTTAATAATTGTGTACCGAAATAATAATTAATTTTAAAATAAAAAGGATTAAAAGGTTAATTTTAACAGATGTATAAAAAGGACGCAGTTGTTCCTCGTATGAACATTGTGTATGTTGTTCAACCAAACACACAAATATCCAAGTGGTGCATACGACTTACAAGATTCTTTTCAGATATAAATATTGAAGTATAGGTTGTTATCGAAACGTTGTAAATTATAATATTATATATAAGTCTTATAGATATATAAATATAGGTCTTAAATTTTTATTTCCTTTTTTAACCTAAGCTATGCTGCTTAGTCCTTAGAGTAGAACAATAACAAGAACCAACAACATGTTTACTCGCACATTGTGAGCTATCTAACATAATGCCTCTTTTCTATTATATTAACATAGTCACAAGTACCTCCTGGACCCTTAATACAATTTCATACTAACGTTTATGTTGATGTTCTATGAATCTTTAGAAATACGTCTTTTGATTGACTGAAGTACTAAGTAAACTTTATAATTGACAAATTTTGTCTCAATGTAATTGATGTCTTAATATAACAAGGAGCCGTAGGAGCACAGTGGGCGACCGCGTCCAACCCATGAATTGTTCGAAGGATGGTTCTCGGGGATGACTCGAGTGGGTATGATCCGAGTATTTTACACCAAACCACTCTCCATATATATATATATATATATATATATATATATATATATATATATATATATATATATATATATATATATATATATATATATATATATATATATATATATATATATATATATATATATATATATATATATATATGTGTGTGTGTGTGTGTATGTATAATGCTCTAAAATGGCAATACTTAAATAAGAAATATATAATATAATATCGTAAAAATAAATTTATCGCAAAAACTATCCAAACTAATTTTTCAAACAAAACAAATCACTTTAATTTAGAATAATCTCATAATCTGCTAACCTCTAGTTTTGTATCGGTCGGTAAGTAAATGAGCGCATAAGTTGAGTAATACAAATACTCTGTTACTAATTACTCAAACTAAATGCAAAGTCAACATTGCCATCGCTTTATACCCTTAAAGTTCGATATTGGATTCAACATTATTGTCTCAGTAATCCTATATATCTATACAAATATACATTGTGGTCTTAAATAATCCAAATACCTAGATGTGGTGTCAGGAATTTCTTTCAGCTTAAGCCGTATTTTCCAACGTTGATGCTCTTTTGTGTTATACTAAAAAGAGTGGAAATAGCGATGGCAGCTTGCGAACGCTGTCCGCTCTACTGACGTGCTTAAAAATTTTAGTAGCAGATGGAGATGTAAATGTATACTTTTGTCTTTGTTTCAAAATGATGATTCATTGTACATTTTTCTGTAAAAATGCAACTTATATAAAATATAATAAAGATTATGAGTTTTGATACACTTTTACAAATGTTTATTTGATGCAAGTGATAATTTGTATTAAATTTCCTTTTTTTATTACGTACCAGGTAAGTTATTATTTACAAAGTTCAAGCATAGTTCCTACGAGCATTCTTCTTTGCTATTATTGTTCGATTTACAAAAACATGTATAAGAAAAGCAATTTAGATAGTGAAATCATATGCACTTTTTAAGATGGTCGCCACCGTGTAAGCGTTGCGTAAGTCAAGTAAATGCGTTAGAATTTTAAATATATTTTTTAATCATCCCGATATAATCTATGTTTATTTATTTATATTGTTAAACTAAAAAGCTAAAATATCACTGGAATACCTAGGAACTTAGTACTCGTTTATTTCCTTTGGAATATCCCACAAAATAACGTCTCTCTAACAACTTGTTATATATTTAACTGTAATAAAATTAAATTTAAAATTGAATATTTTAAATGTAAGGCTAACTTTATTACCGTCAATAACTGTTAATCGATATCGATATTGGTATCGTGATCGATTTTGCGACGTTCAACCACGAAGTTGACACTAACCAGGAGCTATATAGAATCAACATTAATTGATGCCGCTCTATTAGCATTAATGTGGCACAGCCAGTGATCATTAACCCTGTGGCATTCGATCACATTCGTTAGATACGTCCCATCAGCCCACACAAATCGTTCGCTTAGAAATTATATCATAAATTCTTAACTCGGCCCATTGTCTATAATAGAATGAAACTCGCAAATTAAGTTAATGTTAAAGATTTAGTCCATGTTGTCCAGTGAGTTACTTGGGCTTTTAATATTTAACCAAAGTACAATTTGGGCTATTGGTAACGTTATGGTACGTACGACTACGTCGCCAATGTTAATATATTTTTAAATATAACGGAAAATATTTATAGAAATCGCATTGAATCGAATCAATCAAAAGCTTAAACAAATTGTATGCATACACTCTTTCAAATTCCTAAGTTAATAGTTAGTGATTTAGAAGAGTGTATCTATTTATTTCGTCCAACAATAAGGTTATAAAATTTGTCTTACTTATAATATAATAATTATAATGAAAAAAAAAATTAATAATTAAATTAGCTTCTCGCTGTATCCCGCACATGGCAGGGTAGGCAGAGGGAACCGTAGGTATCTAGTGTGAAGACACTCCGTTCCCCGCTTTCCGCCTGTTTGAGGCATCACGTGTTGATTGGCGGCTCATTCACTCCTACCGAATGATCAAACCCACAAACGGTCGCGTTTACAGGCAGAGGCTATTCCTCTGCGCCACAACGGTCCTCGAATTTTAACACTTAAAATTAAATTTAAATTTTACCTTAATACCTTTAAGGCCTCATTAAAGGCCTTATTCCTATTGGCCTTTAACAACAAGTAGCACATACTATTCTTATCACATGTTTGATGTTAATCATAGCTAATTCCTTCAAAATTATACGTTCATATATATTGATAATCATTAACTAAAAGGAAACGGAAAAAGATCTGGCAATCTTTTGATTACTCAGCATAGGAAGTTAACATAATGGAATTATCAACCAAGTAGAAAGAATTCTACTTTGATATAATATGATTTTTCCCGGGAAAAGGAATTAGAATATTTTATGTGCTTAATTTTTAATCATTGGCAATAATGAAGTATTATTTTTTACAATTCTGCTTCTTTACTTTAATTACAAAATGAAAGAAAGAAAGAAGTACAAGTCAACTCACCTGCAAGGGTTCTGTACGTTGACTATCTACGTTTCATAAGTTGATTTTTAAACCCTAACTTTTAAATTTGTAAGTGATAACTAAAAATCCTGATTGACTTGAACAATTGTTTTTTTTTAATTGTTCTGTTCATTGTCACTTTGTATAAAGAACACAGAAAAGTTATTTTAAATAAAGAATAAAATTTAATGAAATAGTGTCACATCTTTTATAGTATTGCTAAATGGATAGACAGACGGAGCATAGTGTTGAGGCATTCCGTTCCCCACTTCGCCCAGTTTCTGAGACATTGCATGTTGATTGGCGGAACTAGACGTCTGGTAACAAGTAAAACAAGGAAATGAACTTATTAAAAAATACTTATTCCCCGGATTGGAAATCGAACCCGTAACCGTCGCGCTTACAGTGACATTTCGTCACGCTGCGCTACGATGGCCCTATTATAAATTTTAACAATGTAAATAGAAATCAAATAATATGACGGAGCAAAGGTATAATAGGTAAATGTATAATACAAAGTTATTATTCCTAAGTCATTATTTTAAGATAGAATTATCATTATAAGTTGAAATGGTTACCCTAAACATAAAATTCTTGCAGTTCTAAGATATTGTCTCATATCTACTTCACTAAAACTACTTCACTTGAGCTAGTTGCAAAACTTTATTAATATAACGTTTGTGCACAAGTTTCTTTCATCATGCGAGTGTCGATTATTGCTAAGCCAAGCTAATGAGACGATTCAAATGAATTCGTAAATTACTCAAAATATTTTGAAGAAAGTTGAGTTTCTCTACTCGAAACGGAATGCTTGGAAAATTAGGCGGAAAAAGGAGAATAGGAGGGGCTTAACGTTACACTCTAAAAAACGTTATTTTAGAAATGCATAACATATTATTATTATGAAGAAAAAAATCTTATAAAAAGTAGCTTTTTTGACATACATGTGTTTATATACATGTGTAGACATGTCCCGCAATTCCTTTAGAAAAGCCTAATTTTTAACTGCTTACAGTATTTTATATAGGTAATGTGTGTAACCTTAGCTATATTAAATAGCAATAGCACAAGCTAAAACATAACAGTATTTCTAAAACATCCATCAAAAAGTTTCATTTGAATTTTTTAATATCTTCACGATCTTACAAGGCGATATTGAATCGCAATATCCGTTTTTTGCTCTTTACTTTTCATATATTATAATATTACATATTTATTTCGGTGTCCAAAATTGTTTTCCCTTTCATTTTATATTTAATTTTACTTGTATCAAGTTTCAATGGAGTATTATTTAATTTATAATTTATTTTTATGATTTAATTTACAAACATAATTATTAATATTAGATTTATCTAGTCATTGACTATCACAAAACGTTTCTAAGCACTATTATTTCTTAAAAAGACATATTTTTTTTCATTTATAATATGAACCTTTTAAAAAAACATATAGTGTATATCCATTCTAAAAGCCATTATAACATTTTCTACTCTAAATTTAAAAATCAGAATTATGAATAAACTGGTATACCGAAGCCTACATTAACCACAATTTATGGTTGGTTTTACACAAAGATATTAACGACCAAATACACAGAGAAAATTAATAAGATCTTACCAAATAAGCACGACTTATGATTTGTGAATTGGGCATTGTGTTGTGCTGCTTCTACTATCTAAGTATAAACCACTCTGTAATGTAATGTCTTATATATATTGAAAGTATTTCAAATATTTTTATAAATTATTCTTACTGAGGTCATCGACGCTACAGTTGTGGACTTTAATTTTTAAACTTTGTGACAAACATTTATTTTACGGGTCCTGATAAGAAAGAGAAATCGTTGAGTTCCGCCTCTCAACACGCCTGATGTCTCAAAATTTAGGCGGAAAATGGCGTAAGAATTGTCTTAACATTAGGTTTCCTCTACCTTCCCTGCAATATTTATAAATACAGGATAGAATGTGAAGCTAAGTAATATTTTTTAAAAAATATGATTACCATATTAGTAGGATGCTAAACTTAGTATAGTAAAATTATAATTTATGCGTGGTAAATACATAGTTCTAGTAGCACTAAATGAAAATTCATCGAAAATTCTTACCTTGCGGCTACGAACAACTGAGGTAGTTTTTACATAGACTATATTTTTGATAAGTTATAGACAACACGAGTTATCTCGTACGTAGTATTTATAATTATTGACTGTCGTAAATTTATTATGCATAATTCATTAATATCTCGTCGTTTGAAGTTTGCAGCATCATTAAAAGTAACAGTAGAGCTTTCATTCCATAACTATGGACTGGATGAAATAGTCTTTTGAAGAATACTAACAATGAAATCAATAATCTTGATAGTTATAATCATCGTTTCAATTTCCAGATATGCATAATTGTAAAGGTACTAATTTCCTTCTATCAGTGGTTACTAAACTAACTGTACGCTATTGCAGCTGTGTCTAGAACAAGTTTTCATTTGGAACTCTAGTTGTTACTGGACAAATACGACAAAATCCAATTCCCCATCTGCACCGAAATCTCGGTCTTGTAGTCGAACAAATTACTGAAATAATATAATGGACTTTATATCTTCAGCGTTAAGGTTGAAAAAGGTCCGAACCCCCTTTTACGTATAAGCACATCCTTTAAATCGTAATGAGAGTGGACACAGTACATACCTACATATACAAACATACATACATACATCAATGTTATTTCTAGTCAGTAGTCTCTTGAACGTTTGACAACATTCTCTAATACTCGTAGAACACTATTCATTGAGTTATGTGAGCATGTTATAATATGTTAGCAAACATTACGTTATGCCGGAACATGTTCATTCAATCATAATATGTGTACTGACGTAATATATATCAGTTGACTTAATATAATATACGTAATACGAGTATTATGCATACACTTTTCGTTCAGCTATTGGGAAACCATTCAAATGATAAAGTCGTTACTCTTCTTAAACATCATTTTCTTTAGTTGTTAGTAACTTTTATAAGCTGTTACTAACGATATTACATTTTACCCTATTTTATTTTACATATATATATATATATATATATATATATATATATATATAGATATATATATATATATATATATATATATATATATATATATATATATATATATATATATATATATATATATATATATATATATATATATATATATATATATATATTACTTTTTACGAATATTTCGACATGAAACACATATTTATAAATAAGTATAAAGGGGTGCTTACAATTTTGCTAAAATTGTCAACGAGATTTTACATTTTTTCATTCTTGTTCATGTAACGAGAAGTCTCGGTGATTTCCTATCTCCCAAGAATAGTAATAATAATATATAAATATAAACCAAAACTCAGCTTTCATTGTCCAGTATATATTTATATAGGACAGTCCATATACAGGTCATTGTGGTGAAATGAGATTGTAAGTGCGATGGTTGTAAGTTCGATTGCCACTTAGATCGAAGTTATAGAAGCCTCGACCCACTACCGTGCTATATGCGGGATAAATCGTAATACTGAAAAAATATATCTAAATACAACACTTTTCTTTCGTCTAACGCTATAAGAAATATTATTTACGTATAATATTTGTTAGATATATTTTTATTTATGTTGTTCGGGTCATTAGAAGCATGAGCCAACGTTATTAAGTAGCACACACGAAGAATTCGCGTGTTTATTGTAATTAATAATGTTATATTTATATTCCTTGTACGTTTTACGTGTACGCTGGTGTAACCAAATTTTTATTTACTCCATACTAATATTAAATTAAATGCATCAAAAGTAAACCATTCAATATTATTTAAAAGAAGATGATACTGTGTCATGTTTATTGTAATAAATGTGCTTGCTAGAAACACCAAAAACACTGTCGATCAATCTGACAGTAGTATCGAGAACTGCCTTGGTCAGAAAATGTACAGACGGAAGGACACCATATATCACGTTTTATGTGTGACAAATAGACTCGAGATAGGTGAGATTGCCTTTCGATCCATTCTGACAAATAATGCCAGGTCATTGGCGCGTGACCTTAGCCGCCTTACGTGACGATCACAATTTGCCTACACCTTTATTGACTGCGTACCAAGGATATTATGAATGCTGGAGACGTATGTATCCACTTCTTAGTTTACAAGTTTCAAACAATTCGTGGAGAAGTGGAAAATGTATAATACAGAATAAATAATTTCTATGCCGATGGCAATAAATACGATTGTCACATTTACTTTTTCGAATCGTTTCATAAGTTTTATATAATTTATACATTAATCACGTTTCAGTTTTGTTCCTGCAAAGGCTTATATGGAGCCTGTGACACCACATAATTTCGTTCCACTACAAATATATGACATATTTATATTTTGTAATTTATTCCAAATTAAATTTTTAAATTATATAATAGCTTTTATAAATAAAAATATGTAATTAATTCATATAAAATGCAGTCAAAAATATTGTTGTACATTGTACTGGTTCAAAGTTGTTTGGTAAGTGTGACCTCACATTATACAATGCGGTCGCTAGGCTCACTGAATTACACTATGTGCGTTGTCGCGTTCCATTGTACTATCCGAGCGGTTCTATATGGTATAATATAGGAATCTTTTATTCAAGTGCCCTGGCCCCCGAACATCCCAAGAAAATAACAAAGATGGAGCTGGAGCTTCATTGTACTGAATTCAATAGGGTTTGGATGGATCTATAACATCTATAATGTAACTTAAATATTTTTAATTAAATAAATAAATAAAGCTGTGCTGTTATTATATAATATCAATTAATGTCGTTTATACTAGAAGCTTAAATTTTATGAATATTGCAACAATTAACCAGACATACTCGTATAGCGGGCGAGCTCGTAGGACGCATACTGATGCCTCTTTTTATTTCACTAACAGCTATAGCATTAATAATAGTTTCAGTCAATTGTTTTTGTTATTTCGATCAACATTTATTACCTTATTCGTATGCGGGTCTCAATATAAAAGGTTTGGGAACATTCAATAAAAATTTATTTTATTTAAGAGATATGACCGTTTCGATCTTCTTTGTCTACATAAGTAATACCATTTTATATGTTTCGTGTAAGTAAATCCTAATTATTTGCTATAGACCAACTTAAAGTTAACTGCAATAGATGTAGATACCTTACTGAAATACATTACTATTAGCTTAAAGAAGTTAGGGTTCAACTGTAATTATATCAGATAAGGCCTTTTGTAGTAACTCTCTTTAGTACGAGAAAGTGGAAAGTAATAAATGGTGAACTATTTTACGAACAACTGATAATTGATATCATTTGTTCGTAACTTGAGTAAATTGAGGACATTGGTCCTCAAGAACATTCTGACAGCAAATGTGGCTGGAGAAAGTTTAATGAGCTGTGTTTTACCCTTAACAAAGTTGAGAAGCCATTCTGACGTATTTCTTCAAGTTTAAAATTAAATAACTCTAGTCATGTTCTTATATAAACTGGAATATACTTGAGCTTTAGCTTTAGCTTTTTTGTTATTTTATACTACTATTACTACTCATAATTCATATACTCCCAAATTCCAAAGAAATAAATAAATATTTTGATTATTTTCACCAGCAACTGCTGGTTGTTTATTGGCTGGCAGTTTATTAAAATAATCCCTATTGTGCGCATCTTATGCAATTAATCGCTATTCAGTGTTAGTTACATAAATATTTCAAAGCATTGTATTAAATTAATATACATTCGTTCATCCCAGTATCGGTAAACATATTACACATCCGCAATGTACATTCGAAAACTTCATTTAGCTCAACATGCGGTTGAAATTAATAAAAACCCAAATTGAATGCACACACACACACATTTAAATGTTATTTATGTATTTGTCTTTCTATGTTTCTTCCTCTGTGCGAGAAATGAATTTCACAACTAATATTGAACACACATTTTTTTGTAAGAATATATAAATTTCATGAGAATATATTGTAAATATTATTGCCCAATATTCAATGTTTGTATCTAAATAAGGACGTTTAATTAGAAAGTATAACAAATACATGTACATATGCTTTTGTGGCTAATTAATAGTTATATAAGCGTACCATATCACAAAACGTAAAGGTAGGTTAATAAAAAACCTAAGCGGAGCGACTACCTTAATATACGTGAATGGTCAATTAGTGAAAACATTTAGACGGGAATCACAGATATGTAGCTTTTTAAAGTAGCACTCAATGTAGAAATATTCAGGTCTGCACTAATGAACCCGAAGCATAAACACATGCAAAAGTTATTTACATGTAGGCGTGCATATTTTATTTAATAGCTGCAAATTTACTAAAACACGATACAGTGCCGCTATATATTTCACAAAATTTATTCATGAATTCTCAACACTACTCAAACGCGAATGTGCTCGATACACACCGAAAGTTGATTGCAAGTTAAGATATATTTGGCAGTTAACATAAAAATTAATTTCGTTTTTAATAAATTGCAATTTAAACAAAGCCAATGTACGTAGCTTACGAAGCTGAATATTTTCTTTTGTTTCAGCGTAAATACAATATTCCGTATTATTACAAGTCATGTTTTTTTTTTAACATTTCATCATGTCGATGACGTATATGAACTCAATGAGTTTTAAATTTTAATACTGCTATGGAGTGCACTTCAGAGTCCTAATAATTATAATATTTTTTTGGATCTCATTTTATAATACTAGTGCCTCCTATATCATTATCGAATGGAAATAATTGAGTTTGGAACAAAGTTGAAACGATTAATGTGTTGATAAATTAATTAACCTACACAAACATATTTTTTTTCAATTGGAACCGGTAGTTCCTTTATATAAGGAATTAATTAATAATAAAAAATTGTTTAATAAACTCTTTATCTTCTCAATATTAGTATAGATTATAACGATATAGCATATACCTGTGCGCTACTAGAACGAACTGCACTGAGGGTAATAATCCTCAAATTTCAGGCGAAGGATAATATCTTAAGACATTTATGCATTATGTATTTGGAGGAAGTTCTTCGTTGAAAAATCGCTTTCAACATATTCCATGAATTCTTTTAGGGAGCCTCATAAATAAGAAAAGATTTTAAATCCGAATCCGCCAGTTTACCGCGAGATTCTCGTCTAAGTAAAGTTTAAGATTCCACGACAACTATTTTACTGAAAAACGAGAATTCGAAGCGAGTTCTTGAACAAATTACAAGTATCAAAATATTTATAAGATTTACATAAAAAATATTTGGATTATATTTGAATGCCAAGTTATTTATCTTGTGTTTTTTATCTTGTGTTTGAGCTTTCTCAATTAATTTCTTATAAAAAATATTTTCTTTACATGTCCAAATTGCCTTACCAATACCAAATTGTAGACAGAGAATATAGTGCCAACACTCTCTGTATTCTTGAATGGCAGAACTAGCGCCGAATTATGTCTTACCAGATCTTTAAAATGAAAATAATATGTGCCCCGTGTGCGATTTGACCCACAATCTCGTTTACAGTCAGAGGTCGTCCCGCAACACCACATAACAGATCAGTTCAATCGTGGTTCATATTGTTGATGGAAGGATTATATGAAGTAGTTAGAAACTTATCTAAAACATATTCTACATAAATACTTCTTAATATACTTATCTAAAATATAAATATAGTATTAAATATTTTTCAAGTTTTTAGTATATATAACTTTACTATAAAATATAAACAAATATGTTACTAACATCGTATAGAATTATTGTAAAACTTCTTACAACCATTTGCGTCGTCATCTTCTTCGTATTTTAGTATGATGAAACGTCAAGTATCATTAGCTAAATACATATTTAACACTTTAACACTCTTTCAGTATTACATAAAAAATATATAAAAACCTACCGTTTTAATTACTTTAGAGCTACGTAGCATAATATACAATGTACTTACTTACTTATCTATGACTTGACGGTTGTGTAACAGTAAACTGAAACCGGAACTCAAGAGTTGGCCGACTGACTTGAGAAACCAGACTTACCTTACTTAAACACTTGGCACTCAACGCGACAAGTCTTTGTTACATATAATGGGTTTAAATTTGAAACATATTGTTCCTCGTCTAAAATAAATTATGGGTAACATCTTCATCTCTTTGGCTTCTTAACTAGTGTAATTCTTATAAATAAATATAAACAGTTTTCCAAAATTAAAGGCATCATACTCTAAAATTTTTTTTTCAAATTGTGAAAACGATACATCGCTAGCGTTTGTGACTTGTAGAACACGGGAACTGCGGGGGGTTAAAAAAATTATTTACAATACAAAATATATTTAATTTGAATCGTATAATTATTAATAAAGTGAATTTTATATCCTGATATATTTTATTATAGTTATAGAAAAGCTATAGAACTATCATGTACCAGCATTTTTTGGGTGAAACTAAATAAATTATGAATATTGTTTAAAATCATGTCATAAATTTAATTAAATTATAGATGACTAATTAGGCAGATCATAAATTAACCTTGGTAATGTTATCGTCGATGTTCGATCATTAATTTACAATATATCATCATTAGAGACAACTTAACCTTAGGCTTATGTTAATGTGTATATGTATTGCTTGAATTATATAGAAATTCTAGTGACCCGCCCGTGGTTTCATACGCTCGAAATATACGATTATTTAGTAAACTGAAATGCTTCACGTTTTGTCCCTAGTAGAGTAGCCAGAGAGAACAGAGCGCCAAACGGTGTGGTCCCTGGACACCTCTTTTTCTTCGTCCACTTCATTAACCAATTTATACATGTCCTCCGGGAATTCTTCATAATTTTTACGTGACTCCCTCCAGTAGCTTCGACACTGTATTTTGAAGGTAAACTGAGGTTTCCCCTTGTCTTTCTATTCACTAACTTTTTCTTTATATATCTTTTGTACCATTATTTTGTCACTAATTTTCTCGACGTGCCCAAAAAACCTTGCAAAGCACGTTAGTCTTCATTCTCACTGTCATCCTCGCTGGTACCCACCATTCTGTTCTTTTACTGGCAGCAATACGCCTTTCCACATTAATTTCGTATCTTCCATCACATATGAAAAGATTTTTGAACAAGTGCACTTGTCCTAATATCTTTCCATTCTCAAAATATTGTATTTCGTCCTGATAAGCATTTTTTATGACATCCCATCGCAAATATTCTCTGGACTTACTCTAATATGACGGATGAATATAGTATTACGAAAAACTTATATATATATATATATATATATATATATATATATATATATATATATATATATATATATATATATATATATATATATATATATATATAAATACATATTTAACACTTTAACACTCTTTCAGTATTACATAAAAAATATATAAAAACCTACCGTTTTAATTACTTTAGAGCTACGTAGCATAATATACAATGTACTTACTTACTTATCTATGACTTGACGGTTGTGTAACAGTAAACTGAAACCGGAACTCAAGAGTTGGCCGACTGACTTGAGAAACCAGACTTACCTTACTTAAACACTTGGCACTCAACGCGACAAGTCTTTGTTACATATAATGGGTTTAAATTTGAAACATATTGTTCCTCGTCTAAAATAAATTATTGGTAACATCTTCATCTCTTTGGCTTCTTAACTAGTGTAATTCTTATAAATAAATATAAACAGTTTTCCAAAATTAAAGGCATCATACTCTAAATTTTTTTTTTCAAATTGTGAAAACGATATATCGCTAGCGTTTGTGACTTGTAGAACACGGGAACTGCGGGGGGTTAAAAAAATTATTTACAATACAAATATATTTAATTTGAATCGTATAATTATTAATAAAGTGAATTTTATATCCTGTTATATTTTATTATAGTTATAGAAAAGCTATAGAACTATCATGTACCAGCATTTTTTGGGGTAAAATTAAAAAATATGAATATTGTTTAAAATCATGTCATAAATTTAATTAAATTATATAGACTAATTAGGCAGATCATAAATTAACCTTTATAATGTTATCGTCGATGTTCGATCATTAATTCACAATAAATCATCATTAGAGACAACTCAACCTTAGGCTTATGTTAATGTGTATATGTAACGCTTGAATTATATAGAAATTCTAGTGACCTGCCCGTGGTTTCATTCGCTCGAAATATACGATTATTTAGTAAACTGAAATGCTTCACGTTTTGTCCCTAGTAGAGTAGCCAGAGAGAACAGAGCGCCAAACGGTGTGGTCCCTGGACACCTCTTTTTCTTCGTCCACTTCATTAACCAATTTATACATGTCCTCCGGGAGTTCTTCATAACTTTTACGTGACTCCCTCCAGTAGCTTCGACACTGTATTTTGAAGGTAAACTGAGGTTTCCCCTTGTCTTTCTATTCACTAACTTTTTCTTTATATATCTTTTGTACCATTATTTTGTCACTAATTTTCTCGACGTGCCCAAAAAACCTTGCAAAGCACGTTAGTCTTCATTCTCACTGTCATCCTCGCTGGTACCCACCATTCTGTTCTTTTACTGGCAGCAATACGCCTTTCCACATTAATTTCGTATCTTCCATCACATATGAAAAGATTTTGAACAAGTGCGCTTGTCCTAATATCTTTCCATTCTCAAAAATATTGTATTTCGTCCTGATAAGCATTTTTTATGACATCCCATCGCAAATATTCTCTGGACTTACTCTAATATGACGGATGAATATAGTATAAGGAAAAACTTCTATGTAATGTACCAAACGATGTGCGAGCAGACTCTTACCACATCACCACTGAAACACAATATCCACTTTTCATAATTGTAATGTAGCAACGGTCCCTAGGTAAAGTATTGAAATTGTAAAATGCTATATTACAGGGAAGCGATTTAAAGTTTCTAATTTGCATTACTTTTTAGTTAATTATTAGATCTTTATAAAAATTGTATTTACAGTTGTGTTGAGATAAATTTATATCCAAGAAGAATTAGAAGAATGATTCGTTTAATGAATTGAACGAAATATGTGAGTAGCAGTGCCTATCCACTATAGGTAAGTGTTATATTCATCATATAGATATAGGTATCTATATGATGAATATAACACTTTAATATACATATAAAAAAATAAGTTAACATAAACTTATTTTTTATACATTTCAACAGTTTACCGGAGTGCCAAACTCCACACGCATATTTTTTTCCCGTTTACTCTTTTTAAACTCTTCATAAATGCCTTTCGGGAAATCCTAATGCTTATTACGTGACTCTTCCCCAGCTTACTGAGGCCTCCCCTAACTTTCTTGTAACATATGTATATTTACTCATTCTCTCAACATGCCCAAACCATCTCAGCACGATATTTTTCATTCTTACCGTGACCTTCTTACCTCTGCACATCTCTTAATTTAGTATTGGCTCAGCTAAACTGACTTCAAATTTGCTCCCAAGACATCACATCTCCACAGCATTTACCTTTATTTCATTATTCTTCTGTACCTATATCTACGTTTCGAGTGTACGGCCAAACATGCTTTTACGCTGACGTTTCGCCGTCTCATCAATACAACCAAGGCTGGTGCATTGATCCTCCCTTCTACATCGATTCCTTATCTACTAAATATACTTTCTAGATATAAATAAAATGTTCTATTGTGAAAAACTAGTTTAATTGATTATTTTGTAATTGACAACAAAAGTAAATAACTTAATTTTCATATAATCTGCGCACATGATCATTGAAACTTTTTTGTAAAAATATACTTATGATTTTTTTTGTAAAGATTAGATAATGAGTCAGTCAGTATTATTTAAAATAATTGAAATGTAAAATAATATATAAAATATGTAAAATATACAAAATAATCGAAAATAGCACTTTTTACAAAGATTTACATTTAAAAGGTATACAATAGAATAATTATCAGTTACGATAGAAATATATTATTAAATAACCACGTGCATAATCGTAATTGCCACTTTTGTTAGTGCTAGGAATATACAGCCCGCGTTAAACAATCGAATTTACCTAAATAATCTAATTGATATATTACGCGATGCGTGTACAAACAGACAAAAAATATGTATAAATCATACATTCACATTCTATTATTATTTTTACATTTCTCTGCATCATTTTTTCGTAAAAATATTCACACAACTTTTTTACTATTTTATTATAGTATATTTTTACTGTTTTGTTTTAGTATAATATGTAGGTGAGACGACGATAAAAATAAGAGATCATTGTTTCGTACCAACAACATTTTTCATCTAGCGTTTTGGTTTGAATCTTTGAACTTTTACCGAACTTCGCCTTTGTAGCTCCAAAATGATTATTTTGTAATGTAAAGGGAATTTGGACGGAATCAGGAAAGATTTGCAGCGCGAAAGTTTTAAAACTTCGTGAAGATTTATTTGTAGCCATAAGAACATATTTTCGTTTTGCCATTGCTTTCGTTTTAATGTAATTATATAAACTGTCTTTATTTTTTCAATCATATTACTCACCCTAATTACAAAACAGTATTTGCCGATGTAAGTGCAAATATTTGATACTGTTTCTTAAGTAGTTTATATAAACTCGTTTCTTTAAACTGTTTTAATACTCTAATAACTCTTTATAACTAATAAATAATAGTAAAAATCCCTGCAAGCAAATCTTTTGCTGTAAATTATGTTTAAAATGATGTACATAAGAAAAGAGATTTCTACTGGCAGTATATTAGTCCTCGATTGATGAATCACTTCGCTTACTCAAATAATGTCTACTACATTATTTGAGTAAGCGATCAAGACAGGGTTGTTACTAGAATAGCGCCGGGAACAGTTGCTTATCAGTTGCAGAAGAGCAATGGCGAACATGATTGTAGCCGGCGGGGCGACGCTCTGGGCGCCTCTGCTATATTTATGTTCATACATCACTATGTAAATACACGTGCATACAATCGTGACATGTTTGATCATTGGAAAATATTTTCCTTTTGTTTTCCTGTGAACTTTTCGTTCAAAATAAACGAAGGTGAACTGAGCTCTGAGTTATGATCGATATGAGACTATTCAAACAGTTAATGTTTAATAATATTAAAACCTAATTAATACAGGACAAACTAACGAAAATTATTATAATTCAGTAGCATCTCAGAAGGTTAATGGAATTTATATTATACGACGATTAGGCAACATAAAATATGATTGCTATGTAAGATTTATTTCTTTTACTTGTAAACACTTTAATTACGTTTTAAGTGTATTGACATTGGGAACCTATTCACGTTTAATGGGAGCAGTTAACGAAACTCATTTCGTGATTAATAGTAATCTTATCAGCTTCGATTAAGCGCCCTTTCGCTTCAACTTGATCGGTAGGACTAGGGATCGGGAGGTGCAAATTAATTACTCTGATAGCACCTCTCGAATCATTAATTTTTACTTAAACAAAATTAATTGAACAACTCTACAATTCTGTGTTCTTGTTTTGTCTATGTAATAGATAAAAATAAAATTGCTAAGAACATTTTGTATTGAATGTACGCTTCGTTTATTTCTATGAAAGAAAATAATTGTACACCTGATCGCATTCATTTTATCGAAATCCTATTAATACTTTAGACTGGAGAGCTATTTGGTACAAGCGGTGCTTTGCACTATTCAGTTTTTTTTATATAAAGGTTCAAAATTGCTGTGAAAAAAACTACGAATAATCAAAAATACTGTGAAACGAAACGTAAAACATATGACAAATAGACGGACAAAATGGTTCGAATTGTTTAAAACGTGAAAAGTGCTGTCGTAAAATAAAAAGATGGCTTGAATTGGTTATACATGTAAAAGTGTGAATCTCTACAGATAATACATAAAGTGTAGATGCTTTAACGTTTGTATATAAAAAAAAATTATGTTCGGTTTATTTTATCAAAACCGATATTGCTTAAATATGCGGGATGTTTTAATTTTAATTTTATATTTTGGGAGTTTTGTACGATCATTAGATAAATGTCTTGAGAATAATGTATTTTGTATAGTATATTTCATTTCATGTTCAATTCTTACAAAATTTGAACGAACTCAAGTTGACTTTTTATATAATCAGATAGTAGTGACACGGATCCTCCTTAAGTTATCTTTATCCATTATAATATATCTGTACTAATTACCTTATATATTATACCCTAGGAAACTGCTGGTTAGAATTAAAAATATATTTTTATGCTGGATAATCAATTGAGGTCAATCCATCACTTTAACTGTTTCAATCTAACTCTGTAACACTAGTACAGTGGGTGCAGTCATATAAATACTTCCGACTCTTAGAACGTGTCATATATCATACCCTCGTGGTCAATGTACCACGGGTGTGCCCTCACATTTAAAAGCTAGTATATAATAAAATATATCAACAAGTAGTGTCTTTATATGCGTAATAAATGACATATATACACTTAATAACAACAAATGTTGATAATTATTTTGGATAACTAAATTTAAAATGTTATTATAAATAACTTATTCAATAAAAATAAACGCAGTTTAAATAAAGTTGCCATGTTTAGAAACAGTAACAGTAATTTGAATTCAGAGTCATGCTTCTCGGTGTACCAAAAACAAAATACATAAATGTTATTAGCCGCACAACTTTGTAATTATGATATAGTAAAATGCTAGTATAGAAAATGTCTGGGCCCGACGAGTATTATCCGATGCGAGAAAGTGTATTTGACTTTTCTTATTATGAATCTAGTTTATTCTTCTATTAGGAGCTTTTTTACGCTGCCTTACTTTATCTCAAGTACTGCACCCACACAAATTTTTCAAGTGCCTAATTGTAAGTCTTGCATAACATACACCATGGTAATTTCTTTTGCCGTTATGGTGCAGCGGCAACGTCTGACTATAAACGCGACGATGGTGGGCTCGAATCTCACTCAGGAGAATGAACTATTTAATTTCCTCGCTCTAGTAGCAAAACGTTGAGCGTTGAGTTTCGCCAATCGATACGCAATTTCTGGCAAATTGGGCAGAAAGTAAGGTACGGAGTGCTTTAACAAAGTCAAAGTCAAATTTTATTCAAAATAAATAAGTTTTATAAAAAAATTTACCACCAATTCACTTAAATCAAAAGAAACTCAGCGAGATATTTTTTCTCCTTTTTCAAATTGCTAATTTACAATTATTCATTATTGACAATGATACTTTTGAAATACACTGGAGCGAGCATTTCATTCCCAAGGTGTGTTATCATTTATAAAATCAATAATCAAGTAAATTAGCCTTCACAATTCTTTCAAATTGTAATACCTATAGAACATTCTCGGACGTTATCTGGGATCCTATTGTTTTACAATAGGAGTCACGGATTCGATGCAATTGAACTCAATAGGGAACAGGGGCTGTAATTTTAAGCCTATTTCTAGTATAATATTATGTATATCACATTTACAAATTATAAGTTACCTCGGTTTAGCCTGTTATATGCGGAAAAAAGCCTGAAGCTATTTATTTAATAATCTAACACTTTTGCTAAATATTTAACTATGTAACTATTGAAATATCTTTTTATATTCAATGTACAGTTATGTATGTATGTGGAAATATTGACTATGTTTTTACTATTATAGGTTTTTTAATATTAAATATTAATAACTATACCTATATATAATAATACCCATACGGTATTAATATTTTATATTAAAAAACCTATAATAGTAAAAATAAAATTTAAATAATAATTTTTGAGACTAATAAATTGTTATAGCAAAATACCTTTAATATTTTAAAAGCATAAAAGCGAACAAAGAACAATATCCAGCCGATTTTTAAACGAATAATGAATGGAATAGGTATAATGAGACAAAGCGGTGCCAGTGAGATGTAAAATATATATTTTCAAGGTTCAAATTTCTTTTTTATATATTCATTTCTTTGTAAGCTGTGCTCCAAATTATTCAGAAACATTAATTGGTTATTAGGACGTGTTTTTGTGTTTGAAAATGTTTCTCGTTTGCCACAACGGTGGCAAGGCGGGGTTGTAGGGGCGGGCTCGGCGACGCGGCAGCGGCAGTTGGCTCCAGTTCGCTCGACGGTCGCTCGCTTCGCGCGATTTTGTTTATTCAGCGGTGTCTTAATGTGAGGCACTTCGATAATTTTGTTGTGAATTAAAATGAAATAAAGTGAAGTGTTGTGGCTTCAAATAAATATTTTGAAGTGGTATGCGAGTGGTTTGTGCGACAGCTCTTGACACTCAGAGCGCCATGCGGTAAAGCGCCACCGGGTGCTTGCTGCACGCGCGGATATGGTTGACCCCCTGAAAATATTTTGGGTGTTGACAAACAGCACATATCTTGGTACTTAATATACTGCAATTTTTAACATATTCATAAATACAAACCATAGAATAATCATATAGTTATCTTATAATGATATCTATAATATTATATTTCCCATGATTTATGATTTTTGTGATTTCAAAACTATTGATATTTTTTATCTTATTAAGTATAGTTAATTATTTGTAGTTCTACAAAGTAATCTTACCGTTTTTTAATTTTTTATTGGAACGGAAATACTGAACCGTTCTTTATTAACTCAATCGTGTGCAAATACTTGTTATGTAAATGTTTTTTTTTTTTTTATGAGGATACGATATTTATATTTTCTTCATGCTTATATGTCTATGTTACAACTTACAACTCCATGAAACTCAAACATTTTAATTTGATTTTTGCGTTGCTCACTTAAAAGCTACTTTGTGAAGAGGTCTGAATTTAATTCAAGAGCCCATTGCTCCAAAAACCCGTCTTCATTTTTACTATTGTGATGTGCCCCTTGTACAAGAATATTCGCTTAGAGAAAAATGAATATATTGTGTTGGCTTAGAGCATATTTTAACCTTTATTTAAAAATATTGTATTTATAATGATGAACAATTTATAAAAGAAATCATTTCTGACAAACGTTTTACTCTTAAAGATCACCTAGTAACAAATCTGTAAAACCATTTTGGAGATACTGAATGTTCAGTATAGGCACCTAATTGGTGACTTTATACGTCGTCTCACGTCCATCTTCGTCCATACTCGGCCATCGTGTATAGTCAGAGTCTGTTTAACTGCTCAACAATGACATTAACACGAAAATTAATTCATAAAATCTTCACGTAAAAGAGGAGAATGCCTAGGGACAGGTTGCTTAGCAAGTAAGTACACTGCGAATAGTGTGGCTAGATCTTGATAGTAGTCTTACTTTATCCTAATATCTGCCACATATTTACTTACTTTATAAATAATATTCAATACGCAACGTCTCAAAAAATTTGGGAAATGAATAACGGAGTATCTTAATACTGGGTCCTCTGCCTATGGTATATATTGTAAAAAGCTTGGAACAATATCATAAAACTATTGAAGAGCTATCGCGTTCTACAACTGTGCTTCAACTTGTTTAGTATAAAATTATTTATAACAACTATTTATTTCTGCTATTTCAGAAATAAAAATAACTTTTTAAATTTTACTCATACCTAAATCATTTCAAAGACGTAATTAGCATTTTTATTGCATCTTACAAGTATGTATATATAGCAAGAATATATATAGCGTAGAGTTCATGCGAACCGTTTTTGAGCATTTCTAAAAAATAAAACCTATTATATTTGAAATTGTGAGTAAATATAGTTAAAGTGATGGATATTTGTCGGTGCACCCGTAGAAATGCAACCAAGTAAATAATACGTATGTATTGAAATTGAATTTTTCTATGAATCCTGGCACATAATATTATGATGTAATACTATTAAAATAAATAATTTTAGAGGTTTCTCATTAGTACCTCATGCATAAGAATTATTTTATGTTGATATATTTTTGCTTGTTTAACAATTACTAGACGCTATTAATATAACATTTGTGACAACAAATGGAGTTCATTTTGCTTTTGGCGGGAAGCGCGAAACGCAGTGTCTTAACACTAAGTTCCCTCTGCTTACCATGCTATATGCGGGATAAAGCGTGAAAACGTGAGATATTCTTTTTCTATTGTACGATGTTTCTGTGGGTATTTTTTTTATATAGGTACTATACTACACATATATTACAAACGTTTTCGTTCACTTCATACGCCTTCATTATAAGTTTCCTAAGTACAATGTGTTGTATGACTGACATAAAGTGTTGTGAGACATGAAATTTATATGGAAAGTATATACCTTGGATATAATTCATTGGCTCACTTAGAACGAGGAACACTGGTCCTTGCACTTACTGCTTGGCAGTAGAAAAAAATACGAAACAATGAAACGACTATGACAAGCAATTCAATAGAATGTCTTGGTGTAATTTGTGCACGTATCCTTTTGAATAAATTATGTTATCAAATTTATTATTTATATTCTATATTATATATATGGGCTTCAGAAACAAATTTACACATTTTATTTGTTGTTAACTTTCTTCTTCTTCTTTTTCTCTTTATATATGGCGTTTCGAGCTTGCCAGTTGAGCACAATTCACTTCGCTAATGTCACGTTGAATAGAAAACAGACAAAGGAGAATGTGCGGTAAAAAGGAGATAACATTATAGAGATCCATTATACAGTGACAGATAACATTCATAAATAATTTTAGCGTTCATAAGTCATTCTAGCTCACACGTTGGAATCATGGGTAACGAGGAAGCTGACAGAGCCGTCAGGCAAAGTATTGATGATGGTATTCCTTATGACTGTTCTCTTTTATATACTGATATTATGATAAAATTGAAGGAAATATGCAAAAATAATTGGCTAGAATATTTTGACGAGCGGTCGCGGCATAAAGGTATATGGTATAAAACAATAGTAAATGAACTTCCTCGTTACCCTTGGTTTAATCACTGTAAAAAGAAAAGGAAAAACATAGTGTCCCTGTTAAAACTTCGCTCCGGACACATTCTATCAAATAAATTTAAATTCATGTTGAATTCATGCATGCATAAATCTAATACAGAGTTATGCTCAGAATGTAACAAAATTGATGATATTTATCATTTGTTATTTGAATGTGCACGAAATGAAGCGCTGCGGCCATGTTGGCTAAAATCATTTAATGTTGGTACTTGTAATAGTGTTCTTGCAGAACCATTGTCAAGTAATGCGAGTGCATTGGCTAAATTGTTGATATAGTTAAGTAATTAGATTATACGGGGGTGACATAGTCAATAGTGTGACTAAAACTCCTTTTCAAATTATAGAATAAAAAAAAAGGTCATTCTAGCATATTTTCATATAAAAATAAAAATAAATCAGCAACCGACCGCAGTAGCCATCTAGTTAGTGAACTTACACTCTGCACATCTACACTTGTAGATATGAAGTAAACTTACAGCAATAAATAGAACTCGCTCATAATCACCAGTACTATACGAGCACTAGCCGGAGCCTTACACTACAACACAGTCTGCAGTAAGAAAACTATTTTTGTAATGTTGCTTACAGTTGCTTATTTTAAAATTGTCTCTCTTGAGTCGTCTAATCTTTGAAATTATTGACGTTGAACTTATTAAAATTAAAAATTAAAAATATTTATTTCAGTATCAACATTTTCTTTAACATGCGAAGTAATGAGACCAACCCAGTAAGTTACTAGTATAGCACTAGTACTTGTGTCAGGAGGCCCCGCTCTTCCATAAAACTTCATACATTTGTGGAAATAAATATCTATACAATACACATCTTATATCTAACCTAACTTAATTTAATTTAATTTAATTATGAAAGATATGGGCAAAAAGAGTATGTTTATTTGTGTGTATGTGTGTGTGTGTGTGATTGTGATTGTGTGTGATTGTGTGTGTGTGTGTTTGTGGTGTGTGTGTGTGTATATTAGTGTACCATTAATGCTTCTATGTCATCGTAGTTTAACGTTAGTAGCCAGGCAGTTAATATTTTTTTGGACTGATAAGAGCTCATAGGATTAATGTTTAAGATTTTATTTATTTTATTATAAAGAAATCTCGACTGATTTGGAAGCTGGTTATTGCCAAATTTAGTTCTTATTATGTATTTGAAAGACAAATAATGGGCAGATTGTACGTGTAGATGAACATAGCTAACTTGTTTTAGATCATAAGAGGTTCTAGTTTGAAATATTTCTCTACCTGTAGAAATAGGAAGGTATCAGGTCGATATTGAAACGTACTTAGTTATTCTGTAACAGAGCACGTAACCTATATTACTTACTCGGCTTGAAAAGAATCCAAAAGAGGCTGACTCAGCTTTCTTGCTTGTAAGAATTACGACAAAATTCAACACTATGCCTGGAAGTCTTAAAAAACCACTTTTCGTTACAAACTTTTCGCAATAAATTAAAAAAAAATATAATTAATGGTTATTACGCGTTACTGATTTTATATATCTATTACCTACCCTTATATTAAAGCCTTACATATTTGCAAGTAGATAGGTATTTATCACCAACTCAGTAAACCACATCACTGACAGCAAAGTACTACATTTCAAGATTGAAACAGACACCTTATTGTAAATTCATACTTAATTTACCAAGATTTACCTTTTAATTAACTTTACTTAACATGAAACGTGAATATTATTAGGTCGAGTGCGCAACAAAGAATGAAAACAGCGCTTATTACATTCAAATAATAACTTTGCTCCTTGCAAATTCTGAATTATGAATTTACTTACCTAATGCAAAAACTACAATTAAAATACTACGCTGGAATTTTACTTTGTAATTACTTACTTATATATTATTTTTAAATTACGAACAGATTTCTTTTAATAAGCATGCGAAAAAATGACAATGTTGGTCAAGTTACATATGTTGATACAACATAAGAGTAAATAAAACCGACCAATGGCAATTCTATAGATTAAGTGATTAAAGTGAAGATGCAGATTTAGGTCTGACAAAGTGTTTGTAATCATTTGTATGGAATTTAATTTCACGAAACTTGTTTAGAAGGAAACACAAAAACAAGTTTCGGACATGTTGGTGACAAGGGTATTTGCTGCCTTCACAACTTTACAAATGTATGCTTTTATATGCCTAAGAGCAATACATGCTTGTATTCAGCAAAAATCATATGATAAAAACCTTTTTTGTATACATACTTAATTCCATATTTGGTTAATAAAATTGATCTCAATTTAGCTATATTAGTATATTAGTAAGAAAATATTATTTCATACTTTAATAAAAATAAATCTATCAGTTTATCAGTAGGTACTAACTAACGTATAGCAGTTATTAAGAAGTTTACCGCAATAATATTTCTTTACGGATTTTAAACACGTAGTTATTTCGAAAGTCCTTTTCATGTTCGTTAACTAGAAGTTACAAAATATCATAGAACCGAGACAATTGTATCTCATTTACTGTCTTTAAAAAATTTGGTTATATGATTATATAACAGACGGTGTAAACATGTGATAGACCTGAAAAAATTATACATAGTAGATATACAGTGCACGTGTGTCGGCTGCTAACGAGACGCTTTGTATTTTTTTTTCAACGGTTGCGTTATTTTCTCCTTTGGGTCTTTTTATATATGGACATGAAAGAAACTATCATTGGAATCAAATATTTTATGGTATTTGTATGCATACAGATGTACCTACATACACGTATATGTACATCTATGTAATTATATTATTAAAGAATATTATTTGAAAGCCAATGCAATTCCAATACAAATTATAATATTATAAAAAAATCCTATACTTAAAAAAATACTTCGTTTATTCTTAACTTAATGACTTTGTTCTATAAAAGGCTACTTGACGAATATTTCATTGTACGTCTAATATGTATTTCTTACATTATTTGCATTAGACAAATTTATCGATTTCAATCATAAAAGCAAAAGATTAATTTATAAGCTCAATAGTGAAAATGTATTTCTTATTTTTTATTTGAAATGCCAAAAACGCTATCGGCCATAATATGACATCATACAATCTAAAAAATAAATGCTATCAGCAAACAAATATGAATACGTCATGTGTGTGTCACTCAAGGTTTAGCGAAACGAGGTGCTTTAAGATATTTCTGATTTTGTATTGTATATGTATTAATTTTGTATACAAGATAAATGGTACAAGAGCTTACTATTTTTATTTGTTTTTTGTTCACTAACTTGACGCATAACCTAAACAAATGTGTAAATATATTAATGTTGAACTATAGTATATATAATTGAACTATAGTAACTATAATATTTATGTTCTTTATGCAATAATAATAATTATAATATTAAATTAGTAGAAGCCATGTTTTTATTTTAAACTTTGTGAAACTATGCTTGCTTAATAATGCTGAATTTCTGTTTATAATTTGTAGTTAGCCTAGTAACTCTTCTAAATAGGTCTACTATTTAAAAGAGTGACGTAGTCTATTATAGTTTTTGAAATAAATAAATTAATAAGTATTTAGTGTTTTAACCAGTTTAATTTTAGATTGTAATTCAATAAATATTCTATCACAAAGCAATATCTTGTAAAGTATGTCAGTGCAATAAGACGCGCACCTGAGGCCAGACAGATTGGCGACACGGCGTCCGCAGCCTCCAGATGAGACAATAACTCAATCTCTAGTAGTGATGTGTCCCAGTAATCGACAGACGGATCACTTTGAAATCCTGAATGTATACTACAGCCATAGAGGAGTAGACAAAGTGATTTCATTACCGTGTATTAAATTTTGATATGTATATCAAACGTCGTATCATAAATGAATATTTTTGTATTCTTCAGCTTTATAGTAGTACTATTATGGAAGAGCAAACAAATATATTATTATTAAAATACACGAATCTTCGCACTTTTGCATGTAAGGAAGCAGATCAAAAGTTTGCCAAACATGGGCAAGGCGTTGGAGCTAAACCCAGAACAATTACTGTAGAGAGTGCTAGTTGGGCTCTTGCCAACTCTGCTACCCTCCGTCTGGTCTATAGACCTTCTCCTTGCAATGGGTGTAAAGAAACTAGTCCTCTATCACCTATTATGTCTTTCTTGCTTATATTTTGATGACACCAATAACATTATGATGTGAATTATGTTTAGTATACGTCGAAATAAATGTCACAGTCAGTAGGTAATTTTGCACACATTTTGAAATGAATTTGAAATACTCGTATTATTAATGTCAGTTATTTAGTTTTTAAACTATATTATTTATAATAATAACATTATTAAGTATTTTTAAAGTGTTAAATACATGTTAATTTCATATAGAAAGGGTATTTTTTATTCTAGTATTTGTATATCCTTTAATTCGCTTCCTAAAAAATTTATTCCTAATATATTCTTCATAAAAGTGATAATAATTCCTAATTTATTATTTGGTGAAACCTAAAGAAAAAAGCACTTGCGAATATATGAGGTGAAATAAAAATTTATTACGACCTCTGCTATCGATAGCTTTCTGATTGAGATCACATTTAGAATATATATTACGCGGAGTGCCTTAGTAACTTCCAGCTAAATTTCTTATTTCATCAGTCTCATGATAATAATCTCGGAGAAAATCTTGGGGTTTCTTTTATTCATTAGAAAACAACTTTTTATATGAAACTCAAAGTTGTTGTATAAACAAGTACATATTTTGAAGGGCTATTAAAATATATGAAAGTAGCAAGTTAAGTCTACATTTGTGAACTATGTGTTTAATGATTCTTAAGAATTTTAATACCAATAAATAATATATCTTTTTAATAAATTTAATTTGACATTGTAATACGTTAGTACGAGTCTCGTATATACATTTTTATTTATAGATTTTTGAATACATATAATAAATGAAAACAGATCACTAGAAGTACAGGACTAACTTTTTAAGCTTTACACACAAACTTCTGCTCTGAAACTTGGAATTTCAACACAAAATTAGATTCCAACCAACTAAGTGGTTAGTACGAAATTAACATGAATCTTATTAATAATAATATTTTCTTTATTAATTAAGTAATTGATAAACTTGATACAATTTATCACTGTCTTCTTGGTACACATCTTACAGCATCCCATACATATTGCATATAGGTATATAACTTTAAGTCATTATAAAAAAAATACTACTACTAAAATAAATATTACTAATAAATAAGAGCTAGTTTTATCCTTAAAATCTCATAAAACGTATCGTCTATAAGTATTATTGTTTGGTGAACTTAGTAAAAAATAGAATATGAGATAATAATTTTATAATAAAAACATACAATAGAAATAAAGATTATTCTCGGCTATTATATCGATCGATTTCGTTACTATTCTTATTCATCTTACACATGATTGTAAGTTTCAAGAGAAAGAGTTGAAGTTATAACACAAGTGCTTTCGAAGTTGCCTAATCATAGCATATTTTTAAAGAGCCAGCGGAATTGGCAAATGACCAGTTTTACACAAACCAACCGGTATTCAACTTCTGCAACTCATTAGTTTCCAAGTAACGCTTTAACTTACAATGGGTAAATTTTCTAGAAATTGCAATTATTATAAAAGCTTTGAAAATATGGAGTACAGTTTGCCAGATTGTTGGATATTGTCTTTTTTTTTAAATTTAACAATAACTTGTTTTTCCAACATATACGTAAATGTTAGACCTTTGAATGGAATCAATGACCTTCAATAATGCTTATAAGTACATCTATATGTCTTCAATAACTGAATAAAATCTGCGATGAAATGAAAGTGTGGTTATACTACCAAGTCAAACACGCGAAATTAGTTTTTTCTTGAGTTGGCACGAGAATATGCCTTAAGAGTTATGCTATGATCTCAAGGCCGAGAAAAATATATTTCTGGAACATAAGAATCCTGGCTTATTATTATGTTTGTTTATAATATAGGAACACATATTGATTCATTAAATTACGAAAACATTTTAGTGGCATCTAGTTTTAGCCACCACCAGCATATACTTAGCTGTCTCTACTGCCTTCTTAGCTAGGTAGCTTTACCATATCTTACTAAATTACTTTGATCTGGAAGAATCAATAGCAACGTATTGAAATAAAGTTTTAATATTACTGGAGACACTGTACATTGACATGTACATTATTTGTAAAGCGATCACTAAAAACGAATTTCGAAAAAGATTGTATTGACTGTGAGAAAATATCTCATGGGAAAATCAAAAATATAAATATTTAAAAAAAATAAACCTACGTACATACGTACAGTTTTATATTTATTTTTTCCACACTTAACTTATGTAACATCCAACTGAAATATACATGTATCGAAACAACAATGTGCCCGATTATGTAATCTAATTTTAACATCTTGTCGCCATGAAAATTTGTTTTTATCTGTAAAAATTTTTACGTTACTCAAGTATTAAATTTCACATTTTTCATTAATTTTACCATTATTAAAATTTCCAAATTAATTTTATATAAACATATTATTACTACTTTAATAAATTTTATGACGCTTTGGTAGGTTTACTGTCCTGATCAAAAATTCCCTTCATTCCATACGATTATATATTTTCTTTTCAACAAATTGCTCAACTGTATGTAATATGTAATTTTTATCTTATGAAAATCATATTTTTAAATTTTGATGTTAAATTTAAAAAATACAGAATTTATTACTCTTAATGTTTTTGTTTTGCACCTATATATTATGTGCACGCTCTATAACGGCTTTTAACTTTGTGTATTTCATTTGCCCACGTTAAGTCAATTATTTAGCATCCCATCGCTGCAAGACTACAACGTAATTCAATACTCTTCCAACATTACTCTATTTGCCCCTAGAATCCGGTTCAAATAATCTATTATCAACAACGTTGTATTAATTGCTAACATTTTCTTATAATTAAAATTAGTTTAAATATTTAACTTTATAATTCGTTTATATTAAAAAAAATTTTAAATTATTCATTTTATTTGTATAAATTATCAACCACATACTGCATACACTGCTATAGCCATCCTCACGCAGATCAAGTTGACATTTGTTGTTTTTTCTATAGTTATTTTGTAAGTCAAAACTACTACTAGACAAAAGTCTATTTTGTAACTAGGATTACAATTTTAATATTACTTTGTTATATTTCCTTTGATCTGTAACTTGTATATAATAAAAACTTACCTCATTGAAAATAGATACTAAAATGTATTAATCTTGTTACTTCTACTACATTTATATCCTGAACCTAACCCAAATTACTGACTTTAATCACATGAGTAAATATCTTGCAGAGATAAAGCTTCTAAGGAGCGCACAAAATTTATACCTATTTGGTTAGCATTCTCACGTGAAATAAATAAACGCTAGCTGTCGTATTACGTTGTTGTTTACCAAAACAATATTATTTTCGTAATTATTTACTTTTAGAAACTATCTGTATTTTAGTTACAATAGATTCATTTATTTTTTTGTTAATGTAATTATATGTGCTGCTTTTTAAGTGTGAAAATTTAAATTAGTTAAAAAATCTCAGCCTTAGACCAACGTATATGTACCGTACACCATATATCGTAATATGTTTTTATATATTATATTTAAATATTGAATTATATATTTTTCAGCTTCATATTATGTCCCAGCATATAGCAGGTTAGGCAGTATTCTGGTTTGACTGTATATCTATTTATCTATCAGTCTGTCAAAATGTCATAATCTATTATATATTACATCTACACAATATTTCTTAGAAAGTGAACGACGGAAACCATAATGTCATTATATTTTATTGCAAAAGCTATCGAAATATGTCTGGGAAACGTGTTTATGACCTGCGTACATTAGCATTGTACTCAATACTCTTTTTATGTACATACCTTGGCACGGCTCCAAATAAAGTGTGTTTACAACTTAATGCGTTCTTATTTATTCAACGGAAGTAATGCTCGGATACTTAATACCTCTCTCTTATTCATTATTTATTCTGAAAAAAATATTAAATCTGTATTAATTTATGCGTAGACCAATTTATAAGAAAATTTTAAACATAAAATCGTTGTAGCTTTTAGAGATACCATAAAAATTTCTAAAACTAATATTCCTTTTAATTTAATCTTCTGAACTTGATATTTTTAAATATTTTTAAAAATTTTATATCGAAATCCTTTAATTAATATTGGTGGCCACTGTGGCGTACTTAAAAACTTCCGACTATAAATGCGACAGTAATCGATTTCATTCCCACTTGAAGAAATTATTTTTTTACGTTTCACCGCAATGATGAAATAAAATTTGATTATGATACCTGGTATTCCAGCGGAAAGCGGAGAACGGCTAGTGAATAAGCCTACGAGCTTATTATATTTTTATATAATAAAATTTCTCTGTAACAATCGATCTACATATAGTGAGCTAATACAGTTAGGTCGCAAGTTTAGAAACAACCCTCATAAATATGTCTTTTTGGAGGCAAAGGGCACTGTCACGTATCTGTTAGAATTTCATTTAAAGTACTCGAACGACCTTTAGCATTGGTTGATCGAAAATATAAATTATTGTTAGTTAAAATATGAATGTTTTTATTTGACATTTTATGCAATGTTTTATTGAGTAATCAATCGTCAAATCTCATCTAATGATGAAATAAAAGATAATGTAGAAACATTATGGTCCAGGTGGCTACCGTTATGGATAGCTAGCTAGATATAGCTTACCAAGGTTTCGTACTTATCACAAGCACCAATAATACATAATTTGCTAGTGTCATGTTGGCTTTCATGATAAAGCCATCGTAAATCAGCCCTTGAATAAAATATAAAATGAAAACTGGAAAAATATAATTATGGCATATTTTTTTGATTTGAGACTGTTTCAGTCGTCTTTTACTTTAAATGTGTAAATGTCAGCTATACAGTTTTAATTCAACTAACTCTCGAACTCGGTAAAACAAAGGAACGAAAGACATTGCCGCCTTAATCTTATTTCCCACTTCGTCAGCTACTTTTACAATCAATACCTATATATTTAAGTAAGTAAAAAGATTAAATGCATCTACAAGCTCTTATAAGCTTACTAATTGTTTAAAAATACTTGTTTATAATACATTATTTTACAATTAAGGTATGTCTGTAAAATACTCTTTATATTCGCACTTCTTTCATGTCCATTTTCCATTTGAATTCGAGACTTTGCGTGTAGAGTGGTGGAACTCATCATTGCGTGGTCTCCCAGAGTAAATGAAAATTATTCATTTACTCGGATGGGGATCGACCCCACACCTGAAACATTTTCATTCAAACAGTTCCACTGCACCACAATGGTCTCAAATATCTAAAATGATAATGACAATGATAAAAAAAACACTTTATAAATGGTTATATATATATGGTAGCTGTTACAAATAAAAAATTTATTATGCGAACGAAAAGTCATTGGTAATGTTTCATTCGTGTCATATCGAAATATATATGAGTTCGAAAAGTATCAAGAACAGCTGACGACCATAATGGAATATATATTCCTTATTAATTTAAATACAGGAATCATATAAATTGTTCATCAATACAATATTTTTTAAATGTTTATTGTTGATCGTTACAACTCAAGCCACGTTTTGTAGGATTTTTTTATTACTACACATCTGAAATGCTTTAATACGCACGTACGTACTTAAAATAAGTATTTTTAATAAAGTAAAATATTTGCCCAATACAATCTCTCTGCACTTCTAGATTAGAATCTTGTAGTATATTTATGTATGAAGTATTTGAATCTGAATGTTAGTGTAAGATAACTTTTGGCAACCCTAATTGTGTGCTGCTTGTTACAATTGCCATGCAAATCTAGTTAATTTAGCATTTAGTACTGACTGTATGAAATGAGATGTGCCGTAATGAACATATTGTTTGACGCTGTATTTACATGATAGAATGAAATTTAGTATTTGTGTAGATCATTCCTCTGCACATTGTTCCAGCCAGCATCTAATAAAGAATTTCATTATCGACATTAACTCATGGCGCCACAGAATGCGCAATAAAAATTTACCATCCGAGTGTAATTAAACATTTCAATCAAATAACAATAGGAAATAGAATTATATTCTAGGAAAACATCTTAACATTTATGGACATACTAAATATATTATTAAAGACCTCTTTTATTATGAGTATTGATAATACTATTTACAATGAAATCGAAATGAAGTTTAATATTTATTAGCTTCAATCTACATACCGCTAATATCAGAGTAGGAGTAGGCGAAGGAACCTAGTATTAAGACATTCCGTTTCTCACTTTGTGCCTTTCGAAATTGTGTGTGACTGGCGGAACTCAACGTCGCGAATATGTATATATAAAAAATAGTTAAATTATCGATAAAATTTCAATATATCTATAAAACATGAAACAATGACGACTTCTGGAATTATATAATTATTAGTAATCGTCAATGGAATCGTCGAAAAAAGTATATTATCCCCCATTTCAAACATGCTTATATGGCAGTTATGCAGATACGGAGGCTTTTTAAAAAGATTTTTCTTTATTAACTAATTTGCACATATGTTCGTCTACAATGTTATTTGTGACATTGGCTCGTTTCATTCGTGTATGCTTTACAGTTGTAGAAAAAACTGTTGTTACAGACCAAGGACGAACAGTTATACTCATGATTTATTTACGAACATCGACAAACTTTTATAACAAATTTATTTTTTGGGACATGTTCTTCATAAACTACCTAAAAGTGACTGTTATATTATTACGTCACTTTCCATGGGTCTTCCTAATACATATAATATTTAGTAAGAAAAAAAAAATCGTTTAAATTAAAATTTACCACGATCAACGTATATTTGGACAATTTAATTTTTTATTATTTTTTTTTCTCAATCATTTCTATGTGACTTTAATTATTGAAACAATTTTCTATGTTAAATTCAAAGGTCGTAACACTGATCTAATTTACACAATACTCATAAATTTTTCCTTGTGTGGATGGAAGGCCTGGTTTATGTTCTTCCCATGTGGTTTAGAGGACGGCAACAGCGGCTCAAAGTAACTATACGTCTGCTAATAAACCCACCGGACATTTCAACAAACGGTCCTAATTTATCTTTGCTCAAGCGAACCTCAAACGAAGGCAATTTCCCTTTAGGTTTCTTTTACATACATTTCTGTGACACAGATTAAGACGCGTTTGAAGTATACAGTGAAATTTCTTTAACTACTGCCGAAACCAGACAGATTGGCTATAACCACAATTGTACGTCCTGTAAAGCTTAAATTAAATATTTTCTAAAAACCACTTACCTAGCTAAATAATGACTAAACTAATTTATATTTTTATATTTTTTTCTTAAGTAGTTCAGTGTACTATAGTAAAAATTATACCACTTTAGTATATGAGATTATAACTATATTAATAGATAGAGGACGGTCGTGGCGCAGAGGCACAGCGTCTGCCTTTAAACGCGACGGTTTATGGGTTCGATTCCGACTCGAAGAGAATGAATTGTTTTCATTTTCTTCGCTCTGGCAACAAGGCAAACCGCGGCGTTGAGTTCCGCTACTCAACACGCAATGCCTCGAAAGGCGGAATGTGGGGAACGGAGTGCCTTTACAGTAGGTTCCTTTTACCTACGATTCCCTCTGCCTACCCTGCTATGAGCGAGATACAGCGTGAGGCTTAAAAAAAATTGATTAAAATATGCCATTTAAAAACATACATAATGTATCGTCACTTTTCATTATTAAACAGGATGGCACATATTATAATCGCATTTTAAACCTCAATGATGATTTACATTTGACCAGTGGAATCTTTTACACTGGATCAAGCCCTTATATCCTTATAACAATATATTTAAATCAACACTAAAATAGTAAGAATAGTTTTCCTTTTTTTATTAAATGCGAAATTTTATTACGCGTAGACACTTAAATTATTGACTATAACAGTACAGTCAGTAATTTAAGTGTCATACAGACGTCACTTGATTTTTCTCTAACAATGGTATACTTCTAGATGTATTCAATTTTTTTGAAATCAATACAAGTCATACCATATTTTTTATTTAATACAAGAATTCATTTAATTGGAAAATATTTTTGGTCTGTATTTGCTGCTTTTTGTAACAATCTACAATAAAATGAAATTTACTGTCTTGATTATGTAACCTACTTTTTATTATATTTTATATATTAACAAGCTATGAAAACCATAATATTGAATTGGTGTTGTTATTATAAAGGCTATATTGTAACATTTAAAAAAAATAAGATCTATAATTATAATAAACTATTTATCATAGTACCTAATTATTACGTAAAATGGATTGTATTATTGTTTCGTCTTTATCAGTGCTATGTCAGGCATATTGAAATGTTATGTAAATACAAAAGTAAATATTACTTTGTAACATATTACCGGAAATTGTTATTTTGCTATTAATAGCACTTTAATTATTCACCAAGTATGCCTTGTATGAATAATCTTTATAGAAAAGATAAGCTATATACTATATTAATTTATTATTATTCTTTCCAGTGACCAAATTCATCCGCATCGGAATAGCAGACAAAAATGACAACCCGCCGTATTTCGACAAGGAGCTGTACGAGGCGGAAGTCGACGAAAATGAAGACATTCAACACACCGTTCTTACGGTTACCGCCAAAGATCACGACGAATGTACGTATCTAGCTATAAGTGTCGTTATTTTTCACATTTATATTATGGGATTCTAGAAAAAATTTAAGTAAACTTATAATGCATAGGCTTAAGGTCACGTTAGGCAAAGGTACTGAAAACGCCCTGTAATTAAATTATACGATTACGTAAATTGAAACTTAATGCCAGTGAATGTGTGCTGAGTGCTCATTAGGCTTGTATAATTTATCATTTCTTACGAAGGTAAAGGTTCGTGTTTATTATTCATATTTTTATATAGCTAAAAGGAATTATTTTCTCCTTTCATTTAAAAGTTATGAAAGAGAATAGTCTTGTGTTACTCGTAATGTTTGATTTTTATCACGGATCTCGCGTATATAGTAAGTTAGCTTAGTTCACTCAGTCCAATATTTGGAATTTTCACACTCGATAAATAACAATATATTTATTACGAACGTAATTCCCAAGTTGTAATTTCTCCAATTGAATTTCTTTTAATAATGAGTAAGTCAGTTAATATAACTGAATATAAAAACAAAAATCTTACATTAAGATTAAGCTAACAAATGTACAACTGATTGTTGCATAACACATCCATTAAATCTACCCTGACTTTGTCACAATGCATATGTGTTTGTTCACAAAGGCTAGCCCGACGCTAGTATAGATCTATACAAAATTGCCTAGACCGCTTTGAAGAATAGCTCACCACAAAATGTACTTGTAATATTTGCAGCTAGCTATAGTCCCCGCTTTTGTGCGTGGAATTAATTTACAGATTCTAAAAAAATATTTCAAATATCTTTTTGATTTCTAATTTTATGTACCTATGTTATTATATACCAATTAAGATACCGTGATATAAAAACATTCGTGTTCGAAATCACAAATTTATGTATTTAAATATAAATAATTATACACTGTGTGCAATTAATTTGTTATTATATAAAAAAAATAACTATAATTTATTGTTGTAAGGAGATTTTTCTTGATTTCGGTTATAAAATTTCAAGTGTTCTCGAGCACCGTTTCTAAAATAAAATTTATGGGCAAGTCTAAAATTTCCAGTTAAGTAACTGATATTAAACAGGATGGGAGTACCGTTCAATCTCAACGAAGTGAATTATTGAAAAGCGTCATAAAATGAAGTCATTAAACAGTAAGTTCGAACTAACTTTAAAGGTTGGTTGAGATGTCGTTAGAACTTGTAGTAATAAAAAATCATTGTTATTATACACATTTTAAGCATTACTTGAATAAGTATTTGAACAAACGACATATTAATATTTTGCAAGATTAGGACATGTATAAATAATGCATATATATCAATCACCACAAACACAAAAAATCCTTGAAAAATAACATAATATATATATTTAAAAATTAAATATATATTATATATTTGTATTTTTGACTATATTATATATCATTTTTAAATTATAGGAAATGAGTAAAATAAATATATTTCTTTGATACTTGTTAAAAGTATATAATTATTGAGGTGTATGTCAGTGCTTTATACATAATTTATTTAACTGCAATTTAAGCACACTGACAACCACCTTGTAGGTTTTCTCGCTCGCTGGGATTATATAACTAACCTTTGTATTTTGGAAATGTCTACTTTTTCTTTTCAATTATTTTAAAATTAGTAACAACTATTAATTATGCTATAAAGCACCTTATTTTATACAGACAAAATATTTTTATAAATCTTATTTTCTTTATCAGATTTACTTAAGGTTGACATACATATTATACTAAGAGAATTAGGGTCAAGCTAGTGACTTCCTCGCTCTAAATATATGTCACTAAAACGATATCCGTGACATGGATAAAGTATTTTATGTTTAAAATATACATTTTTCACTATTAAGCCTTGAAATTTTATATTATAAGTTGAATGAATTTAGATTTTGGATCAACATAAACTGTCGACTTAAAGGAATTTTATGGTATGGTTAGTACGTCAAATCTATTGGAATCGTGTAGAATCAATATATGCTATGAATGTCGTTGCCTGAATATTATCAGGCTGGCAGGAAAGCTAGTTTGGCATGTTCCATCAAACAAACTTTGCAATAGCCTAAATAGGTACATGTCCAATCACCTACGCATGCTATATAATAAATTATAATATAAACATGTCAGCTGTGTTTGATCGATACTCATTCCTAAAACATTCGTGCATATGATATTATTTTATTGTATGACAATAAATTCATAGTATGTATACCAAAATTTATGTGAACATATTTCTTCGTTATGATACGGTATGAAAAAAAAAATTTTTACTAACTTTTCAGGTATACTATAATAAATAACTATGTACATTAAATGAACAACAGTTTCAATAGCTTTTCCAAGTTTCTTACAAATACTGAAGTCTTATTTCCTCCTGGGATCTATTCTGAAAGGCATCGACGAAATTGGGGGTATAATAAAATTTTCTGTTACTACCTCGTAAATCTTCCGAGGTCGTTGATATCCGATCGTTTGTTTTCAATAAATGTGTAATGAATTTTGATCAAATTACGTAGTTAGGTACTCGTTATATACATATAGATAATATGTGTATAACGAGATTAACATTATTATTATTTTTATTATTATTAAAGTATTATGTTACAAAATTCATAGTTTATACAAACTTAATATAAATTAGGAAGTAAAAGCACATTATGTACCTATGTGGAGAGCGTTATGTCTTATCCCTTTCTCTTTGCCTTTGATTTTATATATATGTAGTATACAGTTACTAGTTTTTCAAACTCGCAGATAGTCACTTGTAGTCTCTAGTAGCAATCAGCTGCGTAATATCAATACGCCGAAACGACGTAGGATCATGATTGAGTTATGAAAATATATCCACTGATTAGTTACCAAGTTTAAGAGATGTTCGCTACTATGCATTTTTGTACCTTCAATTCTAAAATCCTTTTTAATGTTCTTTTAGAGGTTTCATGTTGTTTTAACTTTTGTATATACTGATAGCAGAGTAATGTCGATTTTTTTTTGTTGTTGTACAAAAATATTATATTTTATTTTTTTATATTAGAAAAGCTTACTAATTATTATTCTACTTTAAAAACAAACAAACAACAAGCTCAAGCTTTTTAAATGGATCCAATATAGTATTAATAAATACAATTGGTTCACTTTTGCACCACTTACAAATAATTGATTACTTTGCATTGCATTAAGATTTTAGATACATAATGGCATGCTGATCTAATGTAATCGCAGCTTAGCATTAAAGACAATTGTATATATAAAAGCTATATATATATATATATATATATATATTATATATATATATATATAATATATATATATATATATATATATATATATAGCAAATATTCCAGTGGAAGTTTATTTTATAATTTTAGTAGGAATTATCTACGAGTTTTTAAAAAGTACTTGCAATGAATGTCGAATACTTCAAGAGACTTATTTCTACCTTCTACGGTATCTACGAATAATGCTTACGTACCATTCTAAGAACTCTTTAAAACTTTTTAATTTTTTAATTCCTTCCTTACAAAGATTTGTGTCTGAAAGGCAATTATAATACTTTGATTTATTCTTTCACAAACCAGCAGCTATAGTAAAATTGAACAAATATTTTTTGCTGTGATAATGTCATGTTTAGAGGTACAGAAGTTATTAGATATTCGGCATTCCTAAAGAAATTATATTTTTTACCCACTTTCGAGATATTGCGTGTAGAGTGGCGGATTTCAACGAAGCGCTTTGTTTTGTCACTAGAGCGCGAAAATGAAAATAATTATTCCCCCGAGTAAGATTCAAACTCAGAAACATCGCGTTTACAGTAAGACGTTATGCCGCTGCGCGACGACGGCTCATCATTGCTTTTTTATTTATCGCTTGTTTAAAAGGCCTGAGCCCTGAAGATAGAATAATGTTATATAATAACCGTGGAGTATTTCTTCATTTCTTTCGTCATAGTCCATAAAATCGCTTAAATTCGCTACGCACGTACGCTATTCTTAATGATAGTCGGTTTTTTTATACAATATATTTCATAAACCACTATCTTAAACTCGTTATACACAAAATTGCAAGTCGGTTATAAAATTATTTTTCAGTAAAAAATTGTACATATTATCAATTAAAAATTATGTTAAATATGACCACAAATAAAAAAATGCTATAATTGCGTTGTTTTGTGGGAGCACATTTCGCTGAGGTCTATTTATTACGTAATAGTGGAATAGCTCTCAAATCCACTTATAATATTAACAATAAAAAAATAAGTAATGCAATTAAAATGTAATTTTTTGCTATATTAATAAAAGAAAAATATAAATGCAATATTTAAAATAAATACGCTTAATAAGCTCTAAAAATCTTACGTATCATAAATTTCTTTACATTATTATACTCGAGTCGAGAATAAATTCGCTTCAAGAGTAACTCCGAACAATAAATCACCATTATAAGCGCAACTTAGTTAACGAGACAGAGAAAAATGTAAATAAATATAAAAGTGGCACAACAGATTTGCAGCATACTTCACTGCCACGTAATGTAATGTATGGCTATTTGTTCTAAATTAAACTGAACAATTTAAACAATGCAAGTAGTGTAAACTTGTTAAACTATTAAACTCTACTCCAAACTTTATAGAAGGCGCTTTAGAGTATGTCACTCGCGTCGTTTAACCGTACTTCTTAGTTCTTATACAACTACTTACATCGTTCGTCTCAGAAAAACTAAAAAAGGGTTATATTTTACGTCACTTTGTTATTGCCAGTAATAAATATTAAATATATAAAACCTTAAAAGTTAATTATTAAATGAACGTTTTGATATTTAAAATGAGATTATTATTCTCTCTCTCTCTCTTTTTGTTATTAGTGAGTAGCGATTTAAAAGTACTAATTAATATAAAAATTTGTTTTAAACGGTACTGTAAAGCTAATAATGTGGGTCTGAACTGGTATATACCCTTTAAATAATTCTTTCTGCTTTTAAGTGTTAAATTGAAACGTCCCATTTAACAAAAGCTGGGTATAACTAGCAATGTCTGTCGAAACAGGTATACTTTGTTTCATGAAACCCGAACACCTGTGAATCTTATTACATTGGTACAAGAACTAGAGTTGCATAGACCGAATACATTGTACATCATTAGGATACGCCATTAAGCTAATGAAATAAGAAAAATATATACGTATATATATATATATATATATATATATATATATATATATATATATATATATATATATATATATATATATATATATATATATATATATATATAATATATATATATATTATATATATATATATATATATATAGTATAGCTCTAAATCGACTGGTCCGATGTTCTTCGTCATTTAAAAAAACGACTGAAAGATAATTGCTGTAATCCAGACTTAGTAGAATGTTTTAAGTAAAAAGAAAAAGGTAAGTCAAACAATTAGTAGGATTCGCTGACAAAACAAGAAAAAGTACCTATTAAAATAATAGCATGTAAAGATTTACAAGAATAATTGTTTTTTTTATCTTCACGCTGTATCCCACACGTAGGTACAGAGAGAACTGTAGGCTCAAGGAACCTAGTTTTAAGACACTCTGTTCCCCGCTTTCTGGTTCTTGAGGCATTGCATGTTGATAAATAATCTTAATCCAAAACTTATAAAATCAATTATATACTAATAATATTAATTAAAGCCTAATATAAAAGTTATAAAAGAGTTTTTAATATAAAAGTTATAAAAGGGATGTGACAGAAAATAAGAATATTTTATACCACAATAAATATGTGTTTCAACAGAAATATAAAATAGATAATATGAAACATCATATTCTTTATTTTATATAACTTTTCTCCGATAACATTTATAAAAGGATCTCCTTTACCAATAAAGTTGTAGAAGCTTTTTATATAATGCTCGTTGGTAAGTAGAGCACACAAAGCTATTGAAAGCATATATATATATGTATAAGCTCTAATATAAGACAATGAGCGAGACAATGTTCACAGTAGCAACTAAGCAACAAAACTAGTCACACGAAACGTCTTGGCCAAAGTAACATGAATGGTTCTGCATACAATACTATTCCACTCCATTATCTAGGTAAAGCGAATAGCGGCGATGAGCATCGATCTATATATATTTATTTATTTGTTAGAGTTTCTACAGTTGCGTATATGTTACATTATAAATCTTATTCGTTTGTTACGTTAACTTATTCGGTCTTTATATTTCCATATAGTTATCCTAGGTGTCCTGTCTGGACTGTCCTGTCTGTCTGTCTGTCTGTAATACTATTAAATAGAAGACGTAAAAATACCTATTGCTCTTAATAAAGAGCTTGCACAAATTTAGAACAATTATTTATACATATAATAGATATACATATACAAAATAGATATTCACTCCAATTATATTATTTCTGTATGTTTAGTTAATGTCTCATAATTTAAGCGGAAAATTGAAAACGGGTCATCGAGACACTTAGACTTTCTCTCTGCCTATCCAGATGAAAAAATATATTAATGCCCGTTAACATACTTTTTACATATAAATAATTTAATTTTAAAATATAAAGTTTTGATGTGTTCTTGATTAACATTATAAACAATATTATTATTAGTTTAACTAGAGTGAAATTTAAAATATACACACTGGCATCTTTAGGAGTTACTCAAGATTACCAATAGTAAACTATTGGTAATTCGACATAGGCGTATCGACATTGGATATTATATTTGCATACGAAAACAAAAATATTAATGAATGAAAAGTAGTATGTCTACTAGTAAATACATTCAACTCTAGGAAATTCGAATAAAAGTGAATACAATAATTCTCGAGAAACATTGTGCGTAGAAAATGCCTTTATGTACATACTGTCTGTATACATGATGAATTTAGGTAACCATTACATTAGCTCATACGGATGTTTGTATGTACATATACTATATATTATCTATTTAATTAATGACCATATTACATAGACTTTATATCAATTGGATATACGAATACGTGCGCCTAATTGAATTAATGAGATTATCTATACGCGTATACTTGGAGAGACTAATTCCAAATCGAGACCACTCATGCGACTCTTCAACGTTAATTGCATCAGAACGACCTGTCGCCCGAGCGGCTGAAGGATTGTCTCGCTAATGCTTTACGACATATGATCAACGCCTGCTTTACCAAAAAGAGCTACTTAATGAAAAATTGGTAATTTTGATGACATTAGTTCACAACTTTCAAATTTTTATCGTTCAAATTTTATTTGGTATCTAATACTAATATTATTTAAAATTTCACTGAAAAAATAAACCATTCGTAAAAATATGCCTTCCAGTTGTTTTTTGTTTGTTACTAATACTTGTTAGTGATCGCGATATGCATACACTACATCTAATACTTTATGTATTTATAACAGGAAAATATAATTTTCTAACGGATTCTCGTAGTGATCTACTTAGATGTTCTTTTTTTCATTTATGGAGCACATAACGTATTCTTATATGCTTATTTTAGAACACTTTAGAATCCTAGTTTTCTATTTTTACTTTAAAAGAATATTTTTTATTGTACCAACACTAGCTACCTACGCTACATATTCATATGCCAATACAAAATAATATAATCTATATCTGAACAGGTACCTTCAGGTCCTTTACGTTTTTTCAAGATCAAATGGGCACTGATTTATTGATGATGTTGGTCAAACGTTCTTTCCAAATTATAAGACCCTTTTCGACCGTACAGTGAGTACGGTCCACCCTATATCGACGACTTAGGTAGGTACCTAAGTGTAGTCAGCAAGAAGTTGGAAATTACAGAGAAATGGTTAGATGCAATCGAATGAAAAACATTGGTTTACACAAATAATTTTATGTTACAATAATTTTAACCATTTTATTTTATCATAGAGCTGCGTTTTCGCTGCTAAATTATTCCACTATTAGGTCATTGAACGATTTCAGTCTTTTAATACATATTTATTGTAATTCGTGTACTGCACCAGCTTATATTAAATATTATATAACTTAACTAAAATTATATATACATTTTATATTAATCTGTTAAATTTAATATATAGTAATATTGTATTATAGCCACATACACGTACTAGCTTATTAAAATATTTAAAGCACTGATTAAGTTATTGATTATAATTAATGTCAAGATAAGCTTGTTTCCACCTGCGTAGTGTCCAAAATACTTTTGATGATGATGATCTTACATTAAAACAAAAAGTCAATGTAGACATTTTTATAAATAAAACCGAGACGTAAAAATACGCATTTTTATTCCGATAGCGTCTGACCATAGGGGCATGGCTAACGTTTTCCGGCTCTAATGAAGGAGACTGATCGTGTTATTTCACCAAGTAAGTGCACAAGACCCTTTGACAGTTGACAAATCAAGTTACAATTTTCTTGCACAGTGTTATCGGCATTCAATCTTATTTTAACTCGTGTACGTGTTATTCTGAGCATTAAGCATTTTCGCTCCCAACTTAAGATTTATACGATTTTAATAGAGTTATTCAGGAAACTTTTGTGATTAACTTATGGATTTAGGGCTATTGCTATTACTTAGAGACTATATTACATTGCCATCTTTGTAGTAGTATCAGCATAGGTATTTAACAGTATAGTACGTTCTATAAATAGATTGTATAGTAATACAATTACGATAATACTCTTTAAAATGTATTAAACTCGGATACCACAAATAGGCATAATCGCGCTTACATTTGGCAACTGGCGCTAAATGCAGATTTAACTCAACCTAATTAGCACATAAATAAGGATTCTATTATACTGATTATAAATACGTTATCATTCAAGAACAATATAAATAAAATATGCACAGGTACAACAGATAATAATTTGCTTTAATTTTAATCTTAATCTCTTGCTCATGTCCCATCTTAAGCTCTCAAACTGAAATAAAATAAAGAAAAATCTGTAAGATAAAACATTCTTATTAAATGAAAAGTAATTTTTAAATAAGTAATTTTTTCATTACATAAGTGACAAAATTACATAACGTGGTACAAAAATGTAAACACGTAATATAAGGAAAGCTATATGATACCCTTTATTATTTACATTATAAAGCTATTAACGTAAATATATGTGAAAAAACCTCATAATGTCAGATCTTGATAATATATTCGCTGAAAAATATTTTGCAGCTTCAATTTTATCACTTTGTAATCTAGGTTCAAATATGGTAAAGCTTAATAGCTTTGCTGAAAAAGCTTGTGGACACATAGAAATAGTTTATCACTCACCTACTAGTATCATCGTGGTTAGCTGGTGTTGAATAACGTCAATTATATGAAAGTTCTAAATTATTCACATTACACTTTCACAGTTTTGCTCACTTGCCAAATGTTCCGCTTATCGACAAGGCTGTGGCAGTCAAGTTGGTCGTATTCAAAGTTAACTAGTACAAGCTACGAGCTCAGTGTGATTTTTGCCTCCCAAATAGCTAATATAAAAACCTTATTCAAAGGAAATTATTAATCAGATTTTTTAATATTTTGTTTTCACTTTAAGTAAATAAACACCGGTTTGATTCAATAGCTCGTTGTTTTATTGTACGGCGAGTAATATGATAGCATACGCAAAATCCGCTCTTTGTTGCATCAGTGATATCGACCTACTGTAAAATTTATTTGTTACAGTATGTAATATTCATTACTTCGCAGTATTTTTGTCGATTATTAGGATATAATCTATACGTATTGATATGTATCATATTGTTATAAATCGTCGTTAAAATAGGCTTTGACTTTTATGTAAAAGAAAATATCGTTTTAGTTCTTTTTTTTATTTAAATCGCCAACACATCGTACAATAACTAACAATACAGTAACAAAACAAAATTATTAAGATATTTATTAATAACAAAGTGCCGAAGCAACAACAAGACGATGACGATTAGCATATGCTAATCGTCACACCTACGATACAAATAATTAAGATATTAAACTTAAAGTTACAATTTCTAAAAAAATGTTTAGAAAATGTATACGTAATTAAAACAACATAATATAGTAAAAAATATTATTTTCTATTAAACAAATATAATTCTATTCTTCAGGACCTTTAAAATTGGATCGCGGAATTTGTGTTTTTTATCATCTACCTTCCTACATAAATAATTAAAAGTTATCATAAGGCGGTTCTAAGGAGAATACTTGCCTAGATTATATAAAGACGTGGTTGAAGTGAAAAGATTAAATTTAAAGTTATTTAGTGTTTTGCTCAGATTGTACTGATAAGGTCGATACCAGAGGATGACCTTTGACCAATAAATTCAATGATGGAACCGTAGTCTTATTAATACTTAATCTGGATTATCCCTAAAGCAATCATACTGGAGACAACAAGGTTATTAGACGAGTCTTACACGCTGTTCGATTTCTGAATAGGTACTTAAGCGACTTTGATATATACTCTATACATATATGTACTCTGGAGACACGAGAAATAGGTAAACGTGTACAAGGCTGGCTGTATTTAATTGATTACCTACCAAATGTCGCTTATCAAATGATAAATAAATAAATTTTTTATTATTGTTTATTATTGTTTATTAAAACATATCTTCAGAGATTTTTTTAATTTTATATATGTCTATTACTGTGTAGACGTAAACTATTTATATTATTTTTGTATTAGGTAATTAATACGAAAAGTAAAGGAAAATTATCAGACTACATGAGATGAAAATTATTATGTCAGTAATACTGGGAATATATTTTCTGAGGATGGAGTACCATATAAATTATAATATTTGTGTCTCAGCACGTATTCATGTCGCGTAGGGAAGTTTCTTGCGAGCAGTTGCAAAAGTATCCCACAAAAGCGGAACGGTGTCGAGTTGCGGCATAAGATGTTCTCATAGCAGTGTGGCATGAATCTTCGGGTCTTTAATTAGTCCCGCCAATATTATGCATGCTTTTATCCCAAAGTTGCAGCTTCTGTTGATATTTATAGATAGTTTATATAATACTCTCAAATAATAACAACTTGCTGTCAGCAAACACATTCTATTGTAAATCCGAGATTATTAACGGTTAGCTGAATTAGTAACTCCTTTATTACTATCCCGAAAATAATATGGAATTCAATTCGTATTTTAATTGTTACAGCAGTAAATCCGGCCATGCCCGCTGCAAATTCAGAGTTTAATAGCCATGGGACAGATTTACATTTTAATGATTAATGCGAGTCCTATATTTATTATTCACGAGGACATAGTTTCTCGCTTCTCGTTTTAATATGCAAAATTTAAATGTTATTTATTTAGTAAGGTAAACATTTCAGATAATATTTTATTGTAGTTTGTAAAATTTATTTAGTAAAGTAAATTGTCACCAATACGCGTGTATGTTGCATCACAATATGCTTCTGACACAAGAGTACTGCTAGAAATAGAATACTTTAAATTAGAAAATGATGCACCAATTGCGTTATAAACGTAATATTAAGTATGTTAAGTATTTTATGAAAGTATGTATATGAAACACAAGTCAACCTATAATTTGTTTGAAGTAAGCTTTCTGGTAACCTTGCGTAATTCAATGTAAATTGCAAAATGTTCATAGAATATAAGACTATATATTTTTATTATAATCAGCTATTAATCAAAGTTTAATGTAGAAAAGAAATTCGAAGAAAGCAACATTGTCATACAATTACCATCACTTCCACCACGTCTTTTCTTCAAGATTTATGTCGTTGCAATAAAATCTCCTCGTTTGAATAAACATCTCTCCCAGCTGTGACAAATTACTGGGGCTTGCCGCCAAAAGCCAACGAACATTAGCCGATATAATTCTTTTCAACAGTGTCGGATGGGTTTAAGTTGCTAATTATTCATATTATGGTCTGAGCTTTCCTGGTGTCCTTTATTTGTTGAAACAATAAAAATAATATCCCTCTTCTTATATTATAATTTAAATTTACAAATTTTAAGATGTAACGAGGGAAATTTTATTTTATCAATCTTTGGCAAGGCAAGAATAATACTTTGAGTATATGTATATCGTCTTTTTCTAAATACCTTTGAAAATACCTATATGACATATTAAGACGATAAAGTACGTCTAACAAAAACTAATTAAACCGAACATCGGTATGTGTAGCCTCCAGGAGTAATACTGGGAGAGGGCGAGGACGGCCGCCGGCAACAGACCGACTGTTAAAAAACAGCTTTAATTAAACCAATGACATCCTTCAACTTGATTTTAATTGAAAGCTCATTGCCGTAAGTTGTGCTCTCTTTATGTGCAGTAATAACGATAATACCTTGCAAGGGAAGGTTTCTTTTGATAAAAGTATTTAGTTATTTACTGTTATTTTTCCGGCGTGAATATTTTCGATATTCGCATTGTTCTTCATTCATTGTTCACTATTTATGCAAAATCCTTTATATATTTTCATACTTGCTATCCGGCCTATCTTTTATAACAGGCTACTGTTATAAAAGATAGGCCGGATAGCAAGTATGAAAATATATAAATATAAATATTATCTTATAATATAAATATTAGCTTTATAATATGCATAAATGCTAATTTATGCATATTATAAAGCTAATATTTATATTATAAGACTAAGAGCTAATTTTAGTAACGATTGAAATTATGACATAATGATGATTGGTAATGTCTGTAATTTTATTATAACATTTTCGAGAAGAAATTGCAAACTAGAAATGAGAAATGAGATGGAAGAATTATATGCATACAAGAGGCGAGGTGTCCATATAACATGATTCCTATCGGATTACCTTCAGTCAATCTGAATATTGAATAGTTAATAATACAACTTAATGCTCAACCCCCGGTGTCTTACGTATCCATATTTAAATTTGGTTCATTCATGAATCAATTCTACAGTTAAAGTTTTTACTCCTGTGTTATTATAATGTCGTCTCGCTCGAAAAAGTGTGTAAAAGTAAGTCGTCAATTAAATCAAGAGTACAGAAATTTTACTATAAGTATGGTAATTAATCTTAGCAATGCATGAAACTTAAGTAAAATAAATAACTTCACGCTTTTTTCTGCACATAAATATAGGGCAGACAGGGGGAACATAGTGTTAAAACACTACGTTCCCCAATTTCCTTTTCCTTTACAAGTAAATAGCATATTTCTTAAACAATATGTCGCTAAACAAATTACTTAAGTGTTCTTTTTTGACTGATTTGAATAAGATGATATTAATGTTCTTTTTTTTAAAAAAAAAAAGCTACCGTATTCAATATCCGTGGAAAGATTTTTGTAAAAAAAATTTATACTCGATTATCTTTGACACCTATATTAGACACTGTTGAAAATAATTATATCGGCTAATGTTTTTTTACTTTGCGAATTTAATTTTGTTGTAGAAAGTAATATTAAATCTATAAAAGTATTTATATAATTTTTTAAAAAGCTTCTTCATATTTCGTAGTTAGTTTTATGTTGTAATTTAAAATAAATTTAGCTAATCAAAAAGTTACAACTATAAGCGTGATAAGCTATTTCACACATACATATACATATATACAAATAAAGTTTACTTAACCTCTCATCTGTCCAGCCTCAAATGACAGTTATATGTTTAATTGTCCATGCTATATACAAAAAAATAAAGTATATATATTGCGATAATTGTATCAATTATTGACTACTATCTTTTACTTGTGCTGCGCCTCCGTGGCCAAGTAGGAATAACGAGAGGTAACTCTGACTTCAGCTTCAGCTTTATAATATTAGTTTAAAATATAAACATGAGTTTTTTTATAATTTTAAAGTAATAGTTTTAAGTGATTCTGGATAACATATAATGATTTGATAATTATTTTCATTTTACCTTAGTACAATATTTACTTGATACAAATTTTATTTTTATTGAACTGCATAAAGAAGGGTAATGTGTTTATTAATCAAACACCTATCGATTTTAATGATGCTTACGATTGCGATCGCGACTTAACAGAACAATAAAAATACCGTTGCATACTTGTTAAGTTCCTAATTTTCCATTAATTTATTTTCACTTTATGTTACGGTTCAGAATATAACAGCTTAAAATTAATTGCTTAAACAACTATTCTCAATAACTTTCATATCTTTGTCATGTACTTATTTAAAATTTTGTTGTTCTGCTTTTATTACGCGGGTATCTTGGTATGAGTGCAGATTGTGAAAATAGAAGTCTGATTTCCAATTAATAATAAGATTGCGAAATTTACCGTCTTATAAATCTTAATAACAGAGCGTATTAAGAAATCCTCACTATAAATAAAGAAATATAAAAAAAAACTAAAACACCTGTTTGTTTATAAATTAATTAAATGAAGAACAACTAAAAGACATCATTTTTACTATAATATAATGTATACTCTATAGTGATGCCTTGTTATGAGTAAAGTAAAACATCCCTTAAACAACTTATTCTTAATTAAAAATGACTCTAGTTTAAAATGTTTCTTTAGAAGAGAACTTCATTATTTCGTAATTCTTGTTTATTTATGTCTTTCTTTCATTTTAACGAAAATCTTTCGTATACAAGTAATTAATATTGACAGTATATGTTTGTGGGTGTGTGCACGCTAATCTCAAAAATGGCTTAACTAATTTTATTAATTTAAAAATATATATTTTATAATTAATAAAGGTTCTATATATTGTTAGCATAATGAAAAAGTTATTGGTTTTCATTGAAACAAGTCGACACGGCCTGTGTAGCACCGGTGGCGGGCGGGGCGCCACGCGTCGGATACGCGGCACTGATATTATTCCGGTCCGGGGACCGCCGATGCATATTCATGCGTTCGATCCACAAACGCGTATTCATTTGCATTCTGATCCGACAAGGGCTTTGCTATCGTTGACCATTATTGTTTCTTTGCTGTAGCTCTCATACTCTTACCAACAAATTAGATGAAGAATAAAACATGGGTAATTTAAGTAGCGTAGCTACCTAACTGATGAAATTTCAAATGTCACATAAGGGAATATATAAAATAGAAATATCTTATAATTTGCTGCTCTGTACACATTTGGCACTCCGCTACCGTGCAGTATTATTCTTAGACTTTTGTCGTGGACTTTTTTCTCTACGTACGATATTACACGGAGTAGTGGGCGACGGCAGGTGAACACCACCCGAACGCTCGTTTGCCTTGTCTCTCTCATAAAAAAGTACATTACTATAAGCTCGTACCATTTTCTATCGAATAACAAGAACGTTTTGGTTTAACAGTACACTAATCACTGTCATACAATACTTTATTCATGACTTTCGGGCGTGCCAATTAAAACAAGGTCACTTCATATGGAGAACACAAGAAAAAAATTGATTGGCAAAATAATTATTAATAAATAGTGATAACCAAACATCTTGTGCGCATTATTACTTACATATTCATGTTTAAAAAAAAGACTACTTAGGAGAATGATCGTAACACAGAGATTATAAAAAGATTCTATCTTGCATCATCTATTAATTTATGTAATAAATAATATATACATACCTAAGTGGTGTTTACCTAAATAATTAAGCCAGAAAATATCAAAGACATTGCGTTGACCAAGTCATTTCGTGCACATGTTGAATATCGGCTCCTTTCGTGTCATTTATTTCGTTATCTATATATCATGTGTAACCACGTATGCTTAGATCACATAAGACCAGCCCATTTCCAATATTACGACACAAGAATTCGTTACTAAAAATTCCATTGGCATTTCGAGGCCCAGACACATATTTTGCAGCAAAATGGGACCACAGTAGAACAAGCAGCAAATAATGAAAAAATTACTTTCGTTAAGGCAATGTATTTTTTATAAAAAACCTAATCTCCGCAATATAATTTTAATAATAAAAATATTAAAACATTTTTTTAAGTGTTACTTCACACTAGCAAATGAAAATAATATATAAATGTGAACGTAGCAGACGTAGCGTCCCAGCCTTTAGCGGTATTCAGGAGAAGCGGTTTTAAACCACGTTACGTTAAAAAATTACAGGATTTTAAAAAGAAATATTTTGAATACTGTGATACCTTATAATTATTAAAAAAAAACCAAAATTATATGTCTAATGCTGAAGTAAGATGCTAAAGAAGTCGGTACTATTTGTAAATGATACTGAAAGTCTCGAATGTACTCAAAATTTGTCTCGCTTATTCCGAAGCCAATATAACTTGAAAGAAACAAAGTTAGATTTTTAATTTAAGTCTTTTGTCTGTATTTGAGAGTGAGAGAGGGAAACCCAAGAATATTACCCTTTATAATAAAATGCCTTTGCCATTCTTTTCGCGCTCATGTACCTACTAGGAATGGAGTCAAATTATGATTTAATAACGAGTGTGGTGCACGAACACTTGGGGTGACGCCGGCAAGAATTTCTAATATCATATTCTCACTGAAATCAGAACCAAAATACGTGACTATTTCCGGAATTGAAGTTTTAGTATCATAAAAGCCAATATCAAACAGTTGTCGGAAAGTTTTTTCGTCCGCAATGCGATGCCAATGCAAACAATAGAATAGGTCAATCGTATTGAATTCTTGTTGTTTGTTGGAACCCTAGAAAGAGATGTTTTGTATTTGTAATATTTTATTTTTAATCAGTTATTGTGATCACAAAATACGCATTATCCATACTAAAAGTCACATAGTTTGCATTGATGGTAAGCCTAATGAAGTATATGCAAAACCGGAAAGTTCTCTAAGTCCCAAGTACGTAAGCGCTAGTTTTTACTTACAATAATAATTTGAACAGATCTTTCTATATATGAGCTGACCTCCAATTAAGTAAGTTAATTCGAGGTTCAAGTTCTCAGGAGATTCTGTTGCCCCCGCTTGGACTTTTATGAGTTCCATATCCTAGTTTTGATCCAAAAGCTCGTATTTCCGCTTCAACAGCTACTTTATCGATCAAGATTATTAATTTTTACTATATTATTTTATATGGATAACTTTTTTCGTCAATGAGATTCTACTAGTCTGATTAAAAATAAATGCTAAAATTTCTGTAAATCATTATGCTTTTATCTTGATTTAATTAAAATGCTGCGCCTAAAGTTTATTATATGGAACAAATAAAAGCTTATATTTTTTTTAAACATCGCATAAAAATAATATTTTATGATAATTTATTATCAGACTGTAGAAATCAAAATAATAAATCAAATTTATTTATTTATAGTATAAGCATGTTTGAGCTTTAAGCATTATATTCCATCATTAACCCTAAAATAATTTATTTATATATATTTAATAAACTCGTTAGAAACTTATCATTGTTTTGAATTTTGCAAGATATCCACATCAGTTGCTTCAACCTCAGCACAATCTTGCTTGGGGTGACGTAGAAACACTACTCCCCAGTATACTTAAGCGTCGGGTACTACATTCAAGAACGTGCTTCGGAAATAACAATTTAATTAACTAGTGAGCTTTAGTAGCTACACAAATTATATAATTATAATCATTATTAACGGCTCTCTACTTGTTGTAATTAATATGAGCGACTAGAAGAGAACTTTGTAGTTATATGGACTACTAATTTTTTTACGTTTATGGTGTACTAAGAAAAAGTGTAAAGTTGAGTTAATCTTATATAAATTTAGATATATAATTCTCACGATAAAACTACCCTACACTTACCAAAGAGCAAACAACATTTAATGTTTCTCAGTAACATAAGAGTTTAAATACAAAGTTTTACATTTCTACCTTTTTAATTTACTATGTTTTATACAATACCTCAACCTTTCTTTACAGTTTACAGATTATATAATTTTCGGATAAAATTGATTATCAAATACTTAAAGAAAACATATAAAAATTTGAACGCAGCGGGATTTGAACCTGCGCCTCATGGAAACCGTCCAAGCGCTCTGACCACTAAGCCCTGCGTTCTGCTGCTGCGTCGAAATTATTATATACATATTACAACTTATTATGTTGTTATGTAGTGAGCTAGGGAGGGGATTTACTTATAATGTAGGGAGATTTTTAGAAATTTCTAGAACCGAAATTACAACAACAGGAAGTAGCGGAAATATATCTTTTTTTTTATTAAATATTTTTGATATTTTTAAGTGTTAATCCACACTAAGGATAGAAAAATATCCTTATATCCCTATTTTAAGTACTTAACTTTAAAAATATCAAAAATATTGAATAAAAAAAATATAATTTTAATCAAAATAATTACAGCAAAAAAATTCAATAAGTAAAAAATAGCACCATACAACAAAAAACCATATTAAACGGTCATATATGAAGTAGCTATGTCGGTAACATTTATTATCACACATGTTGTACAAAGCCAGCGATTATTTAATTTCATTTGAGCAAAGTTTAAATGAACACAGTGGTTAGCTTGGAGATAATTAGTTTTGTGTGTACTATATTTTTATATATCAAAACGTTTTCTACTTTAAAATAAAATATAATTTAATATTTTGTACGTTTTTCTTCTTTTCATATATATTAATTATAAAAAAAAATTAAATAACGTATATTGGAGTAACTTATAGTTGATTTTGGTAATCTTATAGTAATATAAAAATAAAGAATAATGTGCACTCAACTTTAGCAGTGTTACTTAGCACCCCATTAAGGTAGCTAATGGCCAACGTCCAAACCGTTACATTTTTCTTCTAACTTCTACGTGGTTTTTAACAATTTCATTAATAAATTTGTTATGAGTTTTGAGATATTTTACGAAAAGCTTTGTAATATTTAGCACATTTAATATTATATATTATAGCATTATATTCTGTCTTAAAAGAGTATCAAATATTTAATTGAATACAATTTTTAGAACGAGTGAGGGCCGTCGCGGCGCATAGGCGTAGCGTCCGTCTGTAAACGCGACGGTTAGTAGGTTAGATTCCCACTAGGACAGAATGAATTATTTTAATTTTAATTAAATTAATTAAAACAAAGTTTTATTCATGAAATAAAAAATATTAACACCGACTTAGAGTTCCGTAATACCTACTTAGTATTTAACATAAAATAAACGAAACTATATAAGTGAAGCTTATTAACAAACTACTATGAATTTCTTTGAGTGTCGTTTTTGCTTGAAATATAACAGAAACTAATTAATTGGTATCATAACTACACTATGCATTCAGCTCAGTGCTCCCAAAATCCAATACGGGCTTGAGTGTGTTTCAAACTCCATAATGTATTATGTATAGAACGTAATATTGTAATCAAAACTGTATAACTACTAGTGTGATATTAGTTTCAGATATCGCTTATCTTCTACGATGTTATCATGCAATGATCTAGATGTAGCACTGGAAGATTTATGTGTTAACAAGTTGGTACTTGCAACTTCGTTCGTCCACGTGTTAGACATCAAATGTTCCGGATCTTAGATTTTTATGTTTTTGTATACTCATTACGCTGAACAACTTAGAAGCTATTTCCATATTTATTATATCAGTTAAACTACTTGTCTGTACTATAGTTCCACATCGGATACTCCAATTTTTTAAAATCTAGTACCCTATGTAATGCGCAGGTCTTAATCAATATAAAAAAAAATTAAATCTGTCCGTCACTTTTTAAGATATACGTTCGGCTTTTGCTGTTTTTATTTTATTAAAGATATTTTAATAAACAATCTGATATGAAAATCATGCTTATTAAACACAGTAAATAGGGTTCTCCCTGTCACATTGTGTGTCTATTAATTTTTTCTCATATGTATAATTTAAAGTTAAGGCCGTCTGATTGTAAGCGCAATAGTTGGGGATTCGATTCTCACTCGGAGAAATTAATTATGTTCATTCCTCGCTCTGGTAGCAAGACAAAGATTAGCCTGAGTTCCACCACTCAACTCGCAATCCTTCGAAAATTGGAAAAGGCGAGGAACTGTCAACTAGCTACCCTGCTATACACGGAAACTATTATATTATACAATTATTATAAAAAAGTGGACTAAATGTTAGCCAATATGTATGTAAAGCTGAAAATTATTTGTGTCACAGAGATGACAGTCACATTTTCTTATTAAAAATGAGAAGAATAAATGATTTGGCTGATTTAATAATGCTTTGTACGTCATGTTAGAAGTTATAAAAAAGTATTACGTACATTCATTTCAATCAGTGGAGTGACAGCGTTACATACGTTTTACCATCACACAGTACATAATTTTAATATAAATATGAATAAATAAACTATTTTATGTATTGTTTAAAAAATATTTTAAATATATTTACATATTTCTACGTCTTCTTTTAGAATTTGATCATATCTAAATTAAGATGTTATTTGGGTCGATTAGCCAAACAGACACACTACTACTACAGTATTGTAAATATCAAATCATTAGTACTTTATTTCTCATTTGTATTCCAAAAAGGCTCTACAAAATAATAAAATATGGCTTTAACACCCCACTCCCATAATATTTTAATACCCAGGTAGGTACCCTTATTAACTCGACGCCGATATGACGTCAACTTTAATATTACTCGATGCAAAAAAATGAGGACAATTAAAGGTAATCGTATAATAAAGAGACTTCATTCGAAGTGAACTGAATTCACAGTCGATTAAATTCGATCCCATGCTAACTACAATTAATTTAATATTGAAATTAACCATTGATTTTACAACAATGGAACTGCAATACATTGCATACACTCAAACTAGATGTTTTGTATGGCAATATAAAAAATTACAATAAAATACAACAACTAATTACAAATTGAATTGTTGCACAAATATTTTTTTTCTTGTTTATTTTTTTTATTTTAATTTACAAGCCACCCACTCGCGGCTTCGCCTGCTTTAGTAAACAGAATTACGTTGTTTTTCAATTTTCATACTTACGACATCACATTGCACTTCTTCGATTTTATCGTATTTATATATATTAGAATCACTGTGTCTTTTAATAAAATTCGTATACACAATGTATATGATTTTAGCATGAAATATATTCTTGACAAATGTATTTAAAATAATATTAATATTACACTGAAAAACGGTAATTGAACTTAAATAATGGTCATATTAAAAAGAAAGAAAAGTAATAATTTATTCTCCAAAATCTATTATATAATTTAGCTTCACTGGCGAGTAATCGACGTAATTTAATTGCGTTTTTGTTTTTACCTCATTAAACGCCAACATTACCGTGTCGAATTTAATTAATTATATTTAGTAGGTATCAAAGTCATTTGAGTTTATCGGTCTTTAATAATTAAAAAAAATAATGTACCAAAATTAATTATTTCTGTCTAGTAGTTTTAGAGTGATTGGAGGCCAAAAAAGGAAACAGGTAGCTTCTATTATTGATATGCTAACTGAATCATAATTTTTTTTTTTGGTCTGTAATATACGGATTTGACTTTTCTATGCTTTTATTAAAGATATTATAAATTATAATCAACAAAACGTGATCATCTCGCTTATACTATTTAAATATACCAAATGCTTTTTTATCTAACAATGTAGAGCGTCTTGAGTATTCGCGGCTCAAATAGAAACTTACCTGTAATTCACTCGCTATATTATTGGAAATTCCACCTTGCTGGTTTTGTCGATAAAAAGGCTAAAGGAAAATTTACACGCGTAAAGAAATGTAAATTGGTCTATTGAATTTGGAATTAGATATTTCCAAACAACATAAGAACTTGTTTCTTTGAAATGTTATCAGACTTACTATATATATTAGTATAAAGTTTAAATTGTTTACAGAGTTTTAAAAATCTATAGTGTTTTATGCAAATATACGTAATTTATATCTATTAATGTGTCAAGGCCATCAGGGCGTGATGGAACAGCGTCCGACTGACTGTAAGCATGATGATTATCATTATTGATTCGATCCCCACTGTTTTTGTTCTTCTAAAGTAAAGCAGCGTTGAACGCTTGTAATGTCATAAAAGTTGGGCTGAAATTGGGTACATAATGTTTAAAACAATTAATGTTCCCTCTGTGAAGCTGAGGTGTCTCTAAATTAATCATTCGACCTAAAAATATAAATGTTCGGGGAGGTAAAAATTTATCCAGCCTAGCCATATTCCTCATCTATATTTTATTTTAATTTTTTCGAGGCTATAAATTTTATTATCATTCATTAAAAATGTTATTCAATCGCTTTTATATACTAACGTAATTTAAATATGTTTTGTTATACAATATAGTACAATTTGTAGTTTCAATTATGTAAATCTAGGAGAAATTTACGAGTAATATTTTAAATTATATTACACGTACAAAGCTAACAGAGGGATACTGTATGATAATAGAAAATGTACCTACATAGTTTGTTGTGCTTTAACTGTTTTAAACTAATTATATCTTAATTAAAACAAAGTTAACCCTTTTGTTTGGAAGATTATGCCAATACGAAAAATAACTTAAAGCCTAGGTACATTGCCACGGAATAGGGACCTTTCAAGAAATAAAAATAAGTAACTAATGCTGTTTCGAACGCTATTGCGCATGTACATAAGAAAGTTATATAACAAATGCACAGTTTACTAGTGAAAAATTTCCCCAAGAAATCCTTTCATGCAATCTCCAGCATTTATTAAGTAAAGTGTTTAAAATGCAGTTGCAGTGCACTTTATGTAAAAAGCTACAATACTTTTATGTTTGGTCACGTAAACGGTGCAGTTAGAGGGGTTTCCGCGGCGAATAAAAAATGTAACATTGTCATTCAATTTATGAGTAGCGCGTTGTCAGAATAAAATGGTAATAACTTCGCCTTTGTCACGGTGTTAAATAAAATACCTGAAATATTTATTTTATATGAAAGAGTTAAGATTAAAGCGTATTCAATTATTTAATTCTCAATAATAATTTTTTTATATCAAAAATTTGCAAAAAATTACCGTCGTGGTACAGCGCTTAACTATTAACGCGACGATTTTAAGTTCGATTTCCATTCTGGGGAATGGAAATTATTATAATACCTCGCCCTTTCGCCACTCAAAACGCCATGTCTTATAAATAAATTCTAATAAATTTTATTCAATATATAAATCAAAATTAACACTTAAAACCACAATTCAATTTTTATATCTATCTATTTATTTATCTTGATAAAAAATAGACTGTGATGACGATCGCGGTGTGGTGGGATATTGCTTGACTATAATGGTTGTGGGCAGATAGAGAGGTTTTCGCGGCGAATAAAAAGGTTTGATCCCCACACAAGTGAATCAATTATTTTCACTTCCCCTCTTTGGCAAGATGCAGCGTTAAGTTGTGCCACTCACCAAAGCATTCAGTCGAAAATCGGGGAACAGAGTGTCATAGCACTAAGTGCTTTCCGCATTATGCTTTCCCCATATGCAAGGTAAAGCGTCAAGTTCCAAAAAAGTCTATTTATCGCAATATACACAGTATTTACACAAATCATAAGACTACCAGAAGAAATACAAAAAAACAAACAAGTCGAACGTCGACATAACGAATATTAAATTATTACTGGCTGAAGCAATCTAAATGTAATTATTAATGAATTATTATTATTTATAAGGTATTACCTCTCCGACCTATATTCTTGTTTCTATTTCTTATTATTTTATGAGCTTTGTTTTTGAAGTTTGTTTTGCTCATTTCTCTTTTGACTTTTTTTCTTTGATATCCGTTATTGTTTTAGAACTCTATCAATGGGAATACAAAAAAGTATTTATTTTTATTACGTCACTGAATAACGGAATGAGAACAAGCTTATTCATTTTATATAAAATATAAACCGTAATATTAAGAGTATTATTAAATAAATGAAAGATTTTTATTTGTGAATTCTAATGTATATTTTTAGTATATTTAGTATAATGAATGCTATGTCTATTACATAATAACCAGTGTGGCCACTGTGCATCATAAAATTATAATAAATATTTAATATTGATTTCTTTTTAATATTAAATTAATATATTTGCTATACAAAAATAAAAAATACTGGTACTACTTACAATTACAAAAAAAATACTGGTACTACTTACAATTTTAAAAGTTGAAATAAATTACATATTAAGCTTGCAATGCTCTACAAAACAGAATGTTATTATTAAATAAACAAACGTCATGCTCATCACGTTGCCTCTATCTAGTTAAGCTAGTTGCTAATTGAGTGTACCCAATACGCAGAGAGTAAGAAGAATAAGATGGCTCGTACACATGAAATATATAAGAAAACTAGATACCTTGTCACATTTAAATATTATTAATTTATATGCAACAATAATAATAATTGTGACACATTTTATATAAGTCTTATATAAATCCTTTGTAATAAATATTAAATCCTACATCAATTGATTTTTGTTTTCCTCTAAATAACACGGCAAAATCACAGTAAATCATTCAGAGGGATTTCCACAAATATCGTGCTAAAGGGACATGGACAGCGAAATCCATCATTCATATGTGCTGAATTTCATGGACCGACAATGTATTGGTGAGGCAGATAATTCGCGGATGAGCCTATGATTGTTTCCGCAGATTCGAGACTGATAGGCGTGAACGAGGCTAATGCTATATCTCCATTACTCATGTGCAGCAGGAAATTATACATTTCACCTTCCTATGAGTTTAAGGTAGCGTTGCTATTGTATTGACTTATAGTTTAGACTATTGTAGTGACGTTTATTTTCAAATACATATACCTAATATGTAAGAATTGTGTTGCTCAATAGCTAATACCTATAGCTAACCAATAGCGTAGTAATAAAAATAAACGAAATAATAATTAAATTTTACAATTATTTCCCTCTCATGTTTAGTGGGATTATTTAACATTCCTATCTCTTTCAATGAATTTCGTAATTAACAATGAAGTTGATGATTTCAATAGCAAATTTAATTATTAACTTTTATCTGCTTCTGTTGTTACATTCATTTAATTAAACGTTAAAGACATCCTTGTACAGTGTATTGCTATTTATTTAAATCCAAAGTAATTTGAGATAGAGGTGTTATTTACAAAATATAAATATTAATCGAATATTACCTTGTTTGTGTACACGCTTTTACCGACAAAGCTGTGAATTATTCACAAAGCCCGAGTCTTTGCATTTCTTGTTACGCTCCACTCGGTCGGTAAACATACATATATCTCCGATTGCTTATGCTACTTACGTTTCGTTTGAGGTTGGCCTCCAATATGTTAAAAACATTTTTTCACGCTTACACGATACCATCACAAATGCCGCTTTGGCTGTAAAAAAAGTTAAGCCACTATTTAAGCGAGATTAATGATAGTGCAATTCCCTATCCCAATCTCTTACTCTTCTAATCAGTTCAGTATTTTAAATAAATAAATATTAAATAAAATTTATTTATAATCAAAATGACATTTGACACAAGAAAAATTGTTTGTCTGCATTTGAGATTACTTGTGTGTGTGTGTGTGTGTGAGAGAGGGAGGAAGTGTTTGTGTCATCATGGAATATACTATAAAAGGACCTCAGTTTCATAATATTGTGTCTTTTTCAATTTTGAAATTTCTGTAATTTTTTCGATATATATATATAGATATGTTTATTTATCTCGTTATAACTGGGTGTACCGTTTACTAAATTGCATTCATGCAAACTTTGTAAAAAATCGACTCATGAGCTTTTAATATAATTTGGGTGATGCAAAGCGTCCTCATTAAAATCAATGTATTCAGTTGATATTGCAAACGGCGATATCATATAATAGAAAAGAAACATTTCGCTCAGTCTAAAATATTCTTTCTAATAATTTAATCGGACGAGTAAACATGGCAACCTTTTAGTTTCCACTTAAGAGAACAGCTCACTACGTAATTTATGTGCGCACACATAAAACGAGGGGACTTCAGCGTTTCATCAAAATGAAAAGGTAAACTGTCCTAAGGCAAGATGGCACAGTATGGGTAAGAAATGTGGGACATGAATAGATAAAAAGTAATCGCGCGTTGTCAGTAAAAGCTTGTGACGTAATGAGACCCGTACGCTAGCATACCTATAGGTACCGCACGGCTCAATTGCCGATCCGACTTAAAATACGAACTGGCTTTGTCTAGTAATATTTAAGCTCTCTGTATAACAAAACGCTCAAGCTTTTCATGTCTTCTTTGACACTTCTGGCTCGAATTTAAATAGGCCCTCATGCACTATCTCTTGTGACTTGGGTTTTTTACATTTAATTTACTAAAGATAAAATATTTTCGCTTTTCATTACCTAAGTCTACGTTTTTGCTTTTAAACCAGTACTTTGATTAATGGCAGAGGTTTTATATATTATCTTACGAATATATACGAAAGTAATTTAGTAATGCTTAGGTAGGTTTTTTTAGACTACCTTTGTATCTGACATTTAGAATTATCGTTAAAAACCATGATTTTGAGCTTACCTAACATCTAAATTAATAAACATATTCTTTATAATTTAATCAAAAATTATATTACGAATTTAGCTTATATAAAATCCGCTCTACGAGACGAAATTAAAACTTAGCTAAATAATGAGGACAGCGGATGAAATCTAGTCCTAATTAATTGCTTACGTTCACAACAGAAGGATATAAAAATTCTTTTAAAAATTAAAGTCAGCTTACTTCACCCGCCACAAAAAATAAATTAAGCCAATGTGACGGCCAGACCTCACCGAAGTATTTAGATAGCTATTAAAAGTCCACCACGGTACCTTCGGTGGTTAACATGCAGGCCTTGGATTATACGCGCCGTAAACTCTTCCAATTGTGCGTTTCCGTATTAAATTAAGATACTTGGAAAAGGATTTTAAATGTAAACGAAATAAATAATTAATTGAAACTGTTTCGTTTTTACCTTCACAGGCTAGTTTTTACTCGGAGAAAATAATATGCAACTAATATAATTTTTCTTTAAGTTATTATTTTATACTCTTGTTGCAAAGTTTCTTAGTATCTTTTAATATTTTATAACTACATTTTCTAATTAACAGTATTGAAAGTCGTTCTTAAGTTTTAGACGCAATCATATTTTAATAAGTTATGCACAATTTATATTTTTCCACTCTTTAATATTTTATTTTGTATCTATAGTATACAAATATTATAAAGCTGAAAAGATTGTTTTGCTCAACGCACTAATCTCAGAAATTACTGATTTGAAGTGAAGTGCTATTTTTACTATGGTTAAGATTCTTGTTGCTGTTTTTTTTACTTTACAGTAAAGGTTCACCAATGCTTAGTTCTTAGTCACCTCCAGAACCAAGCTCCATTGGCTGATGATGTTTGCCCATAATATTATACACATTGACGAAAATCGATTTATACTGAAGTAAGGATGTGAACACCTGAAAGGGTATGCTTGTGAACTGCGGTCTTAATTAAATGTGTCGAATGTGTGGATGTGACTTGCGGAAGCCGGACACAAGCACTATTCATATAGGTCCTGAACCCGCAGAAAAGTTCAATCAAAGTTCAGTTCGATGTGTAAAATATTTAAATATATATTTTATTGAAATATATTACTACTAATATACACACCAGCTGTAAATAAAAATAACTGAAATGTAAATAAGTACGTAATAAAATAGGCCGTCGTGGCGGATGTCGACGGTTGTGGGTTCCACTCCCAATTGCAGGAATGAATTATTTTCATTTTCTAGCTCTCATAACAAAACAAAACGCGTTCCGTTCCATTCCGCGTTGAGTTCCGCCATTCAACACGCGATTTATCGAGAATTGGGTAGAAAGTGGAAGGGTGGAAAGAAAAAATCCGGCCACTATCGTAGTCGGCAAGTAGTCGGCCATGAGCACCGACTATCCGGCTATTTTTACTGTTTGTTTTTCTCAATAAAATATTATACTTACCTACTTAACAAAATATTAGCTTACTTTGGATGCTCATCAAATCAGCCTATTACTGTCCACTGCTGGACATAGGCCTCCCCTAGGGTGCGCCAGAGATCCCGATCCTCCGCCTTCCGCATCCAGTCAGAGCCGGGCTACCTTTTTTAGGTCGTCGGTCCATCGAGCTGGTGGGCGCCCTACACTCCGTTTGCCAATTCGCGGTCTCCACTCTAGAACTCGTCTGCTCCAACAGCCATCGGTTCTTCGACAGATGTGTCCAGCCCACTGCCACTTCAGCGTACTTATCCTGCGAGCGATGTCGGTAACTCTGGTTCTTTTCCGGATAACCTTGTTTCGGATTTTATCCTTTAAAGAGACTCCGAGCATAGCTCGCTCCATAGCACGTTGGGCCACTTTAAATTTGTGGACTAGACCAACTGTTAGTGTCCACGTTTCGGCACCGTAAGTCATGACAGGTAGGACGCACTGGTTGAAAACTTTCGTCTTCAGACATTGTGGTATAGGTGACGTGAAGATCTGACGCAGCTTGCCAAACGCTGCCCAACCTAACTGTATTCTTCGATCAGCTTCTCTCTCGCAATTGTTCTTACCAATCTGAATAGTCTGCCCTAGGTAGATATATTCACTAACAGCTTCGAGAGAGGAGCCGTCTACGTATATCGGGCCCGGCACGACGTGATTGTTGAACATGACCTTAGTCTTGCTCAAGTTCATACCGAGACCGACACGCCGCGAAGATTCACCCAGGCTTTTCAACATCTCGGCTAGCTGTTCCAGGGACTCTGCTATGATAATAATATCGTCAGCGAGTCTGAGGTGCGTTATGTACTCGCCGTTTATATTGACTCCAAAGCCGGTCCAATCCAGGGTTTTGAAGACATCTTCCAATGCATTGGTGAACAGTTTTGGGGATATAACATCCCCCTGCCTTACTCCCCTGCGAAGTTGGATCGCTTTTGTTTTGCACTTCTGGATTTGAACAGTTGTAGCAGCGGTATATAGACATCTTAGCACCTCAATGTATCTCCAATCGATATGGCATCGCTGCAGTGCGTCCAGAACTGCCCAGGTTTCAATTGAGTCGAAGGCTTTCTCGTAGTCCACAAAAGCCAAACACAGCGGTCGATTGTATTCCTCTGTTTTGGTGCTCTGTTTCCAGTATGGATGTGGTCTACGGTGCTCGGTCGGATCGGTCTGTAGTTCTTCAATAGAGTAAGATCTCCCTATTTGAAGAACAGTACCACGTCACTCTTGCTCCACGATTCCGGGGTCTTCCCATGTTGGATGACGGAATTAAACAGATTTGCTAGCTCTTTTAGTACTGAGGTTCCGCCTGCTTTAAGCAGTTCTGTAGTAATTCCATCACTACCCGGAGCTTTGTTGTTTTTAAGTTGCTCCAAAGCCATCCTAATCTCGCTGAGATAATTGTCTGGGAGCTCCTTAGTGTAATGTCGCATTAGAGGGGCTCGCTGGTCAACAATAGGGTCGCAGGGTTTCCCTGATTTCGACGAATATAATTGCTCGTAAAAGTTCTCAACTTCCTCGAGTATCTCAAGCCTAGAGGTAACGATTCTACCATCCGCTTTTTTGAGTTTCGTCAGATGAGGCTTTCCTAACTTGCGAGCGAAAACTTTCGATCCCCGATTCTGCATGATCGCATCCTGAATGGCGTGTGTATTTGAGCGACGGAAATCGCGTCGCGTCAGCTTTTTAATGGTTAGGTTTAATGCCTTCATCTCCGTTGAAGACGATGGTGGTAGTTCTCTTCTCTTTCTCATTAACTCAAGAGTCTCAGCTGATAGTTTCGGCGCATTATCTCGTCGCTTCGCAGGAAAATATTTAGGCGAAACATCATGCAGCGATTCAACCAAGTCATCGGCTCTCTGGTCGATATTAACGGTGGTTTCCAGTGCGTCAAATCGATTTTGAAGTTCAATCTGGTACATTTCAGAGTTACTAGTAACTTGAAACGTCGTAGGTCGAAGAATAGACCTTATCATTCGCGTCCTCTCAGCTTTCAGGTTGATATTTAAGGTACCTCGTATAAGTCGGTGATCACTCCCGGTATTGAACCTATTGATCACTGAGATATCGCTTTGGATGCTCATTAATATTTATTTATCAACTTCCTTTAACAATTAGTGTCTAACATTACTTCAAAAGAAAACATATTGGTGATGTCAACAATGTTTTTTTTTTTTGGGTACCTTACGTATCCTCTAAGAACAGCTGCTCACTTTAAAGAGAGTTAGCAGGACAATAAATATTTTATTGTTTTTCTTGATGCAAATTTTTGGCAGCATTGCCAAAAAGTTCTTATATCCGGCTTTATCCTTGGAGGTACTCTGAGACCATTTACGCTTCTATCGTTGTCGTCATCTCTCATGGGATTTTTCAATAATTTATCCATTACAAATGATGGGCTTGGCCGATTAGTCGGCTTATTTACAATCGACTAGTCGGCTTTTCGGCTTCTCGGCCGAAGTCATATTCGGCAGTTATCTAGTTATTATGGTAGTTGTTTTAGAAAATAAACTGAGTATCATATCAAAAGCCAGCTTTGAGTAGCAATATTTTTTTCGCCAAAGTCAAAAATCATCACCGAATGCTAACGAAAATGCTTTTTTGGCAAGCAGCAGCAGCATCTTACTTAATTTCTAAATGTAAAATCGCACAGATAGAAACATATTTTACATTCAACATCTAAAGTAATTTGTTGATTAGATAATATAAAAAGTACCAAAAATGTTTAGCAGACACCCGTAGGAATAAAATTCGTGTGGCACTGAATTCTATAAATTAACCAAGCAACAATGACTCGAAAACGTTGAAGCGGAGGAGAACAGAGGATCTTGTCGTTAGGTTATTTGCCTACTCTGTTAGCAGGATAAAGCGGGATAAAGTGTCAAGGTAAAAAAGAAACGCATATGATAATTTTATTAAAAGAATTAAATTTAAATACTTTTATCGAATAGATTAAAATAAGATTAAGATAATATGTCATGTTCATTTTTTCATTCTGTTTAAATGATACAATTATTTATGATGTTGATTAATCCTTCCAACCAGAGCTAATGGGCTATCCATTACTTAGTTTCTATTAAATAAGTAGCTAGCTGCAGTGCCTTTGTACCAAAGCAAGGAAAGAGGACTTCATGCATAATGTATAAGCGTCTCCGCCATTGGCATCTGATCACCCGATACGCGATCCTTGTTTACACAGTATACGCTAATCCAGTTGGAACACAATTTTGTAGTTTTGTAGCAAACTAGGTAACATTTGTTCCTATTAGTACGAGTATATGTACACTTATTATAGTATTATTCTAGCGACCTGGTTGTGGCTTTGCCCGCTTAAGTACTCTGAATTCGATTTTTATTTTTGTATTTAGCTTCACTTGCGAGCAATCGACGTAATTTGAAAGTGTCTTTTTTTATTTTTCCTGCACAAGCTGCATTGACCACCAAGACGAGAACGCTTAATGTTTACGCTTTCAGATATTTTCATGAGAAAAATCACTCACTTTAATATTTATAAGTCAAAGTAATGTGTTTTTTTACGGTAACTGTATGGAACGCCATGATATAAACTTTTTATGTTGTACAATTATGTTGGTCCAGGCGTAATAAATACATTATATTAATTATATTTTGTGTGATTCACGTACAAATAAATAGACAGAGTTGTTTTGTAGCTTTTTTTATCTATATATTAACCGACCCACTTAATATTTGTTTTAAATCTGTCACGTACAGAAATGATTTGTCCATTCTTCTATTGTATATAAAGATCAAAAAAATATGGCAGTTATAAATTAAAATTTTAATCGTTAAATTCTATATGAAATGCCAACAAATATCATACCCATGTAAAGACTAATTAAGTTCTGGTCATACATACCGTGTAATAAAATGGATTTAAACATAATTTAGAATTTATAAATCATAATATGCAACAGCAAATTTTACACTTATCTTTGAACAAGGAATAGGATCATATTAACCGGATAGTTGGAAACGCTAACTAATTAAATTAATTAGTGAATCCGAAACTGACATAGAGTAATAAACTGATAGCCAAATAAAAGCTCTACTGAAAATTCCGCCGAAAATGTAAACTTCTGATTTTGTAAATTATTAATAAAAGCTAGCTAGCTACCCGACTAGCTTACTTTTATCTGTCACTTCGCCTCCGTGGTGAAATGGAAATAAAAAACTAAGTTTTGTATAGAAATAAATAAAACCACAAGTACAGTGGGCTACATTAAAACGATTTACGTGATGCTATAAATCTATATAGCCTTCCTTGATCAGTGGCCTGTTCAACATATTTTTTCAATTCGAACCAGTAGGCTCTTCAGCTATATAGTATTATTTATTTTAGTATTAGTATATTTATATTATTTGGTATACACACTTTATAATAAAATTCAATAACTTTAATATCAGGTCTCTCAAAGAAAAATATTAATTAAGTTCACGTGAAACTATACTTTTAATTAAAGATTGAAAAATATATTTTAAAATTTGACTTTGATTTATGTAACTTTCGACTTTTATAATTGATAATATTTGACTTTGAGATATTTGAAATTACATTTAGTTCATGTAAGTAAAATTACTTACAAAAATTCAATACTAAAACTTCTTTTTTTAAATATTTTTTTTATTTCGATTTCACTGCCAACAACAATTACTTACTAACGAGAAATGTATTAGTTTCATTAAAATTTATTATTAACGTAATAATGTGTTCCATAAAAAAATTTACGTAAAACTCCAGATCAAATCCTCTCAAAACATTTTCATACTAGTTTATCGCTATGTTATAACTTCGGCAAATATTAGTGAAATGTTTTTATATTTATAAATTCCTTTTTTTATTTGTTTCCATGTTTAAATTGCAATACCACATTTTAGTTTAGTCAAGTTTCGTAGTCATGAATTGTAATTTGTGACGCTTCACAAGTCCATACCAACGCAGTTGAGTTATTGTATACGTTATTCATCGCTTATGTAATGTGGAAAAAGCATGTGGTTGTACATTTTTCACTAACAAACTCTTGGCCGTTCTCCAGCGAATTATACCAGGGATCAACAAATAGTGGATTTCATTTTTTAAGGCATTGGTTTTTTTACACTTTCAACTTTTATAGTCCCAAATTATTAGGTTGGAATAAAATCTCATTTTTGTAAAATATTTCTCAAGCTGAAATTTCTGTTTAATTAACGTTGTAAACTAATACACGAGCTCAACAATCGAAAGCTTAGTTGCCCTTATAGGCCGCGTCGATACTTCGTAATGAGCACAAGACAATATTTTATTGTCCGTTTGGAGTAGGATAAATTGTGATAGATTAAAGTCCGACTTCTAAGGATCTCAGTCCAACTCTATTCGTCTTCCAATTAATTCGGTGGGCGAGAAGTGGGGTAGTGCCTTCTTACTCTGCTACAGGCATTTAAACTTTAGTTTCTAGGAAATACTATGTTTGTGTGGAAAAAAACGAAATAGCCTTTTTAACGTTTTTACTCGCCTCATAAAATACACAACGAACATCTGACTCGTATGTTGCATCTTTTTGTTAGAGGAGTCGACAATCACTTTTTAGAAAAGTCTGCGCATTAAAATACTGAATATGTTTTGCAGTCTCTTTCATACAGCAGTAATGATGCTTGATCATACATGATGTAAAGGAACGTCTATTTAAATATTCATTTTTACACAAAGTAAACGAGAGCGCACAAAAATTAATTTCTCTTCGCCGGTAATTAAAAACTTGCCGTCCATTATGAAGATTTTCGGCGGTTATGTTGAATATTTAGAAAATTCCCTTGCGATACATTTGCCTAAAATACATTTGTTACTTCATGTTTATAACTCAGTGACCCTAATAACATAAATTTATACATATATCTCAATTATAATCACTATATACTACACTCCTTTCATTCTAACGGTCTAGATAAGGTTTAGCCGTTCCACATCACGGTTCATAAGTGTAATAATATCGTTACTCTTATAAAATATTTAATATACTTACATACATACAGAAGTACACGGCGGCACGAATATTGTATCGGTATTGAGATGAGGGATTGTTATCGGTTGTGGGCTATGCTAACGCTACGAAATCATTTCACGTTGTATTCGCATATAATAAATGATAAGACCCTAAACATAGATTATCCTCAATTTTAAAATTTAAACATTATTATAAAAATATTGCTTATTTATATTATATCGGCGTAATATTTTTGCTGTGTAATAATATTTTTATTAAAATGTAATAATAAAAAAAAGATAAATTTACGTTATATAACATTAATGTATATAAATATGTACGTAATTATATTGCAAGGTATGTATAATATTAAGTTATATACAATGTTTGAGCTTATTACCACTATCTATTATTACTATTATATTATTGTGCATATTCTAGAAACAATTCTATATATATATATATATATATATATATATATATATATATATATATATATATATATATATATATATATATATATATATATATATATATATATATATATATATATGACGTATGAGATGAAGATAGTTCCTAACATTTAGGATTAGAAACGTTTTGGTTGATAAGAACACACGATAGTAATGGTAAAGAGGTTAGTGGCACATTATTAAAATCAATGCAGCATCATTTTTGTACAATAAATACGGAAACTCTGTAAAAGAAAGAAATGAGAAGATTTTATTATTGAAACAACGCCAACTCCAGGCTATAAATTTCTTTAATCATTTTTTTGTTATAACTACCAGTAAAGAGGAATTATAGATGCGCTGGTCTATATAACGATCTAATCTGTGATTTACCGCGAACCGTCGCGCCGGTCACATTATTGAAAGCTCCGCTCATGGAAAGAAAAAATCTGATATTTTGACATGCACTTTTTAAATGGCAATTCAAATCAGAATCTGGGGCTATTAGCGAGCCTTCACTTCCACGTTATCTTCTATTAAAGCTTGGTTTTGCAAATTCATTGATATTAACCTATAGCAAAGATAGTTACAAAAACTTAACTATATTGAATGATAAATAAAAAAGTAAATGAAAAGAAGAATCCTATTGTTAAGACACTCCGCTTTCCACCTGAATTCGAGACACTTCATATTGAGTGGTGGAACTCGACGAAAAACGTTATCTTTGAAAGAGGGAAACTTACCTGCTGAGCCACAATGGCTTCTTTTTTTATATATTTTGTATGCATTTATACATGTACCTATATAACGTTGTGTTCATATGCTTATTTTGTTGCAATTCGTTTGATTATTATTCTACATCGGTTACAATAAGGAAAACTATGAACTAGTCGATAATGCTTAACAGGCATTTATAGATACACTGTATATAAGAACTTGTAGCAACTCAGGGGACTAACAAAGGGGGCCTCGTCAACCATTAGCCCAGTCATTAAGTTGTCTGCGCATAAGTGAGCACTTAGTCACTCTAAAGAGTATACGATACTGCCCACCCGACATAAAGTATTTAATATCATCGATATCCTTAGCCTTACTAAGGTGAAATTTAATAATTGGAAGTAGCAATAGCTGGTGCATTCATAAATATGTTTAATTATAATGTATTATTTTCGCTAAAATAAATACCTAGTAATTTCTACTTCTATAGAATTGTAGTATCAGTTGTGTAAGTAACTAAAGCGTATTGGCGACAAATCTGGTCACAGCTGTGGATATAACTCTGTAAATACACGACAGTCATACGAAATTTTATACTTCGTAAAGTTGCACTGTAACTTGTTATGTATGTAATACTCAAATGCGGAGGACGGCCCCCTCTATTAGTAGTGGCATAGCGCAGTAGTGTAGCTTTTGATTGTAAATGCGATGATTGTGGGTTCGATTCCTACTCGGGGAGACTGAATTATCTTTATATATCGATAACAAGACTAAGTCCCGCTACTGAATATGTTATGTATCAAAATGCAAAAAGTAATATAATGTCAGTTATATTTATAAAAATGGCCTGGTGTTAAAAAATATAAAACAGAAAAATTTGCTTCTTATCAAATAGAACACATATAATACACAAATGGAAACTTTATAAATATCTAACTAGACTTTATCAAATAAATACACTTTTAAAATGGACTTTCATAAACATCTATCTACATACGAGTATACAGCAACCTAACGATTTCCTCGTTGTTTTTAATAATAATTGTCTGTCAATATTTGATATCACTTTGCTATTATCCCATATCAGAGTAACAAAAAAAGCAGAGGACTAACAAAAGAGGCCTCGTTCGCCATTAACCCGGTCATTAAGCTGGCTGCATAAGAGTGCACTCACTCTGTACAATGAGCACTGTAGTTCATCAATATCGCGAATAGAAAGTGTATAATTGAAAATGAATTAAATTGTATCATTTATGGATTAATACTAATCTAGAATAAGTTTACCAATAAATATAAATGAAATACTTTTAATTAGATATGGATCAAACTCACTGCAATATGCATAACATACATTGAAGGGAATAAGTGTATCAAAAACGTCACAAATTTTCTTAGTAATATATAAGAACAGTACCCTTTTTAAGTTTATTGTAGATACTAAAATAATAACCTATTTATTAAATAACAACCAGTACATTTATAAACAAAGACTACAGGAACTAACAGATTGTTTAAAATGAACTAAATAGATTCCTTTGAATAAAAAATTTATATACTTTATATTAAACTACGCTCGTTGAAAATTAATGTTACGTAAATATGTGTAGTATTTCATGCGGCTCAAATTTAAAGTTTAAAGGTTAACGTTCAAATTTTTTAATTTTTTTGGAAATTACTGTTAAAACATGTTTACCGAATACATTTATATTTTAAGCTTAATGTTGTTATAACATTTATATAGTCAACAAAATTAAAAGCTTTCCTTTTGCCTCGATCTATTATATAATGACATTAAAAGTAAAAGCGTGTACTTTTATCGATGGGCACGTAATATAAGATTCTGTAGCGTAAAGGAAAAATCCACTTTCTCGAGCATTTCTTTATAAAGTAATTAATTGTAAGATTGCGGCTTCGACGATAAACCTACATACTATGCACTCGACATGCACTCGCCGTATTTACTTGAAACTTTTACTAAGTATTATGTAAGATGGATGTAGTCGTATGTGAGTGGGCCTACGTGAAGCGTTTAATGTAGCAATTCAATTGCTACTCATGTTATGGATATCATTAGTTGACCTATAAACATAAATTTTTTGACAACAACAAATTATGATAATTTGAAAATAAAACTTTTGGATATACTCTATTTTCAAATAACATTTTTATATCTAGATAACGAAGATCTACAAAAGTTTTTATACCGAGATATTGCTAACAATGACGGTTACAGTGTATAAATTTAGGTCGTGAGAAATATTATGCAAGAACTTAAAACTCAATTCATTTATTTTGTACTATATATTTCACCAATATTTATCAAAAAATATTTACTAGAAGTACATATTTGGGCAAAAAGTTACGAATGGAGAGATGATTTTCTTATGGTTAGTAGAGTTAAAAATATTGATGGACTATTTTCTGGCATGAGTGTACATACACATATGTACATATTAACTTTGTCTGATTGTTATTAATTATTCATTGCTTTTATATCAGTACCATAAACTTATATCATTGCAACGTTACATTTTCAATTATAAATACGTACTAACTAAACGAATTGCGTACACTTAATAGTATATTACCTTTATTGCACGTCGTGATGTGACGTGTTGCTTCACGATATGAGATTCTCATTAAGCAAAATATGCTTCATTTGAATTTATAGCTACCTATATACAGAAGCAATATAATTAGATTCCTAATGATAAAAACAGAGTTAGTTGAATCTATCATTATTTATATTAAACTAGGAAATTCATTTACTTTTATTGCATTTTATAGTAAGATCAGTCACCTTAGAAAAGCTAAGGTACTGATCTTACTATAATAATTAATTAAGTAATTTTTGTTTAAGTAATCTAGAAATAATTCACTTCTTATTTTAATTTCCAAGGAATGGAACTTCTTGTTCATGAAAATTAAAATCGGCATTTAGAAATAAACATTTTAAAGAAGCTCTCTCCAATACAACGGAAAAATTAAAACAGAACAAACAGTATACAAAGAAATTCAAAAAATGCCAAATTTTTGTACCGACAAAGTTATCAACATTACAAAAAACAGAAATAGATTATTTGATATCTTTACGAGCTGTGTTCACTTTAAGACGTGAAGATGAAATTATATGGTTAGCAAAGCTTAAATACACGAATCGTCGATATTATTCATTATATAAAAATAATATAAGCTTATTGCATAAAAATAATATAAGTAAATACAATGAAATATATCTGGTGCGTAACGAGGCCAAATTTGTCCTTGAAATAGCAGGTTATTTGAGTTTTTGCGTGTATTAAAATATAAACCGAAAACTATCTAAAAATATTCAGAATCCCAAAACCCTCTTGAGTGAATTTGTTGTTCCAAGTTTTTACTGTTTTTCACGTCACAAATATAGAATAGAAAGGAAGATACGAGCTATTCCATCTATAACACATATATTAACATGTTTATTTTTACTTGTAAATCATAAAAATTTATAATATAGTATTTTATATATTTTTTTATTTATTTAAATTAACCACATATACCGTTCCTCCCTCGTCAAGTATAGCTTATATTATTTTAAAAAAAACACAATATTCTTAGTATTGAATTTCATACACACTATGTTAATGGGTAAAACGTGTAAATTTTTAATATTTCCTTAAAACGTTATATTCACTGAGTGCTCCAGTCTGTTAGAGAAATAGCTACGATTTTTCTTACTCGCACGTCGTTTGAAAGTTGAAGCGTGAAGTTCTGATGTTATTGAGAGTTTTATTATACAGACCTAGCTCTAGATTAATTTTAAGTGAAAGTTATTAATAATATAGCTCCGTGTTGTCAAAAATTCACTAAGTTTTACTTGAAATATTACTAAACATCATAATGTTGACAATTTCAAATCACTTCTATATAAATAGATAACGAAATAGTACGTATATTGTCGTTCAAGCACAATAATGTGTTATCGTATATCCAGATGACGTGTTCAGCTCAAGCAATTTTGTTTTGTTGCAGCATCGCGTATTCGATACGAGATCACGAGCGGGAACATAGGCGGCGCATTCGCTGTCAAGAACATGACCGGCGCGATCTACGTGGCGGGTGCGCTCGACTATGAAACTAGGAAACGGGTAAGCTACATCTCTTTAGCTATGACTAAGCTTGTCTCAAAAGCTCTGATATCGGTGGTTCGACTTCAGAAACAGAAACCAATAAATTTGTTTTGAAATATTTCAGGTTTATTGATAATACTAAATATATATTATGGTAAACAATAAAATCATTACTGTCATGTTAAATTAGTAATAGCTATTGTATAAAGTAATTTTACTTTAATTTATATTATATTACATTTTGAAAAACTTAAATTTTTGAAATAAACCAAATCTTAAGAATATTCGTGCTTTTTAAGCAAAATTGCATGTAAACTTTATTTTAAAGTGCAACAAATCGTAACGAACCTATTCATGCACTCATGCTTATTTCTTTACCTGAGTGCAATGCAACATGTGGACGTGTTCTACACGATTTCATGAGATATTGTATCGTGAAAGCAACAAATATTGTCTTCTGACATAGAATTGAATATGCTCGTGCATACAAAATATCACTGTGTGCTACGTACTCGTATATACCATTGTGATTGTTCCGTCCTGTATGCTTTATATATGCTAGATATGAATCTAGCTTGTTCCCTATGTCATTATTAAAATTATATATATTGTTATAGTAATATTTACCAATAATCATAATTCATACTATAAGAATCTTTACAGATTTCAATAATTGTATTTATATACTAATAATACTGGTGAATATTGCAATGCAACAGTGTATAATAAATATTAATTTTCAATAATAGATAATTTTGCTGAACTCACGTCATTCCGACTGAACGTCATAAACAAGACAATATTAAATTAATGAAATATTCTTGTTCCGTATTATAATAACTTCTGTCAGTCTGTTTAAATGAGTAATAGTAAATTGGCTTCAGTAAATCATAGCCTTTACACAGCAACGGCCTGTGGCATGACACTTTGGCCGGAGCTCGATACCATTATTTCAACAAAATGGACCAAGGGCGTAGGTCAGCCGTTTACAAATGACTATCGTCACAGTGCCGCCGTTGGCACTTGCACAAAATTCTCGATACGTATGCAATACCATAACTACCTTTGCTTTGAAGGCAAAAATATAAAATTCAAAAACTTGTATGAATTTTATACGTTTTCCCAGCTATAAAAAATATGTTATATGTGAAATATTCAAATATATATTGAGTTTTACATATATATAATATGTACACGAGTATATGTAACAGAAGTCACATATCGGAATGATATCAGATTTAGACACTTTTCCCTCTTAGTTATTGATAGCAATTAACTATTTTAATATAAAATAACGATATAGCTTAAATCGCTCATAAATAAATATAATATTTGTAATGATTAATACTCTCATAAATATAACTGCATATCAACGGTTTGAAATTGTGGAAACAACAGTTGGCAAGTAAGCCTCTGGAGATTCTGGGGATTTCCGGCTTTGCGATATTGTTGAAATATCATAGATCTTTGTTGTCCCCGAGGAGGACTCATCGAACTTTTCTCGCGATAAATAATTTAATCTTTAATACCTGTATAAGAACGCCGGTGTTACACTGCCGAAGGCTTGGTTGCAAACTTGATTGTTTCATACATCTCTCATGCTATAATCTACTTGTCATATTATACTATAATACTAACGAGATTTTTAAATATTCTATAACTGCTTTATTTAAATAAATAAATAAATTTGTTTGTGTAACAAATGACATTAATTTTCTAATATTTAGTGAAATGTTATTGTTGTATATTTTATTGTAACAGGTTATTAATAAATTCTACTTAAATTTATCTTAAAATATCTCACGACCAGATTTTTAAAACAGTTAATGATATAAACAAATATTAGTCTAAATAACTGACTAACAGGCTTAAATAATAAGCCAACTACATGAAATTAATCACTTTTTGGTCATGTACATAGTAATCTACAACACAATATACGTATCTGTTACAAGTGTAGCCTTAGCTTAAGAAGATGCGTATAACTTGTATAATGTACAACGTAAGGAAATGTGGGCTAGCACATTTAGATTCACATAATCTTATACACTACATAATAACTATAATATTGCATAACTGAAATTCTCATATTTCTGACGTAAAAAGAAATAAATAAGTCATTTATTATTATTAAGTGAAATCCACTTTATTGGACTGAAAATGGACCAATTTCCAAATGGAAATAGCAATACTTTAAATTAGATAATGCGACCGAAATGACTTCTGAAACAAACATCTCTCTTGCTTGGAAATAACGGAGTGACACCGACAGATGACGCCAATAACTTGCTCGGGTCGCAACCACAAATGCCGCCTCTCTATTGTTAAAAGCCAACCCTAGCATTATAAGATTTTATCGTCTTAGTTCATTTGATTTTTTTTTTTGTAAACAGGATATTTTGACTAAAATAAAAATACAGGAATTAGGAGATCTTACTTAATAAACTTCACAAACTTTTAAGGTCGTAATTTGCAGTCAATTTTACTTTGTGTAAACTTTTTAAATAACTTCGTTCATCTTAATTATAATTACTTATCTTCAAAGTCAACGAATTCTTAATTACAGTTGTATATATTTTTACCGTTTCAGAATATTAATATATTTGTTTGTACCAGATCTATTAAAATACAATTTTTTATAATTAGTATTGCAATTAAGTCTAATTTATTTATGTTCATTTGTGGCGAACGACATAGTACGAGTTGAAGTTGGCAGCCTCTGACAATCTTAAGGAAAACTACACAACCGTGGTGATTCACGTGAAGGACGTGAATGATAATCCCCCAGTATTCGAGAGACCAACATATCGAACCCAAATCACCGAAGAAGACGACCGCAATCTTCCCAAGCGAGTGCTACAGGTCCGCTTCGAGGCGATAAAAAGGCCTTATTTGATTCTTAACCCATAGTCACCGCTTTAGCTTCCAAAGGGAACAGCATGGGGTGACATTTGCCGTTTTGTGATTGGATTTAGATTTTTCATTTGCATGGCATGATTACTATTGTGTCGTTTTTTATGTAGTTTTCGTCTTAGTGCTAGTGCTAGTGTTGGTGTGTTTTTGTTTCCATTTTTAGTTTTATTTAACTTATTTTTTTTTATGAAATGATAATTAAAACTTTTAATTCTACCTGCGTTCATGTTTATTTATTTGGAAACATTATTCGTCAATAAGACTTTGTATCCTTATTATATATATATATATATATATATATATATATATATATATATATATATATATATATATATATATATATATATATATATATATATATATATATATATATATATATATATATATATATATATATATATATTATATATATATATATATATATATATATATATATATATATATATATATATATATATATATATATATATATATATATATATATATATATTATATATATATAATAAAATAATAAGTGCCTTATTTTTACTTAAAATGTATATGAAACATGAGTGACCTTTTGATTAAATTGGTATTCCATATATCCGCCTCATGTTTCATTAATTAAGGAATATATCCTTTGATATACATTACGTATGTTCTTAAGTATTTGCAACATACAAATGAAATAGATTTTCTACTCATTACTCAATATTTTATAGTGAACCAGCTAGGTCTTATAGTGTAAGTAATATATACAAAAATAGTATTATATAAACAAATGGTCATTTAATTATATTATAAATCTATCTCATAGGAAACTTATGTATATATCAAAAATGTAACTATTAGCTATTGGCGCAATACATTTCGTAACATTTAAAATGCCAAATATAAAGCTGTGACAAATGCGGCTTTATCGGGTGTAAAAATTAGGACATAGGATATTATTAACCTGGATCTATTATACCTATTGAAAAATCTATCTTGCATACAACATCATAGCACAAAATAAGCTTTTGTTAAATTTTCTTGGTCGGTGACCCATGAAGGCTGTTAAATCGATCGTTTTAGCCTTTATTAAATATTTCTTTAACTTTATATTCATCGAAATTATTAAATTATTACAAATTTATTTTAATATACCTATTATTTTGAATTTTCTTTACCAAAAGTAAGTAAAAGTTGTCACACGAACTATGTAAATTTTACGATTGATTAAAATAAAAATGTTTATATTGAATTAAAATTCGTTCGTTCGATCGTTCGTTAAAAGTTCGCGCATCAACTTTTTTGCATGAGCATGATCTAATGCGTGCGTGTGCACAGTACGAGCTGACGTTGGTGGCCTCTGACGGGCGCAACGAGAACTCCACGCGCGTCGTGGTCCATGTCCTCGATATCAACGATCTCCCGCCCCGGTTCACCCGCAGCGCCTACGTCACTCAGGCGCTCGAGGAAACCGGCCCTTACCCCCATTTCCTTATACAGGTTTTGTTTTTGTTATGTTTATTATTTTATGTTCTTTTCTTCTCCCAGGTGTCGGTCGATTTCACTTATTTATGATTTGTTATACTGATATATATATATATATATATATATATATATATATATATATATATATATATATATATATATATATATATATATATATATATATATATATATATATATATATATATATATATATATTTTGTTTTGTTTTACTATTTTGTTTCTTTATTTTTTTATTTATAATCCTTACCCAACAATTAGTAAACATATAAATAACAACCATTATGAAGTACTTATCTTTAAATTAACACTATAGCATTTTTATTTCTACAGCTTTCAGGTAAGTCAAATTCTTTGGAATTGCTTTGTTTATAAGCTTGATTTCAGTAAAAATGCTTGCACTAATTTTAGATTTTCTTTTCCAATATTTTAATGCACGTCAAATCGTATAGTAGTTTAATGTTGTGAGCCTTATTTGAAACTGGTAATAATTTATTTATAAGCAGTTCTTTACGTCACCGTCACGTTAGGTCTTTCAAACTTGGCCTTTGTTCGTTTTGTTTACTTGATTTAATTAATCGTCATTGATAAGTCTTTCACAGGCACAAGACAAAGTAACGAATTACGCTTAATGTATTTTCAATCTCATTTACTTTTATATAAGAACAACTTAAATTTGTAACGCTTCGTATTTGACTTTGAGTTCTGGCATACAATTCTTTATAAAAGCTAGAGTAGCATTGTTAAATATAAAATAATAATTTTAAGCTTCATTTTGTTAAAAATATTAAAGATAAAAACGTCGTCCCGTCTATTACGGTGACATGGATTTTTTTTAATAATTGATCTAAATTTGCAAATAAATCGAGTAATTACACAAACGTCGACCCTCTTCATTTATATAGCGCCATTCGGGATAAATGTTTGGGAGTTCATTTTGTTAACTTATGCTCAATGGAAATTAGAATTTAATACAGGAATATTTTACTTATGTCAATTTATAATAAATAATATCTATACATTGGATAACATTATTTATAGTTTTATTAAGTTAATGATAACAAAATGCAATTAATTACATTATTTTATTCAAGCAAATGTATAAAATACAAAAGATTACAGAGGCCTCTGTTCATTTACATTTTTTCTGCATTACCAAAACTTTTCCGAACTCTTTAAATATTATTTTTAAACTTTTATTTTGGTATCACCAAAAAAGGATGAACTTTTCCCAGTTTTCGTGGAACACCCGCTGTTACGCGCCGATGCAAACAATATGCCGGCGTCGGCGACTTCATAACTTTTAAAAACTTTTGTAACCTCTAACGAGTCACCCACTGAATAGTTATTTATATACGACACTTTTATATGTTTTGTCATTAATAACTTCTGGCTAAGTGGGTTATGTAGTTTCAAATGATTATTGTGTCAATTTTATACATGACTACATCCTGTAATAAGCACTATCACAATCCAAGAGAGAAATGAGACCACAACTTGAATATAAAAAATTTATAATAAAATTGCGCCAACGACAACTTATTTGTGTAACTAAATTTCTGGAATCATTAACTTAAAAAATTACAACTATTGCTACAAAAAAATTAAAGTTTCGATATCATTGTTATGTAAATAATAGTACAATGGCCAAGTTTCACTAAAAGTTAAAGTATATTTTCAAATCTTTTATTCAAAGTAACCTATAAGGTTTTTTATGAAAATGTTTAAATTATGTTATGTAGCATAGTTTACTAAAGAGCCTTCTTATGTAAAACAGGTAACTGCGACTGACGGCGATAAGGATAGACAGCAGAATATTGTGTACTTTTTGACTGGTCAAGGTATTGATCCCGACAATCCGTCAAATAGTAAATTTGATATTAACCGAACTACTGGAGAAATATTTGTACTAAAGGTAATTTTATTATGAATTATTAATAAAAAATTTTATTAATTATCAATTATAATTAATACTATCTTTTTCTAAATATTTACTTTCGATGTTATTTTAGCCCTTAGATCGTGACCAACCTAATGGAAGACCACAATGGAGATTTACTGTATTCGCACAAGACGAAGGCGGCGAGGGACTTGTTGGCTATGCTGACGTTCAAGTCAATCTTAAGGATATTAATGATAATGCACCAATATTCCCACAAGGGGTCTATTTTGGCAATGTAACTGAAAATGGAACAGCGGGCATGGTCGTTATGACTATGACAGCAATTGATTATGATGATCCTGCGGAAAGTAACAATGCAAAATTATGGTACTCAATAGAAAAAAATGTTATTGAAGAAGAGACAGGATCTCCTATATTTGAAATTGAACCAGAAACTGGTGTAATCAAAACAGCTGTTTGTTGTTTAGATAGAGAAAGAACACCTGATTATTCTATACAAATAGTGGCATCAGATGGAGGGGGGTTAAAAGGGACGGGGACGGCATCAATAAGAGTAAAAGATATAAATGATATGCCTCCTCAGTTCACAAAAGATGAATGGTTTACAGAAGTTGATGAAACTGACGGTACGAATTTACCCGAAATGCCTATCCTTACAGTGACTGTTCATGACGAAGATGAAACTAATAAATTTCAGTATAAAGTTATTGAAAATAGTGGTTACGGTGCTGATAAATTCACTATGGTTAGAAATAATGATGGCACTGGATCACTAAAAATTGTACAGCCATTAGATTATGAAGATCAATTGCAAAGCAATGGTTTTAGGTTCAGAATACAAGTTAATGATAAAGGAGAAGATAACGATAATGATAAATATCATGTAGCTTATTCGTGGGTACTAGTTAAATTAAGAGATATAAATGACAATAAACCACAGTTTGAACGAGCCAATATAGAAGTTTCTGTGTATGAAAACGCAGAAGTTGGCAAGAGTCTTGAAACGTTTAAAGCCACCGATCCTGATCAAGGTGGTAAAAGTAAAGTTTCATATGCCATTGATAGATCATCAGACAGAAAACGACAATTCTCAATAAACCAAGAAGGAACTGTGAGTATTCAAAGATCACTGGATAGAGAGGACACACCCAGACACCAAGTCAAAATATTAGCTATTGATGACGGAGTTCCACCTCGAACAGCAACGGCTACGCTAACAGTGATTGTACAAGACATTAATGATAATGCTCCCACGTTCCTTAAAGATTATAGACCCGTACTAACTGAACATATTACGCCAAAAAAAGTTGCTGAAATATTAGCTACAGATGATGACGATAGATCTAAGAGCAACGGTCCTCCTTTCCAATTCAGGCTAGACCCAGGTGCTGACGATATAATAAGGGCGTCATTTAAAGTAGAACAAGACCAAAAAGGTGCTAATGGAGATGGTATGGCTATTGTTTCATCGTTAAGGTCGTTTGACAGAGAGCAGCAAAAGGAATATCTTATACCGATAATAATTAAAGATCATGGTAATCCCGCAATGACTGGCACTAGTACGCTTACCGTAGTAATTGGAGATGTAAATGATAATAAAATGCAACCAGGATCAAAGGAAATACTTGTATATAACTACCAAGGACAAGCGCCAGATACAGAGATTGGAAGAGTTTATGTTTATGACTTAGATGATTGGGATTTACCAGATAAGAAATTCTTCTGGGAAAATTCAGAACATCCAAACTTCACTCTAAATGAAGAAACTGGTATGATACAAATGCGACATAAAACTAGAGAAGGCAGATACCATTTGAAATTTAAAGTTTACGACAGAAAGCACACACAAACTGATGTTCCTGCTAATGTTACTGTATATGTCAAAGAAATATCTCACGATGCTCTCATAAATTCAGGATCTATTCGAATATCGGGTATATCAGATGAAGATTTTATCCGAGTATGGAATTACAAAACTTTAAGCGTATCAAGAAGTAAATTAGATATATTTAAAGACAAACTTGCCGACTTACTTAATACTGAACGCGAAAATATTGATATATTTAGCGTTCAGCTAAGAAAGAAGCACCCCCCTGTAACTGACATTCGTTTCTCAGCACATGGTGCTCATTATTACAAGCCAATTCGGTTAAATGGTATTGTTCTTATGCACAGAGAAGAAATTGAAAGAGCTGTCGGAATTAATATAACTATGGTTGGCATTGACGAATGTCTTTACGAAAATCAAATGTGTGAAGGTTCATGTACAAATGTCTTAGATATCAGTAATTTACCATATATGGTCAATTCTAACAAAACCGCACTTGTTGGCGTGAGAGTTGATGTTATTGCTGAATGTACATGTGGTGCAAGAAACTTTACACAAGCCGAAACGTGCCGAAATTCGCCTTGTTATAATGGTGGAAGATGTATTGAAGGTAAATATGGTTTAGCGTGCTCCTGTCCACCAGGTTACACAGGACCACGCTGTCAACAAACATCAAGAAGTTTCAGAGGTACTGGGTGGGCATGGTATCCTTCACTAGAAATGTGTGATAGCTCTCACCTTAGTTTTGAATTTATAACTAGAAAATCAGAAGGTGTTTTACTCTACAACGGGCCTATAGTACCACCAGAACCAGAAGAAATCGTGGTTTCTGATTTCATTTCTATAGAATTGGAACGAGGAAATCCGAGGTTATTAATTGATTTCGGATCAGGAACACTAGAACTTCGAGTGAAGACTAAAAAGTCTTTAGATGATGGAGAATGGCATCGTATTGACATATTTTGGGATACCGAAAATGTAAGAATGATTGTTGATTACTGTAAGTCCGCCGACATTCAAGAAATGGAAGATGGTACTCCACCAGAGTTTGATGACTCCACTTGTCAAGCCACTGGTACCATACCACCATTTAATGAATACTTAAATGTCAATGCACCATTACAAATTGGCGGGTTATATATAGAACATTTTGATCCTACGCATTACCATTGGCAATACATGCCAATTGGAAAAGGTTTTGATGGGTGCATTAGAAATTTAATACATAATAGTAAATTATACGATCTGGCTCATCCTGGATTATCACGCAATTCAGTGGCTGGTTGTCCACAAACTGAAGAAATCTGTAACCAAGCAGATACTACGTCAAGATGTTGGGAGCATGGAACTTGTGTAGGAAGTTTTTCTGAAGCTAGATGTCAGTGTCTACCAGGGTGGACCGGCCCGTCTTGTAATTTACCAACTACACCTACTAGTTTCAGACCTCAAAGCTACGTAAAATTTGCGTTAAGTTTTGAACCAGACAGATTTAGTACTCAAATACAATTACGATTCAGGACTCGCGAACCACATGGAGAGCTTTTTAGAGTCAGCGATCAACATAACCGTGAATATGGAATACTAGAAGTGAAAGATTCACGTTTACATTTCCGTTTTAACTTAAATTCATTACGAACTGAGGAACGCGATGTCTGGTTGAATTCTGTGACAGTTGATGATGGTCAATGGCATATTGCTCGAGTCAGTAGGTATGGAAGTGCAGCTACTTTAGAAATCGATGGTGGTGAAGGAAGAAGATATAACGAGACGTTTACATTTGATGGACATCAATGGCTTTTAGTTGACAAACAAGAAGGTGTCTACGCGGGTGGCAAAGCTGAATATACTGGTGTGAGAACGTTTGAAGTGTACGCCGATTTTCAGAAAGGTTGTTTAGACGATATACGATTAGAAGGAAAGCATTTACCCCTACCTCCAGCAATGAATGGCACACAATGGGGCCAGGCTACTATGGCCAGGAATTTAGACCGAAATTGCCCGTCTAATAGTCCTTGTATTAACGTTCACTGTAATGAGCCATTCGAGTGTGTCGACCTCTGGAACGAATACGAATGCACGTGAGTACTTTATATGTTTTACTTATTTGAATATAAATAACTAGGCAACACACAAATAAACAAAAAAACAAAAATAACTATTGTTTATTATGAAATTATTAAACATTGATATAATTATTTTTATAATTGGATTTTTTATCGTTAAAAAATGAAAATATTTTTACTTGAATTGTGTATCTGATACTATAGGCGCGCACTGAGTTTTCATTTTATATATTATTTTATAACATTATTAATATATTTCTTATTATAATATAATTACATTTAATATACCGCTTTCTACAACTTCTTCGCTTGCATACGCATATCTCATACATGTACATATAAATCAAATATACATGTATATAATAAAAAATACTTATATACTTACGTATATGGCATTATACTTAGGAAATATTTTATAATAATATATTATGTTTAATCGTGTGTAGTGTATTAACATATTGTCGTGTCTAGCTGCGGTGAGGGTTTGGTATTATCTGCGGACGGCAAGGGTTGCGTTGACAAGAACGAGTGTCTCTACTTCCCGTGTCGCAACGGTGGATCATGTGTCAACCGGGAGCCGGGCTATCGCTGCCATTGTCCCGAGGGTTTCTGGGGCGAGAACTGTGAGCTCGTTCAGGAAGGACGCACGCTCAAACTCAGCATGGGCGCTCTCGCGGCCATCCTCGTCTGCCTCCTTATTATCATGAGTGAGCAATATTCAAAATGGATTGGCGAATCTGTGGCATGCGTACCTTGTATAGATTTTTCTTTTATTTTCCCCGTTATCCATTCATAAATTTCACATAAAATTAACACGCATTTGCTAAATTCGCCATTCCTAGTCTAGCGCATCCCGCGTCTCACTTCACCCTCTCGCACTCATTATTATCATATATACATACATAGTGCATGCTTATACATACATATCGTTATATGGTGGGCTCAGTGCGCGTGGCTGGTTGGTCGACGTGAGGTAAAGCGCACATTGTATAGGTGTCCGGGAGGATCGACTCGAGCCGGCGGCACTTGTGTCAATGTGAACGAGTGTATCCACAACCCCTGTCGTAACGGCGGCACATGTCTGGACCGCGAGCCGATTCGACGTTACGACTGCATATGCTCCTTCGGTTACACTGGACACGATTGCGAGCTGGAGCTACTCGCGTCAGGAATCATCATGCCCTCCAGAGATTTCATTATAGCTATCATTGTCTGTTTGTTTTTGCTTTTAGGTGAGCACTTTTATTGTTTTGCATGTTTTTGTAACCTTCTCGTGTAAATAAATGTTCAATGTCTCCCAAAGTAAAAATATAAAAACATATTTATAGCAAATAATATATTAATCATCTTCTTTCTTAATATAGGTATATGTAAAAATATATAGAATCATTTAGTATCTAGAAAATAGTATTAGAATAAATATTGTGACCTATCAACCATTAGCTCTATAACTCTAGAAATGCCCAATATGAATTGATAAAATAGACATTCTAAAAGCTCTATCCGTATTCTGTTGCATAGAGCGTAATTGATCAAATCGTTATAGACAGCTTCGTAAAAGCGTGCTTTTGTGGATAAACTTTGTATGAATGTATGTATTAACAACCTAAGGTAAATTTTATTTGCCGTTTTAAAAATAAAATAGTTCATGTTTTTATCATTCAAAAAGTCAGTTTAGTTGGACAGCACATTTTTCACTTTTAGTTCCAATGGCACTAGGCCTGACAGCTTGACATACATACTAGATAAAAGTTACTGATATCTGAAATCATAGTTAAACGGATTACACATATTCGTCAACATAATTCAAACGCGAAAATTTGTTTGGTTAGTAGGCTGTTAATTGCTGTATACAAATAAGAAACGAATTATTTTGTGGAATATATAATTACAAATGACAACGTAAATAAATTGCTACACTCTATATATTCAACAATAGGAGTATTCATACGAATATGTTGCTTGGATAATTATTTCCATAAATATAGTGCAGAAGTGTAAATGCGAAACATTGTAAATCTAGACACAAAACTAACTTCTAAATGTTACCTATTTTGGATACTGGGTTGGAGAAGCGCCAGCAGTTATTATAATACTGTGTTACAAATCCACTTATAAAGCGCTACGTAAATCATACTTGAGCGCTCGTGGGATCAAATTTTCAGTTGCGATGGTAGCTTCCGATAAACCTCGTATTTGGAAAATGAACACTAATACCGTTAGTTTCTATTTTAGCAGCTCGTTTATGTTACACGACACAACCATATATTAGCTTGAATCATTATTATGTATTGCTACAGACGAAATTATTTTGAATTATGATTAACATACAACTCGGTCAAAATTTTAATATAATGAATGTCATTCACAGTATTGGTGCTTGTGTTTGTGGTGTATAACCGACGCCGAGAGGCTCACATCAAGTACCCCGGTCCAGATGACGACGTACGTGAAAATATTATAAACTACGATGATGAGGGCGGCGGCGAAGATGACATGACGGCCTTTGATATCACACCCCTTCAAATACCGATTGGTGGACCTCTTCCTGATCACGTTCCGGCTAAAATGCCTTGTGAGTTTTTGACTTGTTATATTTCTTATATCATTACTTTCATAATCTTGAAAGAATGTTTAAGTTTCCAAAGACCTAGAAAAAGGAATTTTATTCATATAAAGTAAAAATATTGTGACTGCTTAAGAAACAATTTATGAAGTAGAAACTAATTGATTCCATGTATGCATAGAAGGTAGCGAACCCTCAAATATTCATCCACATATGTATAAAGGTAAATCTATATATTGTCTTTCAACTTATGAAACTGCTGACACGATTTATACGAGTTACATTTTATATCTCACTGGTCTTTGTGCACGTTTCTCTTTAAGAATAAATCGAAGTTCTAAACTTGGAAAATCATTTTTACCGTAATAGTTCATAATATACTTTTATATAGTATACATATGGTGTGTTAAACGTTACGATATTTTTATTTAAAGAGTACCGCAAATTTAATAAAATTTATATACGTTGTAGATTTTTAAGATGCTTGAACTTGCCCTACCTTCTAAACGGAAATAAAACTTTCGTCATTTCCACGTACACTCATTTTACTGAAGCCCAAATATATTATAATAATTTGTACAACTACCGACAATTCGCTAACAGCAACTAACTCACTTTAACCGACAGTTCTATAGGGTTAATTCCAATTTGTTGTTGACAACTGATACACTGGAGAAAAATTCTGTCTATTGTATTTCAGCTTATTCGCTAAATCGAAACAATAAAATTAAAAAAGCGAAGACTGCTGCTTTGCCGAGACAGAAGTATTTAATTTGCACCAACTGCGTCTGTCCGCTAATCCTCGCTTTAAATTAGGCCTGCTATTAAATCAGCTTTAATTCTTTAATCTTATGTTAAAGAGTCCCACTCGAAATATTCGTTTAATGAAAATACCAGCATTATCTATTTGTGTAGATGTGATTACTAAGTAATTATTTAATGATTCTTCTAGAGAGCGGTGAATAAAATGCAAAATAATATTTTTATTTAGATCCGCTGATGGGAGTTGGGTTAGGGGTCGGCCCGATGGGGGTTGGTGTGGCGCCTTCGGTGGGGGTGCCTCTGCCGGGAGAAACGAATGTAGGCATGTTTATAGAGGAACACAAGCGACGGGCGGACAGCGATCCCAACGCGCCGCCATTTGACGACCTGCGAAACTACGCGTATGAGGGTGGCGGTAGCACTGCTGGCTCCTTGTCCTCGCTTGCTTCCGGTATGTAATAGCTTATTTCAAATGTTGCTTCATACATTGTATTTTTAAATATCATTTACTCGTATAATTTTGTATTTGTATTCTCAAGATTATTAAAATGAAACACAATTTCGAATCCATACACGTAATATATTATTCTATGTGGAAATTACAAGAGACCGTCTTTTTATTCATATTAGTAAATCAAATTTCTTACTGCTGTATTTATTGTACGAAATTCATATAAATTGTAATATATGTACATAAATATGTTTGTACAATCAAAAAGTTACACGTTGTTTTTTATTTAGTGATATATTTATGTGTAATCAAATAAAGTAAATTATTTTAAATAATATTTCCAAGTAAAGTTTAACTTTATTGTTTTGAGTAGAACTTGAAACGCAGACGCTAATTATCTCCTTTTCCATCTGCCACTTGTTTAACTTCTCGCGCTTTGTAGAGCTTAGGTAAAACTTTCTTCATAGACCTTTCATAGAATGTCTCGTATCGAAACTTTTCATTTTATCAAACATCACAATGACAAAAGGATCAAAGGATTAAATATGCGTGTTGTTATTGTTATGAACTGCTTACATCTCACTTATGGAGCAGGGTAGGCAGGGCAGGCAGGATAAAATTTAACACAAGGACACTGCGCTCTCCAGGTTCCGTCTAATTTAGAGACATTCCGTGACCTACCTACCTACCTACCTACCTACCTACCTATCCTACCTACCTACCTACCTACCTACCTACCTACCTACCTACCTACCTACCTACCTACCTACCTACCTACCTACCTACCTACCTACCTACCAATCATTGTGTCTTGCCAGTGTAACAAAATGAAAATATTTGTAAATATAACATTAATTTACCGGGTGGGGACCGAATTCACTACTTCGCTTGTACAGTTGAATACTGTGTCACTCTCGCAAAGTTGGCCTTAATTGATATTTCTATATAGGCCAATTATACTTACATATTTTTTTATATTACAAGAAAGTAAAGCAAAAACAAATTAATTAGTACTGCATTCATTTTATATAGCTCATGAAGCAGAAGAATGTTGAACGAGTGCTATTGATCGAATATATACATTTATGGTAATAAGCTAAAAGACCGAGCAGAAATTCATTGAAAATATAAATCGGTATTTCCAATAGAAACTACTTTATCTCATTATGCAATTATGAATGTTTTTGTACCAATGTAATAGCAATAGTAGCTATATAGAAAAATTATCACAATGTTTTCTTTCAGGAACTGACGACGAAGTTCATGAATATGATTACCTGAGCGCGTGGGGCCCTCGTTTCGATAAACTGGCAGATCTATACGGACCCGATCTAGACGAGCAATTGTAAGCTACAGACGGCCGAATAGTCAATTGTATCTCGGTGACGGCTTCAGTGGTAGTTGGATCGTTAAATATTACAGTGGTAACTTGCTAACTACAATACTTCAATTTTATTATTTCATATTCTATAATAAAATCGAATTATGATCTTATTTCACTAAATAATATTAATTTTATGCTTTTGATATTTTATACTTTAAGATTGTAGTTAAAAGTTTATCTAACTATGTATATCCTTCGAGAATTGATAGCACAGAAATTTTAAGTCCCAAGCGACTGAAGCCGCATCGGCTGCCCATACCCTCGGCTGTTGGATCCGCGAAGGTCATCACTCATATGCCGTGACTCGCGTTTCTTATCAATTTTCTATGAGTTTATTTTATACAATAAAATTCCTTAGCTTAAGTATCTATACGTTAAGGTATATATGCGTTCGATTGTGTAACTTTTTATAAGGTCTGAGCCGGTATCTTCACCAAATATTTGATATAAGTTTTATTCGAGTTAGCCATATTACGAGTCAGTATTTTATCGAAAATCGAGATAAGTGGATTTCTGCCGGAGGGCCAGATGTGATTCTGATTCGTGGGTGTTTGTAGATAGTGTGCTATAAATGTGAATAATTTATACGAGTATTTTGTAAGTCCACAGCTTTACGTGATATCACTTATGTACGGCCCTTCCGCATCAATCGACGTACCTACTATGGAAATATGTTATATTTTATATTAATTATAGTATCGAATGTCCATTTGGACATCGAGTAGCTCATTCGATATGAAAATATTCACGGGGGATGTACATACGATAATTAACGAAGTACCCCAATGATTTTATTGTTAGTTAAATATAAAACGATTTACATTCTACACGAAATTTCATCGTAAGCGAACTGTACAGTAACTGGTGTTCCTCTCCTCCATGTAGCGATAGACATAATACTAGAATACCTATGAGTCTACGGTCTACTCGTAATAGTAACTAATTTATTGATAGCTCCCTATGGAGGATCTCTATGGAAGTGCGTGCGTATGAAGTGTGCAATGGACACGCGTCGCGCGGCCGCCGTCCGATGAGGGACTAGAAGTTACACTACAAGTTACAGTACATCGGTAACATGAAGGAGCTGTTCCACACTAACACTCTCGATATGTCTAGATTTGATTCTTTATATACTAAGAGTACTTCGGTCCCGAAGGCGCGGCCGTGCGTCGCTCTGAGAGTGTGTATGAAAGTGCCAAGGACGCGTCGGCGACGCTGCTAACGACCGTAGAGATAAGTGTTTGCACTTTATTTATTCGATATATTTAAATATAAATTTAGTCGCACCTAGGAAAATATCAATAACTTACTAAGAGTGTTGTGCTAGAAATATTCCATCGATTTTGACGTGAGATAGTTATTGCGACCGTTAGAAGTCACTAATTTAACGCTAACTTATAAGAATTTATAGTAAAATAATTAATTAAATTACAGGTTATGCAACTGTCTCACTTCGACGTCGAAATAGGATCGATGTACATTTTAGAATATATTGTATTGTGTTAAAATGACTGATTTTATTATGCGTTTGAAGCCTAAGATTTTGTAGATTCGGTTGTTTAATTATATAGACTTTGAATATCTACTGTAAGAACACCTTTAGATTGCAATCGAAACTACTCAAGTCTCAATAATAAAGCAATTCTCGTTAATTACTAATCGTGTAAGTAGAAGTTTAATAGCTGTCCGAGATCTATGTATCTAGGTTTTATTATTATTTCATAATATCATTACACTGCCAATAATTATTATTCTTATAGACGAATTATAATGTGAGTGAGTTTCGGTCCGTTTTTATATTTGAGTCTTTACAATAAATTTAGTTTTTTTAACTGTTTATTATCAAATTATAACTTCTTCCCATTACGACAGAACTGTGCATTTAAATTTACAGAATAGCTACGTTTTTTTATGAAGCTCTGCGTTGTCTGAAATCGTGTACTTTAGAATTAGATATAAAATACATATATATCTACCAAAGACTTAACGTTACATTTTTGTGTGCCGTGTGTTTCCGAATATTGGTCCTTAAGAAGATTTACACCAGAAAAGCTATGTACTTTTTGCATTTAAATTGATTGAAAAGTATAAATGTACGTGTTCTGAAAACTGAAGATTATATGCAAGTTCCAAAATAAACTTCTTCTTGTAAAAATGTATTCACGCTTAACCCGCTTCAGGGTTCGTAACACGCTACTTGCACTATACTTTGATGACTTTTCTTAAACCTGTACACTTAATTAAGACAGCAGAGCACAGAATCCCAGTACAAATTATAAGGTGCGTATTTGCGCAGCGACCGCCGCCGGTCACGCCGGTCACGCCGGTGCACGTAATTTTATTTTAGACATTAATTATAATACCTATGTTTTGTTTCTACTGTGATTATTTAGTTGTACAACTCTGACGATTACATAAAAGAATGAATAAAATATGAAAAAAAGTCAATTGTTTCATTTTATTTCTCCCTATATATCATACACATTTAAACTATAATAAATATGCCGTAGAAAACCTCATACAAAAATATATACATTTATGTGTAAATAAATGTAATATGAAACAAACAAGGCTTTTCATTTATTCATATTCGTATTCGGAACAAAAGCGTGATGGGCGGGAAAATTAAAGCCAAATTTGTAAAGAATTCATGTTTAAAATTGGACAAAGGCGATCCTGCATAAAGATATTGACTTATTGATTTTTACTTAACATGCTGCTGTGGAAATTATTTTCAGTATATTTCATTAATGTTGACGAATATTTCTCATTGCATATAGTTATTGCCTTATTTTATTAAACATACAAATAAAAAAATTATGATTTGCTTACATATATTATATGAACATATGCTATATTCCACATTTAGTTTAGTAAATAGAAAGCATTTACACACGCCCTAAGTACATTACTTATTCTTATTGCAATGACAATTTGGAATTTTAAAATTATAAATATCAATATCATGTGAATATCAAAGTGCTTATGCTTAACTTCTTTTATATAAACGATATGCTTTTAATGAACGATTTTCAAGTGACGCTGGGCGCCATTACGATTTGTTTGTTAAGTTACATACATCCATGTCTAGTAAAGTATATTTTGAGTGTAATACTATGTTTATGATATTCAGTAGTAGTACTGTTACAAGTAGTACACAAACAATATAATCAAATTAATAATCAATTGGTGATAGGATATGATCTGTATATCATTTAGAAAACTTATTTGCTAATTCTATTTATTTTATATGAAACTATTATTGATGAATATTTATAGTGGTGTGTATGGCGGAACAATTGTTTTATATAATAAGAATACGGCCGGGTACTAAAGATCAGGTTAACGGCAACGGTAGGAAAATAATGTTTTGGGTAATAATTTGGGTTACTTCTGGTTGTAACGTCGTTTCCATAACTGCAGTCTTCGTAACTATACTTTATTTATGTACTTATTTTAATTTTAACAATATAAATATAATATAGTCACAGTCTTGTGTAATAACTAGTCTCTGGTGAAATTAAGATCCAGGGTCACCGGCTAGCTCATAGTCCAACACTGAATCACTTAAGTTAAGGAAGTATTTCTTAACAATCCACTTCTATGTGGATGAAAGGAACATTGCTGTTTTTAACCTTTTGCAATATACTGTCTAAGTCGTAAATGGCGGTTTAATATTCTTTAAAGCTTTTCACATGCTAATTATATGGTTTTATTTTTTAACTTTGCCTTAAACATTCGTGTTAAAAATAGTACTTCCATGGTATTCTTGTTTTTATTTTTAATATTTCATTCAGTACGGACACATTGACCTGTACCTTTTAAAAAAATCTTATATTAAAGTAGTTAAAACAAGACTTATATAATCTGCGTAGACATAGTTTCTACTTATTCCTTAAACGAATTTAGTAGGTATTTAAATATTCTTTGCTCTATTATGGGCACTAATATACACTTTTTTCCTTCGTACATTTATTATTTTGGATAATACCTAGTGTAAATATAACGGCTATAGTGAAAATTTTATTATTTTTTATCTAATATTAAACTAGAAAATATATACTGAATTGTACCGTAATCTCATATATTACTAGCTCTGCCCGCAACTTTGTCGACGTAGGATAGTAAATTTGAAGTTAAGCCACTGCAATAAAAAAAGTTATTTTATAGTGGTTTCATCGTATCATATACTTAAATTGATATAACTTTTTTAATTACGAACTGATTGAAATGAAACAAACTCTAAATATTAAGTGACGAACGGCTTATCCAGTTTAAAACTGCATTTGAATTTCATTTTTATTATATGTGTAGATAATAGAATAGAAAATCAGCTTTACTTAGCTGATTTTTGTCCCAGTGACAATAGCTGCAAATAAAAATTGGTTATAGTCTAATTTTGAAGAGCGAGAAAAATAAAGAAATTATTGATTGCAATTTTTTTTTTTTAAAGAGCGGGAAATAGTTACAGGCCGGTTAGAGAGCAGCGTTACAGCTGTATAAAATCTGTTGAATAAACGCCAAATTTTGCAGGCGACCAACTAAAGTCAATTAAAGGTTAATTAACATTTCTAAATGTGTCAACGTAATAAATACTATAAAATGTATTTAACAATACTCATAAAACACACATATATGTACATGTGCATAAAAATTAATAAGCTATAAGAAAAAAGATTAAAAAAAGGTCAAAAGTAAAAATAAAAAAAATATAATTTTCAGATTGACTAAGTAAATACGAATATCAAATAATGACAGACGTAATCTTTTATTGCTCATTATGGCATATTATATATTTCTTCTCTTCTTAGTCGTACACTCATGGCAGAGTGGTCGTGGTCAGGAAGTGGTCGGCTTCTGCGTTGATATCATCACGATGCGTCTCCATCTTACTCTACTCGTGGCTTCATGTGAACATTCGTTGATGGTGTAGTCAGTAAGACTTTATTGGATCTATCCATCTTGTTGGTGAGCGACTGCGAGCTCTTTTTCCTTCTATCTTGCCCTGCACGACAAGCCGTTCCATGGAATTTTCGTTGCGCGTTATGTGACCGAAGAATTTAAGTACTCGTCCACAAACGGTCATTGACAACCTTTCTTTGATGTTTAATTCCTTCAAAATAGATAGGTTGGTACGAAAAGCCTTCCACGGAATTCGTAGCATTCGCCTCCAACACCTCATTTCCAGAGAATCTATTTTGCGTCGATCGTGTAGTCGTAGCGTCCAAGTTTCTGCTCCATAGAGAAAAATAGGAAAGACCGAGCATTTCATTAAGGTTCACCTTGATGTTTTTGGTTATTCTGCGATCTTTCCAAATTTTATTAAGCTTTTCAACTGCCGACTTTTCTATTGCACAACGTCTGTGAATTTCCTCTTGACAACCACCTGTGTTTGTAATTTTTGAGCCTAGGTAAATATAGCTCTGAATGACTTCGCAATTCGCGATTGCTCTTACATCAAGGCGGTTGTTTCCAGCTCGGTCTATAATCATCATTTTAGTTTGGTCACGGTTAATTGCGAGGCCAAAATCCAATCCGGTAACTTCAAGACGTCCAAGAAGAGTCTCGATGTCTCCCTTGGTAGTAGCAAGGAGTGTGGTATCATCTGCGTAAAGCAAGTTAGACATTTTGCAACCTCAGTAACACCACTGTCCCAATCCTCAAGAACGATCCGCATCAAGTATTCTGTGTAGATATTAAAAAGTAGTAGCGAGAATATACAACCTTGTCTCACTCCAGCCTCCACCTTGAAATTATTCGAGTCTAAATTATCTACCCGAACAGTAGCTTTTCCATCTTCATGCAATCTTCTGATTAGATATACCAGATGTTGGGGTACACCCATTTCCAGAAGGATTTTCCACAGCATACTCCATTGTACAGTGTCAAAAGACTTCAAAAAGTCTATGAAACACACGTAAAGGATTCATTTATTTAATAAAAATAAAATCTGAAAATTATTAATATTTACCTAATGAAACTTTTACAAAATCTCACCAGTTACTCTATTAAGCAACAACATACACTAAATTAGTAATAACAGAAATCAATCAATCACCAATATAACTCGAAAACGTACTTACATAGATAATTAACCAGCAGTTATCACAATTAATTTAATTAGTACAAATCACAACCAGGACCGTACTGTTCGAAATCCAACGGAATAATAAAGTATATATATATATATATATATATATATATATATATATATATATATATATATATATATATATATATATATATATATATATATATATATATATATATATGCGATTTTAGCATATAATATATAAGCAAATTGATTTGGAGCAATGATCCTTAAATTGATTAATCAAAGTTTCATTATCTGTAAGTAAATAGCCTAGTTACGAATATGTGGGTAACCAAATGCCTCTCTCCCAACTCTAATTGAAACTATTGTCATATCAAGTATTCATTATTATCTACTCAGTAAGTTTTTCTATATACTATTAAATAATGTTTCTTTAACCACAATAAACATACTAATCTATTAATACTTACACTTATACACATATAACTACACATTCTATATAACTACATATTTAGTATTCCTTTCTTTAAAATGTTTGACAAATTAATTTCGAATAACATTTACATATATTTAAAGTTGTTGTAACTTAGTAGTTAGTTATATAAGTGTTTTTCTTTGTTGTAATCAATTTGTGCTTTGTAAGCTTTTCAAATTTAACATGTTTGATATAAATAACAGCACCATCGTGGCGCAGAAGCAACATCGTCTGTCTGTGAACGTGACGGTTTGTGGGTTCGATTCCCAATTGGAGAAAATTAATTATTTTCATTTCCTCGCTCTGTTAACAATACAAAAGCGCGACCTTGAGTTCCGCGACGCAATGCCTCGAAAGGCGGTAAGTGAGGAACGGAGTGTCTTAACACTAGGTTCCTTCAGCCTACGGTTCCCTCTGCCTACCCTGCTATTTGCGGGATACAGCGTGAAGCTAAATTGTAAAACGATTGTATAGTGTTACAAAACATAATATTAGTATCTACATATAAATCACTTGTAACCTTAAGAAATAAGTACAGTATAAATGATGTAGGTAACTTGCTTATAATTTTTATATTAATTTATTTCCAGCACCTTGCGGCGCAAGCAGAGAGAGCTGAGAACCTAATTAAAGATTATTTTATTTTCCACTTTTTGAACGAATATAATTGGCGAGTAATTTTACCTGATACTAATTAAACCTGAAAACAAAAATAGATAAAAATATACGTATAGCCAAGTGAGATTAGAACCCACAACCATTGTCTGTAGTGAATACGTCTAAATTGCATTTTATAAGCATCGCAGCATCAATGTACATAATTATTCTTGCACAAACAATTTTTGTTTTGAGTGTAAATAATCTGTAGCTGGTATTTTTTTTCAAACTAATTCTAAAAATTCTTGTAGATTGTACTGTAGTTTTTTTTGGTAAACTATGATAATGAGCTTTACTGTATTAATCTACGGCACATACAAATTGTTTCTGCCCATTATGTGCTTTATTGTCAGACTCAATAAAACGTGAAAAGTTGTAGGAAAGCTGAAATATGCTACAGCTTCGTGAGAAGTGCTATTGATTTTTGTGTCTAAACAGAATGGAAACTAGCACAACAGCTAGAACGTGAGATGGAGTGCCGCGGCTCACTAACACAATATTTCGCCGGCATACGTATTGCCAGTGATGTTACGAATGCACGAATAAATATCGAACAAAATGTTTTCTCTCCACAATTGACAAATGGCAACCCTATGTGATAAACGGTAGCAACTACGCTACGGTACGGTAAAAATCCAAAAAAAAGAAGCGCTGCGATCTAGGGAGATTGCATATTTCAAGGCCTATTATTATTTGCTTGTATGCTTAGCACGTGATGAATATAAAATTCAATATTTATTAACGGACTGTAGTACACGGAATATAGTACAATTTGCTTTTTAAAATTATATATTTTATTTGTGTCTACATTTGTTCTTATATTCCGTCGAATTAATCGCCGAATGAATTAATTTAGTTTTCTTTTTATTTAGTTACTTTAAAGTAAGTTTTTAAGCTTAGAAATGCTTATATATTACAATATTTGTAAATTATTTTACAACATTTTAATTACTATAGCTTAAATGATCTGTAAATTATAGCACGTAAGTATAATCCAAATGATAAAATTATATATTTTAATTTAAAACTTGATCATTAACTTAGTACAAATGTTCTTGTTATTATATCACGTGTTTCGACGTGTCGCAAATATCGTAAGAACATTTTCAATTCCAGAAAAATATCTTGCCAGGTGCTCACGCTAAATTGACGATTATTAAGAAAACATTATGGCAATTTTATATCGTATTTATTTAGCTGTATTTTTTCTATGAATAATACTCAACCAGATATTCATCGTCAAGATTCGTCTTCAAGCATAAGTAAGTAATCGTCAAATGCACATATCTAATAGTAAAAATGTCTTTCCATTCCTTTTTAATATCTCTTAATGGGGTCAGAGTTTTTTATTATTATATGAAACGAGGGAAAGCTACTTGTGTTGAAATTTTGATATTAAATTCGCTTGTATATAGGTATATATGCATTCAGTATAATAGTGTTAAAATTTACGAGATTGTAACATTTTTAACAATAAATAATTGTATAATTGTAAATGACTATATATAAAAAAAAAGTCCCGTTAAGTTTCTTGCGCCGGATCTTTTCAGGACTGAGGCTTTAACTTTAGTGAACCGGTAGTAACGTTTTTAACGTTAAAAAAATAAAACATGTATTCTTACTTTGAATAAAATTATTTGAATTTGAATTTTAATTAAAATTTTCAATGTCTAAGAAAAGAAGAATTTAAAAAAGATCATAATAAATTCAAAGTAACGTAAATATATAATACAAATCAATCTTGATCCTTATTCTTGATAGTGTCTGACTGTTGTAACGACGGTTACCACTCGATAGAATTAATTATTTTCATTTCACTGGTCTGGAAAGAAAATACGCGTCAATGACTTCCGCCACTCAACACAAAAGCCTTGAATGAGAGCAGAAAGCGGAGAGCGGAGTGTCTTGATACTTAGCTTTCTCTGCCTACTTATGCGGAATAAAGCGTAAAAGTGGTAAAATATATTTAAAAACTATATTTTTCGTCTATGTATAATTTTTATACAACAGTTAAAACCAATATATATGAAAATTCAATATATAAGTACATATAATTCAAATATACAATGCTTTTTTATACTCGTATATAATGAATTTAGATTTTAGAGAGAACTATATACAGAGCGCTAACTTTAGTCAAACTTTTCACTCTTTGCTTGAAACCCATTAAATTTTCCATCTGCCTTTGTTTAAACACATTGAAGTAAGTGAAAATTCATTTTGAAGTCTTTTTGAACAATGAATGATATCCATTTTCTAAATATTAAAGTTTTGTGTCTGAAATGTACTTGAAACATAAGATATATCTTTTTAGCTTCACGCCTATACAGCAGGGTAAGTAGAAGGAACCTAGTGTTAAGGCAATCAGTTCCCCATCTTCCGCCTTTCAAGGCATAACGTGTTGAGTGGCAGAACTAAACGCCGCGCTCTATCTTATTACCAGGAACAATGAAAATGATTCATTCTCCCTAAGTGGGAATCGAATTTACAACCGTCGTGTTTGCGGTTAGACGCTTTGCCACTGTGCACCAACAGCCTCAAATATAAGATTTAGCTTTGCATTTTGTACTGATTGTACAAGAACATATTAATTTGTTTTATTGCTACCAAGTTTTCAAGAATCATTATTTGATTGAAATAATATTTTGTAGTATTCCTCACACACTAAGAAAAGAAAAGAAAAATAACCCTTTAATATCCCTAGAATTCACTGTGCTGAGATTTGGCAGTTGCTACCCAAGTGCTGGCCCATTTTAATACGTGGAATATTGGTAGGAATATTCCTATATTGAATAATACCATACAAGATTTCAAACGTACCTGGCTTAAATCTCGCTATATAAATAACATTTCAAAATACGACATTACCATCGCTAATTTACCGCACCCTCTCATGTATGTTCCATTTTCAGTAAAGCGTTATAAACATCTAACATATTATAGCAAAATTGTAATAAACATATGATTAATATAAACGCTAAGCTTATTTTATTCGAATTTGATGTCTAGCGCGAGTTAACACTCCGCTATATATTTTATTTTCTATATGTAAAGTAAATACGCACTTATTGTTGTGTTGTGGTCCTGATCTGACCTGAAATGACCTTTTGGTTTATATATTGATTATTAAATCAGAAGTCGATGATTTATCCTTACATAAATAACTCTATGTTAATTATTTTGCATTTGTAATAATTAGCACTAAGGCAAAATAACTATCTTGGATATAAGTACTATTACAATTTAAAAACATTAAATTAAAGACACTTCATTTTGATATTTTTATATGAAGATATCTCGTGTTTTCTCATTTTTGCGCGTTTCGTTGTTAATATAATACGATAATTGAGTTCCAGTTCCGTTGGTTTTATTTAAACGTTTTTGTAGCCGAGCATTGATTTTAGAATAGATTCAATGAACCCTCTTCTGTTTCTCATAGAAAGAGACCCGTATATGTAGTGTTTGTACAAAAATGGTGATTTCATCCGAAAACATATTATTGTATCTCAAGTAATGAATATGGCATCAAGAACCGAAAGAAGTATTTTAAAAGCTGACTTGGAGCTTGCCGACTATTAGAGACACACTGGTAAAACCATATTGATAATCTAAAAATTAATAAAATGAAATCTTCTTAAGCTTTATTAAGTGTTCATTAATATATTTTTAATATCCACAGCTTATATAGAGAATAACCGAAGCTTTATAGGAAAACAGATCTCTTATAGGATCACTTTGTTGTCCATCTGTCTGCCCGTTTGACAAGACTACCTTTCGCCTATTTAGATCGCGTGGCTCTAGCTGAAATTTATAAATACCAAATATCCAGGATGTAGTCTCCCGGAGCACAGAAAAAATCAAATCTATAAATCAACACAAGCATAAGATACGAGCGTTGTTGCCATATTTTGTATGAAATTCACTCCTAAATCAAACTTTATAGGATACTTCCCTGTTGTAATAAAATTATGAAATTTGGCAAGAACTGATAAATATTTTGATAACTGGAAATTCATAGGTATGTTTATTATAATTTATTTACTACAATGTTTAATTACAATTAAAAAATTGCATTGAAGATTTGGAACCCTTATCCGACATTTTCTATTCAAAACGTGGAATAGCAATGATTGTAATAATAAAAAAGAAATACCTCTGCCAACAGATTCTGTAAAATGGAAAAACATTGTTGATGTTCCGAATTTACTTAATTCAGAAGCAATAATCATCACGCAACGCACCTGTAACACCTCTGGTGTTACATGGGGTCCTGGGTGTCGGTGATCACTTACAATCAGGTGACACTTTACTGCCTTGTCTTTTCCATAAAAAAAACCAAATGACCCTTATAGCTTTCAAAGCCTCGTAAATATTCCCCACAATTAAACAATTACTTACTTATATAAGGACAAATGTTTTATTTTACATACCTATCGTTACTGACATTTCAAGAATTCTTTATATGTTTATGATACTTGTACAAAGACAATTCCGCAAATGATGGGACGCTTAATTTTCTTTTATTTTCCACTTTACCGCTACTTGCCAACATTCTAACATCTGTGAGTGAACGTCTAATATAACAACAAATTTATTTATTTCGAGGTACAAGTAACTAGTCAGAAAATATAATGTACAATCAAAGGCATTTCTTTTCATCTTTTAATATATTAACCTATAACAGTCGCCGTCCTAAACTTTATAGTGCTTTGAAAATGATTGAAAAAAAAAAGAATTAAAGCCAATATAGAAATAAAAAGTAAAAGTAACCACTAAAAATAAGGTCTCAATTCACTGAATTCAGCAATATTTAAGTAGAAATGAAAATAGTTGCGGTTAGTAAATCCACAATTTTTTTACTCTCAAAACTTTCAGAACTCACTATTCAAATTTAAAAATGTTCTTACAAGAATAAAACGATCGGAAATATTATCAGTGGAAAGTCAAAAATATTTTCGAAAGATTCTCCCTAAATTTCTGATATTTAAAATAGTATATACTTTTTATAATTCTAGTAAAATATCAAAACAATTACAAGAATATGTTTTCCAAAGAAACACAATCTATGGCACAAATATGTACATGTATATTTTCCTATACAAATGAGTGTGAGTCGTGATTTCTGTGAAAACTATTCAGGTGTGGCCTGACAAGGCTTACCTTTGATAAAACGTACTGAATAAGGCTGCAACTGTAGCACCATATCCGTAAAACGACCTCTACGAGTATATTCATAATTATACAGTTGTTAAGTAATTTGTATCTTTAGCTCTAGGATATTCTTTAAAATACTATAGTCTAGATATTACAGAAATTTATTAAATGTCATCAGAATCAACTTATTGATTAATGATTATATAAAAAAGCCATAATGTCCACTCAGTTGAATTCTAGTTCGGGCGCGTTGACATGTATGACAGTCGTGGGTTCGTTTCTCCAATCCCGTCAGACAAAACGCGACATTGGCACTTCACAAATTTCAATAATTGGATATAGAAATTGGAAAAGTTTTTATTTTGTTTCATCTCATAACTAAGCTTTCTTTGTATCTCACAACAAAATGAAGCTTACATTCCGCTATTTCAATTAATATTAATGGAAAAATTACAAAACTGAAAACGTCTAAACATCGTTCATTATGTTATAAGCAATTGTCTTTCATTTTTTTTGTTTTAATTAAAAACATTTGCTGTGTCCTTTTCCTCTCCTTATTATATCGTCGTGTATTTACACAGTATTTCAATTTTAATAAGTGATAAATATTGTTGTATTAAGAAAGGGCCATCTCTCGCTTATTTGATTAAATTAAAGAACAACTTTTAGAAACTACTTCTTAAATCATTCTTCTTCTCCTCACATATAGAAATCGGTGATTATCATAACCAGTTCCGTTCAGTTCACTTTTATAGTAATGGCTTTTCAAGCGTGCCAATTGCCAACAATTATGTGCAACGGTATATTAAATGTTTTATAGATAACGTAAAACAATAAGAGAATGCAAGATCTAGTTAAACAACAATGATTCGTTCTTAAAGTTTTTAAATAATGCGATAAATAGATAATGATTAGAAAGAGTGTATTGAGAATACGAAAGCAAATATAATAACCATCTTATTGAAATATTCACATTGCACAATACATTGTTAACGAGCCATAACGAGTTCAAAAAAATAAAAAATTCCCGTTTAAAATATGTAAAATATAAATATAATAATTGAATATATGCAATATTTTATGAATTCACTTATAAATTGAATGAATATATTAATGCAATAAGCAATGCTTTCATATTTTATATAAAGCGCAACGACACTGCCCATTAATACTTCTATACTAATTGTATACAGATGAAAAGTTTCATTTTTTAAAGGAGCTAATTTCAGGAACTACTGGATCCCATTGATTTTTTTCGGGTGATCTTTTATCGAGATAGGCTATTAGCTTTATTATCATAGTTATATATATATGCTTAATCGTTAGCCCACTAGTGTACCGAATAATATCGGGAACTTAATCATATCCATTCCATTGACTGTGTGGACGTAGTCACAGTTAAGAGCTAGTATATAAAATCTTTTGTTGTTATTCCATAAAACAGGATAGTTGTACTTTACCTATCTAAATAATATGTCCAACTTACTATGTTCTTAGTGCTCGTATTAAAATCGCAGAAGGACGATAAATTAATATAATGAATAAAAATACTTCTAAAGTAATTAAAAAATGTTCTCTAATATAAAAAAAAGTCATTTATTCCTTAGTTATGACCTCTTATCAATATAGAAGCCGTCGTGGCGCAATGCCCATGGTTGTGGGTTCTATAATCGCATGGGTAATAAATTCTACTCTAACAAAGACAAAGCACAGCGCTGAGTTCAACCACTTAGTTTAAAAAACTGCACAATAATAAACTACTTGTGTGTTACAATTTAGTTTGCAATTCTCGAGATTAATGATAAGTCATTCAATCAACAAGTCTTAAATTGCTGTAGTAGAAGTAAATATTATATAACAGTTTCTTGTTGACGTCATGTATGTTTTTGTTTAGCAAATAAAAACGATATTGACTATAAAAAATCCAAAGAGAAAGATATATGTATGAGCCTTATAGCAAACGCAAACATGTCGAAATCAAAAAAGATACCATATAAATGTAGATAGCTACACATAAATTATGTCAATATAACACTGATCTGGAACACGCTTCAAAGTAATAAAATTAGATTAACGTCAAATTGTCAAATGCGTTCACAATTACAACTAACAGACAACGTTGATATATTATACTATTTCAAATAAAGAAATTCCAATTTCAGCTATTGCCATTGTATTATGATTAAATCTTAAGTTAACTACACATATTTATACTATGTATTATCACAGTAATTTTTGAGATAATTTAAACTAAAATTATTACATACAAATCAAAATTATGAAAGGATAATATAAATTTTGTTGATACTAAATTGAAAAAATATGTTTAAAATAATAATGAGTAAAATATATATAACGCATTTAGTTTTTACTAAGCTGAAAACAATATTTATTATTTATTTCTCAACATCAACAAAGTTCTTAATCCGATTTTTAATTTGATTGAGATATGTTTCAATAATTGCGGTCCTATACGCAGCATATCCATACGAGGTAGTCTTAGGGTGTGTGCGTAGCGGATGAGCTCCAAGAGTGCCGCGTGAAATGGTATGGCCACGTTATGCACCTGCCTAAGAACTATGCCGGAAGAAAATACCTTGGTATCTATATATAGATAGCCCATATATAATATAGATATAGGCTGTATATATATTCGTTGAAGATGTTGAAGACCGAGCAAAGTGGAATAGTGGAATAGTGATAGTGAAAGTCGGAAGACAGACCCTGGCAAAAAAGCAGGGACTCATGTCAGGCTGATGAAGAAGATGCCTCAATAATTGCATTGAATCTTACTAGTCTAGAGTACTTTTATTACAAAAGCCATTTCATAGGTACATTTAAAAAATAATCCATTCAATGCTAGTCAGTCCACAAAAAAGCTTGAGATGAAGGAAGATATTTCATACTCATAAATATTTAATAGGACATTACTTAGTCAGCTACTTGCAATATTGATTTTTAATGAACAAGTACTAAGTACTACTAAGTACTAAGTACTAATACTGATACTAGCTCCTCTAATAATCATAGTAACATCCCGTAATAAAACTACATCTGGTAACCAATAACTAAGAATAACGAGCTTAATTTATCACTCGCGGCGCATCGTTGCCGTCGTAGCGCGTCGTAGTTGCTAGTTGGAATCCCGTTTGTAAGAGCGAATTATTTTTAGTTTCCAGGTATAATAAGAGAAACTGCGGCCTTCAAACAAACTTTCCAGAATAAAGTGGAGAATTGTTTTGACACTCTCTTCTTATCCTTGTATATACAAATAAAAACATTATTAATTTACATAATATTTGGCTAAATTGAAGGCACGTTTAACTTTAGGGGCAACAATGTGGTTTTAGTTTTTTAATGTTTGTGTTACAAATGAATTTTTGTTTCGATCTTGGTTTAAACGTGAAGACTGCCTGATATTATTGACAACGTATTTAATTAAATTTAAGCTCTTCGACAGCTCCAATTTGAAGTGCATTTTAATGTTTTATATTATAATTAAGGTCATTGAGGCACAGAGGGTTTGATTCGGGTGCGGGAAGGAATAATTATAATTTCCCTGTTCTGGTAGAGACAGAATCTGTCATTTGCAGGATATAGCGTAAAGCTGAAAAGATAAAAATATATACATAAATAATAAATTATCTGAACTTACGTACTTCATTATCATATAAAATGCAATGCTTTAAAAGTGCGAACAAACTAATAAAATGATATATTCTTCTTCGTAAACACTAAACCTACCAACAGCGTAAATTCTATGTGAAAAAATATTAATTCTTCTTGAATCGCACATCAAAAAAATAAATAGCCTTATGTAAGGTCACCCTACATTATTTAAATGTGTTTATATACATATATATACATATAAATACATTTAAAAAGAAAGACTCGATCGCTATGCTCAATGTAGCGTTCATAGAATATTATTTACGCACGGCGGCGGTTTGTATATATGTAAACTCAATAAATGAATGATTTCGAAGCTGCACTATACTCGGGGCCAATAGTTACACCAGTATAAAGCTAAGAGAAAAAACCTCTGGTGTAATTCAATTTATTTGTGTTAATATATGGCTTTTATACTATATTTTATAGAAATAATCAGTTGCATGGTGGATAATGTTTAAGTGTATATGTCTACTCTCGAAAGTAGTTTAGTGCTAACAGCTTACTGTTAAATAGTACAAAAACTAAATGTATAATTTTTCGAACACCCAGAAGGAAAACTTTTAAAGCCAATGTCCTCTTGAGTGTTGAAAACGTGGATCCTGTTGACGCCAGATCGCCATTGACTCTTAATTACAGTAGGGACCTCATATTGATGACTTGACGAACAGACTTGTTTAATGCAGCAGCTATCAATTCAATGTTTGTCCTGCAGAAACGAGCTTTTCCCTCAATCTATAGTGAACTTTTCACTGAGACAAATTTAAGGAAATTAATATATTGACAGTTGCGTCTCAATATATTCTTGAAAAAGTTATTTCAAGCGTATAATTGTCATCAATGAATAATTGTTTAATTGTGAATGACTATATAAAAAAAACAAAAGTCCCGCTGAGTTACTTACGCCGGTTCTCCGCAGGTCTGAGGCATTAACTTTAAAGAATCGGTGGTAATGTTTTTGACGTTCAAAAAAAGAATCATGTAGTCTTACTAGTGTCAGACCGAAACTGATTTTTACGACCGAAACCAAAACCGAAAACGAATTTCGGCAACGGTTTCAGTTTCGGCCGCAACCGAATTTTAAAGTTTTGATATTTTTCTTTAAATCATAATAACTTAAATACTTTTTAAGTTATTACCTAATATCACACTTGTTATAAGTAGGTATTTAATATTGAAGTGATAAACAAAAACTATGAAATGGATACCTAGGTACCTTTGTAAGTACCCTCTAATAACATTATAAGCGTGCTAATTTGCCTGTACTTTTTTAACATCTCTGTAGCAAAGAACGATCATTTGGCAAGAGAGAATTCTATTTTTATTAAATATTCTAATGATTTTTAAAGTGTAAAACCACACTAAGGATATAAAGAATTCGTGGAAATCGTTGGGCTCTCGTGGTGTGCTCAGGCTTACTGAAGTTTAACCATATTTTGAATACTGAGACGATGCCACATTAGTGGCGGTAAAGTTTTTATACCCCTATTTACAAAAGAAAATTGCTGTAGTTATATGGGGTATTAAGATGATGAGTCACACCATGAAGCTCTTCGAGCGCGTGATCACCCTCAGGCTCCACCGAGAGTGTACTGTCTCTAAGTCTCAATATGGATTTCAGCCAGGAACAGGCACTGTGGATGCTATTTTTGCCCTCAGAATTTTGATGTAGGCAAAAGGACAGGGGAACAGGGGACACAGGGAAGGGAGGAGGGAGGAGAGCTCTCCATGTGGTATTCTTAGACCTGCAGAAGGCCTTTAACTATGTGCCGCGATCCAAAGGGCTCTCTGAATCCTATGTTGCTTTTATTACAGACATGTCAAACGACTCTGTATCTATAGTTAGGACCGATGTTGGCAATACCAAACCCTTCCCAATTACAGTAGGGGTTCACCCAGGCTCAGCTCTTAGTCCAGTTTGTTTTATGTATTGCTAGATACTGTCACGTGATAGGTCCTGAACCAGCCGTTAAGTCGGAAAAGTTCAGGTACCTTGGATCCATTATGCACAAGTACGGAGGCATCGACCACGATGTCCACGCTCGGGTTAGCGCTGCTTGGGCCAAATGGCAGGAGGTAGGTAGGAGGAGGTAGTGTGGTCTGCCATCGCAGAATACCGCCCAAACTCAAGGGGCTGGTATACAAGAGCATGATCCGATCAGTTCTTTTATATGGCAGCGAATGTTAAGGCAGTCAATTATGTAGCAAAGTAGACCCTGGTCGGGATGCTAAGTAGAAGTAAGGATATATATACTCATAAAGAATATTTAATGACCAAGACCCCGATCATGACCAAGTGCAGCGCGGCAACTCCCGAATGCAGTTCGGTTTCGGTCGTAGTTTCGGCAGGTTTTCCAACGAAACCGAAACTAATTTTTTTGCCGAAACTCAACCGAAACCGAACTTTCGTTCGGACACTAATTCTTTCTTTGAATAAAGCTATATAAAATGCAGATATTTGACCATTATAAGGGTTCTACATCTTAAAAATTTTCTTCTTCATACTAGAAAAACTTCCCTGTTTCATACTAGAAAAACGTATAGCTGTTTTGTAAAAAAAAATACAATAATGTAGTTCAATCCAGCGAAAAACTAGAAAATTGTAAAAAAATATCAATCAAGTGCGAATCGGACTCTTCCGGCTCCTAACCAATTTCATGATTGTAGGTCAACGAAAAACAACTTGTAAAAGTTGACAAACTTAGACTTGTGGTGGCCGTATTAACTCATTTTGTATGAAAATACCTAGAAATTTAAGTTTGGCTTTTTTTTCCTATTATGTATCTTCTTGGTAGAAATTATCGGATTTTTTCCTTTCTTTCATAATTCCAGGTAAACGGAAGGTAGTTTTGATTACTCCGTGAAAAATATGGTACCAACAAAGCATAAACTATAAATTTGGATATGTTACATTTATTTCAGCTTGTAACCACTACACGATTTTAAGAAAAAGGTTTGATATAGCGACAGACAGAAAACATAGTGGCCTATAAGGAAATGGCTTTTTTGATTTGCCCTAAAAATTACTACACGAAAAAGTTGAAATTATTAATTTTTATTCAAGTCGATTAAGGAGCTTAAATAAAAGCTTTCTATATACTGAAGTACGGTATACTTAAATAAGAAAAATAACTATTTTTACATTAAATATTTTTAGATTTATTGTTTCTAAAAACACATTATCAAAAGACGATAGTAAATACATTTTAAAGGAGTAGGTACTAATATTGTTATACATGTTTCACCAAATATTATCTATGTTCATATATAATAAGATTAAAAGTCATATAAGTGTTATAATTGTTAATTTAAACATATCGTAACTTTGCTTGTGTTTTCACACTGAAAGCTTTAAAGATTTGAAAGTGGGTAAAATATGCTACGCCCTCCTTAACACATGGTGCGCGTGCCAAATTCCATAGACATTAAGTCAAGCAATTTAGGTAAAGACGTAACTTGTTAAAATGTGAAAGCTCCTATTTCCAATTTACATATAATATTTATTTATACTATTCATAAAGGTAATTAAAGAAACATAAATAATACGATATATGTGTGAAATAAAAAAAAATACAAATCAATTAAAACTGATGGAAAGCTAATAATATTTGCCGCTGTTGATTAAATGTAGAAGATGTTTGTGTAGTAGACTAGACTTTTAAGACATTGTGAACACTCTATGATAGTCATATTTAATATAATACGTAGAGGTCGTCATGGCGCAGTGGAGTCGCACATAGTTGAATAAATTATTTTCGTTCCCCTGCTCAAGCAAGATAATGCGCGTGGTATGAAAGGATATCAACACATAATGTCAGAATTTCTTGACACTTGGTACCATCTGCCTAGCCTGCTATTTGCAGGATAAAGCGTGAAGCTAGTAAATATAATATATCTGATATTGTTACGGAACATTTATACGTTTTTGGTGTAAGAAATATTAAATAGTTTTTAATCACTAGCTTATTTATAATTCAATTAAAATTTATGGGGAAAGTGAAAACAAATCTACCACATGCATAAGATAAGTCAAAATATATACTATATTATTTGATTTTAAAATAAAACATTTAAGATTAAAAACGATTTCAAATTGTTATTTTCATATATTTGTAAAGTTACAAGCCTGAATAGTACTCGTTTGCTGTAAAACTTTCTAACGATATTGGAGAGTTAAAATATTGTGGTATTGCATTTAAAAATATATATGAAAAATTGTTAATTTTTACGTGTTATTTGTTTTTTTATACCAAATTAATTAGTTTGAACCATTTTATAAAGTATTTAATGACCAATGGCCAATTCGTTCTGGGTTTTTATTGTAAATAGGTACACCTATTTACAATAAAAACCCAGAACGAACGACAATCTTGTGTTAAATTAAAATTGAAAATTACTGCGGAAAGCGCCGCACAATCCGCAATACTAACTTCGAAAACTTTGTAAATTTCAAAACGCAAGTCCAACGATATTCTTCCAGCATTCAAAGCAATTAGCAGATTTGTATCATCTTGCTTATTTAACTTAAAATTAAATTACATAATTTTCTCAAGGTTTAAGCAGTAAGTAAGCAGTAATTTTTTTAAGAATAAAAGTAACTGAGGTATATATGTCAATAATTTCATATCTATATGTAGACTAGAGAGAATCACAACATGGGTTGTCGTGGAATTTTAATGTTTAACATTTCATTGTCATTTGGAAATAGGACGGAGAGTTGGCACTAGGCTAAACCTGCCTATATGCGAGATAAAACGTACAAAATTTAAAAAAAAGTAAGTAAAATAAAATATTAAAATATCAAATACTTGTAAAAATAATTTACTTTTTGAGTGAAATTCACTTAACAATATTGCTAAGGGTATTACACTTCTAACTTTTATAAAATGAAATATCTAGTAGTATATTATATATTTAAAATAAAACAAATTAAATGAATTTAAAATACTAACGCTAAAAACACAAAATATGCTAACTGCTCGAAACCAGTGCAAATTAGTAGCATGCCTCAGTATGTGTATATTATTCAGATACGAGCAAACAACAATATAACTAACGATAATATGTTAGAGAAAAACATATTTCTAGTTAAAATTTGAAAACCGTTCCAGCTCATATTAAAAAAAATTGCGCTTGATGTGTAACAATGTAACGTGTAAATATTTTTTAATTGTCTATCACACTGTCAAAACATTTAAAAAACGTCACCTTACCAACGTCACCACGACGTTATGACTGTAAAATATGCTTACCTCATAGGTATCCCAATCAGGAATTATATATTTAATATTTTCATTTACTTACCTCGCATTACAAAGCGTGGCTTCGGGTTTTGCAACTAAGCACACAATGTATAGAAATTCGTTACGAGTGGTGAACAAAGAGCTTCGAAGCAGGTGGAAAATATATGAAGCTGTAAAGAAAAGCACTCCCAAAAAGAGTCCTATATAAAAGATTTCGATAATTTCGGAGACTGTTTTATTGAGTTTTTGTTTGATTCTGCCTAGCTGATTAACACACTAATGTTACAGAGTATCTCACCAGTGCCTGTTCCCTTGCTTCTCTAATTACCTTGGATTTTCATATTTTAATGAAAAATACTCATTTTAAGTAAAAAATACTCATACTTTTTGATAAAGAGCCATTTTTATATTTCTTATAGTTTAGCTAATCTATTGTGGTTTTACATCAGGTGCTACAGATTCTGATGGTTCTGCATCAGGTGTGCTTACAAAATTTAAAGAAATCCCCCTTCCTGCCCAGAACTGCCAATTCCTCCTAACTGCTAGAAAAAAAAGAAAATTTCATTAAAATCCGTCCAGTAAATCCAAAGATGTACGTGTATAGACAGACAAATAGGCAAACGGGCAGACGAAAACTAGAAAAATCAATACTATTCATATTGTATATGTTTTTACATGAATCCCTATATCAATTTTTTCGTAGAAATATTCAATGTAGAGATTCAATATTACTAAAATTGCCACTAAATAATTCGTTCACAGAATATTTTACTCTTTAAGTTATTGAAATTTCCATTTCAATCTAATCTATCTTAGTTACTCGTACATAATTAAGAAAATTATAAATTTCTTTTAATATTATATGCTTAAATAATGTTTTAAAGGTTTAAAACTGATGAAAAATATATGTTACAATTAAGGAAAATAAATATTTAATATACATGTTATTATATAAGCAATATGTCCAGGCAACCAACCTGACACGCACTGTGTGAAACAATGGGAAACAATCGATTTCAAAGTGTGGAAAATATTAAAAATGGCCGAAACTTCTATACTTCTACAATCTAAAAGAGATTTATTTCTATAATATAATATATAAAAACTATATGTATAATTTTTGTTGTATATACTCGTAAGTATAATGGCTACATTGCTCTAACAACGTGTCGTACAATAGCAAATAGCTTCTTCATTTTCATTTAAATTAGATCGAGTCGCTACTAGATCTAATTCATGACGCCCTCGCCGAGTCGGAACAAGGGTCCTTTTAAAATTGTTTTATTTTTTTCAACTCAGCTTCACACAATTCGCATACCAATTCCTGGCTGTTATGCAAAAATACTGGTCAAGCGCGAGTTGTACCCGTGCCCCGAGGGTTCCAGTTTTTGTAACTGTATATTTCGTATTATTATTCGTTCAAATAATTTTTTAATGCTTTTTTTGTGATATGCCTATACATTTTCTTCTACTGTTTTAATTTTTTTATACATGTCATCTTCATCTGTCCACTTCACTGTGTTAAAAAGCATTCCTGTTATTGTTAGAAGCCTAGGCCTTTAAGCCCTATTTCCACCGCGAGCGGGACGGACCCGTGATAAACTACATACGTTGAACGCACAAGGGTAAACTGCAAGGAGAAAGAGTTGAAATGAACTCGCTCAAATGAACTCGCTCGTTGAAATGAACTAAGGTGTGGAGCGGAGTTATTTCTGAATCCGTTCAACTCGCAATGATAATTTACATAGTATCGTTTCCGCACAGAGAGAGGTGAGCAGTGCGGATCGAACGAGTAAAAAGGGTTTGGAACGAGTTCGCTGTTGCAAGGTCTTGCTGACTAGTGCAAAACGTACTCGTCCGCTGTGTCTGCCTCCTCACGCTGTTTTTCTTCATCTAAATCGTAGAATAGCTTGAATTCCGCTTTAAATGTGCACATTCGTTTTTTTTTCGAATGGGCTAGCATGACCAAAATCTTCTTTTTGCGAACAACGAGTTAGAGACTACAACAACTCGCTCTCGGTGGAAATTCAAAAGCATATCTTATTTCATATTTTCCCTTCACCCCACGCTCATTCCTCTCTCCCATTACGACGTTGTGGAAAAGTTTATCCACTCGTCATGAAATAGATCAAGAATATTTCCAACAATTTCAAGCTTAAGTTCAACCTTCTGACACCAGCACATTAGTAATAATGATGAATAGAAATCGCACATCAATAGCGGACCGCAGTTGGTTTCTACTCCCATATACGAGTATATGTATGTATGTGAAGTAATTGATGATCGTCGATTAATTTAATTGGTGAGCGATATTCGTAGCAATATTTTAGCAGTTAAATTTTGCAATTTGCGAATCATTTTGCTATTGTCTTTTTGATTTCTGATCAATTTGAGCCATATTTTGTATAATACCTCTTCTTATAATCCTTGGTGAAGTGATCATTAATTTTGGTACTCGTATAATGAATATTTAAAGAAATTTGATAAAAATCTGAAGAAGATAAAATACAAACATAAAATTTGCTTCGGCCTATGAATTTGATATTTAAAAGGACCAATTTTCAATGGCTAATTTATAGTCCGAAGAAACTTCAAAGACATAAAATAGATGTACACATCAGTGTAGGAATATTTATACCAAAAGTAATTCTCGTCACATGATTTCTGACCAAATATATATATATATATATATATATATATATATATATATATATATATATATATATATATATATATATATATATATATATATATATATATATATATATATATATATATATATATATATATATATATAAACGCTATAAGACTAGTATAAATATAAAAAAATGAAAACATTAAACGGTCGCAATGTAAGAAAATCAGTCTTTAATATAACACAATATTGCACACTTTAAGTAATATTGCTACATCAACGACTCGAATTTTCAGACTATTTTTAACTTATTGGAGGAAAAAGGAAAGGTACGCTTACCTAACTGCACCCACAGATAGAAGCTTACCAAAAGCTTTTGTTAAGAAAATTATTGCTATTATCATTCGTCATTGTAAGGCAGTTAATGCATATCTGACTGTACTAAGTTATTATGGGTTGCAATATTCTAGGAAAATATGAAAAGAAAAAATGAAATCCTGAAAATAAAGGGATATATTTACTAGAGTTTTAATAGAACTAGGGCAAAGAACTCGACAATATAAAACATGTTTGGCACTAACACATCTAATGAATGAAATTTCCTCATTCTCAGGATGAAGGCGAACTTGCGCCGAGATGAAAATACGGTGGTTTTGTGCCTCGCCGCGCCGCACCGCCACCAAATTACAACTTCCTAACTTTTGTAACTCAAACGAAAATGTCGAAAACGGTCTTTCTGTCTAATGTTCTTATAAATGTATGTAACTATTCTTTCTTTTATATACTGAGAAACATAGTCGAAGCGCTATTTTATATGTATCTAACACTTAGCTAATTCAATGGAACCCAAAGTTGTTATTACAAAGAACATATCGTTTTTTCTCTGATATTAGCAAAAAATATTTTATCATTGGTATGACATGTCAAAGTCAATAACTACTTCGTATCATTTGAAGTACATCTCCAGGGCGTGATGTAAAAATCATGATGATGTGAAATAATATTCGTAAAATAATTAATAATAATAATATAATTATTATATATATTTTTTAAATATTCAATAAATTTCAAAAATACCTAGGCTAAGAGTACAAATGAAATTTATGCCATTTATATTAAGAATATACTACAAACATACAGATTTTCTTTTAACTTACTCGTATATAATACAAAGTGAATAATTATGAAATCGTAAAAGCACACTTTTATTATGGAATCATTATGCCGTATACCCCAAGGCTACGCAGGAACTGGTGTGTAGAACTGCCGGAAGCGTCCATCGATCGACTGTATAATTGTTCTAGAAAAATAGTTTCTACAATTTTGTAAAAATGTAACTGGTAAATCACTTCAAAATATAACAAGATTGAAAATATATCAATTGATATAATGATCTTCAAAGGCATTTAAAATTACTTCTTGGAATTTGTCATATTAAAAAGTACCTATAAGAAAATATTTATTATTTTATATTATATGAAAAATGTACAACTGTTTTATTAAAAAGGAGGGTGCTATTCTGCATATGTTAGTATACTTAAATAAATGCGGTAGTATTCGCGCACCGAAGGGTCCGTGTCGATTTCATTGTAGGTCAGCAGGTAGTACAAGTTATAAAAATTGGCAAACTTAAATTTGCAGGTAAATGTAGTGATTTTGTATGAAATGAACTGTAGATATATAACCTAGTAATAATTTTTCCTGGGATATATCTAAAGTCCAATTTTAGCATATTTTTTCTATATTGTACTATATAAATGAACATGTATATATATACATATATATATATATATATATATATATATATATATATATATATATATATATATATATATATATATATATATATATATATATATATATATATATATATATATATATATGTATATATATACACATAAATGTGTTTTTTTAGTTTCACGCTTTGTCCAAAATAAAGTAGGGCTGAGATAACCTAGTGCTAACTCTATCAACTAGTGGCTCTCTGCTGTCCGCTTTCTGCCTGAATCCGAGATATTGAATACTGAGTGGCGTAAATCAATACCTGAAATTGTCCATCTCTATTCTACCAAATAAATGGCATTCGCAGTGAAACGCTTTTACTCTGTAATAATATATACAATAATACTTCTTATAATACGTGCGTATATAATAAATAGATCTTATTGCGATACGTTGGATGAAATGGCAAATATCATAAATTGTACTTTTTACAGACATTATACGAAAGTATTACAAAAAAATTATGAAATATGAATTTTCTTTTTTACCTAATGTAACCATTTGAACGCAGCAGGACTCGAACCCACATCTCTTGGATATCGTCCTAACGCTCTAGTCAATTAAATTGTACGTTACCTTATCGAGCTACAACGAAATTCTTGTACGCTTGTTACAATTTATTTCCATTGTTGGTTTTCAATTAAATTTCTTATTTTACTTCTGTGTAATAAAAAATTGTTAGACAAAGACAAACTTAAGAAGTTAATATTATTCATATCATGTATCAAAAACATCATTTATTAGAGATTCATTTTGTACACAACATCTTTATCTAAAGTATATAGGTACCTAGCAATATGAAATAATTAAAAATCGATAGACACTTTTCAGTACTGGTTTTTCAATATGCACATACAATCTAATTGATGGCCGACAATTAAGTTAATTGATGCGCAGTGACTCTGGCAATATACCGAGTTATAAATTTGGCCGTTGTTGTGACTTTAAATATTCTCTATTCGTAACGAACTATTATGAATGCGTAATGAGGTAATTTAGCATTTTATTATACCGCATATTACTTACACATACATATGTAATGTATGTATATATAATATTGTTTATTTAATAGTGTTATATAAAATTATCTGTCTATCTGTCAATAATATGTGGTAAATGGTGAAATTTAGCAGCGAATAAACCTTTCACTAGCATATATGTAAATTTATTGATGGTATGAAGGTTCATAGAAACCCTAGAAGGATTTAAATCCCTCTAATAAAGAGTAAGAGCCAAAAAAGATAGGAATAAGACAAGAATAGTTGGAAATCGAGGAAATTCATCTTCCTCATAAACTTATGTTAGGTGTGTATGTATAAAAAAGATATAAAATTAAAGTAAATTAAATAGCTTAACGCTGTATCCATATATGTATATAGCAGGGTGAACTGAGGGGACATAGTGTTAAGACACTGTTCTCCACTTTCCGTCTAATTTTCTAGAAATAACGTGTTGAGTGGTGGAACCTACCATACTAGGAATACCATAAAAAATTTAGTAATTATTATTATATATTATATATGAGATGTAATTTAGAACGGACTTTCTATATCCCTTTAGTTCGCGAAGGCAATAAAATTGTCGGAAGCTCGTTTTCCCCAGACCACTAAAATATAAGGTGCAATAATGTAAGTGTCCGTGAAACGAAAATATTGCTTCTCCGATATTGTATTACGAAAAGATTCATAGTAAACAATATGTGAATACCGTTTAATTTAAATGTGTCCACTTTTTTAATTATTAAAACAATAACAGTGATGTTATTTAACTATTATTATCGAATGGAATATGTAACATGTATATACATACAGTTTACACATGAAATTCATTCTTTTGGGTTTTAATTTATTATTTATTTATTTTATGTTAGCTTCAGGCTGTATCTCGCAGATAGCAGGGTAGGCATAGGGAACCGTAAGTTGAAAGAACCTAGTGTTAAGGCACTCCGTTTCCCGCTTTCCGCCTTTTGAGGCGTTGCGTGTTGAATGAACTCAACACCGCGCTCTGAATTGGTGCCAGAGTAAAGAAAATGAAAATAATTAATTCTCCCCAATTGGGAATCGAACCCATAAACCATCGCGTGTAATCGTTTACCTCCATTATAATCGTTTTCTTTCTTTCACTATATTATTTTATTATATTAGCTAATACTTTTAAATTCACCGTGATAAGTAGAACACTGTTATAAGATAATTATTAAAGCATACATACGTACAATTATATGTATATGAAATACTAAGTAAATATTTTATATACATACACAAGTTCACAAAATATGTGTTCAAAAGCCGCTGTAGTGGCGGTTAGGATATGTCTGACTGCGCACGACACTTTATATTTAAATACAACTTAGAGGTACATTTAAATTACATTTCACATATCCTCTAGAGGTAGTTAGACACAAAAAAACAAATATACAGAAAATAAATACAATTAAAATAAAAATGAAGCCTCCGTGGAGAGGCAAGAAATAGTTATGGGTCCACTACTTGACGCGCAATATCCGAATTCGGACTGAAAGTGGAGAACGAAATGTCGACGTAGCACCGATGTAGCTCGAAACACCGTTTTGTGTCATCTGACAACTATCAATATGAAACTAATGGAAAAGTGGACGGCTAGTAATCTCAATAAATAGCTCAAAGCTCAATCAATGTGACTTTCATTCCATACTCTTATTCGCGGCATATGACTATACCTGTGATTATTGAGAAAGAAATCACAGATGATGTGCATATATTTTTATATTCCTTTCAATAACAAAGTTTCACGCCAGCCTTTCTTCTTTCATAAAAAAAGTGAAATATAATGAAAATATGTAACGAAGTACATATTTATATTACTTAATAAATCTATTGTATACCTGGGAAGTATGTTAAATAAAGATGGAAAATCCGAAATGGATATGGAAAAGTTAATGGCAAGTATATTATAGGCAAGCCAGCTGAAGAATGGCTACAATCTTTGGCAGAAGAATGAAAGAAAAATTAATGTTGTGGAGAAGCGATCTCTTCGGAGGATACGCGGTGTCAGTTTAACTGATCATATCCGAACTGAACAGATACACAAGTACTAGCGAGGATGTCACAGTGAAAATGAAGAAGAACGTGATCAGGTAGCTTGGGCACGTCGAGAGAATGAGTGATGAAAAAAGATATATGAAACAAAAGTTTGTGGTAAAAGAAGATCAGTTCACCTTCGAAAACACAATGTCGACGATACTGGAGGAAATTTACGTAAAAAACAAGAGAACCTCCTGGTATGTTATGAAGAGGTTAATGATAGTGCACAAGGCGAAAAAAGTATGCACCGTACCTAATTTTCGGCACAACGTTGCCTCTGGATAAACCTATGTACCAAAAAATCTGTGCTAAGAAAAAGAAGTTTATTTTATTCATCACAGTGAAAATCCGTTGGTCCTGCCCTTTTCCGTTTCGTAGCCCTGTCGTATTTTTATTTATTTTTTTATTATTATTGTAAGCGCTGTGATACATAAAAAAGGTAAATTGTGAGTTGTATGCAATAATTTTATGACTTTAGGCCACAGGAAGCAGCACAACTCGTGCTTGTTGCTCGTCAATATTATGTTTATACAACTCATGTATGTTTAAATGATACATAAAACATTTTACAACTTTACTTCTAAATGTATGTACATATAAATAGTTTAACTTTAAAATATCCTCGTAAATGCACAATACGTACCCCTATATATGTACCCCTGTACATTTCGAGGTAGATTAGAATTTAGACCAGAGTATTAACACCTAGGGAAATGCATTTAAGTTAGTAACAGTGCGGCAGCGGTATATACGCTTACATGCTGCAAATATAGAAACTTATATTTTAAGGTCTATTTTATACGTAAAACAGTGATGACCTTATTTACCTGTATAAGAAAAATTTGAGTGCTTATTTTATAAGATTATTCTGCTGAATAGAACGGTAGTCATCTGCCCAATAAGATTTTCATTAGTTTGCTTGAAAAATATATTTTTTTATATTTGCTTTCTATTCCCCGCATTCCGCCTTTCGAGGCATTGCGTGTTGTGTTGAAAAATTCTTAATTTATATATAATTATATGCTTTAAAATTCAAATACAAGTTTTCAATACTTATTGTCTACTAAGCTTTTGAAGTATTTTTGTACTCACATATAATAGAGAATGCAGAGAGAGAGAGAGCGTAAATGAGTAAACAGCATGGTAAACACTAGTTGTATATGAGATATTGCATCTTGAGTGGACAAACTAAGCATCACAGTTTGTTTTACCGCTCTGGTAGGACAAAAATGAAAATAATTTATTTATTCCAGTGGCAATCGAACCCACAATCACCGCGCTTTCAGTCATACGCTGTCCCACTATACAATGTTGGCCCCTAAAACAAAATAACTATGTTTTTTTTTTAATTTTTGTGAAAAGTTGTATAAAAATTGGTTCTTCATTACTAAAAGATTCGCCAAATACAACCTTCGGTTCACTACAAAATAGTAAGAAATATAAAAAAAATAGCTTAACTACAAAATTAGTTTTATTGCAAAATCAATTTGTTAAACTTCATATCTCACATAGACAATACAGATTATGTTTCCTGTAAACAATACGACTAAAATCACATTATTATTATATTTTACAAGCAGATATAATACTCAAAAATTATACGCGCTGTTAAAAACGATTGTTCTAGCGAGCTATATATTGTTATTTTCGTATTATTTAGATCAGAGTTCCCCAAACTTTTTTATGCCGTAGACCCCTTGCCATGTTTTTCCGTGTTGACCCCCCCCCCCCTGGGTAGACCCCCTACTTACCTAACATTGGTTTCCTGTAAATTTTTAACTGTAGTGTTAAAATTTTAAAGTAAAAACAAGTGTTAATTTATACATTTATTAATTAAATTTAAATTAAAACAGATGATCTTGTAGTTTAGATGGTTTCTTAGCATCATTGCCCAAAACTTTGTTGCATAAAAGGCACATCGGCAATCGTTTGTCCGGCAATGATGGAATGAATCCAAATTTCAAATAATCAACTGTCTACATTTCTTTTTAGATTCGGACACGGCATCAGTCATCTGTGGGTAAAATTAAATTATGTAAATAAGACAGAAAATCCAGCAGCTGTATATTAAAAATGTTTTTGATTTTTCCGAAAACATTTCATAATTCGAACATCTTCTTGCAACAATTAGCTCAAATTACGGAGATTGCACTGTAATTATAATACCGATGGCTATAACTTTAACGCGTGTAATTTTGCATGATTGAATATTAAACTACTAATAACTAAAGTCATGATTGGCGTAATTTATCTATCTTTCTCTACGAGTACAAATCTAAAACTTAATAAAAAATAAGGTACTTACTTTTCTCCAGCACTCCAGCACAAAATAACACTGACTCACTATAATTTGTGCTTAAAATATAAAATATTAAATATTAAATTATATTATAATATTATAATATTATATTATTATCTTTAAAATATTTTCTAAGCACTTTCCTTTTCAAGATTCAAGAAACGAATAAACGTATTTGTCCCAAATTCGTATTTATAGAGTGACGAATTAAACAAGTCAGTGCAAAGTAGCGAAGTTCTGAGACTGCGACTGCGACTCTCAGGTTTTTTCAAGTTCAAAATGTATTGCGACCACAAAGCGAATACCAACATCCTACAACTTACACAATTTTATTAACATGTATAATGTTTTACTTCATAGGTACTTTTATAAATAATGTATATGTTTTGATCTTATAAGATAGTATGGTGTAAGTAAATAGGTACTTTCAGTGTATATGTTGAGATCCACTATCGTGAACCCCCATTTTCATTTCATGGATCCCCAATTTTTTTTCGCTCACGTAGACCCCTTGCAGGTTGTCATAGACCCCAAGGAGTCGATATAGACCACTTTGGGAATCACTGATTTAGATGTTCCCGTCATTACTCTATGTTGAAACAAACAAAATTTTATTTGAAATCTAAAAAAAATCTTAATTTTATATCTATAGATAAAAAACAGACATTGTAACAAAGTTTAAAAAATAGCGCTTCAATTCTATTTGAGAAGTTACTTATTTTGACTTAAGGAACAAATCAAACTCTCTGAAAACGGCCTCGGTATATACGCTTGTAGACGGAAGCGCTGTAACTTGTAAGCCGGAAATCTCATTTAATGATTTAAAAATTTTATACTACGTCTCAGGATTAGCATAAATTTTTGTTTTTACAGAAAACGTATGAAACTTTTTTATTAAATTGTGAAATTATAGCATTTAACAACATTTAATCTCGATTTAACATTCCAGAATGATTATAATTGTTGTTGTTGTTGTTGAATGATAATAATTGATTATAATTACAACAGATACTCGTATGTATATTAAAACAATTTAACCACCACATTGAAGTTATTTCCCACATTCCGTCCAATTTTCGAGACTAAGTGCTGAGTGGCGGAACTCTTCATGATCGGTGTGGTAAATTCCTAATCATGTCGTGACTTGTTTGTGTTCGCAATGCGTTTTGTTTCTTGTGAGTTATCGTGTGTTTTGTTTTAAATTTGGTAAGTTTTATCATTATATAGTATGAATTAGAGTATGTAGTAAACATTTAAAAATTACTTAACATAACTATCTAAATATTTTGTCGTTACTTTAACTCATTCGCTAATGCTATACGTAAATAAGCATTAGTTAGGTATACTTTAATGATTTCCTGGGATTAGAACATGCGCTTCACAGAAACATAAAACCTCTGTGTAAATTTTTTTATGTTTTCTTGAATTATTTTTTGTATCCTTACTTCTACTTAGAATTATCCCGGTTTATTGCCAGGCTTTGCTTTCCTACTTAATTGACTCCACATTTCACGGTCTTGAGCATCCTCAGTGGTTAGTCCATTGGCTCTCATGTCCTGCATCACGACATCCAGCCATTGCTTCCTTGGGCGTCCGGGGGGTCTTACTGAGACAGACATATCGAGGCATTTTATTCCGACATAATTCTTAGACCGGCGCAAAACGTGGCCATACCATCTCTGACGACGCTCTCGGAGCTTATCTGCTACGTCACGGTCCCCAAGACTACCTTAAATCAATGTGTTACGTATGCGGTCAAACCGAGTTACGCTACACATCCACCTCAGTATCTTCATCTCCTCGACGTGAAGCTCCTGAGTGTGCCGAGATAAAGAGCTGGTTGGATTATGCTCTTGTATAACAACCCCTTGAGCTTGGTGGTATTCTGCTATCGCAGACGACACCAGTGACGTCCCGCCATTTGGCCCAAGCAGCGCCAACCCGAGCGAGGACATCGTGGTCCATGTCTCCGGGCTCTTGCATGATGGATCCAACATACCTGGACTTTTCCAATTTAACAGCTGGTTCAGGACCTATATGGATAGTGTTTGATTCCGGGTTCCCGCAAGCCATGTACTTGGTCTTTAACACATTTAACTCAAGACCATCGTTCTCAAGCGTACCCTTTCAGACGTTCAGTTTATGCTCCAGCGTCAGTCGGCTCTCGTTGATAAGTGCTATGTCATTGTACATCATCAGCCATGGAGACTGGTCCTGGTTGTGAACCGTGACACTACATTAAACAAAAGTGGAGCTGAGCCTTGGTGACCCCTACTGTAATTGGGAAGAGTTTGGTATCGCCAATAGCGGTCCTAACTATAGAAACAGAGTCGTTGTAATTGTTTCTGATAATAACAACATAGGATTTAGGAATTCATTCGGATTTCAGGTCCCACCAGATACACTAACGTGGTACACAGTTAAAGTCCTTCTGCAGGTCTAACAATACCATAATTCAAAGCTTTCCTCTTTTCCCTGTATGCATCCATCAAAGTTCTGAGGGCAAAAATGGCTGAAATCTATTCCATCCACAAATCAGAGACAGTACACTCTCGGTGGAGCCTGAGGAAAAAAAGGCGAAGAGCTTTATGGTGTGACTCATAATCTTAATACCCCTATAACTACCCCAATTTTGAACACTGTCCTTTGTACCGTTTTAAATAGGGGTAATAAAACTGTGCCGCCACTGATGTGGCATCGTCCCAGTGTTCAAAATACGGTTAAAAAGGCCAGTAAGCATGCGCACACCACGAGAGCCCAACGATTTCCACGAATTCTTTATATCCTTAGTGTGGATTAACACTTAATCAATAATTATAAAAATCATTAAAATATTTAATAAAAATAGAATTCTCTCTTCCCAAATGTTTGTTCTTTGCTACAGAGATGCTAACAAAGTAATAAGTTGTATAAAGCGTAAAAGAATGTCGATGCAGCGTAAGAAAGAACGCATAGCGTAGTGGTCAGAGCGCTTGGATGGATTCCATGAGGCGCGGGTTCAAATCCCGCTGTGTGAATTTTTTTGTTTTCTTTGAGTACTTTTATTAGTAATGTACTTGATACTTACTATTGTGGATTAGTGGTGATAATATTAGAGCTCCAACGTTAAATTTAATTATTATTACCAAGTAGCAAATACAGTTAAATAATTATTTCTATTGGCAAATTAGCACGCTTATAATGAAATGAGTGGGTAGTGACAAAGGTACCTAGATATCCATTTTATAGGATTTGTTTATGACTTCAATATTAAATATCTACTTATAAGAAGTGTGATATTAGATAACAACTTAAGAAGTACTTAAGTTATTATTTAACGCATTTTTAAAACTATGTGATTTAAAGAAAAATATTAAAACTGACTCAAAACTTCTAAGGAAATTTTGGTTTCGGTTTCGGCCGAAACTGAGACAGTTGCCAAAATTCGGTTTCGGTTTCGATCGTAAAAATCAGTTTCGGTTGGACACTAATTATTTGCTATCGAAAGATTAAAGTAAATCAGCTGATGCCTTTTTTCGTAATTTGTAACTTTTCGCTAACGAAAGGGAAAATTATTAATTAATTAATTTATGTACTAAACTGAAATCTCTTTTAATTTTCCGCAAGGTTTTTAGGCATTTCACCTATGATCATTTAAAGTATACCATTTAATTCTGCTAAAAGTTTTATGTCATCTATAAAGCAAAATGACAAATAAAGGCAAGAGTCTGGAACGCACTAAATCGATGCACTCAGCCATTACTACACGCTGTTGTTTTCACTCGTTTGAAGTTTTGCATTCCGTTCTAAAAAGTTTTATGAATAGAAATATAGAAGTCAAAGCAAAATTTTTAACTATACCCACGGTATACTGCGAGGTGTAATAGGGCAAGGTATTCATATAGTACATACATGGACATATACGACAATTTACACGCTAATATATATATATATATATATATATATATATATATATATATATATATATATATATATATATATATATATATATATATATATATATATATATAATAGTACAAATACATAGTTTACAAATATGCAGTAAATTTTTTTTAAATACATATTCTTCTAGTTCAGGCAAAATATAAAAGCTGACGAGTACCAATTTATAATTTGACCTAAGACCGTTACTATTTTTACCCGGCTTCAAAAAAGGAAGTTCTATGTTGGAGTATATTTTCATATTCATATCATTTTTATCCTTTTTACAACTAGTATACTAATAGAATACTAATTCGCAATCTGTTATTGTTGGAGTCGACGCCAGCTAAGACAAGAAGTTAATACATAAGTACTAATATACTCGTAACACACCGGACAAGAGCGAAAGAAATAATTTTAAAAATATACCCCATACGTAAGTATCTGTAATTTCGTTTATAGTTTTTAATTTTCTATATTCTATGTAAATCAAATATTATTTTCTAGTTTTTAGTTTATGTTTAAGTTTGTACATACATATAGCTTGGTTGGCTTACATAATTGATTTAATTTATTAGGATATCTTCTTTGAAATAAAACAATAACTTATAAAACGAAAATGGCATTCACTGATTTTAAATATAAAGCAAATATACAATTGCTCGTTAGCGATAACTAATTTCAACAGTGTATAATCATATTATATGTAATGACAGCGTAATTGGCAGCAGTGACTATATACCTAGTAAATACTCGTACGTTTCAGTCAAACCCTAATGTTTAAGTAGATTACGTTCACTTGCCAACTGGTGCCTGATTGTGTTCTCAGTTTCCTAAATTATACAATGGCTAGAACTAAACCATCGAATGCTAAATACAATATACCATTAAGCCAATAATTTCTCTACTTATTCATATATAACATTATTCTAAACTAAATAAGTATATGCCGAAAACTTACTTTCCAGCCAGAAATATAAAACTTTTTGAACGACAAAACTTTTCTTGATTTTTGTCAGGGTATTGTTAAATACGTCATACTCTCACAATATATTTTTAATATTTTGTATTGCTTTTAAAGGTTAGGAGCACACTTTGATTTTGAATTAGAAAATCCTAAAGACAATATATTCAAGTGTTCTTTTTTAATATCATATTAGGTATACTCTACTCCACTTTATGTCTCATTTTGTTATATGTACAACGTACCTACATACATATGTATGCCATGTTCAGTGTTGAGTGTCGAAATTCACCACCGTGCTTGTTTTACCAGAGCGTTGCAGTAATTTTCTAATTTTGAAATGTAAATTAGTTGATATATTATTACAAAAAATATTATAAACGTTGAGGGGTTTAAAGATATTTCAGAAATTATAAATAGAAATCATGAATCATCCCGAACTGAAACTGCTGCGTTGCGTAGCTTAACATATATCTGGCCATATTAGACGAAATCTTTTCTTTAATTTACCTGGTCCAAATATGAGCGGAAACTGTAGTACTGACAATAATATACTTACGAAAATGAAATGAAAATTGTGACCGAAGCAAAGGTCAGTTAGTAATTGTAGGTAAACAGTTAAAAACACTATCCTGTATGTATTTACGTTAAGCGAACATTTCGCGAAACGTATCAATTAGTTCAACCATTATATTGCTTAAATAGCTTGCAATTTCAAAGCAACGGTAGATATATTTTCCGATATGAATATTTATTAACATAAATTTCTGCGAAATTTATACCGTAATTAAGTGAGGTGTGTTTCGATAAATGTAATCAGTTAATTAGTTTCTTTAAATTACGTTTATTAAAAGTAATTCATGACCATACATTATACATTAGTGGGAAGTATGCTTAATAGAGTAGGTGTTTACCTACGTGCCCTTTGGTAGATAAGTACCTATTAGAGGTAACAAGAATAATGGCGCTGCGTCACCATTGAAATGCCAGTGTAATATCAATTTATCTGCCTGTATAACGTGGTCCACAAAAGAGGTACCGACGGTGTTATCCAACTGCCAACTAACTACCAAGCCTGAATATAGTAAAACAAGAAAAATCGTGAGACGAGATTTACTATTTAATTTTAATTAATTGAACACTAGGCTAAAATTTCAGGCAAAGTTACAGCTACACATTAATTGGCTAAAGGTAGACTAAAAATAATAATATAATATAGGTACTTTTTAGTAAAATGAATTGTGTTATATGTGATGGTCTGTTAAAATGTATAGTGAAAAGTCCAACTTGAACGGCAAGACAGTGCGGCAAGTTAAGTAACGTTTTCCAACGAAATACTAAATAAATATAACATGTACTCAAAGTGCTGACGTCGTGCGGATTTCCTGTATACTTTGTCCATTCACTTAAAGTTTGCTGCACTTATGTAAATTGAAATTATGTTAAGAATAATCTTTTAAAATAACTAAATTTATTTTCTTATCTTTTAATTCTAAGAAAGTTTGTAATGATATAAATAATAAACAATAGAGGGGCGACTTCCATGGACAAAGGTATAGGACCTGAAGTCCTCGCCTCGCCTTTGGCTTGCTATTATTGGCCTATAGAGTCTACTCTGAAGGCGTTCAATCTGTGTAATAACGGGGAATTTCACTTAAGAATCGTAACGGTGAAGCTTGCGTACACCTCTACACACTTAGCTGACCATACCGAGATATTGCCTTCGAGGGCGTGTATTGCCTCGAGGCAATACTCGGCGTATTTCCTTTTTCTTTCGGAGGTCAATCTAGTTGGTAACGAGTTAATGACCGGCAAGTCTCAACCATACAATTTTAGCTTGTTGAAATCATTTACGTACTTTATTTCATTCAATCTTCAACTACTCAGCGCCACCAAGTCTCATTTCCAACAGTCTGAGAGCTACATTCCGGAGTCTTCTTAAAACTAAACTATAAGAAATAATGAATTGGCATTTTAGCAAAAATAGTTTAGTATGATGCGCAGTTTTCGTCGTGCTTCTGAAAAGAAGTTTGGTTCTGAATGTAAGCGGAGAACTGATAACTAATGTATTAATCCCACATTATAGATCAGCTACAAGGTGAAAATAGCTATATATATATATATATATATATATATATATATATATATATATATATATATATATATATATATATATATATATATATATATATATATATATATATATATATATGGCAGACCCCTGCAAAAGCCGGGACTAATGCCAAGAAGAAGAAGAAGAAGAATATATATATTTATATATTTATATATGTATATATATATATATATATATATATATATATATATATATATATATATATATATATATACATATATAAATATATAAGATCTATATGTATATATATATATATATATATATATATTATTAGTAACAGAGGAAACAAGTAAAAAAAATAGAAAACACGTCATAACTGAAATGAACGCTTTAATAACACATATTACGCTTATAATGCTGATAAATTTTCACTGTCAGCATCGATAAAACAAATTGTGAAAACTTCTTTAACTTTTAAAATTATATTATAAATTAATAAATAATCGAATAAAAATATCGATACGATATAGATAATTCTTTATATCAAAGTTTTACTTTTTAAAGGCTAATATCCGCTATCCATCCACCGTCAGTGTAACAAACATCTTGCTCATCTTCTTTGTGTAACTACTGGTACTTCATACAATAGATGTCAAAGTTGAAATGTCGACTGCTGTCCTTCTATTTCGCAAAATATATATGATTTCTTGTAATATATCTACTAAAAAATTACTTCAATGGTATAATCATTTAGTACACTACTCTTGACTCATATTGTACTGTTTTGGAAATATTAATTTGGTAAATTTCGCAGTGTTATTAATATACCAAGGGTGCTTATATCGTGTGGATTTGAACTAGACCTCCACTTTCATAGACCGTGATTATATCACTAGCACTAAGGTATCACTGGCACTATCCTCGCGAAATAACAAAGATTAAAGTATATACCAGAAAAGTAAGAGAATTAGCGAGACTAGTCGCTTAAAGAACTTTAAATCGTTATAGATTACGTCGTAGACTGTTGCTTAAAATGAATAATGCATGAGATCTAAAAAGTATTTTGAATTATTCACTTGATATAATTCATCGTTTTTTTTTTATTTTTGCAACATTTTCTGGTTTCTGGTTGTCGCTGTGGTTAATTTTTATTTTTATTATATCTTTTGTCTTGAATGGATTCGTCTGAACCTTACAAATGTTAAAATGAATCATTAACCTAAAAATCCTCGAAATCGGCACACCTGTATGGTTTCTTTAACGCCACGCCACCATAGGTACAAACATATATAAATATATACGTGTGAATGTATATTTACTACACACATATGTACATAGACTGAGAGTAATGTATTTACATGACACTCCTTTGCGTTGCGCGCTCGGGTAAATAACACACTGTAATTACTTGTATTACATAACATAATAACATTTTTATCAAAAATGTTACAATAAAATTAATTACTAATGACTCTACTCCATCTTAAGTTAAGTTAGTATTTTTTTTTACATAGAACATGGTATTATTACTGCGTCTGCGTCGTCTACATCGTCAACATACCCTAAATCATGAGCCTAGTTAACACAAATGATGATCATTAGCAAAGTTTCAACATCACACACAAAGACGCCACAGTACAAATTACGTTTAACAAGCTCTAATTGGCAATAGTCACCGCATAGTTCGCTTAACGCTTAATGCTTACCTAGATTACGCTCTTGATACTACCTAATTCTGTATTGTCATTTATGAAGTATAAAATTTTTCTAACGCACTAAATACGTATTTATTTTTTTTTTGTATTTATTACGCAATTATGTCGCTATAATTTGTTACATTGTTACATACATCCGACAATCGGTTTAGACTTTAGCGAGTTAGTTGCGACTTTAGTTGTAGCGAGTTTAGACTTTAAGTTTTAGACTAGCGACGAGCCCGGGCTTTACCCACTTGATGATGCTACTGCATAGTGCAATAATAATCACTTCAAATATGATAAAAAGTGGAATAGCTTGGATTACAGTATCGTTATTTCCATAAGGATTCTTATGTGTAAATTAAAAAACACGCACAATGTTGATACTTGGTATTAACAATGTAACATTGAGCATAACTATCTGCGATTGGTTCAGCAATTTTTGTTTAATATAAAATTATTTTTTATTGATTTATTTTATAGCATTAATTTAGTTTTTGAGTATATAATATGAGAAAATAATAGTTTCTCTGTATGCGTGTTTAGTGGATTTATTTCAAGAATTCATTGCAACATACCTATAAAAATGGTATATAATCTCGTAAAAGCTTTTTTTTAATATTAGTTTACCAATGGTTATTATAGCATACGCGTAGAAAGCAGGGCAGTTTTTATACGTTTACCTACCTATCTATCGGCTAATAAATTACTTTCACATATTAAAAATAGTGTATGTTACTCCCTTATTATATAGCTGCATACTGGTAAAAGATTTTAAAATTAATTCACTTATCAACACATAGCTAGAAGAATATAGAAGGCAAAAACAGAACAAAAGATAAATGCACGGATGCACCCGTGCAAAGCCGGGTAGGTCGTTTTTAATTGATAAAATCATTAATAATCAAAACTACAGGATATATATAATCTTTATATTAAAGGCGGCTCTCTGCATTTAAAACCACTGAAAAAATTTAAGATATTAATTTAAGCGATGTGCTGTAAATGCAATTATGATTCTAAAGTAAATGCACAACGTATCTAATGTACTTAATTGGATTGTTTAAAATAGTTTCATATAACAACTCTATATTTTATTGATAACCTTTTAAAAGGAATAATTCCGTCATAGACGTAAGTCTTTTAAACTCTCCCGTTGTTTACTCGACTCGAGGTTTAGCTTTATTATATTAGTATAGAAGTATAGATTTACCATATTTACCATACGGAAGTAAGTACTTAGTTCTACACTGACTTTAAATATTTAAACAATATATTATATTTAAAACTCTTTTTTAATCCTTAAATACTGTTATTTATTACTATTTATTGTTGTAGATAGCTTTCGCATAAACTACTTTCCTTCGAGGTCCATATTATATGTTCTAGCCCTTTAATTTTCGAAATTAATTAAAATCCTCCCAGTACTTTTAGTGTGAAAGGAGAACAACAGACGGGCAGACAGACAGACCGACAAAAAATGGATAATTTTGGTTTCTGTCATATATATAAAGACCTTGAGAAGCTTTTTTTTAAGTTCTATGTTTTTTGTTCAGAATTAGTTTTCTCTTTTACTATATAAAAATGAAAATAATAAAGATACAGATATTTTAATTTAATTGCTTTTGGTATTGATTTTAATTCTCAGAGTAAGTATAATATGTAATCATATTGAATGTTTGAAATTGAAATTTTTTTTTCTTATAAAACATATACCAAATATGAAACAAAGTATTGTGTGTTGCATTAATTTAGTTAAAACAGGTCATCTAAATCGTGCTACGTACTCGTACGTTGCGGATTGCGACTCTTATTTATAAGAATTTAATTATCTGTACTTACGTGAAGTAGGTACATTATGGGCTAAAATGTGCAGTAACTAGGCCAAATGGAGATATTATTTTTTAAATAACAGATTTCACTGAACAAAATAAAGTACCACAAAAAAGACTTACTTTTTTTTGCGGAAACGCTCGTTTTATAGAAGTTTAATAAAATCCATTTTAATCACTCACAATAGCTTCATGTCTGTGTTTGTCATAGAAATATTTGATTTTCAATATAGTAACGGATCATCCAGCATCAGGAATATTTAAATATCACCATTGGTTGATTGATTTATCAACAAATAGTGACAGTAGAGGTGAAAAATATAAAATTAAGTGAAAAATAAAAATATACTATGTTAAGAAGATAGTGTTGTCTGACAGTCAGTGAACGAGCAGATTTAGTATTTTAAAACTAATATATATATATATATATATATATATATATATATATATATATATATATATATATATATATATATATATATATATATATATATATATATATATAGTATATGTGTATATATGGATCTTGAAATCCGATATTCTATCCTATTCTATACTACAAGTACTAGTTTAGAGGTCTATGATGCTATGATGAAACACATCTAAATGTAATTGGACATGAAGCGACGCTTGATACGAGTATATAAATGAACACTGCGTCTTGATTTTCCCTAAAATTCGTTCAAGAGTGTCACAGTCCCAACACATGCTACATACAATACAATCAAGCGGGAATGGCAAGCCCCTATGAATAAACAACTAACTATATATGTGTCATATGGAAATGATGATGTTTTGTTAAGAAAATGAAAAACAAATTGAACTGAAATGGATAAAATGATTGTTGAAATGAATTCATTGTTTCTATATATATTTTTTGTTACTTCTTTTTCTCTGGATTTTAAGGTTAAATATCACTTGTTAATTTTATATAAAAAAATCACATTAATATGAAATAATAATGGCACAAGCCCAAGATGATAAAAATAATTATTAAAAGTCCTTAAGGCTGGAATGAGGCCATGTCGCCAGTTTGAAATATCATTCTGTTGAAGGAAGGAAATAACTTTGTGAAAAATAGATGTGCTTTGCGTTGTTTTTCAGTGAGCAAAAGTAATCAATCGGTAGTTTTCTATAGTTTTGTTTAAATACAATTAGACACTGCCATTGATATTGTATAAAAAAAGATTTTTTTTAAATTTATATTATTGTAATATAATTTCTATTAATTATAACTTACGTAAAATAAACTCTTAGTATGAAGAACAGCTTTTAACTACCTCTCCCTTTACTAACTTTTATTTATTGAGTCACTTTGTCATGCGTATGACGACATGAGGTGTTGCAAACAAGTTGGGGATTTATAGTCTGTGAGAAGATTCAAACATGGACTGTATAGTCTGTATTCCAAGTATGAACTTCAATTTACAGCAGCAGTACTTTAAGCATAGCCACTATATATGGATAAATTGAGACCGTTGCGTGGCTTTTTTACTGTAAATACAATACGGACTCAGAGAAGTCAAAGCGGCGTTGAGTTCCGCGCATCACGCAATATTTTGAATTCGGGCGGAGAGTAGAGAGAATAATAGATTATTACAGCCTGCAGAAAAAAGAAAACAGTCTTATTGTGTCGAACTAATGTTTCTATGATAACCATTAGTAAAGTAATGTTACATTCAATATCAGCTTCAGATATGATTGTAATTATAACGAGAACATTCTCGCATCCCAATATTAAGGGCGACGATTGTCATTGTATTCGTATTTGTTATACCTAATAATGAATAGAAATTGTATATCAATTGCGTCACAGTTGGTCCCTACGTTTGCATATATGAAGCAATTGATGTCCGTCGATTTAACTAATTGATGAGTATTGAACGGTGGCAATATGTTGACAAAATAAATATCGAAGTATTGTGATATATTTATTGCAAAATGTTCTTTCAACAATTTGCAAAAAGTTCCAAGTACATCTTAAACCAAAATTAAAGGACCACTATAAAAATCATATTAATATGTATTTATTAGCATAATTTATTAAAAAAGTCGAATCATTTAATGAAATGAGATACGAACTAAGTGTGGGGACAAAATAATAACTTTCCAAGGAATGATTCTATAGAATAGTTTACGACCGTTGATCAAAAATAGCAAGTCAAGCTGAAGCAAGTGAAGCTTAGATTTAAACATACGTTTAGTATGTTTAAATCTAAGCTTCACACATTCATGCTTCACATATTTACTTCTTAAGATTTGAAGGCATAGATTTGAACTCGTTGGACGGTTATAATATTTTGCTTTATTTACTTTGTTCACTAATGCCTGCTGTAATATTTGTTTTATATAATAATATAGCTTTTTTTCATGTAAATGACTATGTCAAAATAAGAATAAAAATCTTTAAACCGAAATCAAAATGAAATTAATTTGCTGTGCGTTTAACTATGCACTTTTTATTTTTATCCTTTAGATAAAATGTACGTGGCTCGTAGGTACATACAGTACGAACACATACAAATAAAAATCCATATACATATTGAAGACTGAAGAAACTTGTATTTATAGTAATATTTTCATGAAAGGACTTCTCTTATATATTAAGCTAAATCAAATTTACAGCTTGGCTAAAACAGCTGTCTAACGTCCACCACGCCACGACGCGACCAAATCGCAACTTCCAAACTAAACTTTATTGACCTATGGCGTCTGTTGCTTTTCGTATGTAGCCTCATAATTTATTTGTATGTAAATGTATAATGTGTTTAATTTATTTATTATTTTTTTAGCATCACGCTGTATCCCGCACATAGCAAGGTAGGCAGAGGGAACCATAGTTTGAAGGAACCTAGTGTGAAGACACTCTGTTCCCCACTTTCCGCCTTTCGAAGCATTGCGTGTTGAGTGTCGGAACTCAACGCCGCGCTTTGCCTTGTTACCAGAGCGAAGAAAATGAAAATGATTTATTCTCCCCGAGCGGGAATCGAACCCCTAAACCGTCGCGTTTACAGGCAGACACCTGTAACTCTGCGCCACGACGGTCCTCTATTTTACGACGGTATTTACTAAATTGAACAGATATTATCAAATATTTTTATAATACATGCGTATTTTGAAAATCATAATTTTAATTAGGTATATTGTTAATTCATGCAGTTAGTACAAATCTATTTGAAATATACGGCTAATGGATAAAATTTTAAATTCACTCATGTTAGTAAAGTTTATTTCTTTACTAACTATTTATTATTTATTACCTAAACGTCTACAACATAGTAAAATACTGTATGGTACGGTGTATTTACGATATAGTCTTAATATCGTTTAAAATATTTAAGGATTCGTGTAAGAATTAGTCTACGATAACCTCTTTTTAAATTTCAGTTCCGCCAAGACTGGGATTTTGGACCGAAACGCTATCAAAGGGATCCACAGCAGTAGCCGCCATCACCACATTTCAAGTGGATTGATGTTGCGTCAATCTTTGAGTCGAACCGTCCAGGTTCCTTCGCTATATGTAAATGTGGGAAATACCAATGTTCTCATTAGACGTATTTTCATGGTTTTGGTGACATTACGGTAGCATCACTACTTTTCCAGTGGGTCTTGGTTAAAACGGTGATGATGGCCTCGCATTACTGAAGCTCCTGATCTAATAAATGTTAATTTACCCTCATCAAGGAGTTTGATACATTTGATGTGCCTATGCGGATATTGTTACGCTATGATATATTATGCTTATGTTTTCTACCAGTCACATACTTTCCGGGAGATGTCTGATTGCCCACATTCCCTCGGACCGGTAGCCAATTTCAACTCTAGAGTCCCGGAAAATTTATAGTACCGGTCGCTACGCCGATCGTCAGGCAAACGTGCGTCTCCATTGTCTTGCTTTTTCATCATAAAAAAAGCAAATATTAACACATTGAAAATATATACAGCACAATTCTCAAATTCACAACTATCGTAGGCCAAAATAGACATAATCAGACATGTCAAAATAGGCCACGATAACGGATATACATAATATATATGTACAGTAGCTAGCAAATTAGCGCTAGTTACAAGGTTTATCCCAAAGCAACATTTACCTTGATTAAGACACGACAGTTGTTTCATTGTGATATACTAATCTAACATCTCCATTAATTTAATAATGAAAGCTTATTAATTGAACGTAATAGGCGTTTTGATTTAATGAGTACCTATAATATATTGTTATCACAAGACATAATAATACATATTACATTTCTAACAAAGTAATTTAGATATATGTACCTTTTCTTTTGAAACTAAGATAACTTTTTTTTTTTATTTTTTTATATAGAACTAGTTCGTGTTTAATTTTAAAATAAATTCCATATATTTTTCAATTTAAAATAGGTTGGTAAATGAAATTGTATGTTAGTAAAAAGGGGAAAAGTAAGTTATTATGAAAGAGGTGATTACCTGATCCTGGTCTACTCAAATACTATCAATACCTTTTTTTTTTTTGATTGGCTAATATATTTTTTTTATATTTTAATGATTTTTAAAGTGTTAATCCACACTAAGGATAGAAAAAATACTTGAAGAAAACATATAAACATTTGAACGCAGCGGGGTTCAAATCCCGCTGCGTTAAAATTTTTATATGTTTTCTTTAAGTATATTTTTTTATATTAAAAACACATATTGTATTTCTCAACTTAATAAATTATTGTGAATATGGTGATAATATATTGTACGCCATTCTCTAATTATTGCTTTCGTTTCATATAGCGATCTGTCATCATTATAACATCTTCATCTATTGCAGCGCTCGGTGTGCACTGATAATTAAAAACAACAACAACGAGGAATACTAGAAAAGCTTTCTATATAGGTACGTTTGTTTATTTTTAAATAAAATCGTTATAGGTACCTATATTAATATATACAAGGTCATTGGTAATACGACGTATTCCCGTGAAGAGGATACAGTCACAAACAGAATTTATCGTACATATTATTAACAATCAAAAATTACATGTAAGCGGCGGTGTAAGCACTATTAAGTGGTCGAGTTTATGAAGCTAGTATTAGTATTTATATTAAACATTTAAAATCTGTATTTAATTAAAATATTTGTTATTAATTAATTATTATTTTAATATAATTTATTTATTTATAATTATTTAGTTCAAAGTATAACATGTCTAATGCATTTAAGTCAACTTCTTTGTTCTAGCCATTGCATTGTCATAAGACAGATCACGTAAAAGGAAAATAGTACTAGTACGTGGGGAGATCGATGAGATTTGTATGATTAATTTTCTAGCTCTAGCTACCGACGCTTAGACCGTAACACCCACCACGTACAGTCAAGTACATTTTCAATGTGTCAGATTTTATATAATAGAAATGTATATACATTAAAAGCGTACCTACTTGCAATTTTAAACAACTTTATAATATCGTTCTGCTAAAAACTTATGCATGAACCGGCATCTATAAAATTTTACTCGTAAACCAAATTATTCATCAAAATTTTAACAGAGCTATCAAAATAATAAGAATATTTGTAGACTCTGCTCTTTTCAGGTTTAATAGTCAAATGTAATTTCCGGAATATTGCTCGAATGAAAATATATTTACTTATACGAATGTATATATATATATATATATATATATATATATATATATATATATATATATATATATATATATATATATATATGTATATTATCTACAAATGTAGGTACTTAGTTTCCTTTTGTTTAGTTGTCGTTTATAATAGCAAATATGAATGTAAATTACTATACAGAGAAATAAAACAACATAAGTATATTGTTTCTTTTTTTTAAATATCGTTATGATTTATCAATTAATATTTCAGGATTGCACAGCAAGTTAAAATTTACGAAGCAATCCGGTTTTATAAAGTTGGACTGCCATATTTTGGTAGTATAAAGTTAAATTGTTCACGCTATTTTTATTCTCAAATCTATCTGTTCTTAATTTATTGTTAATTTCACGTACAAGAGCCTGCAACAAATATACATATTATATACGTAACACGATTTCATTGAATTATTTTAATACAATTTATTAAATGTAATAAAATAAAAAATTACAATGTGAAAAGTGCGTAACCTACTGTCAGGACTTATTTAGACCAATCATAGCACTTATCTACATCAGATATTTGCGGCGGATATGTGGGAGACAGTTTTGCAAACTTGCTGCACTCAGAAACCGCACGAAGTTTCCATCTAAATCATGCTAGTTGACGCTTCCTGCCTACATTTTGCGGGTAAACATATTTAATTGAAATAATTTAATAAAGTAAACTAATTAGGTAATATATAGGTACATTATATATACGGTATATATATGCAATAGATTTGTGCCATTATTTACTTTATTCGTATCTAAAAACTGTGATAATTAATGACAAGCGAATGGAACGAAAATTTATCAAAAGGTTGTGACCTCTCGTAGTTTAATTAAATTTTTAATTTATTGTAAACGCGGCGGCGCGGCGCGGCGTGCGGCACAAGCAAGGCGCTCTCGGGTCGCAAACTGCTCTTATCTTTATCTAATTTGAACTTGCACTGCAAAGTGGTTTAAATATTTCAACTTTCACGTTTTGTAACATAATGTTTGAAGTTTCGCATTAGTAATTAAATAGCTGTAAGTAGAAGTTTCTTAAAAGTTACTATTTAGATACACAAAGTACGATGTTTGTTATTTGTTGCACCTTTAACAGTTCTTAGAAAAATACGAGTCCAAATAGAAAAATGTGTGCATAAACTCGTCCATTTTATTTAAGTAATTTAAGTAATTTAAATAGTTTATTTACGTTTATATAATCAATTAACATAACGATACAGGACGTATTAATTTATGTAGTTTGGTAACATATCTATTAATTGGCACCTACACCAACTACATAATTCAAAACAAAACAAAACAAACGATCTCTTTGCAAAAAGCTCAATGTTTCTTCATTAAAAGTTACTTTAACAAACTTTATCGAACAACGTCTTTTTAGCGTCTTGAAAAGTCAAGCAATAAATATCGAAATTTTAGTGTACTGATTTGATCCACATTCACATTCAAATATCAAATTACTAAATAAGTAGATAGCTAAAGTAGCTTCGCTACATCCGTCTCCCTCAAAGCATGACAAGATTGATGACAGTTTGATAAAACGGAAGGATAACGTCGACATTGAGTGAATATAGCGAGAATGAAGTTATGTTTTATAGTATTATAATAAGCCTCAAGCAGTCGGAAGTACACTTAAGTATGACACGCAAAGATAGTCTAGTGCTATAAAAAATATAAGAAACGGGAGAATTAAAAAAAAATCAGGTAATATGATATATATATGTATATGTATGTATATATATATATATATATATATATATATATATATATATATATATATATATATATATATATATATATATATAATATATGTATATGTATGTAACCTATGTCATATTACTTTCCTTACCTTTCAGAGGCCATACCTCTGCCTGTAAACGCGACGGTTTGTGGGTTCAATTCCCATTCGGGGAGAATGAATTATATTCATTTCTGCGCTCTGGCAACAGGCAAAGCGTGCCGATGATTTTCGCCACTCAACACGCAATACCTAGAAAGGCGGAAAGCCGAAAACGGAGCGCCTTAACACTAGGTTTCTACGGTTCTCTCTGCCTACCCTGCCATGTGCGAGATACGGCGTGAACCAAATTTAATTTAATCGGTATTGGCGAATAGGTATTATATAGTTCTGATCGTTAATAATGAATTATACTTACTTCTAATACAAAATATTAAATGTCATAACAAATATTGTTCTAGAAAATTATCTCCCTGGTGTGTTCTCACTTTCCGATCTAGTCCAGCTGAACAGGTATTTAATTAGTTTTCCAATCATGTATAACATGTACCTATACGATTGGGTATCGACCGTTTTTATTTTTGTTGCTTATTTTATTTTCATTGTATGTCTTTATGTTATTAGGGTTCCATATCTCATAAACAAACGAAACCCTTATAGGGTCACTTTGTTGTCCGTCTGTCCCTCCGTCTGTCAAGATCTATATATAACTCTAAATCTCGTGAAATAATGTCAAATACCCAAGTCGATGACATCCTGAGGCACAAAAAAAATCAAACTTCTAATTCAACGCAATCAAAAGATATGAACGTTAATACTAAAAACTTTTGCAATTTGTATGAAAATCGCCGTGTAATCATAAACTACCCTGTAGGTACTTCTCGGCGTTCTAGAGTTATGAAATTTGACAATAAGTTGGAATTTATAGTGCAACCAAATAAAAATCCGAAAATTACAAATTTATAGATCTTACAAAATATTTATAAAAAAATATAATAGATATAAAAATAATATCTATACCTACAATAAGTGCGGAACCCTCGGTGCGCAAGTATTAATCGCACTTGACCGGTATTTTTTTATGAATTACTTAGAAACACTAATAGTTAACTGTCTAAGTGTGTGTAAAGTGTGTAAAGATATATTGACTATATAAGCCCACATTATGATGATTACACACTCACATACTTACCAAAAGAGAGAAAAGTCATCTACTATTTGTGATCTGCCGTTGCTAATGCTTTAAAATTAGATAAAGTATCAAATATTTATTTAAATTACAGATTTTTTTTTTATATCAGAGAGATACAGGGTATGACCGTAAACGTGATGTTTGTTTTTGATCTCTGGTAGTAGTAAGTACTAAGTTCTCTCTGTATAGTGCGAGCTATTGCGTAAAGCTAAATAATTTGATTTGATGCAAAACAATAATAGATATATAGCCACACACTTTTTCTTTCTATTATATACCTGTAGGTATAAGTTTAAAGTTGGAGTAGTTTCTATATAAATCTGGAAAGAGGGACGGGTATGTCTGCTGCGCAAAGACGGTCGTCCTATTGACTCTCCTTCTGCGTATAGACCGATAGTATTACTAAATGAGATGGGCAAGCTCTTGGAGAAAATTATCTCCTCTCGACTTATTCAGCATCTGGAGGAGGTAGGTCCGGGACTATCAGAAGCTCAGTATGGTTTCAGGGCCGGTCGTTCTACTATAGACGCCCTGAATACTCTAAAGACTTGGTCATTGGCTGCGATAGCTGAGGGGGATGTTCTTCTTGCTGTATCGCTTGACGTGGTCAATGCATTTAACAGCCTGCCGTTTGAGACGGTAAGGGAGGCGCTCCGTTACCATGGTGTGCCTCTCTATCTCCGGCGACTGCTAAATAACTACCTCAAAGACAGAGTAGTGTTATGGACAGAGGGAGACGGAAGCATCAGTCGTCGCAATGTTAGATGTGGGGTTCCACAGGGGTCCGTTTTAGGCCCGGTTCTATGGAATATCGGGTACGATTGGCTCTTACGCTGTCGCCTATTTCCTGGGATGGGTGTCATTTGCTATGCGGATGACACGCTCGTCACAGTCCGAGGGGCGAACTATAGCGAGGTGGCACGTTGGGCAGAAATCGGCTCTCACCGCATTATCGACCGCATTACTGCACTGGGTTTGAGGGTCTCTAGTTCCAAAACAGAGGCCCTGCTGTTTCATGGTCCGCGCAAGGGACCCCCCCGTAGGGCTACATTACGTATCCAGGGTCAAGACGTAGAGGTACGGGCGCAGATGAAATATCTGGGCCTGACTTTGGATGGACGATGGTCGTTTGCACCGCATTTTGCTCAACTTGCGCCAAAGCTTATAAAGGCCGCCGGTGCCCTAGGTAGGTTACTGCCGAATGTCGGAGGGCCGGACTCTTTATGCAGACAGCTTTATGTTGGCGTATTGAGATCTATGGCGCTGTACGGTGCACCGGTGTGGGTGGATTCTCTTACCGCTCGTAATAGGACCCAACTGCATAAAGCGCAGCGGGTTATAGCAGTGAGAGTCATCCGGGGATACCGTACAGTATCATGGACGGCGGCTACTCTCTTGGCGGGTGATCCACCTTGGGAGTTGCAGGCGGAAGTGCTTGCTAGAGTGCATGCATTCCGGTCAAGCGAGCGGTCCCGAGGCGAACGACCATCGAGGGAGGATATCGCGCGAATCAGGAAAAGGGCTGACGAAGCTCTAATCTTGAGATGGAGGGAGGACCTAGAGTCCCCAGCGGCAGGCCTAGTAACGGTGGAGGCGGTCCGACCACACTTAAAGCGCTGGGTAAGGAGAAAGTTCGGTGTCCTGACGTTCAGGATGGTGCAGGTACTGACGGGGCATGGTTGCTTCGGCAAATACCTGCATCAGATTGCACGTCGGGAGCCGTCGCCGGTGTGTCATGAGTGCAACGCGCCAGTTGACTCGGCACAACACACTTTGGCCAAATGCCCCGCATGGGCCCCACAACGCTGGGCTTTGATGACTGTAGTGGGTGGTGACCTCTCTCTTTCCAATGTGGTAGGGGCCATGCTGGATTGTGAGAGAAGCTGGTCTGCGATGGTCTCCTTCTGCGAATCTGTTGTCGCATTGAAGGAGGCCGCGGAGCGGGCACGTGAGTCCAGTGCAAATGTAGACCCTCTCCGCCGCCGGAGGTCAAGGAGATGGAGAAGGCACTTTCAAGAAGTCCAACTCCCCCTACCCTAGAGTGGATACTACGGGATTCTTGTGATCCTCCTCTTCCAAGTCGTGGAGGCTCCAGATACCCTTGGAACCTCAGAGAACCGTAAAGACGATGGTGGCTCGTAGCAGGCAGGCCTGTTTACCGAGGCGTCGTAGTAGAATGCTCAACCGATCCTACGGCGTCTCACAGAGGTGAAGAGGGTTCCGCTGGGTTTTAGTAGGTAGTATCGAGTACTGTACTGTACCGATGAGTCCCACAGTACCACCCAACCCATCAAATGGGTGGTCTGCGTAAAAGGCATTTCCCAGCGAAGAAAAAAAAAAAAAAAAAAAGTTTCTATATAATAATCAACTTCTCACATGAGGTAATGTAATTAGAAGTTCTTCAAATAATATATTTTTATGATACCTAATTTTTAAAACCATTGGGATCAAAAAGACAAACTATTGACTGAGAAATATCAATAATTGTATGATAAAATAAATGGTGGACAACTGACTTGGGCTGATCAGTAAAAATAGTGATATGTCAAAATAGTATTCAAGCAAATATTTTAAATATTTTCCATATATTTACTGGTCACGCTTAGTCAATCAATTTCAACAACAAATTGTATACAGTAAATACTGATTACGCGGCTATAAATAATTCATAAATGTTCCAACTTGGGTACCTTAAACCTTTCTGCAACGAATATTTCTGTGCCCTAATTGTAATAGGTACCATAATAATCATAAATAAAATTTGGGATACTATTCAACAATTTAAATCTAAATTTATTGCATCAATTTAGGTTAAATTTACTAATAATTGTCCAAGGTGGTCAAAAAATTTAGGAACTCACACACAAAATGGGTTTTTAACTTTAATAGAACTGAAGTAATATTATTGTTTTATGTAAACAAAAGAAATATCTTTTATTCTTTCCTACATCTCAATTGCCGTAACTGTATAAAGTTATTGCCTTTGATCAATAAAAGAGAAATAAACAAATTTGCGTTGTTACTGAATGATTTAAACTTTAAAAGAAACGTTACTCTTACGAAGTTTTATATAATCTGAAAAAACTTTACCCAACTTAAGCACAGCCGATGTCTGCAAAATGTCACCTAATGTGACTCATGGGAGGTAAAGCATGAGCTTTTTATCAACTGTTGTGACTTGTAAGGGGAAAACCAAGACGAAAGTAGGTAATACATCTATAAGCGAAGCCATTACGCAATGGCTCCTTGTTTACCCATTGGCACTTCGTAAAACGCGAACATTTTGTTTACGGAGATTGTTTGTATCCTTCGAAGAGCTTACGAAGCATTAATAAAGGATGATAGTGTGTTACGGACCGTATTTACGACACCATAAGACTCATAGCACGTACTCCATCGCCTCACGAATAATGTCTTTGTTAGGAAATAACCAATTGAAATAATGTTTCCCAAAATATGCCATAAAAATATATTGTCACCTCTGTAACGTTGAGATGGAGATTTCATATTTTCTATTGTAGGCGCGTTCATTAGAGCTTGTACCTAAACTCAAATAGATTATAAAATATGGTTTTACAATTTATATTCTACAGTTTTAGATATAATATTATACATACCAAATATGTGGTAAGTGTAAGTACTTACAATAATTTTTAGTCGCAAATTCTATATTGCTTTTCTATATTTTGATTCGATATCAAATGAAACTTAAGTATCTCATTAGTCATTACTGAAACTTGAGTGTATTAACATGACTCCAATGACCTTTAGTTTACAAAATTTAAAAGCTTCATAATTTCTCCAACTGAAATGCTGGTAAAATAATCTTTTCAACATAAATTTACTATGTCATCAAATTATATAATTATTTCGCAGAGAAGTAGATCGTCTGTTTATTATAAAGAGATTAAAATATACTCATTATATTTTAATCTTTTCGCTTTCACATTCCAGTTAGGTACGTTTTGTCCTCGCATTTTCTTTCAATATATAATTTGAAAAGTTTTTTAATTTTAAAAAGAAACATATTATTAGAACAACATTAAAAGCTTAAATCTGAGTAATTAATAAATTGGTGGCGAAGTTTTCTTTTATAGGACAAGCAGGAAGATATTAAATTCTATAAAGCGGCGGACCAATGAAATATCTTTTGCTAGTACGTGACCTGTTACTAGAAAGAAACTTTGATTTAAACATAAAGTTTATATCTATTGAACAAACTTGCCGTCGCGTCGTGAGAACTTAACAGATGCAGTGAAAGTGGGGGCGGAGCAAGCTTGTATTATAGCGTATTAAAAATATAATTGCTCAAGTGGAGCGAATTTTCGCGCTACCTACACTTTTTTTTTAATACTTTGTATGAATTTCTAAAGATCATTACGTGAACATAATGATACCTATTTGGAAATGTATTAGACGATCTAAATAAAAGATGTAAAATGCATATCGTATTTGTTAGCATATTAATGTAATATTAATTCACCTAAAATTGTCTAAAACTAACCTTGGTCAGCGTGCGCCTCTTAATAAAATCATAAGATCTTCTAAAGAATTAAGTACAAATTATGATGTCGTTATTTTCTTTGATCTTCTGTATACATTTAAGAAATTCTTAAAACTTAAAGTAACTTGTACATAGATATTGCATTTTTATTTTATTTTAATGTTTAAGTATTCAATCTAAGAATGTATGTCCTGTTAGCGACCTTTTTAATAAATATCATATAAATAATGAATATATAAGGAAATATTTTTATTTTTTCAGTTTCACTGTTTTTGCCACATATCGTGGCTGACCATAAGTCAATCTAGTCTCACAACACTCAGTCCTCCATTTTCCGGTCCGATTTACGTGTTGATTTGCAGAGCTCAAAAAAGCGTAGGTGCAGCGTAGGGGCGTAAATTTACGCTTAAAAGTTGTTAAATATGGAATTGACTTACAAAAAATTAAACAGTGGATAATGTATATGTATAATAATTAGTTAAAATGATAAGTCTAATTGCATTACTTTAAAAAATATATATTCAAAACTTTATAAATAGATCGATTTTTTATATGCTTACTGTTAAGTGCCCAGGCAGTCCTTGGTAACAAATTTCGAGACAAATTCCAGGCAAAAGCAGAGGTATTTTTATTGGTGCCTTCAACTTTGTTTGCAATTTTTGAATTTACATATCCATCGCCAACTTGCCTTCGGAAAATTTTCAGTAGGCTAAGAAACTTTTTCTAAGGAGCCATCCACTTACAGTTCCATCTATAATGTTCCAGACCTCAGATTTTTATATGTCATCGGTAAATACTCATCATTCTGAATAATTTTTCTAAGGTGCCATTTCTTTATTATTCAAAATCGTGCCCTTTTCAGACCTAAAAGCTGTACAAAAAGTCCAAGAAAAGATTCAAATAAAGTAATAATAATTTAAGTCCATCCAGTATTTTTAAGGACTTGCATGTACAAATATTAAATTCTTATTGTTTTATAATATAATAGACATATTTTTTCGCCATTTTATATTAGTATTCATAGAATAAATGTATATTGACATTTGGTTATTACTTACTAGCGCCATCTAGTGCATCATTAGTAATACTTGCTGAAAGTAGAAGGATTTTGGCGTTTATTTGCGGCTAGTGAACAGGTTGCAGCTCCGTTCGTTTGATCAATATTTTCAGATATACTCTAAAATAATATGTATGTATTATACTTATATTTTTTTTCCTTTCAAAACACTTTATTCATAAAACATTTTATATACAATAGCTGTATTCTCTCTCTCGACCCCCGAGGGGGGAGAGGAAAACGGCTTCAGGGCAGTGCTCTCTTGCCGTTAGGCTCTTCCGCCGCCCATGAATATGGGCGAGTCCTTGGGTTGGGCGTTTGGCCCGAGGTAAAGTGTCCTTAAGAGGGACAAGAATTAAAAGGACTGGACGAAAGGAGTGAGCTATGCGCTACCCGGGCGGTCAGCCCGGCCGAATGAGATCCTCGGTGATCCCGGGGAGGCTCAGCCTAGGCGACCAGCGACCTTGGTAGCAGCTCAGGAATCAGAAGGAGGGGGAAGGATGTCTCGAGGTAGTCTTCGGGCGTCCGGCGGACGGGAGTGCCACGGAGCGATGTCTCGGATGTGAGGGTGATCCGAGGCGTCGGCTCCGTGGTAGACGCGGGCAGCTAGCTGGGTGATGTGACTCTCTAGACTTTCGATACGGATGTCGCGCTGAATGGTAGCGTTCCTCACGTATCTAGGAGCATGGACGACTCGTCGGAGAGCCACATTTTGCACCGTCTCAAGAACCTTCCGAAGACTAGGTCTCGTGAGGGAGTACAAAGCTGGGGAAGCGTACGTCAGATGGGGTCTGACGTACGTTTTGTACAACCCCAGCCTGGTGCGGAGGGGAAGGCGGGATCGGAATAAGGGACGCAGCAGGGCCAGTGCAGCTCGCGCTGCGTTCCTGGCTTTGGCCACCTGGGCCGACATGGAAAGTTTCCTTTCTATGGAGACGCCCAGGTAGGTGACTTGGCGGGACCACTTGACCTGTTCACCCTGGAGAACAAGCGGAGGAGGCAGCTTGTGGAGCCCAAACGCAATCGCTTGGGTCTTGGCCACGTTAATCGTGAGCCTCCACTCCGCAAACCAGTCCGGTAGCAGGTCGAGGGCACGCTGGAGTTTGAGAGCCGCGTGGGTGAGGTTCAGGGACTTAGCCAGGAACGCAATGTCATCGGCATAGAGGGCCAGTGTGACATTGTCGTGAACTGCGATGTCATTGGTATATATGGAATACAGGGTAGGGGAGATGGTACTACCCTGGGGTACCCCTGCTGCGATGGGATGGCTGCTGGATAGAGCGTGGTCCACTCTAACCCGGAAGGTCCTGCCGCGGAGGAATTCGGCCAGAACCCTCACCAGGTGATGGGGAGTGCCCGCCCGGATCACTTTGTGGAGCAATCCGGGGTGCCACACCCTGTCGAACGCCTTCGACACGTCCAGGAAGATCGCTGCTGCCTTCTCTTTCCTGTTCATGGCGGCCGCTGCGAAGTGGAGGACGCGTGCCAGTTGCAAAGTGGTCGAATGACCACTGCGAAATCCAAACTGCTCGGGGCGCGGTTGGAAGTGCGCCTCCAAGAGAGGGAGCAGTAGTCTCTCGAACAGCTTGGATGAGGCGTTCAGCAGGGTGATAGGTCGGTAGCCGTCGGGGCGCCTTCGGTCCTTCCCTGGCTTCGGAATCATCACTACCAGGCCTTCCTTCCATGCCCGGGGGAAATATCCCAGCCGTAGGATGGCGTTGAAAAGCCTGGTGAGTGATGATATAGTCCGCATGGGGAGATGCTGTAGTGCCAGGTTAGGCACACCATCTATCCCCGGAGCTTTCCTAGGCTTGAGCCGCGCGATCGCCTTCTTCACGCTCGACGGGGAAAAGAAGGGCGGAGGAGGACTCGGGCTAGGGGGGTCCGATAGGAAGGCGGTGACCGCTTGCTCCAGCTGTGCGTGGTGCTCCGGTTGCAAGCTGGGGTTGGGTGCGAACTGACTCTCAAGGTGGTCTGCCAGGATTTCGGCCCTTCCTTGAGAGTCGTAGCACAGCGTGCCATCGGGGTGGAAGAGAGGTCGGATGGGGGGCGGCTTCTTGGTAAGCTGCCGGCACAGCTTCGTGAGAGACGCTTCGTCCTCGGTGGCGTCACGAATCCTCGCGTCCCAACTCTCGGCATTGGACTCCGCGAGCGCTGCACGAATACGCTCCACCAAGACGTTGAGTTTCGTCTTGGTGGCGGGCTCGCGGGTCTGCTGCCACTCACTGCGCGTCTTCCTCTTACGCGCAATGAGGTCAGCAATGTGCCGTGGAGTTGGGGGAAGTCTTACTAGGCGGATCATCAAGCGGTTCCTCTCGCGGCCGAGTCAGCTGGGCAGTGAGGGCCTCGAAGCGGGGCCAGCAGATTCGTCCCCTACGTAAAGGGGGGTGCACTGCGATTGCTGGCGTTCCCCGTACGGCAAAGAGGACGGGGAGGTGGTCAGACCCATAGGCATCAGGTAGAGATTCCGGCTGTTCGAGGGACACCGAGCTAGCATCGATCCCTTTGTGCACGATCAGGTCGATCGTGGTCCCGGGGAATTTGCTATTATGAGAGTAGTGGGTGGGCTCGTCAGGCCCTTCCACTACATACCCATTCCTGTCGGCGTCCTCGAACAGCTTCCTACCCGTGGTGCACGCAATGTGGCAGCGCCACGCTTGGTGTTTGGCGTTCCAGTCCCCTGCTGCTATAGTGGGGGTTGTACTACCAAGGACTTGCTTAACTTCGCTAAGTCTTAGCATGGAGTTGGGGGGTCGGTAGATGGCATACAGCCTGACAGGTTGCCTGCCAACTATTACCTCGATCCCCTGGGACTGGAACGACATCGTAGCCAGGTCAGGAAGAGGAAGGTGAGGAAGGCTGCGTCTGACTGCGATGATATGTTGTGTTTTGTTCTCTGAGAAGGAGCCGGAGGAAGTGGGCTTTGTTTCTCAGAGAACAGGCGTTCCAGAACATGATGCGTAGCTCAGCCATTTGTGAGCAAACGCATCATGCCTGAAAGCACGACCTCAACTGGGTCCCGATTTTCCTTAAGGGCCATAAGGACTTCCTTAAGGACGTCGATAGCCCTGTCGAGAGTCGCGCGGGCCTCGCCTGAAACTGGGGCAGCCTGGCGCTGGGAGGATTGTGCAGCATCAGGGGCTGCATGGGTTGAACTTGGGTGGCTAGTCTGGACTGTAGAAGAAGCCGTCCCCTTCTTCTTCTTTCCTTTCGACCTCTTCTTAGACGCGCTACGGCCAGCTCCACCGTCCCTGGTGGAAGGCGGATTGGCCGGAGCCATCAGGGAAGAAGCCTGTGCGTCCGCGGCTACCATATTGGTAGGGACCGGGGCGACCGAAGCCGGAGGCTTCGAGACTGCAGTGAGGGCCAGTGTACCAGCCCTCTTATTCCTGAGTTCCCTCTTTATTTGAGGGCACGAAGAATAATTGGCTGGATGGGCCCCCCCACAGTTGACGCACGTGGCGGGCTGCTCTAATGGGCGCGGACAGTCCTGCGCGCGATGCTCTTCTCCGCATCTCACGCAGGCCAATATGCGGTGTCACCCATGGCTCGAGTGCCGGAAGGCCTGGCAGCGGTGACACTGCGCTGGGCCCTTCCGGTTGCGCCAGGCTTCTATTTTGACGCCAGGCATGTACAGCAACTCATTGATGCTGTAGATGCCTGGCACGAGGTCCGGGGTATTGACCAGGACCGCAAAGAAGATGCAGCCCGGCCGACCTTTCCTCGCCCGGATCGGCCGGACATACTCGGCCTGATACCCGAGTTCTCCCAGCGCCTCCGTAATCTCCTCAGGAGTGGTCGTCACAGGAAGCCCCGTGATGGCCACCTTGCGACTCATTTCCGAGGGGAGTGCGTAGGAGAACCAGCTGATCTTTTCCGTCATCTCCAGGTTGGCGAGGTACCGCTGGATTGTTCGATATTCGCCCTCCGACTCTGGAGAGAAGCGCACACCTTTCCCAAATGGGCGCGTGTTGGGTGCGTGTCCTAACCTCTCTTTGAGCACCCGGAAGTGGGTCGCCCAGTTGGGCAGGGTCTCCACAACGAGAGGTGGGTAGCGAGGCCTCGGTTTTGGGGCGGGTGCAGCTGCTGGAGCCGGTGCCGCCTGCGCCGCCTGGCTCGGGCTTCCTGACCGGAGCGCATCGGCAAAGGTGACCGAGCTATCAGTAGCGGCACCCATGGTGCTGATGGTGGTAGCGGTATTGGGTGCGACAGTTTTAGGCGCTGAATTCTGTGCCTGAAGGCGTGGGTCCCTAGAGGCTCCCGGGGCGGCGGGGCGCGGTTGCGCGCAAAGCCTTTTTGGATCGGATTCGGGGGCCTCATCAGCGGGCCTGGGTCTTCGGATAGGGGTGAGGGCTGATGTCGGCGCCTCCTCCATCCCGATATCTGCGGTGTCGGCGCTCGCGAGCTCTCTCTCTTTATCGTTGAGGAACATACAAATATGTTCCAGCAACGACTTGGAGATAGCCCCACGCTGCCGCAAATGGGACACAAGGATCATGTCCCTATGCAGCTGCGTTCTGGGCGACAGCTCCGCCTCATACCGAGACGGCGTGGATGGCGACCTCTTAGAGGGTTGTACCTCTCTAGCTGCGGGCCTGGAAGCCCGCCGCGGCGTTATAGTTGGGTCTGTTCCACGCGGGGAGGTGGTAACAACACCCGCGGGGAGCACTGAGACCGCTAGTTGGGGGCCGGAAACACCAGTGGAGTGCGCTTTCAAGTCGCGCGCCTCCAGTGTCCGGGAGTTCGCCCCAAAAGCGGGCCTGGCCATAGAACGGCCCAATTCAGTGATGCCACTGGTGACTGACACAAGGCCGGAGTCTGTTGCGGTCGGCAAGGGACCGATAAGGGGCATGCTCCGCGCAGAAGCGGTGCCCGCAGAAGTTCCTGCTCCGGAGAGGTGCGAGGCGCGAGGGGGTGGGGTTAGTCCAGACCCACTGGCCCCTACGTCCGAAGGAGGTCTGGTGCGCGAACGGGAGTGATCCAGATTCTTTCGGCCGCTCATTTCTGAGTCGGCAACTTCTTCGCTGAAAGCCCGCACACGACAACCATACGGTCAACAGAAGACCGAGAATCGACTTGAGGTGACGTCACCACGACGTCACAAAAGCGACACGGCGACAGAACGCCGGCGAAAATTATAGAATATTTACGAATTAAATATTTAAAATTTCCAAGGACGAGAGAAAGGTTCGGGCCGTATGAGCGTAATGAATACGTCAGTACAGTGCGAAGCTTGCAATCCTTATATACAATATGTAATCTGGGCGGTAAGTAGGTACTCGCGCACGTTTTCGGTATCGATAAATAATGTTATTCCCGCATAAATCTCGGATCACACGAAAATTCGGACCACAGTAGTGTTGCTCCACAGCCTCTTTTATCTTCTAGTGAAAGTTTAATTAAAATCGGTTCAACTGTTCCAGAGATTAGCCCAGACAAATGAAAAGACAGAGAGACAGACAAACATTTAAAAAATGTTACATTATTTTAGAAACGTGTAAATAACTATATTATATGCATTCGAAATCACTCAGTTATTTTGAAATAACAAAAATACACTCCAATTTTACTTATATGTATAGACTATAGATATATTATTATTCTCATTAAAAATGAACGTCATAATCACGTGTAGACTAGACAATGACTTTGTGTTTCAATTCAATATATTAATTATATTCCTTGTTGTTATTCTTAGATATTAACTTACGTTCCACGTTAAGCCACGTTAAGTAAATTTTTTATCAGTCATGGCACCGCTATTACTCGATAAAATTGCATAAAAGGGTATAATAAAAGCACAACTCAAGATTTTGGTTGTTTATTTGTCAGGAAGCAAATGATTCACAGCACTGGTGGGATACAGGTCTTACATTGGGCCGAAACCTTCCATATCCTGTGGTAGTACACACCTTCAGTAGTACACAATACAACAGCATGTACTTAAATACAAAACTGTGGAAAAAGTTACACATATCGCTGTAGCGCGTATCATTCGTTTAGTAAAGCGATATTTTTCATCAACTACACACCTTACTAAATCACAATTGCTAAATATGTTAAAAAATAATGTATCACATTTATAACATCCTGTACAAAGTAAAAAAATATTATACTTCCACCTGTACAAAATAAAAACTGTTATTCGTGTAACTTTTAATATCGATTGGTTTATAATCGGGTCTCAAAGTATTAATTAACTCACGCGCACTAAGCACACAACGTAGGGCCAACAAGTACCGGACGGTTAACACGGATCTCAATATTTATTTCTTACAAGTATCAATCAATATTTTTATTCTTTCTAGGATCATTAGTTAGTTAAATATAGGTCGTAATATATTAAGTTATTTAAATAAAAAAAAATACAAAACGTTTTATTTTAATAATTTTTAATTCTAGAAAATAATTTCAAAATGTTTATTTTATTTTTTTTATTTTTTGGTCATTATAGATAAAGGCTAATTCATACACGCATATAAAACCGAAATATACACAACTATATAAGAATAAACGATTTGAATAATCATTCAAAAACGTGCATCTGCCAACTCTATGATGTTTCGGCGCCTACGAGTGATACTATTAGTACTCGTCATAGTACGCATGAGTTAAATCTTAAATTACAAACAAAAAAAAACGTGTAAAATGTAGAACAAAGTCGCATACACTTATATCTTAAGAGCCGTTAAGTAGTGCACAACATCGCAGTATGAAATTGGTGTACCTACAACTTTATTTTACATATTACAACACGACGTACGTAACCTTACATCTCCGTTCAGAGGCAAATATAGTAAGTTACATCTACATGTTTAATCTACAAACTCGTTATAAATACAATAAAATTGTTAAGATATAAATAACACAATATTTACGTTATATGGACAACCTTTATAAGGAGAATTTTCATAACAGACCCTCACAATTCAGCTTACAACTGGTATCCGTTCAGGGGCAAAAAATGATTTTATGATTGCATTTAGTCAAACACTATTACTAATATTATCAATTTATAAAATTATACTACTATATACATATATTATTATGTTTTATGAAATTTTGTGATAGTATACAAACACGTGGGACGTACCTGTCCCAAACCTCACTACTGGATAGACAGACTGGAATACTAAATGCAATACAGAACACACAACACTGGTCTGGTCTGGTCACCAACATCGTCAGACGCTTAGAAGGCAATCAGCCAACGTGTCGCACCCACCATGCGTGACTCATTCGACTCGATTAAAAAAATACAATTATGCAAAAAAACAATTATACAACCCATATAATTTGAACATTAAAATCCGGGCTTAAAAATGCAATATTGTGATTTGTGACAGTGATCATAAATAATCGAAAATAATCGAAACAATCGAATAATTTATGGGACACTCGAGTTGTTAGGGTATTTTACAGATATATTTACCATCTAGTCATATAAACGAGAATATTTACAAAATATGATCACATCACGTGTCATTGTACACACTTGTAGCTATTTACATTCAGTTGACACTAATATAAGAGCATTGCCTTCACGTCTGTTGATCTTGTCTACGTTTCCGGTATCGGCATCGTTGAAATCTATACATGTTTGTAATTATTTATTATTTTACAAAAATATCAACACTCAATTTTATAATCTGACCAAAAAACGCCTTATAATCGTTATTTATGCGATTGTTACATTTCAACGATACTGATTCCAGAAATATTTGATTCGAAGTTGAGCTACCCATTGGTCAATACCACTAAAATAGACCAACATATAAACATGTCAACATACACACATTAAGGGCACAGTCACATATTATTGTAGATAATTTTATTTTTTTGTATTTTACAACATTTTCGCTTACTCTTACAGTCCTGATTTTCAAACTTCGTCCAAAACTGTTCAAACTGTAAAAGTTTTAGAAATCTTGGAAATCATTAGTTTTACAAATCAGTCTTGGGTCAAAGGAAACTATTAACAATAATTTCAGTCGCACAATTTTGAACTTTGTACAGTAGGGCTTGGTGATTTATTTTTATCTTGTTATGTTTTTAATATAAAATGGCCGACATTACTTTCTTTTTCATTCGGATGTTTTACTGAACAGCAAAATATGTAATGGAAATTTTTATAATCAGACATATGAAATAATACATAAGTGGCAACACTGGCATAAATTTGATAAATTTGTAACTACTATTATAGTTACATTAAAAACATAACAATTGACTGTTCATATAAAATCTTAACCAATTGTAAAGAGTTGAATGGAATTCCATATTTATCAATTGATGCAGGAATTATTATTTCGTGTTTCATAGATTTTGTACTTATAAATTGAACTATATTTTGACTTAATTTTAATAAATAACGTCATCAAACTATACAATGCAGGCCATTTTGACAATTTCTATGGCACTTAATATAGCGATTGATAGAAAATGAAAATATAAATTATAAAAATTACATAGTTTTCAAATAATTAACACAATTTTAGAATGTCACATGACAAAGTATTTCATTAATATGGAATCCCTATAAACTCTTGTGGCTAAACATTTCTGAGTGAATCGCACATTACACTTCCAATTTAACAGATGAGACATTCATATAAATAAATGTAACTAATTCATGTAGGTATACTAAATGTTTTGTACTTGTATTTATTTACCTTATAACACAAATTATTTAAAAAAGATTATATTATTTACAAACACTAATATATATTTTAGCCTTATTACGAAATTCAACATTTTATAAAAAAAAATGCTTCAGTGATAACAAATCGAATTACTGCTAAAAGTATTAATAGAAGAAATTCTACAAATGTGAATCTCAACAAGATGCCGCACGCATTGCGACAATAGATACGAAATCTGCTAAATTGAAAGTGCAACTAATCTGAATAGACACGAAAAGCCCAACAAGCTTTACACTAAGTCAAATCTACTGAATACTTCAATCTAATATCAAATTTGCGGGCCAAAACAAACTGAGGCCTCCTCCCAAGGATCGACCCGATCCGAGGTAAAGTCCCACGCGCGGTCGCGGCTAGTTCCACTGCACTAGTCCCACTGCAGGTGCTATTTGTCGGCTGGCTCGGGAGGCGGCGCGCCCCCGAAGTCGAGCTGGTAGCCGCCGGCGCGCGTCATCTCCTCCAGGCTGGGCTCCTTGCACTCGTGGCCGGCGTGGCCCGCGGCGCCGCAGTTCCAGCAGGACAGTTTGGGCGGCGCGTACAGCACGGGCACGAAGCCGGCGTAAGGCGCCGCCTGGTACGGCGGGGGCTCGCCATTTGCGAAGGGCGGCGGCGGCCGGTAGGCGGGCGGCGGCGTGGGGTAAGGATAGGGGCGCGGGTAGGGCAGATAGGGCACAGGCGGCGGCGGCGCGGAGGGCGTGGCGCGGCGCAGCCCGGGCGCGGGCGTGGAGGGCGGCGACGACGCGGCGCTGGACCCACTGTCAGAGGAGGACCGCGGCGGGCAGTACGCGGCACGTCTTCTCACGCCGTTTAGCTTTTCAAGTGATCTGTACTGGTGGTGCATAGTGGATAATTCACGCAATCTTTCTTCGCCGATGTTATGCCGCATCTAATATGAAACAAAAAATCTCATAAAATCTATATATCACCGGTAAAATTCAAAAAACAGTCAAAGTATTATAAATATAAGTATAGCAATATTCAAATGTATCGATAAATCGTGATTTCTGCAAAGCTGTTCAAAATATAACGCATTATCTATGAGGTCTATAAAACGGAAACCTTTTAATTAAAATCTGTCACTCTTTGAATCGCCAACTTTTTTTCGCCAAAGGGTTGTCCCTTTTTTAACTAACCGTTTTGCTCATGATTAAACTCCTATATACATTAAGATTAAGAGGAACGAATCAAATATAAGTCATATCAGAAGAAACAAATAAATACACTACATTTCTCTATAATTATTATTTCATATTCATTTTTATTTCTTATTACGTACACACGTCAAATAAAAAAGGTCAAGATTAACTTAGGTAAGAAGGATTGAATTCAGGCGAGTCCCACAATATCTATATATTACACAATATAATTGTATAGTTTCACAATATAGTTCATGATAAAAAAAGCAATGGTTAGAGATAAAAAAAACTAGAACTACTCAATTTAACTGATCTCTCGCAGCTAAAGCGAGACTGATCACAACATATTCACTTTTTTTATTAAATATTTTACGATATGACCATACGTAGTTGACGAAATCGTTAAAAGTTTAAGACTCAACTACGACAGTAATGTTGTACGGCCATCGGGGGCCGCAATATATTTATCAGTGTACATGGAGCGCTGACTGCGGGTCATAGATACGCTATATTGCCCCGTTTACTATATGTACTAAGCCCATTGTAGTAGTTTTGTAATTCTATGCCATCCCATAGATTAACGATTTCAATTCCATTCAATAGGAATCACAATCTTTCGGAAAATTATGTAATCAATTTGTATATAATATATAATGAAATTACAATTCATGGATAAAATACAATCATACAAGATATATTGGAATCTTACGTTTGCAATTTTACGGTGAAATATTTTAATAAGCATATTTTAAACAAAAATATTTCACTAGAGAAGTAATGATAACATAATCATAAAAGAGAATATGCATAATATTTATGTCTCAAATTTAAAGTTTAAATTTTTCTTGGGTAGAAAAAAATATAAATAGGCTTGATTATATATAAATTATATTTTAACGTGAAAAGCATTCGGTAAATTTGAATCTCCCAAGCCGGCGTTACAAAATTTTGACCGCGAGCATTCTCTAAGCCATGGTTTTCCAAACTGTGTCACGGTACTATCCCAGGGGCGTCACGTGAGATACATCTTACCAATCGTGACGTGGACATCAGGAGGTTGGGCCGTTTACTCGAGCGCCTACTCATATAGTTCAGTCAATCCGTTGTTTAGCTTGATTGAACACACACGGAATTTTTCCCCGCTAACGGTGAGGAGGGCGGGGGGTGTTGAAGGGCGTTGTAAAACAATGGCAATGTCCCAAGGGCGTCACATTGCAAAGAAGTTTGGGAAACCCTACTCCATACATATTTTTTGTTTTAATTGCTATACAGAATATGGAAGAAGCCAAAACGAATCTTAGAAGTATTTTTATATCTCTTTTGTTTCTTCACCAAAGACTTTTGGTGTCTGTGCATTTGCTTTCTTACAAGTATTGAAAGCTGCCTAGATGCAAAATATTATTAGAAATACAAGTGGTTTTTATTCAACATTTTGTTAAATGTTTTTTTAAATAGCGACACAACAAAATAACATGTATTTATATATGTATGTGTATTAACTTATAACGTCACACCGTCAAGCCCGCGTTTGTTGGATACCTCTTTGGTGAAATATGCAGAAGTATCTAAGTTTTCATTAGCTATTATGCATAAGCTTAAAATAACCTAAATAATTATTGATTAATAGAGTGTCGCGCGAAAACTTCGTGTTTATTCAACAGATTTTTATGTCATAGTAGGTTTGCATAATTATTTTTTTTTCAGCCGTAGCACCGCTCTCTTTTTGGTCAGTTACATTTTCTCGCTCTTAAAACTTAATTCTTTGGTTAATTTTAATAAATTGCAATCAAGAATGCTCTTTTATTTCTGCACGGCTGGAACTCTTCAAAATGATTATCATAACCGATTTTTTATATGCATGATACGGCCCGTGACCATACAGCATGATCGTCCCATAATCGCTGGGACAATAATCATTACTTATTATTTACTTTATTAAACTTATCATATTTGAGTGAACTTACTTAACATCTATGTTACATAATAACTATCGTGCAGCTTTCACTAAAAATATATATTTTTAAAAATCTTTATAATACGCCGCCATCATAAATGCATTTATTTTTGGTAATTTACTGTTTACTACTAACATATTTGATACTATAAATGTATTGAATATCGACGACGATAGATCTAATTTGTGTCACTTTTCGATTCGACAAATGATACGTTTTTTAACTTTAAGCTTCCTTTATTTTTCATAAGTTTAAATACTAACTAAACAAAAAATGTATTAATTTTGGTAAAAATTCGACAAAGAGAATAATTAAGACATTTTTTTTTATATTATGATTATTTCTTATTATACTTTAAGAACTAGAAACATTTTTGCTGACTAGCGAACCGCCCGCGGCTTCGCCCGCTTACATAAGCTGAATCACGTTCGTTATGAAATTTTATATCTACGACATCGTATTTGAATTCTTTGATTTTCTCGGATACAAGTTCTATTATTAAAAATCATATACACAATATATATGTTTCTTGCGTGAAACATATATGTATATACATTTATGCAATCATTATATATGCAATATTTTTGTAATAAATATATGTTATTGAATATACCATATGCTAGAAGATTCTTTTCTAGTTTATAACATTACTTTTTTACCAATATCCACTTTATTAAAGTAAATAAACTATGAACATTATTTTGGTATTTCTGACAAATGTACACTACTTTCTACTTTTAACATCGCCAATGTTAAATTAATATTAATATTAAACAAAAACATTATTTAAATTTTATAACAATTGTCATATTATGTACCAAGGTAAGTAATTGATTTGACAAAATCTATTCTATAGCTTTACTAGCGAGTAATTGACTTAATTCAAATGTGTCTATTATTTATTTTTCCTTCGGAAACCTAATTGAGCACCAAGACGACAGCTTAAAGAACCCCGTACGCCTGATCAATCTGCGCCCGTACTCGCTATGCGCGTCATAGCAAATGCCATACGCGTCATTACAAATGTAAACTCCGATGAAAAAGGAGGGGTGTTATAAGTTTGACGACGAATACATTTGTTCCTTACTAACATACATCTCCTTTTTTAATCCCTTTTACCTTATGTTCTTTCTCAAGGTCAACTCTATCTCTGTACGAAATTTCATTAAAATCGGCTCAGTGGTTTAGATGTGAAAGCGTATATATAGTAGGGATTCTTACCAGCCAATAACCTGATGTTTATTTATATTTGTTTAACACAATACTTTAGAAACCTACTTATTTAATTTCAATCAATAATATACATATTAAAACATAATTCAAGCATGATTCCAATATACAAAGTTATATTCACCTAATATTTTATTAATTTTATTATTATTTCTAACCTAATATGTTTTGTAGCCAAGAGTGTATTCAAAAGATCATTGAATGTTTCACATTCAAATATTTTATATTCAGGCATCTTATACATCATAATATAGAGTAGCACTTTATCCAGACAGACCTTAAAGGGCTACCATGAGACAAGTTTTCTGTTTTCAAGTCCAAATTACAATTAAGTTAGGTTTTATTTAATTAAACATACGTAACAAATTTTTTATCACTGACCTCAGCAACACTCAAATTTTCAAAGTTAGCAGCAAGATGGGGCAAAACCTGTTCAGGAGGCAGTGGTACTAACGGCGGTGATCTATCACGCGAGAGCCGACGTCTGGAACGAGGTGAGGCAGCGCGACTGTCCCCCGGGGAGGATACCAGAGGTGACGCTGGCGCTGGCCCAGTATGGTAGTTTAGTACCTGGAATGTAGATGTAAAGACAAGCTAATGTCAATAGAGTTCAAAGCAGGTTAATTATTTATCTGTTTGCAGGTAGTTGTGTAATGAATGGAGCTACACATACTTCTTTAATATGTAGAAGATATATATTAATGTTATAAAATTATAATTTTTTTATGTGCATATTTGCAGATAGGTACTCAATACATATATAGAAACTAACAGAAATAATCTTTCTAAGAAGCAAGCAGTAAGAATATTATAATTCAATATCATTTATATCTTTGCAAATCAAAATAAGCTATATTTTCATATATTTCATCACCCTCATCTTCATCGTCTTACCTCTATAGGCTGATTCAACGGTGATACAATAATATTCCCTGGCCATGTATGCTGTCCTATATAGTCTCCAACATTATACTGTGGGATAGGTAATCCTGGTGGGGGATGTGGTACATCTCCCAACATGGGCACCATGTTGCTTGCACCACTGAGTACTGAGGGTGAATTCAGTTCTGCTATTGCATCTGAGCTTGGCGGCTGTAATAAATATATGATGTTTTCTATGCAAAATATTTTACATATTACTTGTAAATGTATAAAATATATTATTGATATACACTATGTTAATGTAAACCATCTGATATTTATGTGGATTTAGTGCTATAATTTTTCAAAATTATGTAATTTTTTTAACATTTGTTTAACATGTTTATAAATTTATTAAACAATCTGTTCTGTTCTGTTTTATTCTTAAGGAAAGGTGTTTCAAGTGTGCCACTTGAGCACAATTTAATTTGCCAATGTCACATTGAATGGAGATCATACAAAGTAGCTTGTACGGTATAAAAAAATTAACATTACACAATTATAGAGTACAAGTAAGAAAGAGATCCTGTAAATTGTTTAACAATGCTTGACATGTCATTTTGACATTACTTGTTTTTGAATGTAAAGTGTTAAAGCCAACAAAAAGAAGTACTAATCGTTTTTTTTTGTCTATATTCTCTATACATTACTTTAAATAAGATAATATTTTATAACAAGTTAAATAAAGTAAGTATACAAAAGGATTTACTCTTGATGTACGTTGAAATTTTGCTTAAGCCAGTGTGGAAAATGTGTATAGAACTATAGACAAAAAAGCAAACTCTAAATGTATGACTATAACTATTTATAAAGAAAACTTAAATATAAATAAAGACATTCTTCACAATATTTTAGTTTTCTAAATAATGGTAATATAAGCAATATATATTTCACATCAGTTTTAATGAGGAATTCATGAAAGAAAGATGTGAAATTAAGTCAATTATGAATTTTATATACATATAAATAAATATGATACAAGATGATATGAATTATTGTAAAAGCTTTTAATAAAATATAAAAAGGGTCAAATTCTTATTTTCATGATATTTTCAATGGTCAACTTATCCAAATAAAATTCCTATATAAACATGATTTGTAAAACATAAGTTAATGCAAATATTCATTTAATTTAGTTAAAAAATAAATTGTAAGGAGATTTATAATGATTTATATGAAGCACAGTTTTTTTTAATAAGCACATAAACCAGTAAAATTGTAAAATGTGACTATGAATAATGATTGATGCCACTGACCTGCACCCCAGGTGTCTTAACAAACATGATACCAGGTGGTGGCCCCAAGCTAGACAAATTGGGTGGTGGAACTGACATATTGGGTGTGATAGTAGACTGACAAAGACTACTCACAGGAGCTATGTTTAAATTATGCTCTTGTTGTTCTTGATAATGTAACCTCTGGTCTTCAATTTTTAATTTATCAAGTATCTCACCAAAATGTGACTTTTGATCAAAAGTAAAAGCAGGATGATGCAAGGCCATTGTGTATAAAAGAAGAATTTCTTCTAAAAGATCACCATAGAGGCCTTTCAACAATCCACTTTGCTCTAAACTGACCATAGCATTGTACAATGTGGTGGCACAAGCGAAATTACATGATCGTAAAAGTGAAACATATAAAGCCATTTTTCGTCTCGTCCGAGAATCTGTGTCTGCTCCTCCGATGTCCGCAGCAAGATCTGTAGGATTATTAGCTCTTAGCTCGGCTCCACGCAACTCCTGAAAGTCCCGCTTACCGAGCTCTTCGAGATACGTGCCAATAAATCGTAATTCAAATGGCAAGCACATATTTAATAATGTACACATTGCGTCTATGCGTTTATAGCTTTCCAATTCTTTAAACCATGATACCACGTCCTCTTTGCAAACCATTTCCAGAACACATTGAAATTTTAAGAAAAGAATTAACCGGTCCCCTGCGGCCGTAGCGCCTTCGTGGCTTATAATTTTTGGCACGCACGTTTATTGGGATGTGATGGTTGTAATCCAAGATATTTTGAATGTAACATTAGTAATCCAAAGTGTTAGAAGCTTTTTATCACTATTTCCTTACTAAAGTATATTGGTTAAGCAACTACGAGCATTGCTAGTAGTTCTGTCTCGTCTATAGTCTATGGGGACAAAGGAAGATAGACAATCTAATGTGGACGTTTAAATAATAATTTGAAATTTTTACTTTTAAGATATAAAAAATTGATAATCTATATCAATAAGCACAATAGTTAAATGATTAAATAGACTAAAATATAATAATTCTGTTTTACAGTACACATAAAATAGCAATCTTAAATGTGACTAATATTATACGTAGCTAATATTATACGCTATATTAATTCTAAAATCTAAATATTAAAAAATTAGGTTTTTGATAAAAACAGTTCTGTATTAAAAATATCATAGTAGTAAAAAAAATATTGGACTCAGATACAATTCAACTTAATTTATGTTATTTATTTTATTTAAATTTAGTTATATATTTAATCTTGAGAGTGTATCCAATTGATGTGTTACTCGGCATATTTTTGACATATCGTGATCAAGTAATTTTGGAGCGTTCTTCTGTGTAGTAAATACCGATTTTTCTCCATAAACTTAGTAATCATTCTAAAACATAGAAATAATGGCTCCTGTTGAGCAAGATGTAGAAATGAAAAATGTAGACAGTCCCACTGCTGCAAGTGACGTAGAAACTGGGGAGGTAAAAAAAGATGCCGATGTACTAGCTGTTCAAGATTTAAGAGAACACGCTAGACAAATTGACAAAGCTGTAACATCTAAGGAACCAAGGTTTGCTATGCGTGTTCTGAGATCTATACCAAGTACAAGAAAAAAACTAAATGGCAATGTTCTTCGTGCTATTATTAACCAGCTCTTTCCCTCAAGTCCTGACAAAGAAGCTTTGATTGCGTTTGTTGAAGACCCACTGCCAGGTGCAGTAGAAATCGAAGCTCCACGTTCCAGAAGTGTTCTGAAAACACCAGCGCCAGAAGTTGATGCATACATGCACCTGTTGGTGCTGCTTCGATTATTAGATACTAATAAACTTGAAGAAGCTGTAGAATGTTCTCAGCAACTGATGAGTAAAGTAACAGCTCAAAACCGCCGAACTCTGGATTTGATTGCAGCAAAATGTTATTTCTACCACTCAAGAGTTTTTGAACTTACAAATAAGTTAGACCTTATTAGAGGGTTGCTGCATGCTCGTTTGAGAACTTCGACTTTACGGAATGATTATGAAGGTCAGGCAGTGTTAATTAATTGCCTTCTACGAAACTATCTACATTATGCTCTGTATGACCAGGCAGACAAATTGGTTAGCAAATCTGTGTTCCCTGAAAGTGCCAGTAACAATGAATGGGCTCGCTTTTTGTACTATCTTGGTAGAATTAAGGCTGCTAGATTAGAGTATAGTGATGCTCACAAGCATTTAGTTCAAGCTTTACGTAAAGCTCCTCAAACTGCAGCTGTTGGATTTAGACAAACTGTACAGAAGCTGGCTATTGTTGTGGAGTTGTTATTGGGTGACATACCAGAGAGAGCAATTTTCCGCCAAGCTCCTCTTAGAAAGTCTTTGGCTCCTTACTTTCAACTCACACAAGCAGTGCGTCTTGGCAATCTCCAAAGATTTGGAGAAGTTTTGGAAAATTTTGGACCTCAGTTCCGCAGTGACCATACTTTCACATTAATTTTACGTCTCAGACAAAACGTAATAAAGACTGCTATCAGGTCCATCGGCTTGTCATATTCTCGGATATCTCCTAAAGATATTGCTAGGAAGCTAGGCTTAGATTCTGCAGAAGATGCAGAATTCATTGTTGCTAAAGCAATTAGAGATGGTGTCATTGAAGCAACACTTGACCCAGAGAAGGGATATATGAGTAACAAAGAAAGCTCTGATATCTACTGTACAAGAGAACCTCAGCTGGCTTTTCATCAGCGCATATCATTTTTGCCTGGAATTGCATAATCAAAGTGTGAAAGCTATGAGATATCCACCTAAATCATATGGAAAAGAATTAGAAAGTGCTGAGGAAAGAAGAGAGAGAGAGCAACAAGATTTGGAGCTTGCTAAAGAGATGGCAGAAGAAGATGATGATGGATTCCCTTAAAAATGTTTTTGTGTCTAAAATGTAGCTTTGTTTAATAAAATTTCATACAAATTAAAATATTTAGACTATCCCATACACATCAAATTTTAATATTCATAATATTGATGATAATTTTGTTTAATTGTAGTAGCTTCCTTCATGAGAATTATAATTTTATATTAATTGCATTTCTGTTATTTCATAGGTTAAAATTAAAATAAAGTTTATACATTTAAATAGTCAACAAAGGTACAAAGGTGTACAAATGGTAATATTTTGTACCAAGTTGTAACTGATAAATATTGATTGATCTTCGATTTGATTGATTGACTGTACCAATTCAATACTTTATTTAGTTTGTGAATGAATAGGCCAATCATTCAACAACTAGTTTCATTCACCAAACTAAACATGAATTTAGTCATAACTTATGAAGTAGAAATGAATTCTATCTTATAAAAATTAAAATAAATAAAAAAATCATTGGAATTTCTTCAATAATTTTGTTCCTATAACTTAGACATTGAAAATTTCGTTTTGTATCACCTAAGAATTAGAATTGTGGAAACATATAATGGAATTATTAAAGATACATAACAACATTCCTTTTTTATTGTTTTGTGCTAATATTATACCTCCCTAGAAAAAAATGAACCCTTCTAAGATCACATTGTTATCTCTTTGTTAAAATCTTGTGGAGGTATTAACTAACGTCAAATATTCCGGTACCTTGCAGCACAAAATTAAAAATAAATTTTCTTTTAAAATTGGAGATTTATAGGTTTATGAACCAACTTTTTGAACAAAATATCTTTTTGAGCCAACTTCCTGCTCTGTACTCTGGTGTGGTCGGTTTTAGCCTTCATTCAACAAGAATCCAGGGCAGTGCGCGAGGAACTAAAAAACCGTTGGCGATAAGTGGATAAAATAATTATATCAACTGACAGACAAAAGCTGCCTTAAGTCTACTGCAATGAGTACAGTAATTGAAACTGTAAAAGTTTAGTATAAGGATTCCACCCGAACAAACATACTTCGCAAGCTAAATAAAAGCTTTTAAAAGAGGGGCTCTCTCGATTTTTTTTTGACGGAAAATTTTTACTAGCAGTGACATCTACAAATTGAATCCGAACTAATACACTAACAATATTATTATTAATGCATTTTTGTGTTATTATTTACTTGCATGTGTGATTAGAAACAAGAGATTACTATTGTTATAATATGTTTGTTATTATATATTTGGGCCGCCACTTTTGTATTATCATCTGAATATTTATAAGGGAATTTTAAATAAAATTACACAACGCAGCGTCCTTTCGGAATATTAAGCAAAACTATGTGGAGACGAAGTCGCTACGGTAACTTTCTTGTAAATATAGAGAGCCTTAGAAGCACGCATACGCACAGAGAGTATCGAAGGTATTGCATAATTTCTTCGTTTAAATTTTTGTTTAGTCTTGCCAACACTCAATTGCCAGAACTCTGTTTCTAGAATAATAAATGATTTCATAAATTTGTTTAGGATTCAAATAATAGTTCCAAAAGATTGAAAAATATTACTAAGGAAGTGTCCCCCCCCCCCCTGGTCTACCTGCAATATGTTCGAAATATCGACGATTTTTTTTAATTGTGTAACAACTGTGAATATCACAGAACTTATTATGACATTATTATGCTCTCCTTAATTTTTTTAACATTTAGGTAATTTCTCATAAGCAGAGAATAAATATGATAGTTAAATTGCCCTGCTGCTATACTTTCCACTGCGATTTATTTACTTCGTGTCTGAGAAATTATCAAAATTAAAATGAATGAAATTAAAATGATGACTTCATAATATGTAGGTAGATTTTACATCCAAAGGTTACCTACCAAGAATGACATTTTTTATATTTAATAATTAAACTATTACATAACACTATTTCGACAAATGACGAGATTATTTTTATTACTATTTAACATTTATTTTGTCGAAAGGTAATAAAAATATTCTAGTAATTTGTCTCGTATTTATTTACAAACTTTTGTATAGATGTTAGCTTTTTCATATAACGCGGTAACCAATAACTGTTGCTAGGCAAATAAATGCTGTTTGATCAATTCTGTCATTAGTAATATTGAACTTTTATGCAACTACCAAGATCTGCATAAACACCTTAAACAAGAAGTTGAAGGAGTCAGCAATAAATCTAGATCTATATAAAATGGATTTTACAGTATCACACATAGGAAAATTAGCCGAACTTCTAAAAGAACCTGAACCTGAAGTATTACAAGGAGATGATTTTAGGTCGACGAGTAAGTACCTATTTCTGAACTATTATGTCTATACATAGCAGTCAGCAATATCAAGCAGAAGTTCAGATATCACGAATTCTGATAATTTATGTTAAAATCAAATCGATCGAGAGCAGATGTAATCAACAAGCGTCCCAAAAACTACTACGGTGCGGCCGACGCAATTAAGAGCCGTTTCACGTGATGCTGAACCGCAGACATTGACAAAAAAATATCGGTCAAGTGCGTATAGTACTCGCGGACTGGAGTTGCGTATCAATGTACCAATGTATATATATATATATACAGGAAACCATCTGAAAAATAAAATTTATAAGTCTATCACAGAAACGATATATAGTATATACTATACTACTGCGATTTTCAGAAAACTGCCTTCGACAGACGTACAACAAGCAACTAAAGCTAAGTTTTGTATGTTTTCATAAATTTTTTCTCCGTTGAACTAAAATAATGACATTGGTATTTGGTACGGAATCCTCGAAAAATATCGGTCACATTTGACCACCTTTCATCACTCGTTCTCTCGACGTGCCCAAAATACCTGATTACGTCCTTCTTTATTCTTACTGTCACATCCTCCCTAGTCCTGCCATTCTGTGTATCTTATCAATGCGAATTAGTTCTGAGTCATGATCTGACAGTACAGCACAGCACTATGCACGGCCAAGCGTGAAACTACACGGACATTTCTCAACAATATACATTTACAAACATACATCCTAGGTATACCAGTTTATTCATCTTTCCATTTACGCTTATCTTACATTGCATCCTTCTTTCATCTTTTTCAAATACCAGAACATTTTTCTTGCATTCAGGCTTTCACCATTATTTTAACACTTCATAGCGGTAACTAATAAAAACAAAGCATCATCTGCGAACAATTTACCTTCAAGCCGCCGACTTTCACTCCCATGTCGTTTTGTTTCACTCCTTGGAGACAGCTATCCAAATAACGTACATAGTGGAACCTTGTTTGGCACCCGATTGTATGTCAAACTAAAGCGACATATCTGCTTTTACTCCCATATAGACTGAATGAACTCTATAAAGAGACTTTACAGCCAACATATACCAACACATTGTACCGGTGCAGGTTTTCCCATAAACTCTTTCTTACAACCCTGTCAAACACCCTTTCCAAATTCACAAAAGCAATTAAAACTTATTGATTTACAGTAACAAAAAAAAACAAAAAACTTAATGTTGGTGCTTTTTGAGGTAGAAACGTGGTCAAATTCATGTCCTCCCTATAGAATTCCACGGATTATTCAAATTTCAAACTACAGATTAATGAACATCCATGGAATGGTGGTTTCTCAGAAGTTGTTTGTTATTTTTTTCTCAAACTTTTCACGCTTCATCGTTATCAGTGGTTTCGTTTAGTGTTTTTTCTGCCAGTAATAAAGAGGAATTAAAAAATAGTAAAATTTTTGATAAAAATCTTTATGCCAGCAACAATAACAAATCATAGAACAGCAACATACTTGCAAAACAGTGGACATCTAATCGCCGTTAGTGAACTTGTAAAATATCGTGTCTTAGTAAGTTAATCTTAGAACTTTGTTTCCTGGTATATTTAACATATTTTTCTATTTGACTTAAAAAATATTTTCTAGTCAAATACAACCTCAAAAATCACATTAGTCGTACATAATTTTACGATTTATAAGATTAATAATAAATATACTTAAAAATACAAATAAATATTTTACCTAAACAAATATAATTTTTGTAGGGTGCGGCTGCGGTCGCATCAAGATTCTCATAAGAATTTTTGGCCATCTAATATACAAATCACTCATATAAATTAATCTTCAAAATCCAAAATATTTGTATTAGAAATAATATTTGCGTAACATTCAATTTTAATTGAATGGTGTAAGTAATATTATTGAAAAAAATCGTTTGTTTCAAAATTCAATGTGAACGTAACGTTTTATTTTTTAATGTAGTGCTGTTGGTTTCCTCTAAATACTTACGCTAAGATATACTGGGATTTCTGTAGGAGGGTTTTTCGATTATTTTGGCAACGGTAATCCAATAGGTATAGCTATAACTATCTCCAAAACTTTCGCTACCCATGTTAATAGTTTGAAAATTGTTCAACCATATTAAATCTAAGATGAAGATTTGATATATAAAAAATATTTTGCAATATTTTAGAATATGAGATAACTGATGCACGGAATGGCAGTATTGCGCTGGCTTCATCACAGGATTTACCTGCAAATATTGAGGAATATGAAGAACAACAGGCCAAGGAAGCAGAGCAGATGAGTAAAGCAGGATTTGGATCAGTCGATCGTAAAACACCTGTGTATACGATGAATTACCAACAGTCTGTCAGTGCTGAAGACGTTTTCCTTCAGGTTTGCCATCTTCCAGTTTAAATAGAATAATACTACTAAAATAAATATATATCTAAAATAAATATCATATATATTTAAATCACGTCGTGCCTATTTTGGGCCTAGTCATGGGCGTATCTAGAGATATTTTCCAGGAAGGGCCTGAAATGATGTGCCGTGGAATTTAAATATTAAATGTATAAGGTAATGTTAATATATGTCCATCGCTTACTTCAATTGCCGACAAAATCCTAGTATTTTATTTTTATTTGTAACCGAAAGACATGCACGAGATGTATAGTTTATTTACGTAGTCTAATATGTACCTAAAATTTATTTATATAGTTACATATTTCGCATGTATGTATATATTATATGTATTATGTACTATGTATGTTAATATTAATTAAATATATTATTACATACTAATTTATTGTATTATATGTATCTATATCGTTTATTTCTTCTTTTTAATTTACTTTAATTTACCACTGTATAATTTTGATTTGATTTGGAAAGGCGACTTTTGTACATTGTTTTTAATTTTTCTCTTGTGTATTGTTTATTTTTATTTCTGTTATAATATTTTGTACAAATAAAGAAACATATGTAGATTTAATTAATTATTTTTCAAATGAAATAATTAGAAAATAGAATCCGACTTAAAAAAATGCCCAACATTTAGAATATTAAGGTTTGAACCAATAAAGTGTAAAGGATTTTTTAATTTCTTATTACTTAATTGGGTTGGCACCAGACTAGTATGATGGGCCCTGATCACCTGGATCACCACCACCCATCTATTCCTATGTATATGGCCTGCTGGAACACCTGTCGCTACACTTGTTTAACCTAACGCCAAAATTCCTCCTGAAGATTAAAACTCCAAATCATGGCATATCAGACTAGTCCTGCGACATGGCCCATCAATTTCGATGAAATTCATGGTTATCAATGGTACATTTTAATTTTAAATTAGCACTACGCAGATGTAGGTATAATTGGCATTTAGTAATAACATATACATTTTTTACAGTATAGGTACTAGGAAGTAGGTACTATTTAGCGTGTTTGTATAATCGTAATTTTCACACTCTTTATAGTTTAGCTGGTTTCTAAGAGATCCTTATCACATGTGGCTTTAGATTTTTATAATGATAGATTTTTATTTTTATAAAAAAATATACATATATTATTGGTAAATACCGATCAGCTGTATATCATTTGCTAAGGAGCAGTTGTTTTATCATACTTCAAAAAGGAGGTAATTGTCAAATCGACTCAATTTTGATGATTCTTTTTTAGTATGGGAAATTTCACTTTAGAGAAATTGTTATTTAAGGTTTAAGCCGTTTGGATGGGCGTTTTAAAATAAATTAACAATAACAAAAATGACTTCATTTACGCTAATTAGCTATTGCTTACTTCTTTTATGTAGGCGCGAGTTTTCGGTATCTTTATAACCAATGTGTTTAGTGTTTAAAATTTATAGTCATATTTTATAATATCAACAGGTGGCAGAATTTTTTAATTTTAATTAATGTCGATATATCTTAAATACATCTACAGACCATAGATGAAATTGACGTAGTACTGAAGTATACAAAGGTCAATTATGTTCCTGAAAGATTTTAAAAATATATTAATGTATCAGTTTATATATCGTGCTATAAACTTGTCAAAATAAGCTATAAAATCTACCCAGTGGATTTTTCTCCGTATGTTTTCTTATTTATTCGCAAATCATGTAAAAGCTACAGGTCAAAAAAAAAGAAATTTGATAAATTTCAGTATTAGGTACAACAGTTTTTTTAAAAAAAATTAAATACCAATAAAGTCGAATTACTCTGATTACTGGCTACTAAAGAATTAATAAGTTTTGACAGCTTAAAACCTAAATTAACAAATAGAATAATTGTCATCCTGGCGTTGAATATGGTTTCCGTAGAAAAAATAGACATATTTCATTAAATACGTCGATTATTAGCAAGTGAAGCTTAATTATATAATAGATTTTGTTGAATAAATTACTTTTTTTGTAATATGAGCATTATTTAAGTTTAAATAACCTTTTTTTAGTATTATATTAATATTATTTTAAACATTGGCGACGTTAAAAATAGAAGACAGTCTATTAGATGTCAGCACGGTGTGTTTAAAAATAAAAATTGAGACAATTTATAATTATTTTAATTATAGCGTTCCAATAAATGAAAAATATATACTGTTGGTATGATTTGGATTATAAATTTCATCTGTGGGAAGTGGATATTGTGATTTTACACTATGATAGAAAAGGTAGAACATAATCTGCTTACAGACTATATGTTAATTACATATACGTTTATGCTTTAATATATACATGCAAGAAACATATAGGTTCATTGATCACGATTTTTAATAATAGACAAAATTAAAAAAAATTCGAAGAGAAAATCGAAGAATTGCATTGTGATGTAGGTATAAAGTTTTAAAACGAACTCGATGTGAGCGGTTCCCTAGTTATTATATAAAAGAGACGCCAAATTTGGCAAACTAACTTAAACACTAAACTAAAACAGCAATGTTATATAGCAAGCTGGTGGTATACACTCTTGAGTGTATACCACCAGCTACGTTACTTGTAACGGTGTCAGATATTTCGTTGCTTGTGATATTAGTTTTATATATTTTTGTTGTAGCATTTTTTTTTCGTATTAATATGTTTATGTATTTGATTTGAGATAAAGTTTTAGCGAAGTACACTTATTGGAAGTTAGAATCAATTCCAACTTCCAAGAAGTGTACCTCAAGGAGTGGAGTCTCCACTTCTTGAAAACACTTGGATTATATTTTACGTAGTTAATTATATTTTACGAAAACTGTGTTTAGCTGAAGTAAAAAATGTAAAATAAAATAATAGTAATTAATTGACAAAAAATGCAAGACGCACGCGCTTCTTAATCGACAGTGTGTCGGATTAACCAGGCAGGATTAAAAATCTGTCATAACGTCGCCTTTCTAGATCTTTTCGAAGAAGGAAATGAAGTGAGGACCCCTCACTAACCTAAGTAGAATGAAGACCTATCACATTCGAGATCTGATAGGTCTTCTTCACTCATATTTCATATTTTGTAGGATAGAAAGAAAGAACTTTGTGTTTTATTACTCTATTCTCTATTTTTAGCATTATCTATTCCAAATTATATTTTTTAAAATTTTTTGGGATAGAGAAGATTTGCAAAAGTCTCCAAAGACGCTAACTACAAGTATTTTATTATTTATTATAGTAGTATTTTAACATAGCTGGATAAAACTCGCTTAGGTAAACGGCTAAGCCGCTAAGTCGATTTTGAAGAGACGCGTGTTTGAGTCCTACTACGATTCAAAATGTTTATATTTTTTTATTATATTTGTCTTTCTTTTTATACGAAATAAATTTACTGATACAATTTTTTTGTTATGATAAGCAGATGGGACCGAAAACACCTTCATCAGCCAGTTGCGAGAATTTAATCGTAAGAGTATCCTTGCCAGGAGATAAGAAAGAAAATATTGATTTATCTGTGGACACTATAAGCGTGACCATCGACTCTTCTCAACATCACCTAAAGCTTACTCTTCCACACGAAGTTAACCCAGATACTTCAAAAGCTAGCTGGGACCCTAATGAAGAAATATTACTTTTAACGCTCAAATTACAAAGAGAATTCGATTTTGTAAACTTCTAATAATAATTTTGAATATACCTAACAAAATAAAAAACTTACAGAATGTGTTTTATTTTATTAGCGTTAACTAGCTTCCGTAGTTTCCGTCACACTATGTCTCGAAAAGGGGAACGTGGGAACGTAGTGTGTATATATATATATATATATATATATATATATATATATATATATATATATATATATATATATATATATATATATATATATATATATATATATATATATATATATATATATATATATATAGTCCAAGTACGGATTTCATTAAATGGGTCAATGATTAATGAATAGACGCAATGCAACAAACGATTCAATGTTCGCAGTCTATAAGCCCGACAATGTTATTTTTTCATTATAGATACTGGAATGAGTACTTCTTCGATAATATCTTTCAAAATATTCATCGCTGTACCCGCATGTAGTAGTGTAGGCAAAGAGTACCCAGTGTGAACGTGTGTAAAAGTGTGTAAAGTGTGTGAAATATTAATGATAACTTCAGACACTTCGTTCCCTTTTTCCACTTTTCGAGACATAGTGTGACGGAAGCTACGGAACTTAAAGCAACGACTAGTGACTTTCGCCGACTAGTCGGTTTTAAAGAAGCCGATTAGTTGGCCGACTAAGACGTATATTATATTAGAAATTTCGGGTAATGCTACCAAAAATTTGCATCAAGTCAGTCAAGTCATCAAGCAAAATAATAAAATATGAATGGATAACTTAAGTCTACTATCCTGCTAGCTCTGTGTATAATGAACAGCTGTTCTTAGAGGCCACGAACATATCGAAAGAAAAAAATCTATTGTCGCGGTCATCAATATATTTTTTCTTGGTTCGATTCCCACTAGGGGTAGAATGAAATATTATGATTTTCTTCGCTCTGGCAACAAGGCAAAGCGCGACGTTGAGTTCCGCCACTCAACACACAATGCTAGGCATTGTAAATGTAAATGTAAATGTAAGCCGGAATGTGGGAAGCGGAGTGTCTTAACACTAGGTACCTACAGTTCCCTCTGCCTACACTGCCATATGCGGGATACAGTATGAAGTTAATTTAATTAAATTTTAATTTACATCGACAATATAAAAGATAATATGTAGTTAGTTACGAATTGCAAGCATATTTTTATAGAATTAAGTTAATTAGTCAGTAGTAGTAGTAGTAGTAGAAGTTATTCATGATTATTTTACAGAAAGTGTACAAAAATAAATTAAAAACACTCTTGTTTTACAACTATTTATTAAGTCTATTTATTAAGAGTAATCACGGCCCAGGCAGCCAGGCGTCAAGGCGTCCCATTCGCTTGGGCTAAACGCCACATCAATGATTATTTTAATAGAGTGACTTATATACGCATGTTAACGCTTGATTTTATTTATTACTTATATAACGTGATACGCTTTTTACCAATATAACTAAATTGTATTGACTTGAAAAGGTATTAAACTGGAACTTCAAATATGTTTCTTTAATCCACTGTTCACTTTTCCTCTTGTTTGGGTTCCGTACATCAAAAGGAAAAAATGGAATCCTAATAGAATCACTTTGTTGTCCTTCTGTCTGTATGTCGGTCTGTCTGTCTGTCAAGACCATTTTCTCCAAGCCACGCGAATCAAGCTAAAATTAATAACAATTATCGAAGTCGGTGAACTCTTGAAGCACAGAAAAAAAATCAAACTTCTTAGTTCCAACCGGTGTCGCTGTCAAGGCCAATCGGGCTAACAGCATTGAACTCACAAAAAAAAGCTTCTAAGTCAACGCAACCAAAAGATATGAGCATTGCATGCTGCTTGCTGCATGCATGCTTAATATTATGCATGTTTTATGAAAATTACCGCGTTATGAAAACCCACACACCCCAATTTTCCCTTTATTGTACTATAAATAAGTTGCAACTTATTGCCAAATTTCATAAATCTATGTCAACGAAAAGCAAACTATATGGTTTGATTACTGGATGAATTTCATATAATATGCTCGTATCTTTTGCGTTCAATTAGTTAATTAATTAATTATAATTATTTTACGTAATATTTGTATCCTCCAAGAGACTGTAGAATTGGATATTTGAAATTAATACCTTTCACTTATCTCTACGAATTTAATTCAGACATACAGACGACAAAGAGATCCGGGTAGAGATAGGATTTTTTTTTCTTTTGAGCTACAAAACTCTAATAAGAAAGTATACGTGTATTTGTAATATTGTCATAACTTAAGCACTGGTAAATTGATCAATCTAATATTTTTTTTATTTCGCAATTTTCTTATTAATGAAGGAAATTTCATGATAATATGAAAAACAAGCTGATTTTTATATGTCTACTTTTTTATTATCATTTACCAAGTTTTCAAAATAAAACACATGGTCATTATTTCAAACACTCGTTAGAACCAAATAAAATGTAAAACTGAAATGTCTATCACATTTTTTTAGTACAATTGTGTTATTTTAGACAGAGAGCTTACAATAATAATACGCTGCCTTGAATATTGTTATATTTAAAATAACTTTAAAAAAATCAATTATACAGCGTGTACCTTACTGGTGTGTTGCGTTACTAATATATTTATATACGAAATAACATTGTTTGTTAACAACCTCAGTGTTTGTTTGGTAGTTTACATATAAATATTAAATACCTGTCAATTTTAATTTGATTATATTTAAAATGTATGATGTCAATAGTAATAAATAAATAAAATATCAAAATAAATAGAATTAATAGGTAATATTTTAATAAATTCAAAATTTCATTTATTTTGTAATAGACAGATAATCTGAAAAATTCTTAGCGTCACATAAACATTTAATTCCTGAGTACCTGAGTTTTACCAACTGAGTCTCATAATATAATGTTGCAAAATGTATATATAGGTACTTAGTAAGAACAGTGTGATATATTTTTTTGCTTATGCTAGGCCATTAAAGATAAATTTAATATTGAGGATCATTTTGCAGCCATTCACAATACTGTATATACATACGGTCACTCGGTCGCTTATTTATTTGAATTCTTGCGCTCGTATTGCGCGGTAGCGAGCGTGTCTAACTGATTATTTTTATTAACGCCGGAGAGCTTATTGTTCAATGTAATAATAGTCAAATTACATACAATTTTGTTTATAATTAATACTATTAATTCACTGTAAAATTAATCAAGTGCTATTTTTGATTTGATATTGTTCAAGTTTAGGTATACGGCCAAACATTGTGAATTTATAACGAACAGGTAAGATTAATTTAAATGGACCTATTTATTTATATTTCATATAATTCATATTTATAAATTGTAATATGAGACAGTAAAAGAAATAGTTTTATGATATCCTTAGACATTGATAAATTGTTTAAATTTTTAATTATTTTCAATGTTGCTGACAATACAAGGTAATTGTGTAAAATCAACTGATATGATAATAAAAGCAAATTAATGAAATGTAGAGTCAGGTATATATATTTGTTGTTTTCAATTTAAGCAAAATGTATTATATATTGTTATGTAAAACAAAGAATTTATTCTTTATTTTTAAAGATAATTAAAATGTCCTACTCTCTATTGGCTGTACCTACAATAAATTTAAAAAGCTTTAAGAATTGTATAATTATAATCTTTTTCTTTTAAGAGATTTATAATCTTTTTCTTATTAGACAGTGAAACTTAACTGTGATAACTAATTATAACTATGTGATAACTTTTGTTGGGATGTACTTTGGAGATGGATGAATGGATTTTTAGCATATTATTTTGTGTAAAAAGAGGCAAGTGTAATTGAGGGTTATGTAGCTTTGCAAATTTTCATGCAAAATAAATTTCATTTCATGAAAAAAAAACAAAATGCATATATAAGCTTACAGTATTTTTCTGTGATAGACTTATAAATTGCCAATTTCGATTCTGTTATTTACTTATACTGTATGTTCACAAACTTACTTTTGTCAAACTCTGTGATGAAATTTAAGTTATAAAAATTGATTAACTTAAATTTTCCGACGAATGGATTAATTTGGTATGAAATTGACATAGTTTTCACATGCCTACTTATATATTTGTAGTTTATAGATGTTTCCTTTATTTGTACTGTAACTGACTCCTCAATCAAAACCTTTCATACCTAAACAAAAACGAACCGTGGAGCATAAACTTAAAAATTTCATTAAATCTGCTCCCCAAGGGGTTGTCAACTTGGATATTTAATGCAAATTTCGGTTAGGTATATATATCCTACACGCACTCTTCAAAAAAAATATCTTGACAGTCAGACAGACATACAAGTGATCCTATAAGGTTTCGTTTTTCGGAATCTTACAATATATCATTTATATTAGTACACTTCATTTGATTTAGAATTGCTTGTATAAAATATGATAAAACATAAAAGATTATAGATTATCTGCTCGTCCTTAAACTTTTTAAGATTTTTAACGTGTTTTCATTTTAAATAAGCGTGCAATAGATACGTACGTCAATCTACGCTTTACTAAGAGTTATTGACAATTAAGGTCAAAATACATGGGAAGTAACATCGTGATATATTCTGATTTCCTTCTACCAGAGCGGTTTACATCGAATAGTAAATACTATTGTTTATGCAATTTTCATGATCAATATTATTATTTTATTTCCTTAAAAGGAAAATAACCCTTAAAGGGTCACTTTATTGTCCGTGAAACTGGAAATAATATCGAATCGAATATTCTGGTCTATAGTCCCTAGGTGCATTGAACAACAAACCTCGAAATCAGCGCAATGTGCAAGTTTATGTCACATTTTGTATGAAATTCGCCGCTTGCTCAAAACTTGTAAGGTACTTTCCGTAGACCTAGAATTTTTAAATTTGACATGGAGTTGAGAATTTACAAAAAACTGATTTTTTCTGTACCTCAAAAGGAAAAATGGAACCCGCATCACCCGGATCACTATATTGACCGTTTGTCGTCTGTATGAAAAAACTATGTTTAGAAAAAATTAAATTTCTTAGTGAGCACAATAACAAGATATGAGCGCTTATGCTTTGTTTTTGCCACAATTTGTATGAAAATCGCCACCTTCCTGTTCACCTGGACATAAAAAAATTTGGCATGAGATTAGAACTCATGGTACAAACAAGGGAAAAATCGTATAATTGGTAGATTATAAGTCCATCCACAAAGTTAAGCTATAAGCTATAATGTGACACGCGGGTCCAACTAGCACTAGCCCGATAAATGTTTCTTAAAAATTCTTTTAATATCGAACTACACTTATTTACTGACAACTTTTTAAAGGTCGCCGAACAAAATAGGATGATTCGCAGCACAATTTTTTTGGTGTCTTTATTTTGTCTATTCAATATTATACAACAACAAACAACCAAGCCTTGGGGAAACAAACGTAAGTGCGTACTTGTTTATTCAGTTGTTCGGAACTTATATCCTATAAACGGAGTATATAATTTATGCGATCACTTCGTGGTCTGCCTATTGGTCTGTCTATCTGTCCGTATATCAAGACCATTTTTGTGAAGATCTCGTAGACTTGTCTATCTGAAATTAATATCAAATATGCAGTTTGGTTGTCCCTTAAAGCACAGAAAAAAATCAAACTTCTAAGTCATCACAATCAAAAGCTTTATTTTTACAAATTGTATTTTCCGTTAATCTGCAATCATTAAATTGATACGGAAGTAGATACGCGAGTATGACTCGCACTTGACCGATATTTATTTTTAAACTTTTACATAATAATTTAAAATTTGCAGAACTTTTTCCTTCAAATAAAATTCCTGAAAATGGTTTGAGTCCTAGCAGATCAGCCGTGAGGCGTAAAATTGTGTTGTATCACAACTTTTTCCGAACAAAAGTGCGTCCAACTGCTTCAAATATGCTCCTAATGGTACGTAATTATGCTATAAAAATAGTTATTCTTTTTTATTTTGTTTATATGTTAGGCGATGATAATTTAGGTTTAAAGCATATCACTAAGTTAGTGACGGTATAAAAATATATATATTTAATATACCTACCTATATATAATAAACATAATATACATATTTTTCGTAACGCATATTGTAAGATAAACTAGAGGAAGCTAATTATGTGCTTTATATTTTCAACAAAAAAAATTGTAGTGAACATTTTTCGTCATGTTTCCGAACGTCTATTTAGAATTTTATTATGAATGGATTTTGACAAAATAAATTTTAAACTTATATGTATAGAAAAGTTTATATAGTAAAACACAGCTTCTTACACTACAGTCGTGGCATCCGCTTGCTGCTCAGCAAGCTCAAAGATACGCGGACAAATGTATTTTCCTAACTCATAATGATCCCAGTGAAAATACTGTGCCGTATTTAGGAAACTGCGGACAAAATCTTTTTGCATCATCTCAAAAAACGCCGTGGTAAGTAAATATAAAACGTAATTTTTAAAAATTTGTTTTTCCTAATAAAATGCAATATTATGCTTTACATTAATATTTCTTGTTAGTATACAGTCGATCTTTTACTTAATACATTTCCTACATTTCCTTCATTCCTTTCATTAATTCCGATATTATGGACTATAAACTTATAAATGTTACAACTGTACCCAGTCTCCCCATATATAAAATCTACACTGCCATATAAAATATGAAATAAATAAATATAAATATATAATATTATAAGCTAAAATCTAATATTAAAAGCTATTTATAATAAATTATATGTATTTATACCATATAGTTTCATACAAACGTTTTTAAGTATGCTTCTTTGTCTGTGCATTGTAGTTTTTTTGCTCACGATCTTTTAACCTTACTATAAAGATAATAGGGAATTCGTGAACATCTAATTAAAGATTTCACAGACTGACATGGCAATAATCACATGCCCTTTGTATTTATATATATATATATATATATATATATATATATATATATATATATATATATATATATATATATATATATATATATATATATATATATATATATATATATATATATATATATATATATGTATATATATATATATATATATATATATATATATATATATATATATATATATATATATATATATATATATATATATATATAAATATATATATATATATATATATATATATATATATATATATATATATATATATATATATATATATATATATATATATATATGTACTTTAATGCTTATTATTATATTGTTGCTTGAGACAATTATCTTCTTAGCCTAGATAAAACATCTTATATACCGGCGTAGAGTTCTTACTTTTTTGCTCGCTTACTGTTTAATATTCATGTGTAGATGATGTTCCATAGTTTGTTTATAAAAAGAGATAAACGCTTATTGCATTTAGTTTTATTGTTATTTACGTTAAAATCAAATAAATGTTTTTAATAGTTATATTGAAGGCCATACGAAAGGTAGTACGGTGCACTAATGTGTACTAATGGATATACTATTAATAAATAATCCACATTGGTCAGTCATCAGTGTTGTATAAATTTGGTTTAAAGACGTTTATTTTCATCTTTCCACTGGAATATGACACTAAATAATACCTACATAACTTCATTTCAAGTTCAGATTTTAATGTATTTTTTTAGCAATTTAATTGTTCCAAATCACAATGCTCATTCATTTGCTTATACGGTGTTTGTAACAGTCTGTCTTTTTGACATAGCATAGCTACTTGATGATTTATTCATTATATACACATTGTGACTTTTAACAAAGGAATTTCTAAGAAACCTCAAAACATTAAACGTTCTTGTAGTGTATGTCACATCGTGAAATAAAACACAGCGTCATTCGATATACCTAACTGTAACTACTTACCTAGTAAATTTGTAAACATTATTTTAATATTTAAAAAAAATCAATCTATAATTTATGTATAATAAAGATTGAAGCATTGGATTGCCTTAAGTTATCTGATTTAGTTACAGTTTAAGTCACAGATAGGAAATAGACAACACATTTAGGTTTCACAAGTCTCAGGTAGAAATATCGAGGAGATAATGATCTGTTTAAACTTTCAGCCGAATCACGTAGCTGACAGAGAGGTTACCTGACAGATAATTAAAGTGGTGTCAACGAACATAGTTTTAATTTCCATTCAAACATGTTTTGAGTAGAATGCCTATTGACTATTGCAGTAATTAGTGTCACAAAAATAGTAACCTGGATTTACATCGATACGAACACCTGTAGTAGGAATCGAGTAATTAACCCTAGAACTAGATTAGATTATTTTGAAACACTTGATAATCAAGATTTACAATAATTGTTTTTTAAATAACTATAATGTATAGTGTAGGGTTGAAATGTTGTTGTATTGTGTAATGTAGCATTAACAAAACTCAAAAAATCACACTTTTGCCTTGTTGAAGTCCCGTTAAATATTTAGCAGCTAGTAAATTTACCTACTAGATAAATTATTGGAAAGTTTGATGGTCACACAGAAAAAAACTGACAGCAGCTTTTATCTGGTAGACATCATAAATTACCAGCTAGGATCCTGCAACTGTGAAACTGGCCCTAAGTCTAACATAGAGGCACACATATCACTAAGTCTCTTACTTTCAGCCGCGGCAGAGGTGTGTGTCAGGTTCAAGAGATTTTTCCTTTTCTCAACAGAGCAATTTTTCTTATAATATATTTAAATTTAAAAATAATCACAAATTTAATTAGGACTTATTATTATATATGCATATGTACAAGTGTCAATCAGACACGTTTTCAAGCCACCCTTAAATTGTGATTTAGTATATCTATGTAATAAAATAACAACAAACTAATGACATTGCAGGTTTTTTGCCATTAAAAGTTGGTTTCTTGAATACAAAAACTTTACATATGGAGCACCAATAACGAATTTCAAGGCAATTGGGCACTACACTCAGATGGTGTGGGCCACAAGCCACAAAGTCGGGTGTGGCGTGACCCGATGCGCAGGTGGCCCATGGGGACAATTCTACAATTACGTCTGCCATTATTGTCCTACGTAAGTTAAAGTATATATATATTATTACAGTAAATTATTTTAAGTTTATTATAAATTCATAGTATATAGTAATATTGTGTATGTTCGTCGTCAATCTATTTGTTTGACTTTACTGTTTAAATATAAATTTGTTATGGGCAAAGCTCGAATGCCAGTCTATTTAATCTTTTTATAACGAATTACTTTAAACGCAACGAATGATAATGAATAGTTTGATTTCTAAATATTCCTTTAATAAATCACACTTATAGCTTATATAGGTAATTAAGTTTAACTGAATTGTGCATGTTCAAATATATTAATATATATATAATATAGGTACATATACTATAATTACAAATTAGAATGCGTATACGTGACTAGTGCTCAGGTTAACTCTTGTTGTCTTGGTTAATATTGAGATTAAATATATTTTTCGATAGAAGAATACTAATTGTGAACATTAAAATACCAATGTACATACATACATACCATACATGATACATTACCTATACATGAAGAATAATGTAGTATATTTACTATTTTGTGGTTAGTATTAACACTTGTTTTGCATTCTTTATTATTTTTAATTATCAAATTCCTTGTCTTACTTTAAAATTGTAAACATAATACTGTTATTACAATTCAAATAAAATTAAACATATTATGCAAATATCTCCCAAACAATCTCAACGATAAATTATTTACAGAAGCTTTTTAATTGAGTTAAATTTGCAAATAATTAGCATTCCTTTCCTACAATGAGCTTATAGCCAACGTCACGTCTAGGTCATTACATTGTTCTGTAACCTTAAATAATACGTGATATGATATATCTAAGTTAATTTACTTATTCAGTGTTTGTGTAATGAAAATACTAGAGAGACGGTAGGTACCCTTTATTTTAATGTACTGAGTATATTAGTATTGATATACATATTTATTTATCAGATAACAAAAAGGATGTATATAACTACTATCAACGAAGCTTATTAAAGTAAAATAAAAAAATTAAATAGTACAGCGACAAAGAATCAATCCCGTTATAAATAAAAAATAAAAAAGACACCTTTGTTCGTAAAGTTATTTGTACTTACATTTCCACTCGGCAATTTGATTTATGATAAAATTTTAAGTATTATATGATTAAAAATAGGTAGTCATAAAAAAATTGGTTACGCCATAGTGAAGCAAATAGCTTGTAGAATATGAGTACAATTGCTATTTTTTTAATATTTGCTTTAGTATTTTCATTTGATAGACTTCTATATTATTTTATTAAATAAATATTAATTAAATCAATATTATATCTTTTCTATATATCACGCTCACATTAGCTGACGCAGTTATGTATACTTGTTATTGGCAATGTAACGTATTCCCGTGACTTCATTCATTATTTAAATAATGGCAACAAAAGAGTGAAATTCGTTCAATCATAAATCGACTTAGATATTCTTAAAAATAACTACAATTGAAAATATCTGGATGGGTGTGTTTGCGCTAGGGGTATTTTAGGTTTTAGTTTGCAAGAACTTCATCTATATCCCCTTCAAGGGAATACGTCATATAACCTTGTATAATAGCTGTAATGTTGTGTTATGGATGAACTTTGATCCAGCATAACTATAGTTACGCTTGATCAAATTTCATCTATAGCACAGTACATTTTTACTGTACTTTTATATTAAAATATTCTTCTATTTTAAAGTAATTGATTCGCTCTTAAACATACATTCTCTGTACACCTGTATAAATGTTTAAATAAAATATTAAATGGAAATTTAACATTTTTATTTCATTTTCAGGGGTAACTACGAAACCATAATCCAGTTCCCCTACAAATTAGGAGCACAGTGCGGTGACTGCCCAGATAACTGTATATCGGGCTCATTGTGTACAAATTCCTGTCCTGTTAAAGATTTCTTCTCGAACTGCGAATCGCTCTCTAGACAAACAAACGTTTGTACGCAAGGCATGTGCAACGCAACTTGCTCGTGTACTGGAAGAATGCATAAGAACTATCCCTGGTAGATTATTCTGTATTAAATAATTAGTAACTATTATTATTATTTTTGCAAATGTAATTTATGTATATTGTAAATCTATAAATTTTGTAAATAAATATAATCGTTAATGAAAATTGTCTTTTTTTGGTAAATAATATAATTTATATATAACATAACTATAGTCAAAATGAATTTATTCAGTTTCAATATTAAAGTTTCTAAGCTACTATTATTTTATTGCAATAACGTTAACTTCGTAACGATGTTTAGAGTCCTGTACTTCCAAAGGAAAAAACTAAATATTTATAGGATCAGTTTGATGTCCGTCTGTCTGTCTGTCAGCACGTCTGTCAAGACCATTTTTATCAAGATCACGTGGAGATATTAAGATAAAATTAATACTAACTATCAGGCTGGTCAACGCAATGAAAACATATGAAGGGAAATAGCTGCACGATCATAATTATGTTTAATATGAGAACCGCAATAAAAATAAAACTATATCAGTAATTTATGCATGCAACACATTTAAAATATATGTATATTTTTATAGCTATACATTTCAACACATAATATATTACATAAAACAATTTAGAATGAGCAAACCGAACGCCATAGTTGAAGAAATAAAAGTTGCACAGTGGTACCACGTCTGATTGTAGCCGTGACGGTTGTGTTCAACAACAAATGCAACAGCAAACGCAGCGTTGAGTTTCATTTCGCAGCCATTTCTCGAGTTCAAGCGCAAAACGGAGAACAGAGTGTCTTAACACTAGGTTTCGAATGCCTAGTAGACGTAAAGCTACAAAAATATTTATACCATGCTTACTTTTCGGTACAAATAGACAAGTCATACGGTTGCCAAAATTCAATATACTATCTAAATGGACCAAAACTGACGCATGCTTCAATAGGGTGTATTATTTACAAAATATGTAAATCTTGAACTGTTTAACGTTTGTTCTTTGTATGTAGGGTCCATGGTCCTCGATCCAACAGGTGAGTCAGCAGGTGGGGTGATTGCTAGTGCGGAACCAAGTTTTACGATCGACGTTCCATTACTAAAGTTGTTAACGAAGTTTTACTTTACTTATTACATATTTTTCATATATTATATAAAAATGTTTAGACATATTTTCCGTTAAATAAATTACGTTATATAATATTCTCTATTTTGTCCCTACTTAATTTGCGTATAGGTAACGAAATTAGCATTTGCATGTCGTATTCCCGACTGACCGAGCGACATGTTTCCCACCCCCACTATCGACCCAATTGTAATGCAAGAGCGTGTTCCGTGCGCACGGGCATTGCGGCGTCGGCCTCCGCGCCTCGCGTCCATCTGCCGCAGTCATGGTCTGTGACGACAGCTTACATGCATCATCGCATCCCCGTAAGTCACTCCGCCGACTCGCTTCGACCAGAGGCTTTAGACCACGGTCGGAATTCTCCTGGATAAGAGTGTTTGACGGTCTTGAGCCTTTTGCTATTGATGCACCCAGCAAGCTTATCAAAGTATCACAGTATACCACGGTTGAGGATGTCAACAAAAAACTGGGTTTAACCGAAGACTTGACTTTGTGGATCCAGATCGGTGGAGAAAATTCCCGACGTTTAGAACTTAATGAGTTCCCTTTGAAGATTCAAGATGAATTTTTAGTGAAGAATGGATGGACATCTGTAGCTCGACAACTGAGGCTTGCCGTGGATCCAGAGTTGCGTCATTCACTGCGATGGTGCGCAGGTCCTGCTGGCACATCAGGTGGCGTATTGCGTTCAGGCACAGTGTTTGTACTGAAAGGCCACGTGTTTCCACAATGGAAGCCGCGACTTGCTCATATAATTGGATCTCAACTGCATACATATGGTAAGCTGTTTATATATTTAGAAAGTAAAAGTTTAGAATTACAACTAAAATAGATTTTAACTGACAATTAATTTGAGTAATAAATAAATATAACTAATAAATTTGTTTGTTTATGGACATAAACATAAAAAAAACAAATTTAAAAATAACAGAAAAAAGTATTATTATTATTATAAACATTTAATTAGCATTTATTAATAAAAATTAAATAAATTGTATGTTGTGTGTTTGTTACAGGCGTGTCGTGGGACTTACTAGAGCTAAGTGGTGGCAGTATAGAGCTTTGCCAGCCAAAAGCACAAAAGCTGGTGCTTTGCGTAAAACCACGTTCTCCAGGAAACAACTTGCTCGATGCTGGAATTAATCATCAGTTTCTTGGCTTTAACACTGTTTGGGAGAGAAATATGTGGTTCTGCTGGTTAAAAGAGGTACCTACCTTGATTTGTATTGATATTTTACTTGCATATACTTAAGAGGTATGAAGTCTAAAGTAAATTATAAATATACGTAGATTATATAAGCATTTATGTAATTTTAGACAGATTGTAGGTTGCAATATAATAGTACACGGTTGATGTTTAAATTATATCTATTCATAGGTATTTTAGAATGAGCAAGTTTAAAATTGGGAATCGATTCCGGTACACTTCGCAATCTAACGATCCGTTTACAAAAGCGGCAAATTACTAGAAATCTTCTCAGTCAGACAATCTTTTGACATTTAGATATAATTTTTTTTATGTTAAGGGTTATGTCTCTACAACATTTTTAATTTGAAATGGAAAATATATATTTGTTATGAACAATTGATATAATTAATATAACTAAATAAGAAATTAGATTCAAATTATACAACATATTCGTAAGAAATTCTTTGTACATACAACTTGATATATTGTAACTAATTAAAAATGATATATAAATTTTAAAAAATTGTAATATTTATATGTTAAAAATGTAATTGGCATGATTATTTTAATTTTATACCAGTAAAGAAAAATGTAAAATACTCCAAATAGTAAATATAAAAACTGTATTAATTAGAAAATGCATGCTCCGCCCTGCAACAGTTGTTACGCTCGACATATCCCAAATGCTTAGCGGGCGGGCATCTGAGTCAGTCAAAACTGTACTGAGCATTTACTTTGACGCGTTTTGTTGTGAAATAACATAAGTGACAAATGTATAGTTAAACACCTAAACGTAATAATATTGACTAAATACAAAAAAAGACGTATAATGTATAATAAAAAAAGACGTATATTGTTTCAATTTTCAAGTTTAAGTTTAAAGAAGGTATAATGCCAAAGGAGGTGAGCAAGGACAGTTAAATGTCGCTTATCAAGTCAACACAGTCGTGATTGGAATAACGATTTAACTTCAAATTGTTTCAAAGTCTATAAGCATAGCTTTACACGGGTTCGTCGGCCGCAGTGGTAATACATGAGCTTTAATACAAGTGTTTAAGTTAAATTCGTTTTTAGAATAATAAAAGTTGTTAGTGAAAAAAATAGAAATGTGAATATCATAGTAATGAAGAGCACTTCAGATTATTACTATTGATTGTATTGAGAACATTTTGGAATGGTTGAAAATAATATAATGAAGTGTGAAGAGGAGGGGATCGATAGCTTGGATGTGTTCTCACAAAACAGCAATGACGATATATTTTTGGATAGCTTAGAACCCTCTCTATATAAAGGAAAATATGAAAGTTTGGTACGTTCGTGTATTATCAATTTAATCTACCTAATATAAGTGTATATGTAAGTTTACATTTTTCATCAATCATATACAAATATGGAATAGTTCTGATAAGAAAAAATGTATATTTATTTTATGAATTCTATTTACTTTGATATTTACTTACATTAAATTTTTTTGCTGTTAAATAATTGCCAAAAAGCTTTTTCCTAAAATTTTATTTTATATAAAATACTCCAACTGAAAAGATAATAAATTTACTAATTATTTAGGTACTCTATATTTTTAATGGTAGTCAAATTTAAAGCGAAATTAATTTATTTTGGTATTATTCTACTTACCTACATCATTGTAATTATAATTATAATAAAATATAGAGTAAAATAGTATTGTAGCTCTAAGCTATATGTAGCAGAGCTGCCAACATCCCTTTAACTATTTTTCATGTAGAATTGATTGCATTTGCCCGCATTTACATTTTCCTCTAATGGAACTCACTAGCGCCTCACAGCCTCACTGTGATTTGAGGCATATTTGGCTACTATTAGAAATAGTTGTAAAATTTTATTGTAAGCTAATTATATGAGTTTTATTATTTTGAATCATCTATGAAGCGTTCCTAAAAATTTATTCATGAATAAATTAAAACAGAATCTAAAAATACAGATAATATAAGAAAATATACGCGTCAATGAATTAATGATCAGGTTTTTTTTTCACGATTCGTCCAGGGCACTCAAAGTACACAACCACCCAACGTGCTAGACCTCAGTAGTGGCGGTCGGTCACACCTATCAACGGCATTAAACCAACATGCATCGGACGGGTTTGCGGTGCGCGTGCTGCGTTTACGCGGCAACGCTCTGCCCGCAGTGCCTTCACAGGCCTGCGCTTTAAGCACCCTGACACACCTTGACATCAGCGATAACAAGATAACTGAACTACCCGAGGAATTATGTCGTTTGACACAGTAAGTATATAACTTAATTATTGTAAGCTATTTATTAGGTACTGTGACAGTAACAAGTGATACAAGTTAAGTTTTACTTTCAATATTATTGTAAAGCTTAGTAAGTAGTGTGGTATTTGTTCCCGTTTGTTTCTACTTCACATGTACCTTATCTGACTGCATGTTTATGATTAGGTACCAATTATTTCATATAAAATATTAACAAGGAGAAAATATCGTTCCTGTAGACTGACTGATTCGCATACAATCTTAATAGAATATTAATAAATAATTGTATAATACATATTAAAGTAGTTAGTAATCTGCTGACATTTAAATTTTATACTTCTCGTGTATAAGCAGAGAAGAGATGAATCTACTTAACATTCCATAGAGCGTGGACCTCTTTAAGATGAGCATTAACTTTCACCTCTACTGTCCGAGGTCCTCTCTCTACTTATCCAAATTCGGAACGATTCTGCCGCTGTCTAAGAGCCGCCTTAGAAGTACGTTCTAGAAATGAATTGATGACAGTTGTAGACACTAATTGAGTATATGTATGTACATTTTTAGTTATAAAACGCATTATTATAGCACGTAACTTAAGTAGTCATCTATCAGGACAACGGTAGGTGAGCATATTGAAAAATATTAATCAATCAAATCAAGAATAATAAAATTATGTAACATTCAATAAAAAAAATCCTTGAAAAGTATAAATATATTATTTTTATCTCGGCCTTTTAATATGTCTTAAAAATAAACTATGGGATCTGGTTGTATCGCAAAGTAAACAAAATGAAACCGGTATACAAATTAAAAGTATATTGAAGATGCTAAAGTGTGTTAAGATAAACTAAGTTGTACATTCAATTTTACATTAGTAGGCCTCCCATCGGGGCAACGCTCATCATAATAATTTTAGTAATATTCATTGAATATAAAATTTCAGTTATAGTAAAGAGGTGTTTTTATATCCGAGGGTTATTTAAAGTTTTTAATTATATAGCTTTTCAAAATAACATCAACTACGAAATTAAACATGAAATGAAATATTTTGGTTATTTCTAATAATAACGATTTTCACATTGCTTTCTCTTTTTAATTATGCAAATATATTCATTAATATATAATATATTAATATCTTATAGTTTTACTTAACTTCCTGTAAAATATATATTTGCTGTGATCTGTTATTATATAAAAAAACAAATAATATTAAGTAATTTCATTCAAAACGCACAAAGCAAATAGCTCGAAGAACATCGAGAACATTAGATCAGTATACGTTGCTATTACGGGTCTATTCTTAACGCTCCGTTGGTAGACCGTGGCGCTCTGCATCTCAGTATCAACCTGCCTTGCTTTTACGTGTAACATGGTGCGTTAGAATACTCCTTTATGTTATTTTATCTATATTGTATATGAATTAATGAGCGCTACTTTTGACACAGACCCTAGGAAGTCAGAGCTTACGCTATTGTTATACATTTCAAACTAAATGTACCACGCATCTGACAACGCAGTTATTGTTTCCAATTCATAAATTGACTCACTCATTCATTAAATATTTTTTATAGTAAATAGCAACATAGCGTGGTTAAACTCAGCTCTTTAGATCTGTAGTTCAAGGGTTCAATACAGCTATACATAATTACATAGGTATGTATGTCAGTAAGAAAATTCTTGTGTCATCATTATAACTATTAATCTAACAGTTGTAAGCTGCTAATTAGGTACGTTTCCGTTGTGTGCCAATTTTTAAGCGCACGTCATACGAGCGTCTGCACTGACAGAATATTGTATAAAACATCCATCTATTGTAATATTAAATTTTTCCAACAAAGTATATAAATATATATCTAATAAAATATAATATAAACTAAGATTACTATTGGTTCTATTGAATTGGCCTATGATGTAACAGAAAAAAGAAAAGTAAAAACTCATAAAGCACATTAAATGCTCACTTAGCTTTAAATTAATTTTGGGAGGAAAACTCAATTCGGAATATTATATATTTTTGGGATAAGTAAGTCGGTATCTATTGAAAAAATTATTGATAATAATCAACAACATATTCTGTAGATATTTTAACCCTAGTAATAATATTAAGGTTTACGCGATATTATACGCTCAGATATTATGCCATCTTTGATATTCTCAGCTCTTTGTAAGTATATCTACATCAGGGCGTCGAAGCGTGCGGTTACGTTCACTTTGCGCGCAACCCCTATTAACGGCGGCCTTGTTTGTGTTAATAAATACCATACTGTACATAAATGTTGCGTGATTGACTTTTGTTATATGATCAATTTTAAATAAATAATACAAGTGATTTTTATAATTCTCACTAGTTTCAGAATAAAATATAGAAACCTTCAAGTATATTTTTGACTAGTGATCTGCTCGCGGCTTCACCGCTTAAGTAAACTGAATTGGGTTCATATCAATATGTTTTACGAAAATACAATGTCATGTTCATTATACAGTATACTCTTATGTATTATATATATTTTTTTATAAAATAAAAGCTAAAGGCTAGCTACTCCTTATAACATCAGCTACCTGCCAGTGAAAGTCCTGTCAAAATCACTTTCAGAGATTAGCCTGAACATACAGACAAACAGACAAAAAATGTTAAATGTTCTTTATTGTACAAAAAAAAAACATAAGAGTAACAACATTAAAAAAGAAAAAGTAGTACACAAAGGTGGACTTATCCCTATAAGAGATCTCTTCCAGCCAACCTATGGTAGTGGATGAGTTTTTAAGCAGCGGGTAAGAATATAGTACAATTAATTCTATAATAAATTAGAAATACATATATAATTAATTATATGTCATACATAAATAAAACTTATGTGTGTAAATATACTGTGTATATATATATTCTTATGAATGTAGTAAAAAGTGGTTATTTTAATACTACAAGCAGACACTCCAATTTTATTTACTAATAATATTGATTATTACTCAGTAGAGTTGATCATCGTGCTATCGTTTGCCGTTTAGTATTTGTGTTAAATTATATTTCCAAATTCCTGATGTAGATTATGATAGAATCTATTAAAATTATAATCTAAGTCAAGTTAGTCAAGGGTATGCCCTCTTCTGACCACAGAACATTCTCATTTCATTTGTAAGCATCGTTTGTTGTCATTTTATAATAGGTATATCTTAATATAGGTATTAACAATACGTGGTAAATATACTCCTAATTAACAATTAAGTATTTGATGCTATCATACAGCAATGAGTCGGATGGTTTCTGAAGGAATTATCTACCATATCCGCTCATTCTATAGTTCCGTGAATACTTAACTACTTGCCGATCTGATAAAATGCATTTGTAGAATGCCATTTAGTGTTTATTTATAAAGGCCATAGAAAAATCTTTTAGATATATTTTTAATTATAATAAAATATGTTGAATATTCAAACAAAATTTATAATTAACCAAAATAAATAATTTATGACGTCACCACAATATATTGAATTTGTCTGTAGCTGTGTACGTAATGATGGTGGGCCTGATGTCCTCGGGGTTTTTTTCAATTAAGACAAAGCGTGATTTGGGATCCAGCCATTTAAAGCACAGTGTACATTGTGCTCAGAGGCAGAGGGTGGAATATACCTCTACCAAAAACTATATAAACATTTTTAAATCTAATATATTTTTCTATTACGTATTATGAACCTACAATAATTTCGTTCAGTCTGAACGGAACTACGAATACATTTTACAATATACAAGAATAAATCGATTTCGTATGAATATTAAATTGTTGTTTTTCGATTTAATAACAAAACTTGAGGAAACAGAAGTGTTGAAAAGGGAAATCGAGACTTAGGGACCAGCTATTGCATATAGATCTATTAGATAAGTGATACAATAATGTGTGTACGAGTATATTGTAACATCGCCCCGGTGAATCCATTGCGTCTAGGCGGTATTGCCAAACGGATAGGAAACGCGGATTGAAGACAATACTGTATATAATAATCCACTCAATTTTACTTCGCTTTGTACACATTATATAATATATTGTTGTTTTTTGAAAAGTACCTACCCCCTGTATAAGTGTAGATCGTTATTTGCGTTAGACTGTCATCTTCATTTTAGTTATATCCATAGAAAGTAAATACCTCTTTAGTAATTTAGCAAAACAATTGAACTTTAGTAGGCAAGTGATTAAGGATTATTATCATATCAGATTTAGAGATTTTCTTAACTAATTATAATATAAAAAGAAAAATAAAGTGCTAAAGTTTATTATTTAGTTGTGCGTTTGATGAATTCTCCTCGGAAAATGCAGTATTTCTATTTGCCTCGGTCTAGCAACTAGGCAAAAGCGGAAAGCGGAGAGCGGTGTGTCATAACATCTGCCTACTTTGATATATGCGATAATATCGTAAAGCTATCGTTTTCAATTTAAAGTTTCAAAAAAGTGTCGATAAGAATTAAAAACTTGGTGGATGTTTATTAGTTTCAAACAATTCGAGGTTATCTCATAATAAACTGACCACTTAACATAGTACATTCCTATTAACAATAAAAATATAATAAAATTATAGACTTATGTCCGTGACTATACAATACATGCAGTGGGGCGCGAATATGTTGCGGTCAGTTAGTGCTTACACATTCTTAGCGATAGTCATACGTATTTTGGACTTACTTGAACTTTTAGCAAATTGTTTATGTTTTTACACAGAGCTTAAAGTGAATTATTGGGACATTATAAAAATATGGATATACTTAAACTTTGTGTTTATTAATAATTTTGGTAAGTTATATGTACTCATGTTATTGTTCATAAATATTTTATATAATACTTGTTCAGTAAAGTAATCACGGTATAAAGTATTAAGTTTAAAATCATTTGGCGTTATGTAGACTTGCCTACAGAATTTTATTTCCACAGAAATTGAAATTACGTAAATATATTATTTGATAAAGTATGTAACTTTTACTTTTATGCCAAATACGCGTCAACGTGTTTAACGAGTCATAAACAAACAATATATAAGAATTATACATAAAACAGTATTTTATTTCATATATATAATAAAACGGAGAATATATATATTTGCTAGCTGAAAAGAAACAAATTAAAATATTATTAATATAAATATTATTTGTAAAATTGTATGTATACAACCTAATTATTTTACGGTGTAATTATTTATAATAAAATTTTTAATAAATCAAATACGCGATAAAATACCAATTTAAAGTGATTTATAGAGTTGCAATGAAAATAAATCAATCGATCACGTGTCTACATTTTCGTGTGCTAACTAATAACGTAATAAATTAAAACATTGATTTATGCGCGTTATATGAATTTCATACATCACCAAATAAAATACTTTAAAGGCATTTCGTTAAGTTACGGTATATTCATATGTAGGTCAGAAATTTACATACGAAATCTTAGCTAAGAAGAAATTATAAGCATTGTGAAATTTCTTTATAGTAATTTATTATGGATAATATTACGTTTCGATATTATTCATTATATATGTTTCTTGTTAATGTTTAATTGTAAATTTTAACTGTTAAATTCCCACAGGAAATTTGGATACGTCGTGGCATTAAATAAATACGAACAAAACCTTTAATAAATTTTATATTTATGCTTATTTTCTAAGAAACACTTTCTTTTTTTTCTCTTAAAGAAAATGCAAATGAAAGCAATATTTTTAAAAATAAGTACGACGGATAAGTAGGACGTGGCGCGCTCAGCGTCTGCCTGTAAACGCGACGGTTTGCGGGTTCGATTTCCACCGCGGCGTTGAGTGAGAATGACGTACATTCTCGAGAGAACATTGTAATATAGTAGATTTAACACACTTTTTTCCTCTATCTATAATTTTCCTTTTATGAAACTCAAAAAGTACAAAACAATTTATATACATTATAATTATAGCTACCACGTTTTTCATAAATATTTGTGAGTCTCGTAGTACGTGTGATTTCCCGTTCTTTTTCTTTCTTTTAAATATTTTATATTAATTCAATGACTCCGTAATATCATCGGCAATTTCATGAACCGGTCGCATATTATGAAGTGAAAGACCGGTTAAATTTGACCATATCATTGTATCGTCAATGTTTAACAATTCCTTCATCGACGCTTGCTCATATTAATAAAATCTCATTAAACATTTTTTAAAAATTATTTTATAAAAATATGTAAATTAACCTAATGAAACTCCATATTTCAATATGTTTTGCTTGAAAAAGTATTAACCGATCAAATTAAGTTAGGTCAGGTTAGACTTGTCATATTTAATAAATTGTAGGCCACTTAACTAAACAAATGTAGACCAAAGCAAAAGCATCCTCCTGTAGTGGTTCCTCTACGGTGAATGGGGTTGGAGATGCGCGTACCGCCTTGTCCCACTGGTCTGCGACGGCGGAGCGGATCTGCGTTTGCGCTTAACTCACTCGTTCGCGCCGAGGCCTCTTTCCGTGCGATGGCTGATTCGCAAAAAGAGGCAGCAGAGATAGCAGTCATATTTAATTGATGCTAAAGAATGCTTATATTATATTACTAGCGACCCGCTTATGTTAGCTAGATCACGTTCGTTTTAAAATTTCGATTTTTACGTTGTCTTTTTATTAATCACTCTTGTATGTTATTAAAAATCGTGATTAATGTACCTATATGTTCATTGCATTTATATATTTTAACGTAAAGGTATTTGTAATTAACATATAGTCTGTAAGCAGATTATGTTCTAGCTTTCCCCCTTCCCACAATTGATTTTGAAATTCAAAATCGTACTACACTATTTATTTTTTATATATTGGAACTCCATAATTAAAAGAATTAAATTTAATTATTTTTAAATCACTCATTTTTTTAAATCACTCTGTTGTCCGTCTGTCTGTATGTCAGTCTGTCTGTCTGTCTCTGTGCCTGTGTGATAGTAAATATCAAACTTCTAAGTCAACGCAATCAAAAGATATGAACGTTTATGCGTAGTTTTTTGCATTTTGTACGAAAATCGTCGCGTAATCAAAACCTACAGTACCCTGCTTTCCGTCATCTTAGAGTTATGAAATCTGGCAATAAGTTAGAGCTTATAGTACAACCAAAGGAAAAAGACCAAAAAATTTAAATTTATGTATATAAATTTAAATTTTATCTAATGGCATTATAAATCTGGAATTATAACAGGAACTATAATAATATAATGGTCGATACAAAATTATGGTCGACTCTTATTAGTTGTATTTCATTGACCTAGACTAAGAACTTACAGTTCTAACTTACAGTTATAAAGGATAAAATCTCAAATTTGATCATTTATAAGTTAAATGCAGATATAAGCCATTGCAAACTTGTATTTGTAGTTAATTTCATACAAAGTGAGTAGATACGACTGCAAATTTAAGTTTGTCATTTTCTATAGTAGTGTTTTTATCATCGGAATACGTACAATTTTGAAATAGGTACGGAACCCTCGGTGCGCGTGTACTACTCGCACTGGACCGATATTTTTTTTTAAATACACCCCCCTTCCTTGGCGTTCTTTATTCTAGTTCTGACAAATGTACTACTAATATATTCTATTATTAACATTGTCAATGTTAAAAAAGTAATAATATTATACTAAAAAGAGTTATTTGAACTTAAATACTGCTCATATCACAAAAAAGTAATTTATTTGACAAAATCTATTATATAATTTAGCTTCACTTGACGTAATTAAAATATGTTTATTTTTTTCTACGGAAACCTCATTGAACGCCAGGATTACAACTAATATATATATATATATATTGATTTAGGTTTTAATCTGTCAAAATTTATTTATTCTGTAGGAGATATCCGTAACCAAAGTACTTCTTTTTTAGGAAAACTGTTGAAATACTGAAATTCATCAATTCCCATTGTTTTTGCCAGAAGCTTTTACGTGATTCGCGAATAAATAAACAAACATACTGACAAAAAATCAAATGGTTAGTTTAGCTTATATTTATAATAACTATAACGATAGATTAACGATATATAAATCGACCCATTAATACATTTTAAAATCTTTTATGTACATAGTTTCTTTTCTGACTTTATGCTTTAATACTACGTTAATTTCATATATGGTCTGCAGATGTATTTAAGATATATTGACATTAATTAAAATAAAAAAATCCCACCAGCGTGATGTGGATTTTATTTAATTGAATAATGACATCTGTTTACAGATAATATAAAATATTACTATAGATTTTTAAACACATTATTTATTTGAATTTGGTAGGTAACCAATAGATGACATTCTATCAAAATCTACTAAATTACCTTCTATTGCTAAATGTCACTATAATAATTGTAAATCAAATGATTTGTAACTATTACTGTGACATCTAGACTGACGAGACTAGCTAGACTGTGGAAATAATTTTCAAATGTTTTTATATTTTAAATAACAAAACCTTTTACCATTTGCCACTGTTACTAAGTGAGAATGGAATAGAAATACCTTTACTTGCAAGTAATCGACGTAATTTAACCGTCTTTTTTTTATTTTTCATTTGATATAATTTATAACAGAATTATTTTTATTATTTTATGAGAACGACGCTTTAATCGCGACTATCGGGACATAATGTAAATTATTTTACGATTTGGACATATAAGATAGACAATTTCATAAAGTAGCGGCGTCTTTAATTGATAATATCTCCAAACGCATATCGCTTTATTCAATTTAGTAAAAGCATCGTCTGACCAGAAAATATTCGACCATATGAAATGCGACATGCGAAATGCCATTTCATAATATGCTCTATAATATCATGAAATCGTCAATTCTACGAAATGACCGCGACACGACCGTTTGCAAAAATTATATTGTTTTGAAATACACATCCTTTGACATCTATCTATAAAATATTTTAATTTAATTTTACTCAAATCATTCATTTCAAAAACGATAAAAACATATAATATGTAGGCAAGTGTTATCCTATGACCTTTTTCAATAAAAAGTGAAACTACAAAGCAAATTTTATTTATTTAAACAAATTATTTATAATTGCTTGTATTGATTTGTTTTACATCTTAGTTATTAGTGCGTGAATATTTTATTCAAATCATGTTTCATTTGATTCATTCAGTTATATAAAATATCTCTTATTAATATTTAATAAAAAAATGTATAATTTTCAGGCTAGAAGAGATAAATGTTAGCGACAACGAGATACAGTCGTTAGACTGTGTCCTGCGACTGCCACGATTGCGTGCAGTCATAGCTGCACGGAACTTAATAAGAACTTTTGGGGTAAATTTTAATGATGAATTTAATAATCTGTATAAAATCAAATCATCGATGGCAAAAACAATACTTTTTAATTACATATATCTGCATAATGATTAATTTTTTTTACGTAATATTAATGTATATATGTTATGTATAAATGTATGTATGTATGTATATGTGTATGTATGTATGTATATGTGTATGTATGTATGTATGTATGTATGTTTGTATGTATGTATATGTCTTATATTTATACCTACCTGTTTATAATTTGAAGTGTTCCATTTCGCCCTAAAGGTTATCTGGAAGAGATCGCCTTTTGCACATTGTTTTTCTCTTTTGTATGTTTATTTTTATATTTTGTACAAATAAAGAAATAATAATAATAATTAAATTTTACTTAATTTTTAACTGAATTCATTAATGACAAGGAAAATATATAAGTACTTATATTTTTAATACTAATTTTTTAAGTAAAGAGCTTTTATGTCTTTTAAGCCATCTTCTTGCTAAAGTCTAATACTAGATGGCGCTCAAATTATCGACAAAATTGTTGTCGTATTTAAAATAATATACAAGGGAATCTGAGTTTTGATATTGATTTGATATATAAAAAATATGATCAAATACAATCATAGCTTTACAAATATTTTTATTCAACTTAAAAAATTTTAGAGTATTAGCTCAACACAAATGGGTCCTGTAGAAGAGAACAGAGGCGAATATCGCGCACCTCTGACCAATGTCGACCTTCGATACAATAGACTGAAAGGAAGCATTATTCTAGGCAATTATGAAGTAAGTTACAACTATTTACATAACATATATAATTAAAATTACAACTATGGTTGATTTTAAATTAAATCGTCTTATATCGTAAGTAGCACTCAAAAGTAAAGACATAACACATATTGAAACGTTACATGTCCCCCCATGGTGCTCTGGATTCAAATCTCACCGCTAAAATAATAAAAAATAGTGAACTTAGTTCTTACGCTTTTTAATTCCTAAAAAACGAACAGAATGAAATATATTATTTGTTCTGATAATTATATTTCTAAGTCACAGCATACGTCGTCAATTTTCTAATTCTTGATTGAAATTTCCACAGAAATTAAATAACTCCATTTGAGGTTCGATCCTTGGACTTTAACATTAGTACATTTGGGAACTTGTTCAAACGAATAAGATACTTAACAGAAACAATTTAATAATATCCACAGCATCTCGTCTCGCTAGATGTGTCTCACAATGCAGTGGAGGTGCTCGTAGTCTCGGCATTACGCGGCCTCCGCGAACTCTACGCGGCTCACAATAACATACAGCATCTGGCGTTACATGGTGCTTCTCTCAGAATACTACATGTGCCTTATAACCGTGAGTGTTTTGTATAGAATATTTATTGATCGTGGACATGGATTTTTTCTATAAATATTTCATAACCTTTTGTATTTCAGTCTTTTAACATATTGGATACTCAAGTTCTAGATAGAGTTAAAGATCATGTAATCTAAAAATGAACGCAACCTACAGACCTTACAATAAATTTATTTGATTTAATGTGTGAAATATATAAATGTATAAATAAAGAAATATATAAATATATAAATATATAAAATAATAAAGAAATATATAAATGTTCCACTATTTCACTGTGGGCGAGTTGTGATTTTACATTGAACTTGTGACTAATCCGCACGCTAAGAAATCAACCAATCGAGTGACTAGTATACGAGTATTTATTGATTTTGTATGGCGAATTTGATCACTATGTATGAAACGAGTCGTCCACTTGTAACACAATGCGACATTTATACACTGGTTGCTCGAGAAATCTGATCGTTGGGACAAAATGAATTTAATTAACACAATATGCAAAAAGATACTATTATTGCAAATGTTAAATTGTGATATATTTAATTGATTAGTATATTAAAAATTTCAAACACGTGGTTTTTAAAATAGCCAGTAGTAGTAGTAGCTTGTAGTCAGTCCCTCTGAGGATCGTGGTCAGCCTCTGAGGATCGTGTTCAGCTTATTATTATATTATATATTTTCTAGCTGATCGTACTTTTTGTAGTCAAAATGATGCGTTGGCCAATAACAAACTTGCGCTTCATTGTTTGTTATCTGATCACTTAATTTGTATGTATTTGTAACCTGTGGATTTGCGTTCATTTTGAGACCGGATGATCTATAGAGTATACTTCCATTTATATAAAATGTATTTAAATACTATATAGTACTATATATAGTATTGTTCACATCAACATAAAAGACAATTAAAATATCAGATCTACATTTAGTTTAATTTTATGTTCTTATAAAAAACATATTTTCAGGTTTCGAATAATAACTTTATATCCAGAAAGAATTATAATATCAAGAGTATAATATTCTGAAATTTCACATTCTGTATAAGTATTATTGGTGTGATATAATGGTACTTTCCAAAACTTATTTCCGTTGTATTGTGTCATTTATTTATTAGACGTGCAAAAGAGATGGTATATAATGTTGAATAATACTATTGTTTCTTTTAGTTACTAAATGATATATTATAAGAAAATATTTTATATATTTTGATATGTACGTAACATATAATTTAATTTGTCAATGGAATTTGGACTTATATACTGTTAACCATTTGTTAGCTTCACGCTTTAACCCGCATAGAGTAGAATAAGCAGAGGGAACCTAAAGTCAAGACACTATATTCTCCAATTTCCGCCTAAATTCCGAGTGGGTAGATGTTAAGTGGTTGAACTTGATGCCGCATTTGTCTTGCCAGAGCATATAAAAGGCAGCAATTCATTTTCTGAGTTGGGATCGACCCAATAATAATCACGTTTATAGTCAGACGCTGACCTTTCATCATATATATTATACTTATTTTAAGAATATGTTTTATGTCTGTTCCAGAAATGGATAGTTTAACAACGATGGTGCCGCCGATAAATTTAGCAGAAATAAATGTATCACATAACAAGCTAACATCACTACCGCAGTGGCTTAGTGGATGTTCAGATCTGACTAAGCTCTTTGCGAGCAATAACAAATTAACTTCACTCCCAGAACATCTTTTCTGTAGCGAATTGTCAAGCCTGAGTCATCTTCATTTAGCTCACAACAAAATAACAAACTTTCCCTCTATGCCCAGACTAAGGTCACCACTGAAGGAACTCTTATTACACGATAATTGTATACAAGCACTCCCAGAGAATTTTTTCTCCATATGTGATAGGTTATGTGTGTTGAACCTTTCTAATAATAGGTTGAGTCGATTACCACGTGTAAGAGGAGCATCACCGCATTGCTTAGAACGTCTGTATTTAACTGCTAACTGTCTATCTGACGAAGTTATAGACGTAATTATAACTTTCCGGGGCCTTAAAATACTTCATATTGCCTATAATTGCCTTACCAGTCTACCAGAAAGCTGCTTTACTTTTTGGCCAGAGATAGAAGAACTGGTAATATCTGGAAACTCACTTACGAAATTACCAGATAATTTGCCACAATTGAACAACATAAGAATTGTCCGAGCTCATTCTAATAGGTTAAGATCAGTGCCAATGTTTGCATGCAGCGCTTCAGTAAAAATATTGGACTTTGCACATAATGAACTCGATAGTATCGATCTAAGGCTTTTAGCTCCAAAGCAACTGAAATTTCTTGATATATCTTGTAATAAAAAATTACAAATGGATCCATCACAATTTAATGCCTATAAATGTCAGCGTCCACTTAGTCTGGTAGATGTTACGGGACAGAATACAGTATCATGGTCTCAAAAAAGTAATTTTCATGAAGAATTAAATGGAGTCACCCCTTGGGTCACAGGCTTCTCAGAATGCCCTAATAAAAAATTACAGTTATCATGTGCTCAAATTCGTCTGCCATCGTTTTGCAATAAGGAAGGTCTTTTTGCTATAATCGACGGAGAGTCCGATGTTGAAGTACCCCGAATTCTGCAGTCCAGTTTGCCTGGGCTTTTGCTTGAAGAAAGATCGATTAAAGAAACAGTTAACGAATATATGAAATATGTTGTACTTTCAGCTCATAGAGAGTTAAAGGAAAAAGGCCAAAAAAGAGGAGCCTGTCTAATTATGTGCCACTTGTCACCCATAAATATGCCAGAAAACGGTTTCGGTCAGACACTTAAAAAGTATAATTTAAGATTAGCAAATGTTGGTGATACAAAGGCAGTTTTAAGCCGACGAGGTGGCCCACTTTGCCTTGGCGTTGAAAACAATAAACGTATAGGTTACTCATCTAGATATCCGAATACTGTACCTGATCCTGATGTAATTCACACGGTGATCAAAGAAGACGATGAATTTCTTATATTAGCAAACGGTAAATTTTGGAGATCTGTCACGATTGAAACTGCAATAGCCGAAGTGAGAGCTGAAAGAAATCCAGTGCTAGCGGCTAAGAGATTGCAAGACTTAGCACAAAGTTATGGGGCTGATGATTGTATATCTGTTGTTGTAGTGAGATTTGACACACGTTCAGACGTGGATATGCTGATGCGAGAATTGCGAAACACCATTAATACTAATAAGTCAGAGTGTAAAGCAGATTGCTGTTGCTCTAGATTAGAACCGTGCTGTCACTCCATAACTCCCCCCAAGTCAACTAGTGATAGGTCATCTCCTAGTGGGCAAAGCGATAGGCCTTTAAGTGAAACTGTAAACCAACACTATGCAAGTGTCAGGTCACACATAAGAGCATCTGAAAGACGACCACGTGGAGGCGTCGCGAGAGCTATTCGAGTTCGCGTTGATGAGGAAAAGGAGGAAGAGAGGAAGAATGATGATGTCCCTTCTTCTGATGAACAATTTAAGTGTTGGGAGTATATGCTAGAACAAAACACACAAATGATATTCGATAAGGAATTAGATAACTTATCAAAAGGTATCAAATCAAACGTAAGCAGCTTAAGAAATGTAAAAGGTTTATCTGGAAGCAGCCCTCAGTTACATTTAACAGGAAAACAGGCTAAAGTGCCATTCCTTTCCAAGCATTTCGGAAGTGCAAGGAATTTTGGGAACAATCTGAAGCCAGAATTTCGTTTTGGATCTGGTCGAGTACCTAACGGCGGTCCAAATGCTGCATATTTTGGCTCCTTACAACGGCTCATGCCTTATCATTTAGAATATGATTTTGCTGTTATTCAAGAAAAAACAGCACAATCACAAGATTCATTAGACTTAGAAGGCCGCATGCAACAGTACTGGGGAGTGGCTACAACGGAACTATAAAACTTATAACAATAACTATTTAATACGTAATTTGTAAATAAAACTTCAGTCGAATTACCGTATTATGTGTTATTAATTAATATAGCATTTAATTTTCGACTAGATTTTTTGCACAAAGTTTGATATCACTATGAATTTACATAAATTATCTAAATACTAAATAATTAATTATATTAGCCATATGTACATTAGTAATGATTACACAAACATATTTTATTTAATCATTGACAAATAATAATTTCTATCAAGTAAACACTAATTTGAGACAAGAGCAATAATTTCAATTTGTCAATAAAATATGTGTCTTATGTCTTAAAATGAATCTGCAGAACACTTATTACTTAAAATACGTTCTTAAACTTTATATACACTGATATTACACACGTTTAAATGTGCATATACAACCATCGCCATCTTTTATTTACAAACAAAGCCTCTTATTAATAAAATCCAATTTTAAAATTCGATAACGAATAAAGTTTTAAATGGTATGTACAGTACATTTGTATCACTGAGAAGTGTTTTTGTTATTTAATCACTATCATTAGGCCATCACAGTTCACGCTTGACGACAAGCTCAAGAGGTTGAAGACCAAGAGCTTGTGGAGTGCACGGCATGGGATGTGGGGTGGGCGCGGCGGGCGCGGGGAGCGTAGGGTGCGCGTGCGCCGGGGGCGGCCGCCGCTAGGGATAGCCTCGTGGCGAATAGTGGTGCGGCTCTCCAAGCCACGAATCAGGGGATGGTGGGAAATCCGGATATCCTCCAGCTGCTGGTGACGATGAACTGCTCATGTCTGAAGCACCACCTGCTCCAGCTCCTAAACCAGCACCGCTCATAGCTTGACCTGTAACATTAAAAATAAATAATAAATTGGGATTTGTATGTATAGGGATGGGATTTGTATTTGAGATTGGGATTTGTATGTATGTATAGGGATTTGTATGTAAGGAAAAAAACAATAAAGATGAAATTTGTAACCTAACCTAACCAATTTAAATAGGAAGTGGTTAATTCTTACCAATATTAGTGTAGACTAGATGATCGGGTGGGTAGTGGTAGTGTGCGTGGGGTGGAGAGTGCGCTCGCAGATATGGTGGCGTCGCTCCAAATCTTGCACTTGCAGCACCTCCTGCAGGCGATCCTTCCTCGCCTCCTAATGCTGCCGTGCTGTAGCTGTCGTTACTTAGCTCTACAAAATAAAATAAAGAACATTGGTTATATATAACCAGGCGGATTCTATGAGTATTTAAAAGTAAAGTCTATATAATTTCATTATTCAAATTGAAATTATTCTTTATTCAAATGGACTTTTGTACTTTTGACATTTTTTGTCAAATGAACATAGAGGTACCACCGGTAGCTGTCACAGTAGTGACTACTATATATGTTGTGTAAACTAAGCTTAACTTATTATACCAAAAGGTGACAGAATTTAATCCTATTAAATTTATATATCAAAAGATGGTAGGTACTTGAAATAAAACATTTTATAAAATATTAATAAATTACCATGATGGCTAAAGGAATCCAAATCAATTTTCAATTCGTCTTTGTCAAGCAACCTATCATGTCTCGGAGAGCCACTGCCGCTTCCTTTCATGGACCTAAAATATTGAGACCACCGAGTCCGTCCTGCGTCCTTTTTCAATCTCTTTTCCTTAGCTCTTCTGTAACAATTTTATGTATAAAGTTCTTTATTTAAACATTTTTACAGTATCTATTTCTTATTTTAATTTTAACTGTAAAAAAATCTTTCCTAAAGCGTTTATATACATTTAGAAAAAAAAACATGACAAAAACGCATACAAGTGTCATATAGTAAAAATATTAGTACAGTACATATTCACTCATAGCCCTACAATATTTACATATTAATAATCGAACATCAAAAGTCCTGAGCAGCATTAAAGCTCCCTACTGCGCATATTTAACGTGAGTTATTAGCAGAGCGGCGGGGAGTCAACGTCGTGTACGCGTTTAATTAATGCGCCTCCGCCTCCTATTCCACCGGGACTCGTACTGCGATATAGCCGATGGATAATTGGTAGAGCGAAATCGGCTACCTGTGTAAGTGTTGCGTAATTCTATTGATTTCATGGAATAGACAAGGTCTTTGTTATTTATATTATATACGTATATATAAGTACCAATAAATTTTCTACATATATATTACTATGATTTTATCTTCAACATATACTAAACTGAATTAATTTAAAGAAACTAAGTAGGTTACCTAACCTTACCTAACCTAAGGAAGCTGTATAAATTTACTTGAGGTCGTTTTATTTTTTCATTCAATCATTTAACCTAGCATCTGTAATCGGTAATCGCTTAGAGCTATATAACCGATTAAGCTTTTGTATGAACCATGTTTACATGTACAATAGATATGGTTGATCAAAGTATAAGTCTGGCATTGTGATAACGGGCGCAGTTTTACGAGGCGAGGCCAAAGCGCAGGGCGTGACGGCTGCCGTGACGTGAGCCGTTCGCGTGAAACCAAACGTATCGCGATAGTTTAAATTGGACAAACTACTTACATAAGTAATTACAGCTCACATACTATGTGTGTTTTTATTTATATTATATACCTACATACACTTTAAATTACAATAACATTGTACAAGTAATTAAGCTTAATATTAAATTTATCATTGCAATATCATGAGCATTTTTAATACTCTATTTTAATAAAATAAATCGACGGTCAATATAAAAGTATATTTATTTGAGAGATCCTAAATAAATGTCGGTATTCTTATTAAAATTTGATTTATTTAAATATTTTAATTTTATTTGAGAACTATCTAAAATCTTTCTCAACTATAAACGTTTTCGCAGAAAAAAATAGAGTTCAAATGTAATGGAAATGCTTAAGATATAATTCATTTGAATGGTAAAATAATATATAAAAAAACAGAAATCACAAAAAAATCTATTGGCGATAGAAAAATAAAATAAAATGTAAATCACTAATAATACTGTTGTTTTTAATATAGTTTTTATTAGGATAATATTTTTAATATTTCAAATACTAACTTATATAGATAATTGTTTCAGTTTAGAATGCTATCATGTGTTCTCAATGCTCTCATGCATTCAATAATAGTTAGTTTAATTTAATATTAGTTAGTTTAATATTAAACACTTGGAATTCATATTTTTAGAAGATTAAAAAAAAATAGAAATGTATAAATAAAAATGAAAAAAAAATTAAGTAGCTACTTAATTTTTTTTTCTTCTACTACTCAATGAAGTAGTATGGTAGGTACGTACGATACTGATAATGAAAGGATATGGTATACATTTTAAGCAGAGGTCATTGTTTGTAATGCAAGGTCCCTCAAATAAGGTTTGTTTAGTTTATTTTTTTATTAGTACGTCTGCTCCGTTTTAAAGCGTTTATCGCTACATCTGTTCTGTCTACTTCTCAAGGATTAATTCCTTGAAAAATATTAATTTTATAAAATCGCTTGTATTCTTAAGGTACTTATTTATATTCTATTATTACTTTTTTAATTTCCTTTCACATGATTATTATTTGAGAGTTGAATTTCTTTCTTCTTTCTCTTCGTCTCTTCTCTTTCTTAGTCGTTTTATGTACAAATATTTAGCATGTGTAGAACATCCCACCAAAAACATAAATGTGAAATGTATTGACTCGATTTTTTTTTAGTGCAAGATATCTCATATTGTATGTCAGTATACTTTATACAAGATAGAGTTTGTACTGGATTTATACTCTTAGCTTAGGTAGCTTTGTTGGTGAAAAAATAAACAGGTCAAATTGAGGCATAATTACATCCAGAGTCGACAAAATTTGGCACCCATTTAGATCACAATTCTTTTGTTGGCGAAGTCAAGAATTAAATCCTACAGAGAGTAACATAAGGTATTTCCTATATATTCAGGAGTTCATGTTGAGAAGAACATTGTAAAATTAAGAATAGAAAATTTTGAAATTAGCAATTTCCATCAAAATTCATTGGTATTATGTAGTCTATTATAACGGAATCACTCACTTTTATATTGTACTATACGTAGTACGACTAATTCTGCGATAGATATTTCAATATTAACAAAACAATAGTAATTAATTTAGCAATAACAAAAGTAAGAAATATCGGACAAGTGTGATTAGTACTCGTGCACCGACGGTTCCGTTACCAATTTGATGATTGTAGGTTTTCCGCTGAGGAAAATACTACTTATAAAAATGTACGACCGATATTTTTTCATTTTCACTTTTTTGTCGCCACAACAGGCAAAACACGAAATAATGTTTAAATGAAAATTCAACTATGTTTGTTTCCGCCACTTAAGTTATAGGGATGTCAGATGATGTCTCTGTCAGCCACGTGAATCGGCTAATAGTTTATGCACGTCTTTATCTGCTAGATATTTTATCTGTATCTGTGAAACAAAAATTTTTTGAACAGACGAACATATTTTGTATCAGCAACATTATCAGCAAGTGGCGAAACCGGTCCAAACCGGTCGAAACCGGTCCGCCATCGCTGACCATCCGTTTTGGTTCCGACAGTGAAGCGAGAGCGAGAGTTTATTGTTGTGCACAAAAAGTTATCGCTATCGAAACATGAGTGCTTAATTTTCTTGCATTTTGTATGGAAAACGTTAAACCTAGAGTTATGAAATTTAGTAATAAGCTAAGTTATGAAATTTAGCAATAAGTTAGAACTTATCGAACAAACAAAGGTAAAAATCCAAAATTTTATTCAAATAAGGTAATGCATTAAAAATACACTAATTATTATCTGTAAAATATAATGACAAAACAAATGTTGCATCCCTTATTATATAAAACCATAAAGTATCAAATAGTTATTCGGACTATCAAGTTTTTTTTTAAGATTATTACGCCTTTTACTATTAACCATTTTGAAGTCGTTAGTGATATCTCGCTTTCTGGTTTAAGCATTTATGCAAAATTGATTATTTATATCCAAAATCGATTTCAAATTAATACGCTTGTGAAAATCGTTATCGCATGAATAGTACTTGTTGAACGCGATTATTTGCCTTGCATGACAAAAAATACGCATATATAGGATTATGTAAGTATATTTTTATTACTACTAGAAATTATTAGGTATGTTCATATATTTAGAGTTGCACTTCAGAGATTATTCGATGTGTACAAATGTTTTTCTAACACTGACCTGTCTTGACAAAATGCAGTTCGGTTCCTCTACCACGCTACGAGTTACCTACGTCATGTGCGTACCTCTTTGGATATTCTATGCGATGCGAACAAGACCACTTTAGTTATTTAATGAAACTTACCTATTTTGAAACCAGACTTGAACTACGCGCATGTCTAGTCCTGTGTCTTGAGCTAGCTGTTCTCTCACATGTCTGGCTGGTTTTGGACTACTGCTATAGGCACTTTTGAGGGTCTCCAACTGCTTGGCAGTTATAGTTGTACGCGGTCGCTTACTTGCTGCATCGCCGTCTAGGGAACCTTCACCTGTTAAACCACTTTTAATAATGTCGCGTCGTAACAAACAAAACTGTTATTAAAATAAAGCTAGAGAAATGTTAAAATCTAGTACCAATTAATTTATCTTTATATATAAAGCTATAACGGTCTTGTTATTGTATTTATCGACATCTGTTTATAAAAAATATTTATAATATATATGTATATTTAGGTGCTCTAGAAGCTTTTGTTTTAAATTTCATTATAGTTATGTGACAACTAAAATTGACACTGTTGCTCTGCCTCCTAGAAGCTTAAAGTATATGTACTTACACTATTTTTCCTATCGTGCACTAAAATTAAAAATAGTATCTAACCTTTTGCCCTTGCAGCTTCATAGTCAGGTTTACACACAAGCTTTCCGTCTTCCATTAGGTAGAATTCGTCACCAGTGTTTAGAGTGCGCGCACACGCCGCACAAGCGAAACACCTCAGATGATAGACATGCGACTGTGCCCGTCGCACCACCTGCGTCGGCGGGATGCCCTGGCCACAGCCGGCACACTTCGTGCCGAACCGCCTGGGACAACAACCGCAACCAACAACATTATCAAAGTGATATGTGCTATTAATTCTTTAAATGTTCTTAGTAGCTCATTGAATTTCATTTCATCCGTCAATATATCAGATCAAGGCCGTCGTGGCGCATTGGTACAGTATCGTATTGTAGCGACGGCTGTGGGCTCGATTCCCTCTCAAAGGAATGAATTATTTTCATTTCTACCCTCCAGTTCTTAATAGACAAAGTGCGGCATTCAATTTCGCCTCGCAACATGTAATGTATCCAAAATTAGGCGAAAAATGAGAAACGGAGAGTCTTAGGTTCGGTTTCCTCTCCTTTAACATACGGCATACAACGTGAAGCTTAAAAAGAACTGAATTTTAATATATGATCATTGATATAACTACATATTTACGTTTAAATTCTATTATTAATAATTATATTATAATAATGGAAATTCAAGACTTTATATTTATATATCAAGAGGCTTACTTGAAAAAATCTTCGGTGCAATATAATTGGTTATTCCTGGCAAAGCATTTCCCCGATAACATAGCACGGCATTCGACACAACGCAAACAGCCCGCGTGCCAAGTGCGATCCGATACTTTCAGCACGTAACGGTCCACTATCATTTCGTGACACCCTCCGCACTTAGGTATACTAGCTGTAACAAATAATTAGTGTAAGTCCTAAGTAAAAATCACTTAATCCAAAAAATATATTATATGTAAAATGTCATACAATATTTATTAAACTCATATATAAAATCATTAAAAAAGATATTTGTTATCATTTTCCACCTCTCCACTCAACACTAAATGTCTTGAATGAGAACGGAAAGTGGACATTGGTGATTTTTAAATTCATTACCCTATAAACTTCGATAATAAAATTTACTTAAACATTCACAGGTGTAATATTTCTACGATATGGTTCGTAAGAAGCAAATCAAATTGTATCAATTTCATATATACATAGTTGCTTGTATAACATTATGTCCATATATTCTTACAAAATATGCTTAATAGAGTATTCTCTATCTAGTATCTATATAATATGTAAACATCTGTGATGTTCATGACTTGCTCTCTAAATATGATTTCTATTTACAATTAAATATATAAAATGAAAAGTTAAGTGCCATCCTCTTAAAGGTTACTACGTTCGCATATATTAGAAATATTTTAAAAAAATTAAATGTTATTGAAGTAGCAGTGTAGTATATGCATATCAGTCCACTGATTACATTACTATTCACGATAAGAGATTCAACAGTGAAGATGTTTAATAATTTATTAAAAAAAACACTACCTTAAAAAAACGGTCAAGTATGTAACCTAAGCATATAAGTATATTGCTATCTATTGTTCCATATATTACAACTACCTAGACTTAACCGTAAATCAGAAATTAGCATCCTATTAAGCTATCCTGTCAAAATTGATATTAAAATAAATAGAATTAAGAATGTGCTAATTTGATTTGATATTACTATAGTAGAAAGCTGCGTTTTGTAGTTAATTTTAACAAATAAAGTCCAAATTTTATTGAAATTGAAAGTGATTTTAGATTTTGAAAGCTAAAGGTTATTTTTTTTAATAGAAAACATAGGATCTTTTCCAGTTTTGCCGCCCAATGAACAATACTCTTATGGACATTAGTTTAACTGTATATGTGTAATTTGTAAAACTAATATATTGCATTGGTTATGCATGTTATCTTAGGAAAACGGGACTTTTATTTTATATTATTGCTGTATTCTGGCAGTAGATAGTAGATATAAAAAAAAGAACCAATCAAATGACTGTAGAGTTCGTAGGGAAACTCGTAGAGTCAACATCATAAAATCGATAAGTAGGTACTACACATAATTATTTAAGTTATTTTTATAAACAACATATTCCTTTATTCTATATTTTAAATGTATATGCTTATATTTCAATTTAAAAGTAAGGTAAATGTTATTGTCAAATTTTAGGAGTGAAATCTAATACTAAGCTAAAATTGAAAGGCCTTATTAAAGGCATGTATATAAAAGTAATTAATCGTATCAGTTTATATCAAATTATATAATATTTATAATTGTATGTATTGAAGTAAGCATAATATATAAAAAAAAGATCTTATTTTCTCCAAGAATAATATATCAAGTTAACACTATAACATTATGACGTATGATAACGTTTGTGTCTTAGGTCGTTAAATTCAAAGATACTCTGTATTATTTGTTCATTTGTTTCTCGTAGACCCACAGCTTGCTTTAACATATAAAAATCAAGATATTGAAATTTTATATAAGTTTAAAGGTTCCATAGTCTGGGCCATGGCACTTCAAATTTAGAACTCAGTAATCCGAGTTCTAGTCCAAAATGTCTCTAATTTGTGTTAAATCTTTTATTGTATAAGCTTGGGATATACTGTGATTTTGTTCAAATATATGTACAATAAAGAAAAAAAAGACTTGTAACTATATTTTCAAGTAATAAGAAACCAAAGTTCAATTTCGTCTGTGTATATATTTTTTTAAATGTTTATATTTTTTTATGTATTTGTAGTATTTTATTATTTAAGCATTGCCTAAACTTTCATTTTTAAATGTTTCAAAATGGCATTATTTTAGTAATCTATACTAGCTATATCGATCTACGGCCTATTTACCACGATATATTTTTAAAGCACCCTCGTAAATATAATCCCTTAAACACAAAATCACTGCAACAACTTCACACACTCGACACAACACATTCTGGTTTACGTACATAGAAACACTTCTGGCAGATGTTCGAGCTGTATCGGTGGTACGCGCATGTCAGCGAGCTCATCCTCCGCGCCGGGGTACATCATGGCACCCAGCATGATCCACGGCCGCCCTGTGCCGCTGCGTCCGGCGCACTGATGCCACCCCTCGAACCAACCCCAAACCCTCTTATCACTACCTCGGTGTGATTGGACGACGTCTCTCTAATGATAACAACCACCACGCCCCTTAACCAATCCCGCCGATCGGTCCACCCAGCGATCGATTGCAGGAAAATTCGCGTTTCAGTGAGAATGATATTGAACGTTTTACACTACGAGTGTTAGTAGACAAATGGACTCTATTGTTATGCTTATTATTATCCAATATTTATATGGATAGTATATATTTTTTGTAATTATTAACTACAACTAACAAAGAATCGTTTACTTTTATATATGTATGTACAATCTTAAGTAACATACATTACTTAAGTATATATTGCATTATTTTTAGTGCACAAAAAGTGCTTTAACTATATGAAAAATTTAATTTTTTGATGCTTATTCTTTGTATTTATAATTTATCACAATAAATAATAAACTAAAGAATTAAATATATTGAAATTATAAAAAATGGCTACACCTGACTTGCGTCCGTAGCGTCGTAACGTAACGCTACGCACAATGAATAAATGCTCGGAGTATTTATGAAAGTAGCCTAAATGAAAGTTAACAAAAACAATAAGCAATAATAATAAATTATTTCTTGTTTACATTTGATAGAAATTGGTAAGAATTAATACTTCCCTGTTTCCAACTTATATGGTATATCAAAACTTCCTCGATAATCTGAACAATAAATCTGTAATACAATCCGGTCTAGGCCGTGGTCAAGCGTGACCTGGCACAATGAATTATACAAGTGAGCGCGAGGGCAGCGGCGTGTGCAACTTTACGAGCACATAAATCACTATAGAGCGTCACTCCCTGTACTAGTACTTAGGGTCGTTTTGGATCTCAATATCAGCCCTTGAAAAACTTGAAGAGTAGTATATCTACACTCTACAGCAGCATGCAAAATTGAATATAATTTGTAGCTTTAAAGGATTTTAAACGTATGGTTAAGGTATAAAACTAGATATTAATTATTGCTATTTCAAATAATATTTGAAGTATGCGTAGGTAATGAGGAGCGGAGTTGGTTTGACGGAGGCAAGAATTAACAAGCTTATTCCCACCAAACGTGGCATGTTAAAAGTATGATATTTAGTCTAGACATGGGTAATATTTACATAACCGAACGTGTCCTAAGTTGTCGTTTCCCATCCAACGTAATAGTTATGCATAGCAACCTCGAATTAAAGGTATTCAGACTTTTTGTGCTTTGCAAAAAGATGATATGAAATTTATTTATTCGCTAAATAAAATTAAATCTTATTCTAATTTACAGTCCATTTTATTGACAATTATATTTTGTCATTTGTTTCTAATTATTGAGAATAGTCTATTTCTCAAAAATGATGAGAAAAAATAGCGACATGGGGAGAAAACCTAATTATATATATATATATATATATATATATATATATATATATATATATATATATATATATATATATATATATATATATATATATATATATATATATATATATATATATATATATATATTATATATATATATATATATATATATATATATATATATATTTTTTTTTCCCCATGTCGCTATTTTTTTTTCCTTTATGCATGTGATATTCGTCATATGACACTGTTTAACAGTGACAAAATGACATAGCAAGAGGTCTCTGACTCGAAGATAGGACTTGTTGACGCTCATCACGCGCAAATTTCCGCTACTTAGAGATTATTGCAAGGAACAATCATTTGGCGAGAGAGAATGCTATTTTTTTAAATATTTTTATGATATTTAAAGTGAGGTGCGTAAATTTTTATATGTTTTCTTTAAGTATTTTTTCTATCCTTAGTGTGGGTTAACATTTTAAAAATCATAAAAATGTAAAAAATCGTTGAGTTTTGGTTTTAATTTAAATATGGATACTTAGTAATAATCCAATATGGCTAAATGATTATTTAGATTAATTTAGATCTCCGATCTCCTAGAATTCAGAGCTCCGGTGCATAAGTAAATATTATCCATATCTTGTAATTTATCTAAATTACAAGATATGGATAATATTTACTTATGCACCGGAGCTCTGTATTTAAGGTAATAACTGCTCTGATCTGGCTCTTAGGACAAACTAAGGCCGATTTATTAATTTTAGCGGTTTTCCAAAATGATAAATAAAAAAAATTAAATGCTCTGTCCACTATCGATGTGTTGTATAAAATATTTTACGATGTACTTTTGAGAAACATAATGCTGCTAATTTCCTTTTGCGTTTGTTGTCCATCTGTCTATCCATCTGTCAAGACCATTTTCTTAAGATCATGTGGAAGTATCATGTTGAAATTTATGCCAAATATTCTAGGTCTATGTTCCTTTGGAGCACAGAAAAAATCAAACTTCTATATCAAAGCAATCACGAGATGCGAGCGTTTATGCTTCGTTTTGGCTGCATTCGTATGAAATTCATCGTTTTTATTTATTATTTTGGAAAACCGCTAAAATTAATAAATCGGCCTTAGTTTGTCCTAAGAGCCAGATCAGAGCAGTTATTACCTTAAATACAGAGCTCCGGTGCATAAGTAAATATTATCCATATCTTGTAATTTATCTAGATCTAAATTAATCTAAGTAATCATTTAGCGATATTGGATTATTACTAAGTATCCATATTTAAATTAAAACCAAAACTCAACGATTTTTTACTTTTTTATGATTTTTAAAATGTTAACCCACACTAAGGATAGAAAAAATACTTAAAGAAAACATATAAAAATTTACGCACCTCACTTTAAATATCATAAAAATATTTAAAAAAATAGCATTCTCTCTCGCCAAATGATTGTTCCTTGCAATAATCTCTAAGTAGCGGAAATTTGGGCGTGATGAGCGTGATGAAGAACGCATGGCGCGAGTGGTCAGAGAGCTTGGACGGTTTCCATGAGACGCGGGTTCAAATCCCGCTGCGTTCAAATTTGTAAATGTTTTCTTGAAGATTTTTGTAATTTCCAATTTTTACATGGTGTAAGCTAGTAGGATTACATTAGTTTAATCAAATACGCATATTTCTTTCGAGCGTGCCAGTTCAGCACAATTCACTTCGTAAATGTCAACTTGTATGGAGAACACAAAAATTTAATTAAGAGATTGTACGGAAAAGAGATCACATTTCATAACAAAAGGATGCATGGTTAAAATATATTCAAAACACGGCCATCACCTATAGCAAAATAATCAATATTAACAGTATCTATACAACATAGCAAGTTAGTAATAAATAATAATTTACATGATATACATACATTTTAATTACCACTCTTTATATTAGGAAAAAATATACGTAAACTAATTTATATATATTATAATTAAATTACACATTTATAAAACTGGCGATTTTCTAATTATCAAATATAGTTAAACTTTAACTTTCTCGAAACAAAACAAAATGGACCACTTTCAAAATTGATAAACGAGAGGAAAATCATTTTAGGGAATTTTTATATTCTAATTGCTCCCTCTGCACTCTGCAACGGAAAGTTTTTAAGATATTTGCTATATTTAGTTAATAACAGTCGGCGATGACGAACGACGTTAATAAACATTAATAAAGTTAATAATGACATATAACAGTATTGATCTGCAAACAATAAACAGAAGCAAGTATTTACGAAAAACTTATTTTATTGAGCTTCAATATTTTTCAGCTAATATAATACTTTTCACGTGGTATACATATATAAAAACCGAATACTAATTACGATATTTATAATTACGATATTTTCAATATTAAAACGTATGCTGTCAGTTGACCAAATAAAAGGCTTTCTGGTAACATGAATAATTTATTTTTAATGCTTCACATTCACAGACATACAATTTCTGAATTTTGTAGGACTTTGTTAAGTAATATAATTATGGTGTATAAATAAAACAAAAAGTTTTACTTTGTAGTGGTGAAGAAAGAAAACTTAATGACAAATTACTTTCTCATGTGACTTTACTTAAATGTAACCTATTTCAATCATTAATGAATAGGATGTATTTCTTTGTCCTCTTTATTTTATGACACCTATGAACAGAATTATTTAAAATTAACAATTTCACTTAATGTAAAAGGGAATAGTATAGCATTTTTTATTTTATAATAATAAAGGGTGGTCGCGTGTGTCCCCTGAGCCTGGTCGCGTGCGCGTGCGCCGTGCGCTCGGTAATTGAGGGTTGCCTCCGCGTCCGCATTGCAAGAGCTTCTTGCCTATTCGCTAATCTGCTCATCGGATGCGACAGGCGTGTACTCAAGCGGAATCAATAAGCCTAAGTATAGCTTAAAACCTTGCATGTACAGATTTATGTAAATTCATTTCAATAAAAATTTGCATTACTATTTCTTAAGTGTAAGTGCGGCTTGCATAGATTTTTATGCTATGTAAATTCTATCGATAAATTTAAATGGATATTGTTAATTTAAAGATTGAATGAATGATAAATTAAAAGTGGAAAGATTACAATTTAAATTATATGTTTTTGCTTTTTAACTTTGCCAGATTTATTAATATTTTATTATATTATATATTTATTATTTTTTTATATTATATTATTATTATATATTTTATATTATATTATTATATATTTTATTATATTTATTATATTATATTAATTTAATATTTTAAGCCACAATTATTGTGAAAAGTAAGTTGTTAATAAATTAAATGTCTCAAAAGTTAATGAAAATGGGGTGATAACTAAAATTTAATCAAAAAAGTAGATAGGTAGTGTAGGTATATAATAGAATATACAACTTTATATATGACCTGGATTTTAAGAAACGCAAATACTCAGTTCGTTACACTTGCAATACTTATTTCTATCTGTAATTTCACCCACGTCATTAAATGAAAACAATTTGTGAGTTGTAGGTACCTCTAATTGTACATAAGTGATGTAATATCTAACAATATGCCTACGATTTGCGACAGATGCAAAAAATCTTTGCAATTCGAAATTAGGTGGGTAGTAATTCCTGAAATTAGTACATAATATATAAATACCTATCTATACAAAGCTGTATACTAACGACAGATTTCCCACGTCCATTTGTGAGGTCTTTTGTCTCACAATTTTTGGTTTCCCCAAAGACATCTTTACTGTGAAGCGTGCCGGGGCCCTCTATTTTGGTGTTATGTTACTATGGGAAAATAGTTATCGTATAGGACGATCATAAGCATACCCCTCAAATATCAATTGATATGACTCTTGTAATACAAAAGTTATATTTGTTTAGTTCGTTCATTGTTACGAAGTTGTTGCTAGCATTGTAAATTAGAAGTTAAATATTCGTATGTACCTACATATACAATTTCAATGCTTCCGCTAACGTTATTAAATATTTACTATTGATTGGAAGAACAAATACCTACATTAATGGATATATTTCATCAATAACCTTAATAGTACTTGTACAACTATAGTGAGATGTTTTAAATAGTGAGATGTTTTAACACACGCATGCCAACTTTAGCTAGAGGATGTGTGAAATTCACCGCGTAACTTATAGGGAACTTTTCGTTGACCTAGAGTCGTGAAATTTGACAATATTAGGTTCGGAACCCTCGATAGATGAGAGGCATTCGCCCTTGTTTTATTAAGAAAAAGTGTTTTTACGCAATATTAAAATGTTTTATTACTAGAGAAAAGGGAATTGACACCCGGACAAATAGACTGACAGACGTACAAGTAAATAATCCTATAAGAGTTCTGTTTTTATTAGCTAGTCACTTAAAAATGCTATTATTTAATTAAAATAATTCTTTATTAATTGTCATATATTTTATTCCAAAGAAATATATACTATTGAAGTCAATAAATTTATATAGTATTTAAGTAGACTTGTAGATAAATGTATTTTATAACATAATGAGATCCATTATATAATATTATTAACTAAAGTGTAACATGAGCCAACGTGGCACATCAGCACAGCGTCTGACTTTAAACGCGTCGGTTGCGGGTTCGAATCCTTCTCGAGGGAAAGAATTATGTATTCATTTCATTTCCACGCGCATTGAGTTCCAACACAGAAAGATTAAAGTGAAATCTCACAACACTAGGTTCCCTCTATTTGCAGGATAAGTTTAAGTAAGTAAGTTTAAGATTTAAACATGAATAGATAACATTAATACATATAATAACATTGGTACATTTTTGTTTAATGAAATATAATACGTACCAGGTACCTATGTAACTAAAAAAATAATAGGTCTAGTACGAGTACTATTCGCGCACCTGGGGATCCGTACATATTTCATGATTGTAGATATTCCGCTGAGGGCAAAACTACTTATAAAAATTGACAAACTTATATTTACAGTCGTCGTCAGTTTGAAACGAAATACAAATATAAGCTTGTAGTGGTTTCTTTCTGTGTATAATTTTTTTTTTTTTGTTATTTTCCTTCTAATATATACTGTAAGTTCTCACTTCTCGTCAAATATTTATAAGTCTAGGTCAATGAGTAGAACTAATAAGAGTCGACGAACTTAAATTTGCGGTCGTATACACCCGTTTTGTATGAAATGAATTATAGTATAAGTTTGTAATGGTTTCGTTTACCTTTAATTTCTAACTTACTACCAAAATTCATAACTCTAGGTTACCGGGAAGTACCCTGTAGGTTTTGATTACGTGACGATTTTCATACAAAATACAAAAAAATTAAGCATAAAATCTTTTGGTTGCGTTGACTTAGAAATTTGATTTTTTTTTATGCTTCTAGAGGTTATTGACTTGGATATTTAATATTAATTTCTGCTTTATTCTTACTCGTGATTTGGAGAAAATGGTCTCGACAGACGGACAGACAGACAGACAGAGAGATGGACAACAGAGTGATCCTATAAGGGCTCCGTTTTTTCCTTTTGAGATATGGAATTCTAAAAAACATTACTATTTATCAGTTTAACTTCAGCTTAACAAATAAACGAATAAAGTACAAGGTACAAGATACCTAGTACGGTACTTACTAGTAGTACCTCCCATGATACTCATTTTATGTTAACCTTCTTTTTAGCAACAATATGTACCACGTGAGTTATATAGTGAAATAATGTTAATAAAATAACTGTTAGTTAATGTTATGACTAACGACAATACAGTCTGTAACATTAAATAATTCTCTAGGTATTACAAAGTTAATTTACCTACGCAGTAACATCGCATAATTATATTTAATTACAAATTGATGTTATACGACATCGACTCAATTATGACTCAATTTATTACAATACAATGCTACGTAACGTTTGAATTTACTTTAAAGACATCTTTTTTTATTTACATTATTTATTAATATATGTATAAACATACAATATATTCACAAATTTCGTTATCACAAAATGATTTTAATTCGCTTACAAATAAAATGCAAAATTCCTAGAAAATCAACATTACTAATTGATAATAGAGGCTCTCGAGGCGCAGCGTCTCACTGAAAACAGGACGGTTCCAATCCTATTGGAGGGCACGAATTATTTTCATTCTTCCGCTCAGGTAATAAGAAAAAAAGCGCGGCGCTGAAGTTCTTCACTTAACGCGCAATGTCTCGAACGTTCTCGTTCCCTCTGCCTACCCTGCTGTATTATTAAATAAAATTATATTTTTTTAAGAATAATATGATGTATAATTTTTAAACGTTGATCAGAATAAGATTTTTTTGTTAATAATATTTTTTCCTATAGAACACTAAGTATTCCGAAGTGCAAAGTCATAAATAACGACAGTAGTATTAACAATTAAGGACGTATGACACGGCCGAGCACGCACCCACTGCAAACGGGACTTTAATTCGATAATGTCTTCGTTATCAGATTATGACGGGACCGAAAAATTATATCGTCACATAATTAGATTAAAATGCAATTTAGAGTCGCGCTGTAGGTGGCACGCGCCGCGCCTGCCATTTTATCGTGCTTGTCAATGGGGGGTAATCTTAGTACTCTCGCCAATACGACGTAATGTCAACTTAACTCAGTCAAATGTGCTCTAGTATTATATAACGTGTGGGCTGACAATCGACACACCTACGTATGTTTATATGCGTAAATTAATGAATTTTATAACAATATTCAAGATAAATTATTGTACCTACATTTATGTTCACCATGTGGCGAAAGTTCTGACATAGTGTTCAAATTCAAATAATTTTATTCAAAATAAGAATATAAGATTAATTTTTTGAACGTCAAAAACATTACTCATGAATCATATTTTATTAAGCTTTTAACTCTTGCTGTCAAGTTACTAGTTCAAAACCTAAAATAAAAACATTCTCAATATTAAGTTAGCATTTAGAAGTTATTTACAACTTAGTATTCAACAAGTTCATTTAGCCATTAATCACGTTAAGAAACTTATTGTAGTTTTTTTTTGTAAATAATAGCTAGATGCCGTGATTACTTCAAAGATGCACTGGGCACTTTTTATAACATTTGGAAGTCCATTAAAACAAAGAATTAATGTAATTTTATCAATCATTTCTCAATAACTGTATTTTTATTAAAGCCAAAGAAAACATCAAGCCATCTATAGGTACCTATTAGAATATGTAAATCTTCTCGTAATATTAACATTATGTAGGTTTATTTATTATAAATTTTAATTTATGATCTTAATACTTGGTTGATAGATATCTAATTTATTACGTATGAAATCATTACTAGCAAATAAATTATAATCAAAAACTTGTCACTTTCAAAGTTATATTATACCTTCTATTCCGTTCGTTTCCGTGAATAGAATCACGTACACAAGGTACAAGATCAATTTAAAACCTTTAAAAGCAATTGTCTACTATAAATAAATAGAAATTTAAAATTATTTGTATCATAAGTATATCGATTAAATTCGTTGTTTTTCCTTATTCACTTGTAGTCTTTTTGTACACTAAAATCTGAATCTAAATCTATAAATCGATATCAGCGCTATTGTAAATCGATCCAATTTGCAATATTTATATAATTCAATTCGAGTCTTTGGATTGTGGCACGTTTTGCGCGTCCAATATATAAGTGCATATTTTTGTGTAGGTAAAAAAATTGTAAATAAGATCAGTATTAGCAAAAATATATAATTTCTAAAATATAAGACTTAAATAATTTATTTCATACTACGTTAATATCATGGAATTATAAAAGGAATCCCATATACATGAAGATAAAAGAATATAAAATATATTTTATAGCTCTATGACTTTATTTATACAGCACATTACAACTTATTATGCAATCATAGATAATACAGGATCAAAAGTAAAAAAAACTGGATTGTGGATATGAAGCCATCTCTTATTCTTCTTCGTCTGATCAGAAACAATCAGCTTTAATTATAACAGGTAGGTAAGTGGTGAAATTAGTTAGTGATCCGTGTACAAAATTCATTGGAATTTTGTAAATCAAACTACATTTTAGCATGATCCTGACATATCCATAATTTATTGTATTATTGTATTGTAAATAAAAACACAGACAGATTTTACGGAGGATAATTGAATAAAGCGCCAGAAACCATAAAATCAAAACTAATAAAACAAACATAGTTCTATTGTCGCTCCCTCCAAAACGAGTCACCCCACTTATTAAAATTAATAAGTGTGCTCTTGCCTGTATTAATGATCGCACTATGTCAATAGCCAAGTAATATATTTAGCAAACAACGTTAACCGCGTAATGTGGAGCCAGTTTTATACAAATACCTACACTTTGTGTTTGTTACTATTTTCGTTTTTCTTTTTATTTTTATACATTTCAATGAAAACATATCATACTAGCTTTTACATGCGACTTCACATGCGTGGTCAAATGGACATAACGAAGGGTATTGTATGACATATGACACATTCTCTGTACGCGCGTCAACTCTGAGCGTAGATACATACACATTACGTCGAAACAATTGTAATATAGCTTAAAAATAGAATTTCTGGAAAATGAGCTACATAATATTTTTCAATTCGAACCAGTATTGCCTCAAACTATAGGCTTAGACCTATGACATTTTTAGTTCACATGAATAATATCAAAAAGTAGATAACATAATACATTTATTCTTAATCAAGTGCTGCTTACGACATGCAAATGCTTACCCTACATACAGTGTTACTACCACAACTCACTAATCTCATAAATGGTCAAACCGATGTGTAATAGAAAGAAAAATGGATTATAATTTAAAAGCCATATATAGATCAATTTATATTTCTAACAAAACAAAAACCACATATTTTCGTGTACACAACAATACCATAACGTACTTACATATAGTATGTATATTGTACAAATTTCACAACTGCAGCGCTTTGATCTATTTGTTTGCCCACCACTCCAGACCGTGTCTGGGGGTAACCGGCGGAAGAGCGACCCTTGTTTACCAAGCAAATATTTTTAATAAGCGTACTCGCATATTTGTCTTATAATTAATGATTATGAGCTCTCGGACCGAGAAATCTAGCTGAGAAGCTTTCTCATTAACGTAAAGAGATTTTTGTTGTTTGTTTAATGCGATTTGACTGCAGTGAGAATCAGGTTACGAGTTGAACATTGTTTTAGTGTGAACGAGTTTCGTGAGTTAATGAGGTACATTAAGAAAGCGGCGGGCGTGACGCAACCGTGGCCAAGCCGTGAGGTGTTCGGTAGCTGAAATTGAATCCAGGCGCATGCCGGTGGCTCAGCTACGCATTTAGATATGCTTATTGGCAAGCAAAATAAGTTAAGACAGTTTTTCAAAACAACTGTTAACAGATCATTTAATAAAATATATTTAAGCCAATGTAGGTAATAGATTATTCTTTAATATTTTAATATTTCAATATTTTATTGCGTGGAAAGCCTTAAAAAAATCACCGTAATAGTTTTAACCAGACCAATAGGTGAAAATAATCAAAGATCCCTGAAGCAAAGACCGAAGTCACAATTTTGTATACTTAAGCAGTTAATCAACTCAATTTAACAACTCCGTACTATAGAAATTTACTTTGAAGAATGAACTAGAAATCACTTTTAAAAATACTTGTTACTAAAATACTACTGTAGCTCTGTAGTAATAAATGTTTATGTTCACAATATCGATAAATTAAACAAAACCCATATGTAATAACATTGAGAGAGGCCAGCAGTAGGCAACGGTAGTTATGATGATGATGATGATGAAGGTGTAACAATAGCAGCTGTTTTGTTTTTTATTCTCATTATAAGTTACCCCGTGTTTTCCGTGCATCTAAGATGGCGGACCATCCTCCGTCTAGTGCTAGGCACATCACTATTATGCCCAAACATTATAAAGACAAACTAAATATATAAATTATTTTTAATGACAGTTGCGCATTATTTAAGTCTTTCCAATAAACTACTAATAAATTAAAGTCAAACTCTAAGAAATATATTATAGAGGTAGAAATAACTAATTATTATAAAATAATGCTTCCTCGTCGTCTTTATAGCAAAAAGTTTATGCTGTTTTTTATAGCTTTGTTTTGTATGTGGAACTATATTAATAACAAAAGTGCATGTACTAATAAATAATGCAAATGCAAATAATCGTTAAACGAAATTTGGATATGCACAGCCTGTAAAATATAAAATGAAAATATTGAGGAAAAAAAAGGACAAGAAGTAATTTTTGTTAGCGTTCATACACCATGTGGATTAATTATTATATTATGTAAACAGCGTCTCGCCCTTGTAACATTTTCTTTGGGAATGTCGTGTTAGAGTTAATTTTAAAAGCTTATCCTAGTAATCATACGAAATATATTATGTTATATGAAATGAAATATAATATTGTGTATGTTTGTAAATTATACGAATTTAGTAAAAAAAAAGAACAATTTTTCGGATGTTATTATTGTTTATTTTTAGTGTACATTTCTTAAAGTAAATAATAAATGCAATTTGTATTTTTTTCATCTTGGTAATTAATACAAATGTTCTCTTTAGGCTTAACAAAAAGAAAACTTATGTTAACATTTTCCCACAATTTTGATGTAAACTCAGAAAACCTTTGTTAAATTAAAATTGCTTGATCATTAACTTTCTTACGAATTAATTGGAGAAAACCAGTGCCTCTAATCACGACATGGCATAATTTTTTATTCGTAATGTAAGCGATAATATTATTCGATATTTTATATTAGATTTGAGACCACAAGCAAGACGTATCTTTTTATTTTCAAGTGTAATTTTAAATATAATAATCAGAAGCCATTTCAGTATAGGTGGTAGGAAATCATAAAACACACGAGTTGCAAATCAGGATGGATCAGCTGTCGTGGGGAGATGTGGCGCGTGCCGGGTCCGGTAGCCTGCGGGGCTTCGCGTGACGTCAGCGGCATCTGCCCGACAGATGGCGCCGCGCCCGCCACAGATAATATCGCACACCCACCCAGTTTTAAACAGAGTATAATATACATTATGCCCAATGTTGTTGTCCACGTAATCATGATCAAATGACCATTCGTAATATATTGCCTCTAATCACACTGATCAGAGTGATAAAAAAACTTTTTATATCATACATCCTTAATAGAAATTTTATTAATTATGTAATCCTTCCTTTTTTATGATTATTTTTCTATATTAAAAAACATTCATTTTTACAGAACGTGTATATTTTAGTATTTAGTATAGGTAATTGGAAGTTGTATATATGTACCTATTATATACTCCTGTCTCGTACCCCTATAGATATCACCAACAGGTATATAGCCAATACTTACTACATATTATAATTAATTAATTGTCATTAATATTTAATGACATATAATAAAATTAAAATACACAATACTATAAATAATTATTATTTCAGGAAAAAAGAAATAATGTATCAAAAACATAATATTTAATACATAGGTAGATAGTCCAACACACCTACATAATATTATCAATAAAGACGTAAATCTTTATTCTGTAAGACAGCTCATCTTACTCATGTATAAAACTGCACGCAAATGTACACGTTTCGTGAGAAATAATTCTATACAAAAGGTAAGTCTAGTCATTTAACCTTCACCCTTTCAACAAGACGAAAAAGATTAATTTGCATTCTTGAATTAATATCGAATCACTGACAAAATTAATCAAAATAAGCAAATATAAAATAATTAAATTTATAGAATTAAATACATTTGTGACATGTACTTCAATAAAAGGAACAAATCTCGTTTAACAAAATATGAATATAGCTTTAAATTTAATCCGTATAGATGTACAAATTTTATGTTGCAATTAATATGCGTACTAAATGTGCTAAGATATACCTAATTGTAATAGAAAAATATGTCTTTTTATAATTTATATATGTATATGAAACAATTTATATGATGTAAAAGCTTGTCACAGTATGTTTTTTTTTTAATTATATATACATAAGTGACAGGTTTCTTCAGTCTTTAAGCCCTTTGGATTGTTTGACCATTGCACATTCCTAGTTTCATTCACATTCATAATTTTATAAATATCATACAACAATACCATACAACAAAAAGAATTGTTCAGTATATATAATTATTGACCTGTAGTCTTATTTATATTATATAAATTTACATTCACTTAATAACATGTATTGAATGTTATTGTTTTTCTGCAAGCCATATTTATTCCTACAATTACATGTTAAGTTAATATAGTTGATGTAATGAATTATTGTTTGTATACACGGGTGAATCTCGCTAGAGACGTTTGTACCATATAAATTTATATATAGTACGTAATAATGCTTCCATAGCGCATTGAAACGTGTTCGACTTAACGCCGTAGACGTAAACTAGATGAAATAACTAGATATTATGAAAATAAATCATATTTTTTAAATAATAAAGTAACAATATGTCTTTATTCGTGTGTAGATTTTAATATTATTCGTCACCATGACTTAAGTCGGTCAGGTCAAGAGGACATTACATTACGTTACATTTGTTGTATGGTAATTGGTCTTGCATGCTTAGCGCTCACAATGCACCGCGTGATCCACCCTATTGTTTTATTATCAAGCAAATGGTAATTACTGGAACATCATCAAAATAAGTGATTTATTATTACCACCATATGGCTATAGCACATTTTGTATTACTTATTTACATAAATCGATGTCTACGGAGTGAAAAAGTTGTCTACAGAGTGAGTTAGTTGTAGCTAATTAAATGCGTATTAAACGTAATTAAACAAACAAAAAATAATTGAAGTAACGATAAATCATTAAAAAGTAGGTAAGCTAAGCAAAAATACCTAAAATTAACATAAATGTATTTTTACATTTACATTACTTACATTAATAAGATATGTTTGGAGTACTTCAATGGAGTACATTAAAAATAACCGTAAGAAGTGAAAATGTAACTACATGTTATGAAACGAAGAAAAGAAATATGTTGTTCGCAAACAATGAACTTTCACACGCCAGAGGTTGATAGAGCTGTTTATCGTAAAATCAAAACAAAGGTTCTGTCTGTGGTGTAGTAATTGAATTTACTAAACAATCCGTTTCCCGCAGAGCTCCTCGTGCCGTATTCTGCTCAAACCTTCTACTTTGTGGTGCTCAACAAATCTAAATTAGAGACTATCATACGATCTTTTTCACTTTCGTACAACATATTGTGTTGAGGGTATATTTTTATTTCGTTGTAAATAATCCATCTGAGCACTCCATTAAAAAGCTTTATCTTCTTTTTATGTAACTATAGGAGTTTTGTATTAATGTTATTTTATATATCAAGTATAATATACTGCGTTATGATTTTAAATTAGTAATGCTACTTGTCATCATATAATTATGACGGTATAATAATTCATTTGGTATGTGCCTTGATGAAATGTTCAAATTTATTTCACATATTTTCAAATTTAGCGAAGCGCGGCATTAGTTCAATATACCTGGCAAGTGCCTAACGTCTTAAAAATACATATAAACATGAATAATTAAATAATTATGAATATTTAGATCACTCTGCCCATCCTAAATAATGGAGATGTGTGATTTACTTATAAAGAAACCATTTTTTTTATATTGTACTAGTTTTGGTAACTAACCAAAAATATTTTCATTAAAAGACCAACAACTTAACTTACCTTATAAATATCATGGTTCTATTGTTTTCAATTTGTATTATAAAATTTACTTTATTGAAACCGTGATTCCGCCTAAAGTGTTGTGTAAGTATCTCACGATTTTCACTCCCGAAGTATATGATTCCCGATAGGGATTATATTTGGTTTATACATAAATTTACCCTTATCAAAACGTTGACGCGTGCGTACTTTTTAGCCGCGAGAAAAAACAATGAAGCAATATCTCACAAGTATCGTTTTCACCCGTCGGCAGATCAATGTGAGCGCGATAATTGAATCGCGAGGGTCCGACTAGCCCCGGGCCCATTATTAGTGATACATTTGATTCGTATGTGGCTTCCGCGACCGGTAAGGGGATGTCTCCTCACTAAATGAAACGAGTCCACGTCATTAGATAATAATCATTGTATGGGAGATATTTCCTTCAGGTTACGTCCGAAAGCAGATTAATTTTAAACACAAATTTAAAATCTTGTAAATTGTATCAAAGTTGTTGTTGTAAAATGTACACTACAATAGAAATAAATATAAATATATAATATTTAAAAAATTAAAAAGCAATAAATCTTTGTAGGTACCTACCTACTCGAATAAGTAATTATTATTATTGGTAAGCAAATCATAAATACTATTATAGAAGGAATGAATGAATATAAAAAAACACCACGCTCAACACAGTTTGTGTTTAGATGTTTTCTATGGGGGGTCATTACTTAACTCCATTACACTTTTTGCGCCAAGTGTTTCGGTGGTATAACAAGGGTGAAAACGACCCTACAAAACGTATGATATCCTCTCAACAACATCCTCGATTTTGTTTATTTTCTATATTAGCTTTTTGTTAAGGTATTCTTATTTTACAATTGATATAATTTACTATCTACATGATAATTCGTTACAAATAATATTTATATGTTTATTTGTCAGCGATAGGCTCCGAAACTGACCAGACTGATTTGAACAATTCTTTTACTATATTAGAATCTTTCAATATCTGTAGTAGACATAGGCGATAAAGCTTTAATAAATATAAGAAAACGGAGGAGATTCCCTCATCCAAATAAATACGTTAGTTACGTTGTGCGTTTTATACAAATCTAAATTGCCATTTATAGCATATCAATAAAATGGATATGTAGAAGTTATCACAATTAGAATATATCACAGATAAAAATACGGAAGTTCCGTATTTTTTATCTGTGATATATTCTACCGTATGTACCGTTCGTACCGTCATGTTTCAGGAGGTAACTCCTGAAAGCAACACATGACACCCGCCCTGCGCCCTATACACTACTTCTCGCTATTCTCGCCTGTTGACTGAAAGACTCCAGACTGCGGCCGACGCCCTCGGCGATTGGTACCGTTTATGGAGGATCGAAGTTAATCCGGATAAGAGTGAAGCGATCCTGTTTCCTCGTGTCATACACGAAACGGCCTCCACTGTGTACTTATTATACCGACCTATTCCTTGTTTTGCCACAGGCAAAAATTCTTGCGAATCGCGTCAGGTTGCTCCTGGTTCGTTCGCAATATCGACCTACATAGAGACTTCCAACTGCAATCGATTCAAGAGTACTGCAAAGGCCTATCCAGGCGCTACTTCGAGCGCGCAGCTACTCACGCGAACCCCCTTATCGTGCAGGCGTGTGACTACACCTCGTACGCTAAAACTAAGCTCAGACGATCGCGTAGCGTTTTATTAGACCCAGATGGTTACATGGCGCCATTACAGTTGCTAATGCCCCATACGTAGGTAGGAAGCACAAAACACATACACGACACTCACACCGCCGTGGACGGAAACGACGTCGAAGTCCAACATATTTGACGGCCCGACCGCGCGTTGGCGTGGCCGGGCCCAGCGGTTAGGGACTGCTAGGTCCCTGCTGATTAGTCAAGTTTCTCCGCGTCTTCAGGTCAAGGCTGGTTTGCTAAGAATAGGGAACATCCTAAAAAAAATGGGGAATAAGAATAAAAAATGTTGCGATAACCATAGAGCTTGAGAGATTGTGTTGCATGCGCTGCAGGAACGGTTTAAGTTACGCAAAATCCATGTATGACGGGATTGTATGCATTTATAGTAAGTCATAATTGCATTTTTGTGTATGTGGTTTAGGTATATTAATATCCCAAAAATTATTAACAATTTAACTTGTAACGCCTACTAATAGCGCCTACACTGTCGAACTTTCGAGACTCAAAAAATGCAAAAAATCGATATGCTCCGACCATGCACGGGTGCACCTGTGCATGTATATACTCATGTGGACTTAGTGTGTAGTCTTCTATCATTTAAACGAAGAGAGATATATTTTGTTCAAAAAGCATAAGAACTGCGTAAGTCATGCTCAAAATCCTCACATATCTATGTTAAACTTTCCACTCATCCTTAAATGTTAAATAAATTGATTGAAAGTGTTTAAAACTAATATTTTAAGTTCTCCATCAATTTGTCAATCACTAACTTTTTTAAATAGATTTTACTTTTATTTCTAATAAATAAAGGAATACGGTAAGGCACAAATAAATAAGGCCTCAAAATATAAATGTATAAATTGTTTTTATTTAATGAAAAACACTTTCAAAATACCAAGTATTAGAAATTATATAATACTACAGAGGCTACATTTTGGTAATTTTGATTTTAATGGACCCAAAATCTTTCGTTTATAATAAAATTTTGAACGTTAACCCCAAAATTATTTTGAATAGTTTCTATGATGTGAGATTTTTACATACATAATATGTATTGTTGCTTAAGCTACGATTGTTTAATCGTCGTAAATAATCTTTACAGTGAAATAAAATTATAAATCTAAAATATACGTATTGTAAAATGTAAATCATTTTAATTAATTACCAAGTGTACCACTTATATGTAAATATGCTTTTAAATATATTTTTAATATACGAGTAATTTTACTGGACTATAGTTTTTATTAAAAGCTCAAATGCTTTGTGGGTATGTATTTAGATAAAGATTAGTAGAATATTATTTTTAGACAACGTATAAGTATTTCAATGCACGATGCATTTAAGCTCACTTGCGTGGGCAAGTAGCCTTTGTAGATACTGTCCAAAACGCGTTGGTCCCGGTTAAGAATAGGCCAACCCTGTAACACTTACCTAGGGTGTCGTAAAAGTCGACTAATGGTATTCATCAAATACATCCTAAGACCTTGCATACAAACCCGAACTTGTACGTAATCATCGATAGATTGTCATATGTTCTGGCTCGTAAGGTTATATATGGAACGAAATTATCTTTAAGAATTTGCAAAGTCTTTGCCGAAGAGACGATAAATATGGAGATTGCCAATTGCAGGCTGCTTGGCCGTACGCAAAGTTTAGGCTCAATTGGAACAGTTATTGTCAGAATAGGATATCAACTTAATCTGGTGGCGGATGATATTAGCAGGTTTACTATTCACCTATCAACCCGCAGTAGACAAGCGCGGTAGGTTAAACGTATATTCCTCTCCATTTAACCATGATAAGTACAACCAACGACAGTCCCCGAGTGCCCGGCGGCTTTGGTTGTCCTGTTGGTGACGGTAGACAGATTGATATTCATACATTTCCAAAAATATTTTCCTTTTTCTAGCGTGGAATAAAAGATCAAAATGTAATAGGATAGCTAAAAATTATATTATTTACTAACGTAAATATTTGTTTTATAAATAAAATAATAAGGACGAATAAATTAATTTGCAATAAAAGGTATAGGAACTGCTAACGATATCGACCTTTTAGGTTCATAATTAAGAAGGTAAACTAAGCGATACAACTCGCGTGAAAATCTAACTATATATGTACACTTAGATTACGATTTTAGTTTGAAGTTCTTAATTTTGATAAACTAAGTGCAACGTTTCGGGACAACAATTGAGTTTACGTATATTTAAGAAGTGCTTTATATTATTTCATAATAAATAAGATAAATGAATAAATATTAAATAAACACTAAATATACTACTAATTTACTGAGAATTTGTACGCAGATGCAAATTTATGCAAAAGATAATAATGATTAATATTACCTAATAATGACTTTTTACGTATTATGTCAATTTATAAAATTTTTATTTATATTACTGTTTATTACATATTATAAACATATTCACACGTCACAGTCTACAATGCTTAATTTTATTAAATCCTTGAAATAATTGCTTAATATTTTCAGTCTTTTTCAATTCCTTTGACATCACTCTCTCGTTTTAAATACATTATGAGGATTTGGATCATAATTATCTTAAACTATTGCAAGTGTGATTTTTTAAATATATCTATATAAATCAAGTAATGAAATTCCAAAATCCATTAGATTAAGTAATCACGTAACATTTACATGCCCTAATACGCACGAATGCGCGGAGTCATCAATCTTGGAGGGTAGTAAGCATAGAACGGTAATGCGTACGACATATGGCATCATATGCGTTCGCTACCTTCTGTGTAGTGTTCCGCTTCAACGCTATTCAATGAGCCCGCGGCTAGTGACCCGCACCGACCTTTGGATTCACGGCCGTTTGGAAAACGAGATGATATCTCACAACTATATCGATGTGTATACGTACTTCACAAAAGTAACAAGTGGATCAGATTTGAAAATGTTGTTTTTTAAATATCAGAATTGTAAAGTTCCTAAATGACCCGCATTTGTTTTGCTTATTTGTGTGCAATTAATAATAGCGCAACAAGATTCAGCGTTAAAATGTATTTACATTTCTCAATTGAACTAAAAATAAAAATTTAAATACATTACATATTTGCAACGTTAATACTTAGATGCTATGTATGACGAATATAGTGGCACGACATTAAGCGATTGCGTCGACGTCGTCTGTACTGTACTAGTCCGGGGATGCCAACGGAGGGTCGCAGATCGCTAAGTGCCGGGAGGCCACATGTCGCTCTCGTCGCGCTAATCTCCAGGATTTGCCATCCCATGTCCCTTGCAATCACCCGTCTCAGTTGCCATTACGTGCAACAATACATCCGTCTCACTCGCCTCATTGAATATTATTGCTCTATGGGGATTTTGAAAATATGGAGCCGTTTAGCAAAAGCGTATATTGTATCCATTCAGTGAAATTATTCATACGCGGCCTGCTACATTTATCACTTAATAGTATTAGCTATTAAGCTGTTTAATCGCTCGATTTGCGTCTATGACTCAACTTAAGCCAAATACCAATCAATTGTTACTTAAATACGTAAAAATCGTAGCGAACAGTTTTAAAAAGATTTAAGAAGAAGACAGATAAAGATTTCATTTGAGTAATCATTCTGGTGATCTTGCCTTTGCTAGTTTTGGTTAACCTGTTACACTTTATACAAAAGTGGTATCATATTATAAAGTAAATACAACGTATATAATATATTATGGTATAAATTTTATTAAAATAGTATAACTGTATAACTGTCCATTAAAGAGATTGCTGTCAGAACTGCATGTATAATAATGATCGCACTGTCAACGCGACATGCGGTATATAACACATGGTGACCCTGTTTGTATACCATTTTATATGAGCAGCGTTATACGCTTATCGGGAGTCCTTATTACAAGGACTTATCATCTATTTTTGTGTAACATATGTGAAAATTGTATGAAATAATTATTTTGGTATAAATGCATTGTAGGGACTACGGTATGTCATTCCCTCGCAACCCTAAAATCGTTCCATTCCATCTAGCCGGACGGGCAGACAGGTTAACTTTTGTTGTTTTATAAAAGCCGAGCATTACAGGCCGATTGTTGGCACAAATGTTGAGTATTACGAAGCATTCTGTGTTGACTTACCAATAATAATTATTCGAGTTTTAATTCATTACTGCTTTCCGGTAGTTGAGTAAATTCACAGAATATCTATAATTATTATAAACGAATATTTTACTATTGTTATATACGTAACAAAGAGAATGATAATTACAAACAGAAAGTAAAGACTTTTGAAAATATTGAAGGGATTTTTTTCTACTCAGACCAACCTGTCTTTTTAGGTATTGACATTTCAAATAAACAAAGAAAGCGTAAGAATATTTCTTTGGCAAACGAGAAGTCAATAGAGGTTTTGAGGCATTGCCCTCGAGGTGGTTTCGTGCGGGTTTCAGGCGAAGGGAGTGAGGCAAAGGAAGGAGGGAAGGGGCGTGTGGCGCCTAGGGACGGCACGGCTCTACTCTTCTTGATTACAGTTCCCCATACCACCTTACCTCCTCACTGCCACTGCCGCGATGCATGAGCCTACATTATCAATTGCCTACACGTTACAATAATGCACTTCTTAGAAACAATAAGTGACACGTTATTCTTACAATATGGAATACGTAATACACACAAAAAGCCAAAGTTTTAATTTTCATTGACATATATATAATATTCTACTCTGTATGAGGTTTTGACCGAAAACATTATATATAATATCTAGTTATTTAGGAGAAGAAAAATGTTATATTTTGTATATTTTTAAAATATTTTCATACATCCAATTAAATATGATTAAAAAAATCGGTTAAAATTCAAAAAAATATAAAAGAAAAGGTTCGAAATCTATGTACCAAGACTTTTCTCGCCAGGGACCGTAGAAATACGGGAAAGTGCCGTTACGTAGCGCAGGTTGAGCCGATGGCAGCTCCGAGATTGTTCTCATCAAACATGCACGAAGTTGCGCCCCGTGCTCGTAAAAATACATATTCTATTAGAAGGGCCCTGCTTTTAATACTGCCCTATAATGAGCAGCCGAGGTCGGTCGTCTCCTTAATTTTGCATCTAACGTCCTATTTAAGTTAAACGTTCGTAACAAGGTTAAGGCGTAAACATATTTAATTATGATAATTTATTTATTTAAAAAATAAACAATCAAGTAATTATAAATCTCAAAACATATTTTAAAGCCATTTTAGCTTACGTATACTTAAATATATATTACATTTATAATGACTATTAAATGAATGATATGGAAAAAATATGAGAAAAACAATTATAACAGGCTTTTGTTCATAATAAACAATCATTTTTAAATAAATATATATAAAATCGTGGGAAAACATTATAATAAAATTTTAAAATGGAAACATTTAATTAAGCATTTAAGCAACATTTAAAATGGCCAGATATATATAAACTTGAATCATGTCTAAGGTCAAACATATGTCTAAGACAACGTCTAACGTCAAGACTAACGTCAAGAATAAACTGATTTTTTACCTATTGGTGTTAGCACCAATAGTTCAGCAAGAAATAATAACTTATGCCACAATATCTATAGTAGTTTTATTAAATTAGTTTTAATATATTATAAAAATCTATAAAAAATGAACATAATATATTTAGATTTAGCACGTACGTGTCTATATAACGTTGAGCACTTATGCAGAAGATTATATATATATATATATATATATATATATATATATATATATATATATATATATATATATATATATATATATATATATATATATATATATATATATAAATTTCCCTACACGAGTATGAAAATGTCTTAATGATACATGAATATGAAATTGGTTAACATTTTTCATTAAATTTACTAAAATGTATATTAATTACGAGAGCAGTGAAGGGAGAAGAATTATTTTAAATTTAAATCTTTATAAGGAAAAGAAATATTAAAACAAAACTTTTCATATAATAGACGAATTACGACTTTATTAGAGCAATCAAAATAAATTTACGCATCTTTATTTAATTTTTTATTAAATCATAATAAAAATAAAATCTGTATCCCGCACATGGCAAGGTAGGCAGAGGGAACCGTAGGAACCGTAAGTACCTAGTGTGAAGACACTCCGTTCTCCGCTTTTGCGCCTTTCAAAGCATTGCGTATTGAGTGGCGGAACTCGACGCCGCGCTTTTTGCTTTATTACCAGAACGAAGAAAATGACAATCATTCATTCTCCCCGAGTGAGAATCGAACCCAGAACCGTCGCGTATTAAATCAAATTATAATTATATAGTTATCAAGCCCACGTAAATAGACGTTTTAAAATATTCATTCAAATAAAAACATATATAATAACCTCTCTTCGCTTTACTTCATCAAGAAAATAAACAATTGTGGTCGATAATTCGGGCATTCAGAAAATCTCTCTGATTGATTAAAACCCTAACAAAAGGATAAAACTGATCACGGACTTTGAACAGAAGCCCTTTATGTATGAGTAATCAAAGAATTCGCCCTACGCAACCGCTCCTCTGAATATGACTTGTAAGCTTCACTATTGTTTGATTTGAATATAATAAGAGTTATATTTATAAGGATTTTTTTTAAATATTAAAAAAATATATTATTAATCTTTTTTTTCTAGATTTTTACGTTGAAAGAACTAAATGTATTTCGAAGTACATTTACAATTGAGTCGTTTGGCTTAGGTATTTAGTTTTTTTGTATATTTAATTTATAACTGATCTTTTAATACAGTGTTGACTGTCTAGTGATGCTTATTGTGGGTTTAAATTAAAAATTCGAGTAGAAGTCCAGTGTTAAATATCTTAGTTTTACATGCGTGGTTATTCCTTAACATCAAATAGCTGTGATTTACAGTGACTTTATCTTGATCGGTTCGCATTATTTTTGGTAGTACAGGTGAATTTTGATTATTTTTATTATTAACATGAAAAACAAAACGACTATAAAATATGAAGCATACAGAAAATATGAACAGGTAAGCAAGGTGAGGGCTGGGGGTTAGTGAACAGATGTCGTCCCCCGCTGAGCGAGTGATGATCTCGCCCTAGTTTAAGTTATACCCATAAAGTTACTGCTACCCTATTTAATTGTCTTACTATATTAGATGGCTTTATGCTATTCACTTGTGACTCATTTAGTTTTAAATACGTCGAAACAGTAAACGTTACTTTCAAATTTTACAAATAATAATATATTCAATAGTGCTTACTATAAATTTTGCAATTAAAAAGTGTGTGGGTGTATGTTATTCATTTTACACGAATGAATGTTTTTTTACGTGAAATATCTATCTTTAGAGTACGGCGTTGGACTCACCACCCAACGCATATGTAATCTCTTGAAAACGGGCTGAAAGTGAAGTAAGGAATATATTAGGTACCTACTCTCTGTCTGTATGGCTATACGCAGAAATTATGTAAATATAATAAGTGTGTTTTCTTTAGATAAACATAATGATGTGTGAATTTTGTGACAAAAGTGATAATTTTTATTCATATATTTTTTAAAATTGCAGATTTTGAAGTTATATATAAATTTATTATAAAAGTATTGCCAAGCATACTTTAACTTAAATAAGTTCAATGTTACCAGTACTTTTTTTACTTTCCATATAATAAATAACAATACTTAAATACACCTGCATAGATACATAAGCGTACAAATATCAAATCAAATTGCATTTCCTTAACTGAATAGGCAAAAATACCGGAAGAGACAATTCGATGCGCACGCGTCGCCACGTGCCACATTTCCGTCGTTAATGTGATAACATAATAGGCGACATCTCGAACTTCACGTATTCACTTAAATACTTCCGTAGTAAAATTTTCTCACACCTATTGAGTTATGGCAATTTAAAGAACATACAATTAATTATATGAAACATCAACTATATTTTCTATTTATTTATCGATTAATATGAATAATGTTTATATGTTTACAGCAATTATTTTATATAGTGGTTCACTTTATCGACAAATTGTAACGATCAAAGAAGTAGGTACTCATAGACCCTACCGTATAAATTATATCTAGACTTTGATTTGTTTTTTCACCACATAACAGATTTAGTGTTTTCGTTAGCTTAAAAATTTACAATTACTTTTCACCTGCTTCAACTATATACCTTTAATATTAATAACTTTTAATACATACAAAACTTTCCTTTCAAATAACTGTCATTTAATGGAGATTATATTAAATAAAATAACCACTTTACATACAATTTTTTTTTATGTATATAATTGCCAAAGACAATGTATAAATGTATATTATGCATATAAGTCCTGTCAAATTAGACCAAAAAATAGTAGTCAGGTCAGGTCACAAACATTTGCAATAGAAAATTATTAACCAGATGAATTGGATATGAATTTCGCTATTTTATTTTTTAATTTACACCTCTATTATCACTTATATCATTTTCAAACCTTGCCAATATCTTTAGTTATTCAATAAACTGAATCACATATTCACAACAGATCTGTGGAAAAGACCTACCGGGGAAACCAATTTAAAAAACGCTCTAAGTAACCTACTTACCTACACTACCTATGCATACTATGACTACTACAAGATTACGTGTGCCTAATATTATGACGATTACAGTTCTTTCGACTTTTGGAATATCGATATTTTTCAAAAACTGTGGCTCTTATGAAAAATAAATTTTAATTTTTTTAGATACTTATAGTCCTTGTCAACAATTTTGGTCTGGACTCATTTTATGATAAAACTGACTGTCAATTATTTTCCTTGGGTGAAATAAATGAGGACATTTCATATTTTGAAAGCACGGTACGGGCTCACATCCCGCTGTGTTCAAATTTTCATATGTTTTCTTTAAGTATTTTTATTAGTTAGGTATTTGATACTTACTATAGTGTATTAATGGTGATAATATTAATAATTTAGAGCTGCAACGTTGAATTTAATAATCATTACCAATATAACCAAGTAGCGAGTTCCGTTAACAGATTGTTTCTTGTGGAAAATTAGCACGCTTATAATGAAATGAGTAGGTATTTACAAAGGTACTTAGGTATCCATTTTATAGGTTTTGTTTATCACTTTAATATTAAATACCTACCTATAACAATTGTGATATTAGGTAACAATTTAAAAAAGTAATTAAGTTATTATTTAACACATTTTTAAAACTATGTGATTTAAAGAATAATATTAAAATTGACTCAAAATATGACACTTCTAAAGAAGTTTCGTTTTCGGTTTCGGCCGTGAAAAGCAGTTTCGGTCGGACACTACTTTCATATTTTTATAATAATGCCAAAGCTTAAAATAATATTCGTATACTTAAATTGCACCAAACAAGATCTTTTTATGTCATTAATTATAATTAATTAATTATTACGTATATATTGAGAGAGAGATAATGTATATAACTATTAATAAGTAACTTTTACCATTTAATTACTCTATCAATATTCCTACAATATACTCGTAATGCAAAAATTGCTTTCTTTTCATAATAAAATAATAATATTTTGATCTTATACTCCATAAAGTATAACACGTGCACAAAAATAATAAGCAACTAGCCGCAAGCTAATAACAACCCCCAACAAAATAATCATACCTTTCGAATATAATACTAGGGCTTAAATCATATAATAATTGGTATTAAATGTGGTCGCTTTTATGTTCTATAATGAAATGTTTTAAATAATGTACAAATAACTATAATTTTATAGAAGTAAAATACATTTCATAAACAAGTTATGGCGAAGAGTAGTTTTGGTAATCGATCAATTGATCGAAGTCAATTGTAGCATATTAAGTTGCAATGTCTACCTGCAATACCTTTAACTTGCATATATTAATGATTAGATGTAGAAATATAAAGACTAAAGAGAGAGAATAATAATATAGTACTTAAGATATGGAACAATTTTATTTATACTTCTAAAATCAATAAGACCTAAGTTATATTAAACATAACAATAGTATATTAGAAAATTTAAAATCATGTATGTTAATGTTTATGACGTTATAAATTTTACGACTTTTCAGCATGAACAAAGCAAAAGCAAAGTAACAAGGGTTAATCAGATATTTAAATACTTTCTTTAGTAACAACAAAATATTATATTCATTGTTTATTGATTAATATTTATTATTTACAAGCGACGGGTTCGCGGCTTCGCCCGCTACATTAATGTTCTCTTTACAATCTGAAAATTATGGCAATTTTGGAATTAAAAAACATGTGCAGTAACATATAGGCTATATTAACATTAGGTTTATTATTGGATTCAGTTGTTATGAAGATTACGCTGGACAAACAAACGTTTGAGAAAAAGTATTAGTAACGTGAAAATTACTATAGGTATGTACTGGAAAAAATACAGTTTTTATGAAATCTCGAAATTACGCGAGACATAATATTCTTATTTATAATGCCGACATGTAAATTTACTTAAAACGTTTACTTTTTACAATAATATGTGACACATATAGTAATCAATAAATAAAACCTATTAGATTAATTTTGTTAAGTGCTACGATATCGAAATAATAATAGATGCCGTTAAAATCAAAAAGACTTGCCCATCGACGCTCTTGGGTAAAAGCACTTAACTTGATTACGCCTGTTTAAAGCCCTACTGGTAAAAACTACAAACAAATCGAAGGGCTATACATTTGATATGTCTCATATTATTTGTCTCGTTTTATTACGTAATTTATTAATATGATAATCTATTTTAAATGCAAAAACACAACTATACAACAATAAATAATATAAATAATAGTGTGAAATAATGTGGCCACCGCGTTTAAATTATTACTAATCAATTTTAAAGCATATAAAATGTCGCAATAATTATTAAATGATCAGAATATTCTAATATTGCTACTAAAATATTTGTTTGTATGATTTAATTCATATGATTTTATCTTAAACGGTCTTTTAGTGTACCTTTATTTAATAAACGTCGCTGTTCCGAGGACGGAAGCCCCGCCAGCAGAAATATAAATATACTCCGCCTGACTAGCGAACTCGGGGTAGAAGCCGCAACGCGTGCCGCCACGCGACTCCTTACAATGTAATTGTAGCGCGCATTATGAAAATGTCATCGTTGCTCTACAATTACTGCTAAAGTCATACGCCTCTAAATCTCTGTTGTTCTCGTCAACATAAATATTTAAAAAGTACTTGCTATGTTACAATTAAACACACATAATTTTTTTTCGGGATAGAGGAGAAGAGTTTAACAGTGGGTCGGAGAAAGTCATTCGTTTTTACACGAGACATGTCAAAAATACGAATATTAGTGGGAGTAGCTGCCTAAATAACTTTAAGAAAAAAAAATGAGAAAATATTATAAGAAAATAATAATTAATCAATTATGTTTGACTACTTATTCAATGATACTTCGCATGACGATATGTCATCGTACCTATATATTACGATGTTTTTTTTAAATTTTGACAATATAGCGTCTGGTTGTCGGTGTGATGAATTTATTTTATAGCCTGTTTAGTGACACTCACAAGGAATCGATTAACGTACGAAACATCAAAATCAGCCATCCCTTACTGAAAACAATTAAACACACACACATATTTTATTTTCGGGATAGAGGAGTAGAGTTTAACAGTGGGTCGGATAAACAAATCTTTAAAATTTTACAAGATTCTTGAGAAAGTCCTTCGTTTTTACACGAGACATGTCAAAAATACGAATATTAGTGGGAGTAGCTGCCTAAAAAACTTTAAGCAGTTGTATCATATCGATCGCTACATAAAATGAGAAAATATTATAAGAAAGTAATAATTAATCAATTATGTTTGACTACTTATTCAACGATACTTCGCATGACGACATGTCATCGTACCTATGTATGTCGATATTTTTTTTTATTTTGACAATATAGCGTCTGGTTGTCGCTGTGTTGAATTTATTTTATAGCCTGTGTTTAGTGACACTCACAAGGAATCCATTGATGTACGAAACATCAAAAGCAGCCATACCTTACTGTCTCTAAAAATCTACTTATAAACAGACATACATACACACATAAGACTGTTAAACGTTACTTTTTATACTTATAATTTATTAAAATATATTAAAACAATTACTAATTATTAAAGTTTAGAATATTATAGCCTCCATATTGATATTGATAATAATTTAAGTCATTCTATAATTTACACTTAACACTACTACTGCTGTTCATGAATCTTAATAAAAATAATTATTATCAAAGAAGAAGAAAATAAGACATGATATTTTTGGATACTGTAATTAATAATCATATTGCTTAAAATCTATAGTACCTATATATATATAAAGCAAAGCATTAGCGAATCAAAAAGCTACAGAAAATTCTGTCCTGTTCGTACCTTCAAGCGTTTTGTTTCTAGCCAACAAAGCCAGCAGAACGTCAGGCGGTGGCGGATCTAGAGGATGCATAGCCTCAAGCGAAGGGTCCATGGAGTCTATCCGCTCCAACCCCAAAGCCACCTCACATATACCTGGTTTCACGAACCCGGTCTGTCCGATAATCACAATGCAAACATCTCTCAAGTAGACACAACATACCGTAGCGTACCGTTAAAAGTGTGACACGCGTACATTTTCATATTAGAAGCATGAAAGCAATGCAGCGGGCGTCGCGACGGTGGCGAGCCTTGCCCACGTGGCAGCGCCGCCCACGCCCGCCCCTACTTCGCTTTCACCGCACCCTCCCATTGAGAAGTAATTTTTTACCCCCTGAATCTGATAAACCCCGGAGCGGAGCAGTGAGGGGCTCCCCCGCCCCGAACTAATTTTCCCGAGTCATACGACACACCCCCCGTGCTTACATCCATCTACAATATTACACCAGCGCGTTATGCCGTTCACGGGGCACTTCGTTCCTACTTATCTAGTACAAATGTGAAGAAAAGGAATTTTGAAACTGTAATAAACGTCCGCATTACATACAAGCGTATTATAAATATTTATTATAATTTTTATAAGAAAAAATTATGAACATAAAGTTTATTTTATATATTTTTCATATTCTTCAATTAAATGAAGTTGAAGCCTTTACTAACATTCAAAATTATAACGTAATAGGAACTAATAAAGAAATATTATTACAGCATGAATGAATAAATTGCATATATATGCAAAAAGTACAATAAAAATATATAAAATTAAATAGAATGTAAAATTTAACATGAATTAAAAACTATTATTTTGATAGGAAATTATTATATAACTCTGAGTTAAGTAAAAAAGTGCTGTGACTTAAATTTTTTAATATTAAATTGACATAAAAGCCACATATTATTGAAAACATAGACACAACTCCATAAAATAAAAAAAAACATTTATCATGCTAAATAATAAACAATATAAGACATTTAAAACTGTCATTTTTATTAAGCAATTTATTTACTATTAGTTTTTATAGTTTGATATAATATTAAAAGGCAGACTTTATACTAATTTAAATGATGACTTGTAATCTGTTTAATCCCGATAATATATTTAAAAGATTTAAAGTAGTGGAATTTCCAATAACTTTTGTCGGCCTATCCACTAATCTAGAATTAGATGTAGATGCGGATCTAAACGTATCAGCTTATCTCAAAACAAATTGCGATGGTCATTTAATGGTAGGTGTTTTATACGTTTAGGTATAATAGATGTAATATATGATGTAACTTTTTGCTTATTTGTTATATTATTATGATACAAGTGGAATAAACAAAATTATATAACAAAACCAAGTTTTTCAGAAATTTAATGATGCTCGCAAAATATCTGCTTCACATAGAGCGTTTCATATCAGTGTCAAAAGTAATCATGTCATTCAAATTACATTTTCACCAAATAATGAATGTATATCGAAAGCAAAACATGATAAGCATTTCGATAATATGTTTGTATTTGACCTGCGCTTAATAAAAATAGATGGAACGCGTTGCTGTTACAATGAACATCATTCTGAAATTGGCAGATATTATATAAGTGGCCAATTCGAAAATTGTAAAATTTGCCACTCACCTGACACGCTTGATTTTGGAGACATTATAATTAATACAAAAGTTAAAAAATATTTAAAATTACGTAATGAAAGTAACATGATGTCTGCTCAAATGCAATACGTGAAGTTCGCTGGTGTCGAAGTGATACCTGAAATTTTTACTATATCTCCAAGGAGCTTAAAAAAGGTTACCATCACGATAAGACCTACAGCTCTGTTGTCAAAAAATGTGCTCCAGTTTAAACTTATTCATGCACATGAAAACTTTGATAACAATAATGGGAATTTTCTTGATTATTCTGTGAATCTTAAACTAAATGTTAAATATAAAAAAATATCTAAAGAGGAGCAATACGAGTCACTTCATAAATTATACGAGTTGAATCCAAATTATACCTATGTGGGTACAGAAGTTGTACAACATAACATGAGGCGAGCTAATGCTCTTAATTCTTTCAAGAGATCAAGAAAAATATGCACAAAGCCACTTGTTTCTGAGAAACATTCGTTGAACAAAAATAAATGTTATCCAATAATATTGAATGAGGTTAAAAAAGTAAACTTTTGTGAAAAAGTCAAAGAAACTGCTTCAATATATGATCTTCTAAAAATACAAATAAATCCTAATACAATTAACTTTGGCAGGATTGGGACACATACCTTCGGTGAAAACACAATAACTGTTTATAACGGTACAAAATTTGAAGTAGATATTGAATTTCAAAAAGATAAATTTATTCTTTATTCAAGAAATAAAAAAAACACTTTAAGTATAAAAATCAAGCCTTTTGCATATACTTCGATTATTATATACAGTGTACCGCGTATAGAGGGGAACTTTACTGGAACACTTCAGTATTGTATTGACAAAACCTTTTATAGAAGTAATATTTACACCTTGCAAGTGGGCACTCCAACATTGATGACAAATGAAAAAAGCTTAAAATTTGGTATGGTAACAATAGAAAGTTTTGTCACTTCTGTACCTATTAAAATACACAATAACTTTAATTTAAGTGTAGATTTTAAATTGAACGAATTACAAGCAGATATGCCTTTTGAAATAATACCCAGCTCTGGAACTATACCTCCACATTCCAGTAGAATATGCGACGTTCAATATGTGTCTAAAATATCTAAAACCAAAACATATGAAATAGATATACTGTCTATTAGTAGTTGTACCAGATCTATACCGTTTGAACTAAGCATATTAACTCGTAAATTGTCTATAAAATTCTTGCAAGGGTCGGTCACATTCAAAGATATTGCTTTAAATTTGGAAACAATTGAAAAAGTTAAACTGGAAAACTCATCTCGTGAACTGGCTGTTTTTCATGTAATGGAACCACTAATACCAGGCATTAAAATAGAACCCATGTGTGGCTCTATACGTCCAAAGATGATTATGTCCTTTGACATTATTGTAAAAATTTCTTGCGTTCTGGAATTTGCCTTTGATATATGCCTGAAAATAAATAATAAAGATAATGTAATGCTTCCTGTGAGTGGAAATGTTGTAGAACCGAAAATATCAATGCATCCTAAAAATATATTAATGGATCGAATACCTTGTTATATGGTCTCTTATGTGCCAGTATCATTTCACAACTCCGGCAACGTAAAAAGCGTTGTGGAAGTATTAAAAACAGATGATGAGAATATTTTCGATGTATATGTCTTGCAAGTAAATGAACGCAAGAGAATATTTGAATTTACCCTAGAGGGTGGACAAACAAAAATAGTATTTATTAAAGTATATGATTCTTTCCGTAGGGAATATGATATGTTTATACCCTTTAGAATAAATGGTTTGCTAGGACCACCGAGTCATAATTCGTGTTCCACTGAACTGCGATTTTATACTGGAATCTATGAAAAGTTAGTAGTTTTAATCTCCTCTATACTAAATAAGAACTTTGAACAAAATTTATGTTTCTTTTTATTTTAGGTATTATGAAAATAATTCTAAAGTGAAATTAAAACCTATTCACAAAGATATTTCTTTTTGCCGTATATCGGGGGTGATTACTGTACCCTGGATTTCGTTTTCGATTGAAAAATTTGAATTAGAATATATTCAAAATTCCGACAATGCCATGGATTTCAGTATGACCAATATTTCAAAATATTACTTTTATGTGACTATAGTAACATCAAAATTAGCACCAAATTTTACATTAAACTTTGACATAGAAGAAATTGTACCTGACATAAACGAAAATTATATCAAATTTGAATTAAATTGCGGAAAAACCGTTAATTTCACTTTAAAATTCCATCCAAAAATGCATGGCAGATTTGTTTCAACTGCCTTGCTTTATCTGGATAAGCCCATGTCTATACCATATTTCAATCTTACATTTACTGGCAAGAAACGTCCCCCAGTAATGTATCCAAGTATATACAGAATTATCTTCCCACCATGTCTTATTGGTGAAGAAGTATCAAGATTGTTGACAGTTAAAATGGAAGGTCAATCTCATATGGATTTATTTTCATGCAATTCTGAAGAAAAAATACACTTGACTGTACAATTTATTGATTCTGAAATTCAGTTATCCAATGATACCTACTTTACAAATATTTCAATTAAAATCACAGCTTTTAGTGAAATAAATACTGCAAAAACTGAAATCTTAAATTTTCACCATGAGAATGGATCTGAATGTGAAGTAGAAGTTTGTTTTTGTTTTACTTATTGTCCTTTGACCTTACACAATCAGCTTGTAATAAAACAAGACGAGAATCCATATCCATACTATCCTTTAAATGATCATGATGAATTATTCAACTATATGGAAACATGCTGTAGTTTTCTTGAAAAATGGATGTTTCAACAAGGTTTCAGAAGAGATTTATATCCTATAATACCAGATACTTTTCACGCTATATCATCTGCAATTTCGTCTCAAACTGGCTATTCTAAATCAAAAGGCATCAATATAACATATTTAAATTTTATAAGAAGAATTGCAGGACCTCTTATGAAGCACGTCCGTAAGATTTCGTAAGTTATGATAAAAATATGTTAAGTAGGTAACATAATTAAAAAATTAATTGATGATATTTTTGGTTAACGCTAAATTTCGGACTTAATATACAAGTATAGATATTCATTTGTCAGGTAACTTAGAAATGGCGATTTAAGCATATAATACTCCTATTATCAGTGGGTTCAATGCCCACTTGGGGGAATTACTCTATTTAAATTATTTTGAACTTCGTGGTAAAACAAGATTTGGATTCTTATACATGAAATGTGCTATCACTCAATTCTATTTGTCTGCCCTGTTACCTATATCAACGACCAAGAAAGGTTAACTAAAATTAACTTTACTAAAGTTTATTACTATACGTTTTTATTTACTTTGTTTTAGTGTCGATGGTGTAAACGAATCATTTAAATATGTTAAGGAAATTCATAGTACGTACCAAGAAATATTAAATTTATTAAAGTCACGTGGAGCAAATCTTTGGGTACTAAAAGCTAAATTTCTATTAAGCTTTGAACAATTTGTTATTTATAGTGAAAATATAACTCCAAATTGTAATGCTGACATTTCAATAACAAAAGAACTCTTAGCAGATGTAACTCTTTTCAATAGATTGAATAAGCAAAGTTGGATTGATTTTATATTGCAGAGCTACAAAGTTTTTGTAATGGACAGTTGTTTTTTCGAATGTGTTTGTGTAAGCACACAGTCAAGAGACATAGTAAAAATTATAATAGATTGGTACAATGATAATATATGTAAACAGCATAACAACCTCCGCAGCAATAATAAAAGCGTTAAAATGATAACAAACATAACCACTGACTTATCTGATGGCGTTGCACTTATATCAGTGATTTTAACTTACTGTCCATTCATAAGTGATAATTTTCACCTCTTTTGTGATACTGAAGAAAACGCTGGTGTTGACCAAATTATTAATAACGCTTGCCTTATTATAGAGGCCATAAATATATTAAGAATAAACTTTCCCCTTAACAGTAAAGATTTATTGAAACCAAATTTTTTACAAATGTTGTTTCTGTCAATTCATTTATATATAGTTTTGCCGACGTTTGCCCCGAAAGATATCATTAAATTAAATCCACCTCTTCTGAAGAGCTCTTCGAGGCAATTAACAATAAGCCCATCTATCCAAGAATCACTTATATTTAATTATGTTATTTTAAACAATTTAAAAACCAATTTTTCTATTGAAAAAGTTCCATCGACAGATAATGGTAAAAAACTTTATCTCAGCGTGAAATATACAGCAAATTTTATTGCAAAAGAAATAGCTGTGCTACTTGTCTATGGTTACAATAAAAGTCGATTATTTGACACATATATGGTCTTCTTGCTACAAGGGAATGTTGGCGCGCTGAATCCATTTAGGAAATGCAAAGTAACAGGACCTTTATATAGAACTATTAAAGTGGACGTGTTAATAGCTTCACCGTTTACAGTATCTGCAACGTATAAACTTTTTTTAACGGACATAGAACCAGAAATACCTTTCCATTTCGAAGACAATGCGTATCCTAAATTTTATGTGAAACGTCTACACCTAATCGACAAAGAAATAAATTTAAACGGAATACCTCGGGATAACGGTCAAGAAATACAAGAGCAAAAGTTGTTTTTGCAAGTAACATGCCTTAATTCTCAAACAGGTAACTCATGGCTTTGGTTTAGAAGCGATATTGGTGAATTTTTTATTCGCATCACAACACAACCTCGATGGGACTTAGCACTAGATACGTTGGAAGGAAGAGTTTCTATATGGCCCTTGGTCCCTTGTGGCTGTGGTGAAATTTGTGAATGCTATCGAACAACTGTTGTAATGATTCCCCATTTCAACGAATTGATGATAAAATCTTTACGATATGCATTGCTCGAAGAGGCGTCAGAAGTTATGATGGAAATTTTTGATAAACTTATTGGTGCGTTGTAATTTTTCTCACATTTTATTAACACCTAAGCACTACCTATATTTTCTGTAGCTAATTAATTCGTTATAAATTTCAAGCTTTTATATTGGTATGAAAACATTTATATAGCCATTTATATCATATTTTAGAATCTGCTACAGGAAGGTTAATACTTTTAACTCTTCTTAAAGAAGGGGGTACGAATTTGTCAGAAATGCAACATATTTTACGCAGTACTACGACTTTCCGCATCACCTCTCGTGCACTGTTGCCAAGACTCGAGAAAGTAACCTTATCTCAACATTCTGAGGGTTTCTTACCTCTACCTGTAACAATAACAATCCAAGAAAGAACAGATAAATATTCCATTATATTAACATCTGAATGTGGAATGGATATTCGTACTTACAGGATAATTTTTATGGAGTCTCTAAGCGAATAATACTCGTATATTGGTATGTGTATATAACAGCAAATTAAAGCGTATAAAAGTTCCATTTTTATTATTATTATTCAATTATCTACAACACTGACAACAATAGGTATTTGGCCTTGAATTGCAGTTATCACTCAATTTCGCGGTATTCAACGTGTTTCGTTACAATAAAAAATGCTTCCCGGTTGAATATTTCCACATTGGTACAATCACTATATAGTAAATTGTTCCTCATTTCTAACAGTGTTCATAATTGAGCTTGTAGTTAAACTCGTTAATTCAAATGTAATTGCAACAATATTATTAAGAATAACAAATGAGGTTGAATGATTAATGTTCAAAAGTAATCAGAATAAAAGATTACCTAGCCATGTTGTAGTACCTTAGGTATACCTGCCAATCGTTTACCTTCATCCTAAAAGACTATAGTGATCTTTAGGTCTATACTTGAAAATACCATTAAAAATGTAATTTTATTTATCTATATATTACTAGATATATTTCATTTAAATGTAATTGCCAACGAATCGATTTATTTGTTACGTCATACAATCATTTTCAAAAAAAATATTTTTTTCGTAACTTTTATGAACATTTTGTAGTAATACCATGTTTATTTTAACAAATAGTTTAATTAAGAATTTTAATAAATAAATAAATAAATTTTATTAATCATAAATATATTTCTCTTTCATATATACATCCTCTTTGTCATCCAAAATAAAATACGGAAACGGGTAGTCTCCATGGTCAGTTCAGGTTATGAAGTTGGTGTCGGTACCGCTGCGCGTCGCCTGTCGTCGCCTTGACCGAGCCACTTAGCCACGCTCACCGAACAGCAATTGCTAACTTCAAACAAACTATTATTGACCTTCCTGATTTATTTCATATTAATTATCTTATTATTAATAACCTACATTTTTTGAAAACTTTAACAATCACGTAGAAAAATAAAAAATGTACATCAACTTCCTGTCGTTGTTATTGCTATAGTAATAAAATCCTATATTCTATATTGTGTACAAGTGCATTGAATTGCGCCACTCCGCGCGCATTGTCTCAAATTTACGTAGAAAGTGGAAAACAGAGTATTTTGACACTCGGTTTTTAAAAATACTGTTTGTACCTATGGTATGGTCGTTATTAATTTTTATTTTATTCACTCGAGATTTTTATCAGCTATTAAGTTAATAAAAATTCTAATTAACCAGCACTTAGTTTATTAGCACCTAATTATAAAGATTAATTTTGCTATGAATGTTTTTTTTTTCTACCTTACTTTATATGTCTACAATATGTGGATCGGTAAGAATCATTTTTAGTTCGTTCGAAAAAATAATGCAAACATGTATCATCATAATACACGATGTAAACGAAGGGATATTATAAGCCCACTTTTTAAAATCACTTGCACGTTGCGCCGCAGTGAAAGTCACTATACTTATACATTTTTCTTACATTACAAAGATGTTTATTTTGTAAGTAACCCATTATTATTAAACATTAAAAGCACGCGAATATAATCTGTGAATAAATTTACAATGTAATTTAATATAGCCTGTTTTTTTACGAGTTTCTCAAAGTCAGATCGTCCAAAAATGTATTAGATGCAATATTATTACCTACACTGCAGCATATATTATTTCATGTAAGACTACTTCTATTACGTTCTCATATATTATTATTTTAAAAGTTTTAAATATTTTTATTTGATCGCAATGAAATAAATAACGAGGATGCTGCGCTTGCAAACAAACGACAGTCGAAAGCTGAGCAGTGCATAAAAGCGCGTTTCACACAACCTGTTCTACCATTATTTCTCTGAACGTATCTCGCGTTTCATGTCTTTACTGGACAATAATTCATTATTTTATGTTACCACAATTAAACGTGAAAGTTCGTGAATTAGATTAACTCATATAGTGCACTATGGATTCTTCGGAGTTTCGCGAATGTTCAAGGGCCACTATCGACTTGCTTATCAACTATATAGATAATATAAGAGACAGGTAAATTTATTTTATTTAATAAAATATGCTTACCTTATAAATTATATACATATAATATATAGTTTTTTCATATTTCATATGTTAATTTAACTTTTAAAAGAAAGTTTTAAAAACATTACTTAATATACTTACTTCTTAAAACAATTCGTAATAAATCATTTTGTAATTAATTACATTGAATATTAAAATAAAATGTTAAACTTAAAGTAAAATAATTTTATGCACAATAAAATATTCACTAAAGTTAATGCTCATGCCTCAATGCTGAGGCTGAGTACAAGAGAAAGAAAAAAGTCAATATTACTTAGCGGTACTCTCTTTTTTCAAGTCAATAATTTACTGATATACAATTATTTTTTCGCTCAGCTACGTTCATATTTTATGTTTTTTTTTTTAATTATACTCCATTTTACTTATAGTTAAGATATAATGATTGCTGACTAAATAATGACTTACTATTTCATTACCACTTGGTATATGTATTAAAAAGCTATAATAATATCTATTATATTGAAATAATATTAATATTAAAACTTCGCAACTTTATATATTTCGTTATCTTTTTCTATACTTTGATAATGACGATAATGGTTAATACTAATTGAATTTTAAATTGTTTTGTAAAGACTTTAAGCATATCATCAATATAAAATAATAGGAATTATATTATATAAAATATAATTACTAGTGATTAAATCACATTTTAAAATGATTATTTGATAAATATTTTTTTTCAGACATTGTATAATAACAATACAATGAACAATAGGAAAATTTATATTACCACTACGACTATTACTTACAACTGTACCTATTACACAACACTAGTCTTCCTCAATGTTGACAAGCTAAAAATAGTGATTTATTTTAGAACCAATTTTAAATTTTATTTATTATTAAAGCTGTACAAAATACTTTATTATGAATACTTACTCCAATTATTTGCAATCTCTTGTAGGAATGTTTTGCCGTCAGTGGAACCTGGATATTTAATGAAAATGCTACCTGAAAATGCTCCAGAGGAGCCTGAAGACTGGAAAACTCTGCTTAAAGATTTTAATGAAGTAATTATGCCTGGAGTGAGTAATTTTTCGTATTATTTTTCTACCAATAAAATGGTGGGGCTGTCAATATAGAGAAGCCGAGAAAAAAATATAAATCTCAATTAATTATATACTATTAATGATTATATTTTCTTAAAATAGCTATTAAAATAATATCATACAATATTTAAATAATTAACATAGACAATTTATTAAAATTTAAAATACAGATATTTGGCTTTTTTGATGGTTACGCCTAAATGTTTAAATTGAATAATCATAGTCAAAGGAGGAACCATTCTTCCTATTGGTCAAACAGTGTCTTCTGACTGATAGTACAGATAAATAGAATTTTTTTTTATATTAGTATTTGGATTTTTATTTTCTCGGTTTGGTAGAGTAAAGCGTGACTTCGGGTTTCGTAACTTACATGAAAACTCAAAAAATATCTTGAAATTGGGCAGAAAACGAAAACTACAGTATTCTAACACTAATTTCTTTCTGCCTCTTCTGCGGCCTGCCGTACCTGAGAGGTGTGTAAAGACAAAATTAACGGGCATCCGCATGCGTATTGCAAACATGCCTTACATTTAGAATAAAAGTATCCACTGTCTAAAAGAACTTCCGAGAATGTTCTACATCACAATTGAAAAGAATTGTAAAAAGATGTTTTAAAAGTTTAACCTAATTAATGATTTTATAAATGATAACACACCTTGGGAATGAAATGCTCGCTCCAGTCTGTTTCAAAGATGAATAATGGAAAATTGTAAATTAATTGTAATGTTCTGAAACACGCTAAAATCTATTCTGATCACCTAAGATTTTATGTTCTTTCTATATCTAACCGTAGACACCTGCTTGATCTTAATCTTTGTTTTCTACGCAAAATTATAAACAAAAAAACGTAAAATAGAATAAGAAAATTAGCAGTACCGAGGTGCACTGCCACAATAAAAATAAGATTAGTTTCACAGTATTTTACTAAAACTAACTAACGCCTCTAACTATATATCTCTCTAACTATCTAACTATATAATATATATATATATATATATATATATATATATATATATATATATATATATATATATATATATATATATATATATATATAAATAATAATAAAGCAGGTAGATATTTTCAGTGACAGTCAACCTCCTCTTTTAAACTAAGACTGAAAGAAGATGTTCTCTAGCAGTAGTATTTATTAAAGATAAATTCATTGTCTTGGAAATTATTGTAAATATTGTTTAATTTTTTCGTATTATTAACTGCTTCACTTAATTATCTAAATGCTCTGCATGCTATCTATCTATATTTGGAGAGTTAAGAGAAGTCAAGGTTTTTTCGTTTACGTTGAAGGTATTGATTGAAATGGTTTGTATAAGTTTTCTTTTTCTAATTGTGATTCCAAAGAATTATGTTAAATTAGCCTATAAGTGCGATATTGCGACAATTTATGTAATAGTTTTATAAAAAAGTAAAATATTTACCAGAATAAGAATTATTGTTGTAAACAACGTTGACTTCCTATTAAATCAATAGATAAATAAATAACAGCTTCACGCTTTAATTCGCACGTAATCGGTTAGGCCTATTTTTAAGACACTTCGTTCCCCGATTTCCGCCTTTCGCGACAATGTGCATTACATAACGAATTTTAACGCCGTACTTAGTCTTTTTACCCTCTAGTAACTGATAAAAAGAAAATGAAAGTAATTAATCCACTGTTTGGGAATCAAATCCACAATCGTCTCGTTTACAATAAGACGTTAGCCACTGCGCCACGACGGCCTACTTTTTCAATTATTTTCTATTTTAATCTCTACGGACACATGGCCCATAGCGGTCCCTTTGTTATCTTTTATAAATTATTACTTAAGCATAGCTTATTATTTTTCTGTTATTTAAAAGCTACCTTTGAACTAAGCGGGGCTTTGGAACCTTATACATGTCATCGGTCATTATACAATAATCTAAATAAATCTTCAAATGTCATAGCATTGTGTCTTTGACCTAAAACTGCCTATTTAAATGTTTTTGAATATGATGATTGCTAGCTGTGCAGGATCAGCATTGCATACGTCGTCGTCTTGAGATAAATGAATCGTGTTATTTAACTTGCTTTTTAAGCGTTAATTAACTTTTACGTTTCGATATCGGAGACGAAATTATACGAGAAGTTTCTATTTTAAGTTTTTAGCGAATAAATGAAAACTTTTACTAGAAATAAAAAATTGTCTACAAAATTAATATTATACAAAATCTCTCTCTCTCTAAGTAGTAAGCTTCTACTAAGCGAAGCTTTGAAAATTAAGCTCCTTGAAACTGTGATAAACCATGTATTTAGTGACCAATTTCCAATATTGTATCAAGACTATATGGAAATCGTCGGGTTTGTCCTTTACGTTTTTAATGAATGGCAAATTATATGGTCCTAGCTAATTTATACAACAGTTCGAACAAGACATGGTAGATTACTTTGAGAATAAAATGGATTTGATTCAGAGGACAATTATGGAGGATAAAGTTTAATTTTTTAATTTAATATTATTTGATATATAACAATAATATTTATTTAAGAATCTGTGATGATCTATATTGGTTAAGAATGCTGCTTCTTAATTAGCAGCAACAATGGAAATTATTTTTGAATAATACTTCGACCCTAATGCGTCAACTTTAGACAAATTTCTGCTGGTCCACTTTTATATAAGTATACAAATACACAAAATACTAATATATTGTTTATTTCAATCAATAAACTTTCACGACGAAATATAAACACCAGAATATTTGCGGGAATGTGAAATAGGTTTACAGGAGTGTTACGTCACTGTCGCTTTGATCAATCCTGTTTCATGTCACGAGACTGAAGTGTAAAAATTGTTACCAGAGTTTGACTTGTTACCAGAGCGAAGAAAATGAAAATAATTAATTTTCCCCGAATGGGAATGCCCGGAAACTGGGACGCTCCCCTCTGCGCCACGACGGTTCTCGATGTTTTCCATATATAGTTTTATATTACACACAATTGCAGAATGCACTTGGCAAAACATGAACTTTGTACTTCGGTACATGAATATGAGTTTTTTATATACGGATAACATATAAATAAATCAATAAAAATATAAATTAGTAATTTTCTTAAGACTGCTTAATTTTTGAAAACCTTTTCAGCATAGAAATCCGGGTTATATCCCTATACTTAATACCAGTATAATTTTCTGAAATATATTGTTACTGTATCACTCACAGAAGAGGGCATAACCTAGAGGTATATTATATGATGTAATTCAAATTTCAGATCACCAACTGGCAGTCTCCATACTTCCATGCTTACTATCCTACTGGGTCGTCATATGCCAGTATGATCGGGAATATCCTGAGTGACGGATTAGGAATCGTAGGATTTACATGGGTATGTGCTTTTTCTACTCGAAATAATAAAAATGTTCTTATGAACAATTCAGCAACTACTGATATTTTGGTAGTATTTGTTCTACTCGATCTCAATTCCAAATGAACGTATTAATTGAAAATACCAAGTAGCAATATTTAATAGTCAGATAGAAGTTTGAATTCTACTATCTCAATAATATTATAAATGTGTTTGTGAAGATGGATGGATGGATGTTTGTTCCTGTTTCACACAAGAACGACTGAATACATTGAAATGAAACTTCACTGTAATATAACTTATACTACAGAATAATAGTTAGGGTACAATTTACGTGAATATTTGGTATAATAAATCGAAAAATTGCCATGTTCGGAGTGTGAGTGTTATGTAAAAGCAGTTATATCACAAATGGTAAGCCTTAAATACAATTCAATTGAATATTTCATTACCACCACGGCAGGTTAAATCCTAAACCTTCATCTGGTTCGGCGGCGGGTCTAAATGTGCCCCACTAGGTCGGGATTTACGCGGAAAAAACCACGATTACCACGTACGAATATGTAGATATAAATAAAATATCAATAAACAACCACGCCAAACAACGCCAAAATATAAATAAACAACATTTCCTTATTAAATACTTAATAGTAGTAATGAAAAAGGCTTTAAAGTACAATTTATTTAGTGAAGTACAGTTTAGATAACCATATTAAAATAATTAACCAATTTTCCCTCAATAAACTTAAATAATATTTATAAAATAAATAAAAGCTTGTATAATATATATTTATTTTTATATTTATACAATATTTATTGCAGATGGCCAGTCCAGCGTGCACAGAGCTAGAAGTAGTGACGATGAACTGGTTAGGGAAATTACTTGGTTTACCTGAGGAGTTTCTAAATTGTTCAGCTGGTCCTGGCGGTGGTATTATTCAGGTAAATAAAAATATGTTGATAATTTTTTATTAGTTAAAAAAACGAGATTATGTTCACAAAAAATGTACCTCACAGTTATACCTTCTTCGTCTGCTAGTCGATGTTCATGGTGCATCTGTACATTACTAAATATTAATTGTTCTTATTTGAATAATGTTGGTGCTTATTCTAAATTTATTTCGAAGATTTTAAAATAAAATACCTTTTGGTAGGATTATATTTATGCATCAATTAATATATTTATATTGATTCACATTATCTACATACTTAATCCTTTTATCTTTGACAAAAGAATCATTCAAATTTTATGAAATATTCAATAAACTTAAGCATACATAATAGAAAAAGTTAAAAAATGCCAATAAATATTTAATATCTTTTAATCTTAGTATTACCTAAATAAATCAGATGACTACCAAGAAAGTGCATAAAATACAGATTTATTTATTATTAGAGATATTTAAATAGAAAATAGAATAACTTTTTAGATCAACCTTGTCTGCAATTTAATATTTTTATCGTCCAAGTGTATTCTACCTCGAGGTAATTCTCAATTACGGTAAAACCTTAAAACGGATTCTAATATATTGCTTGTAAAATAACTCTTAACTATCTATTTTTTACTATCAGGGCTCTGCAAGTGAGGCAACACTAGTGGCTTTATTAGCAGCGAAGGATAAAAAAATTAGGAAACTTAAAGAACTAGACCCGGACATAGACGAGGACATAACAAAAACAAAATTTGTAGCTTATACATCTGAACAATGTAATTCATCTGTAGAGAAAGCAGGAGTACTTGGTTCGATGAAAATGAGGCTTCTTAAAAGTGACCAAAAAGGTAGATTACGGGGAGAAACACTGAAGCAAGCTTTCGAGGAGGATAAAGCTCAGGGTCTTATACCATGTTACGTCGTAGCTAACTTAGGAACCACCGGAACATGTTCTTTCGATCCCTTGACCGAGCTGGGACCAATATGTAAAAATGAAAACGTTTGGTTGCACGTCGATGCTGCATATGCTGGAGCGGCATTTATTTGTCCAGAGTATAGATATTTAATGAAGGGCATAGAATATGTCGATTCCTTTGACGTCAACGTGCATAAATGGTTACTAGTAAATTTTGATTGCTCGGCCATGTGGGTAAGAGATGGATATGACTTAATTAATGCTTTCGACGTGCAGCGTATTTATTTAGATGATGTAAGCGCTTCAGTTACAATACCCGACTATAGACATTGGCAAATGCCACTAGGACGCCGATTTAGATCTCTTAAGCTGTGGTCTGTCTTGAAAATGTACGGCGCTAGTGGTCTTAGAAACTTTATTCGAGAACAAATAAGCCTGGCACAATATTTTACAAAGTTAGCTCAATCAGATGAAAGATTCATCGTAGAACCAGAACCAAGCATGGGGCTAGTTTGCTTCAGACTTGAAAAAGGTGATAAAATAACAAAACAGTTATTAAAAAATTTAACAGAAAATAAAAAGGTGTTTATGGTAGCGTGCACATATAGAGAACGATATGTTATACGCTTCGTTGTATGTTCGCAATATACGACCAAAGAGGACGTTGAAAATAGCTGGAATATAATAAAGAATGAGGCTGACCAGCTTTATCAGAGGGAAATAAATACCAAGTCGCAGTCGATTTCGACACTTGAACATTTGGAAACTTTAACAATTTGTGAAAAATATAAGTGAAAAAAAATTATAACTAGTAAGTGCTGTTAAGTATTGTTAAGAATTATTATGAAAAATTAAAAATTAATGGATATGGTTAGGATATATAATATAATTTTATATATAGATACGTGTACCTAAATAAGGTAGATTAAATAGACCTACCTACGATATACGTAGTATAAAGTTACATTATATAGTAAATAAAATATTATATGAAATAAAATGTGTTTTTTTTTTTATAGAAGCTCCCAATAAACAATCGAGAAAAGTACTCTATTGTGCGCTTGATGTACCTAATGCATGCACTTATTTATTTGTATAAATCACTGTATACAAAAATATTAGCAAACATATGTTATATTCTCGCCGCCGTGATTGTCCTTGACCGGTAAAATTATTGCATTGTCATCGGATGCGAACACGTCAGCAATTTCTCAAATAACTAGGACGACTCACAATAACTAATAAAAAAAATATCTTATAAAGTCATTTATACATAATAGCATTCAATATAGTTAGAAATAAACTAAGTACTAATATGGATGAAATAAAACTTTCCATAATTTTCAATCCATAACTTTTTTTATATAAAATCATTGAAATAATTAAATGCAACTACAAGTGCCGCTAACGCAAATCCCGTAAGAGTATCCCTTTGGAAGACAGTGCTCCTGACAACTGGCGTCTTCGGTAGCTTCTTCGTGAGCACATCTTAAGCGACCTGGAATGACGGGGATAACTGCAATAAAACATTTTATGATATTAGTGACCTATTTTACTGCAATGGCAGGTTAAGTTTCATATAAATTGTATTTTAACCTATATTTTTTGTGTAAATGTAATTAATTTTTTTGTATAAATGTAAATACGTGGTATTTACATTTACACAAAAAATTACTATTCGTTATTATAACAAAAAAAAACTCACTTAAATTATTAAAAGCTTCAAAATATTGATTATTACTTGTTAAATAAAATTCGTTATTACTTCAGTAAACTGTTATGCATTAACTATAATAAAGGCATGAATATTTACCTGGTACGATGGACTCCGGCCGCTTCGTTTCTTGTAAATTTGTAGATTGTAATTCCGTTATAATTGCACCATTTTGATCTCTAGGCAATGCATTAATATTGTATAACAGAGCGATCAAAACAACAAAGAAAACTAAATAAAATCCCTTAAATTCCATTTTAAATATATTTACATTCCTATAAAAAAGAACACAGCACTATTTAAGACGCTAGTAAAAATCACAATGAGCTTGCATTTATATGCAAATAATCGAAACAGTAACCTCGTTATATATGTACATGTTAATATGTATATGAATCACCGACCTTTGACCGTACATTTTAACGTGTGGGTAATATTATAATAATAATAATGAGTAATTGCAATAACTAACAAACAAGGGGACAACAATAAGGATGAACTGTGCTGCTTGTAAAGGGAAAGTACTAGTAAAAATATTGCGTAAGCGTTGCATAAAGAGAAATAATGTTAAGAATTGTAGGTTATTATATAATATACTTTTTTTTAAGAAATAAATATTATTTTCTCAGAAAAAACTTATGTTTAGTTAAGTTTTGCTATTTTCTATGTGTATGTGTCTAATTAGTAAAATTTAATCTTAGAAAAGTGGTTTGTTTAATCTTTTAATAGTGTTTTTCCTTTTTAAAGTTCCGTACCTCAAAAGGAAAAATTGGAATCCTTATAGGATTGATCCTTAATTGATTATCCTGATTGGTCCTGTTTGATGATCCTTATAGGATATTGGAATTATTTTGCTGTTCACCTCTGACGGACAGGTCTGTCAAGAACATTTTCTCTGAATCGCGTAGAGGTGTCAAATAAAAACCAATGTCTAATATCCATATCTAAGGTGTTTTGCACACCAAACGGAAAGTCCGAAAATCGAAAATTTATAGGTACACCATAGTTGAATCCATTACAAATTTATGTGTGCAGTTTGTTTCATACAAAATGTGTGCATACGATGGCTACATTAAGTTTGTTTAGTTCAACGTTTGTAAGTCGTACTTCGTTAACCAAGAATTTAGAAATTTTACCACAAGTGGGAAATAATAGTACAAATAAACAAAAAGTCAGAAAAATTGTAATTTATGAGCACTACTACTCGCACTTGGCCAATGTTTCTTTATATATGTTATTTTCTACATTTTATTGCAACTAATTAACACCATAGTCAAATAAATTTACCAACTAGACTAGACTACGAATTAAGGGATATCCTAATTTTTTTTTCATTTTCTTATGATTTAATTTTCTTTTATTATAGAAATTCTTTAATTTAAAACTATTCATTAATATTTTTGAATTTTTTTTATTGAATTTGCCTGATTAAGAAGACAGACGTAAATTAATCTGCCAGATGATTGTAGATTTAGTAAATTTTGTTGTGTGCGTCTAGCATTCTAATATAACATTAGTCTAATACAACATTATTGTGTTTCCCGTTTTCCGCCTTTCAATCTACACGCACACACTAAGATAAATCTTGTTCAGAGAGTCTAAAATAAATTCCTTAGAATCTACACTTCTCTTAGAAACATCCGGATGCCTTTTGTACGTTCGTAACATAGACCTTCGTAAAGACTCGAATTGTAATAGCAATTCACGGCATATCCCTCTGCGATGTTGTACGCACTGTACACCAGCGACATGCCTCGTACAAAATTAGTCCATCTGGCGATGTACGCCGATGACACCGCCCTATCGTGTACATGTTAAACCGACTTATTCCCTGGAAACCACAGGCAAAATATCTAGAAGTAATCCTAGATTCGAGACTCTCTTTTAACCCACATGTCAAAAGAGCCAGACGCAAAGCTCTCTTTATTCTCAGTAGGCTTTATCTTCGTATTTGCAAGCAGAGTAAATTGTTATTTAGACATAAGCTGACACTATACAAAACTTGTGTAAGACCTGTCCTCGCTTTTGCTTATGTCGTGATGGCACACACTAGGCTGAATGCCCTTCAAATAGTTCAGTTAAAGGTTCGGTCGCAATGTCGACCTACTATTACTATTAAAAAACGGCATATCCACGCCAAGGCGCGCCCGCCGGCCTGTGACCATGTTCGCCGATTTTTGGTGGAATAATACTAGTAGCGACATCTATAAATTGAATCCAAAGCTTTCTTTCTGAATTTTTATAAGATAATACAATTATATTTCGTAAAACAACTAAACAATACTTAATACAGCCTCCGTTGACAATATTGTGCTTAACTATTTCGGGATGAAGTCATTATAGTAACGCGGAGGAGAGTACACCTCTCCTCCGGGTGCGTTAACTGTCAAGTCTATAACAACAGACTTGACAGTTAACCCACTTTCTATGAGCAAATAACCAAAATGCAAGTATGCATACGCACACAGAGTAGCCACCATTTTTCATATATTTTTTACTAGCCATCACTAATTTCCAGAATAAAAAATATTTTATAAATTGTTTTGGATTGAAATAAAATATTCGTTTCAAAAAATTTATAACAATTACTATGGAAGTGTCAAAGAACTCCCCGCAGGTCGCTTGAAAGTTAAGATGAACGGTTCAATTAGCAACACTAAAAAGTCAATAATATTTGACATTTATGTAGTGATGATGTTCTGTGAACTGTCGAAGTGGTGACAGCAGAATTAGATTCTAGATATTTGACAGTTAGAACGCTCACGCTAATATTTATTACGACGAAATTTATTATTAAAGATACAATATTTTACTTTAAAAATTCGCATAGTGCCTACAAAATGGTTTATTTACATTTTCCTTCTAATTTAACAGAAGAAGAATTGATGCTTCAAGCAAAGTATCAAAAATTAAAAAAAAAGAAAAAAGCTCTACAAGCCTTAAAAGCTCCTAAACAAGAGCCTGAAAAACCAATTTTACCGAAACGTCCCACTGAAGCACGGGATGCTCGTGAAATAGCACGAAAACTAATCAAAAGTGGAGCAATTCAGGCAATTAAAAGCCCTCCACCTCAACCACAAAATGCAACATTCAAAAGACCAAGGGCTGGTGATTATATTTATATTTTAACTTATTTTACTACACTGTAGTTTTTAATACTATTGTATTTAGTATTATAAATTTTAAAAAAAATTACAAATATTTTAAAGGTCGAGAACGTAAACTTAGTGGATCAACTGGATCAACTGGTGGTATTGCTTCATACCAACCTTTTAGTGCATCACAAGAACCACCTCCTCCTGAAGAAAAATCTGCACCTCGTGTCAAATACTTATATGACTCATTCGTAACAGCTAGAGAAAAGTAAGTATTACATTTAATTTGTTGCAAATGTATTTTGAATCTTAATAATTTTAAGTAGGTTTAAGAAATAATTAAAAACATTTTTCTAAGAATTACATATTGCTTTATTCTGTTAATTTTTATTCAATACATTTTCATATTATATGTTTTTGCTTATCTTCGTATCTTATGTCTAGATACTCTGCTCTCCACTTTCCTTCTGAATTTGGAACTTTGCATGTTGAGTGGCAGAGTTCAAGCCACAGCCACACACAAAATAATTCATTCTTTGAGTAGTAATTAGACCTACTACCATATTGCACACACCAATGGCTTTATTTATTTTCATAATATATTTATTATATTTTTAAGAGAAGAGAAAGGGGCGAGAAATAACCCTGTGGAATCAGTAAATGTTAATGGAAAGACTACATACCTACAAATAGTTGGTACTAAGATTACTGAGGAAGTTGTCAGACGCCGCTTAACTTCATGTGAACCATTTACATATACACAAGATCCAGATGATGATAAGTAAGTTTATAAAATATTATTCTTCTTCATTCTCACTAATGTTTGCCATTGGCTGGTTTGTTAGCTTTACTTTTATACCTACTGTTTAATATCTATAATGTTATATATTAATGTTAATGTTAATTTATGTTGTTTTAATTTATGTTTATTATTATGTTTAATAGTTGCTGATTTTTTTTTTAAGTATCAATATCTAAGTACAATATAAAGAGTTACTAATATGCTAAAAAAATTTATGATTGATTTTTTTGAATAGCACAAAGATTACAATAAAGTTTACAATAAGTGAGGATTTTAAAAATTGTAATAATTTAGCCCCTTAATTGACAATATAATCATACTTACAATTTTATTTTCTCAACAAAGTTTGAATTGCAGGGTATATCTTTCATTTGAAACTGTTGAAATGGCCACACATGCCCAAAATACCCTTGATGGATGTGAAGAAGGATGGAGAATTACATTTACCAAAAAGCCCCCGCCACCTGCAGGATCTTGGACACCAGCTACAACACCAAGGAATCCTGCACCTCCAAAAGATTCAAAACGAACACTATTAACTTATGATGATATATTTGATTAACAATGTTCTTAAAGCATACCATAATTATGATTGTATTCGGTTTTTTCACTTAAGATTTTAAAATGTTTAAAAATCTGAATGCATATAACACTAAGAAGAAGTAAACAAGCCTAATGTTATGACTAATACTGAATCGTAACACCTTAAATTCTTTGCAAAATAATAGCCTTGACATATTTAAATGATACTTTTCATATATAATGAGTAATGAATGACAATGTGTATTGCCTCTTACCGCCTACTGGTACTTAATTTAACCTCAAGATCAGTTTAATAAAAAATCAAAACTAAAAATTCGCATTCTGTGATGTAATTCCCATTAAGGAGTACCATCCACCTTTAACAGGTGGACATTCACCATAATTTGTGAGTGAAAAATATTTGAATACATTTTTAATATACTGAGTTGGCCCTTAGGTGTACTCCATAATTCCCTCAGAAGTGTTATCTGATCAAATTAGGTTTGGTTTGACTTTTAATATTTCATTGATGCTTTAGTATTTAAAAAAAGAAATTATAATATTATTTTGTATAATTAGTAATAACATATTATAGTATAATAACATAATATTTAAAAACATACTTCTGTGTAGTGTATTTATTTCATTCTTCTGTAACATTTAATATGAGGTCCCCACTGTAATTAAGAGTCAATGGTGATACCGAGAAATATCGTAAAACCAACAGGATCCGTGGTTTACCATTGAGGAGTATATTGGCTTGAACGAAAATTGTTCATTCATATTGTTGTTGGGTGTACGAAAAATGATACATTTAGTTTTTGTACTATTTAATAGTAGGTTGTTAGCACTAAACCACATTGGTTTCCACACTACTTTCGAAAGTGCATTGTTTACATCGTCAATTCCTTTTTGTTGTCTTTTCATTTTAAAAATTAATGAAGTATCATCAGCATACAATACTATAATATATATATATATCAAACAAACTACTATATACAATACTACTATAATATATATATCAGCAAACAATAATATATATATTAAAAAGAGGAAAAGAACTAAGAATAGACCCCCGTGGGACTCCCATACTATTTAGTGACCCTGGAGATTTCTTGCCATTCAAATCAACCCCCTGAATCCTATTAGCTAAATAAGAGGTCAGAAGATCGAGTGCACGTCTTCATTTGCCGTAATGGTGTAGATTCATGACCAATATAGTATGCTGCACGCAATCAAATGCTTTGGGCAGGTCACAGAATATGCCAAGAGCATCCTGCGTTTCCCCCTAAGCTTTATCCATATAGCCTTCTAATATACTCTTTATGAAAGCTATTCCAGCGTCAGTAGTAGAGCGACATTTAGTTAAGCTAGTTAGTTAAGCTGTTTCTCATGCATGAGATTATTTAAATTAAAATTATGTAATATTTGATTTAAAATTATTTTTTCAAAAAGCTACTTAATGCGGGCAGCACCGATACAATTCGAAAATTGTTGGGATCTGGTGTACTACCCGATTTAAATATAGATATGACTTCTAAATTTCATAAGTCCAAGAAACACCATACTCTATACAATTGTTAAATATAGTCGAGACGTGAGGATGGAAGGAAGAGCAATAGCGTCAAATATATAGCTAATTAGTTTAACAGAGATACCCCATAGATCTGTGGTTTTCTTAATGTCTAGGGACTTAAATGTTTTAGCAATATCTCGTGAGCTGACTGATTTAAATTTAAATTCTATATTACATTTTTGTACGCTCTCCTTAAGTAATGATTCAGCGGCGGTTGTAGAAGATATAAGAGTTTTTGTTGTGGAAACTGGAATATCAGAAAAGAATTTTTCAAAAATACATGCAATAAATAAATACAATTTTATCTACCGATTTTTTTATTTAATTTATGTAAAGATTTTGGAATGGAACATCCTTTTTTAAATCATTTAGGATAAGCTCTAACATAATTAATAAATGATTCATCGTGGTTATATGTTTTGTCACTATAGAGTTCATATAACCTTTGTCTACTTTTTTAATGTTTTGTTTATTGATTTAATGTACTGTTTGAACATTGTTATTGAAAAATATTAGCGTTCTACACTTCTTCTACACATAAACTATAGGTGTACCAAATTTCATACTCCTCAGTCCGCGCAATTTTCGTAAAAACAGTAGTATCCGTAGTTACTTTAACTCATTCGCTAATGCTATACTTACGTACAAACATTAGTTAAGTATACTATAATGATTTTTAAAGTATCCTGAGATTGGAACCCGCGCCTCATGGAAACAAAAAACCGCTGTGTTATAAATTTTATTTTTTCTTTAAGTATTATTTTTGTCCTTAGTGAAACGGTATGTAATAAAACACAGCGATGAATCAACACTTATTTATATAAATTTGAACAGAGTTACGGCTTATAATGGTGTTCGTTATAAGAATGCCCCCAAAATGAGGAAGACGGCTTATTTAAACACTTGTCCCCACCCACTTTGGGAGGGGTACAAGGTTAACTATCAATATAGGCAATGGCTGGCTTGGCTGGCTAGGTTGACGTGGCTGGTTAGGCTGGCGTGGCTGGCTAGACTGGCGTGGCTGGCGTGGCTGTCTAGGCTGGCGTGGTTGGCAAGGCTGGCGTGGCTGGCAAGGCTGGCTGTCTTTGTCTAGCATATATGGCTTACCGTTACAATCGGCCATCCTGCAACAATTGCTCCCGCAATGGGGACAAGATAATATGGTTAGCTTTCAAGCAAATCGATTAGATCTTCCATTTCGAATTGTTCATCAGAACTGTCAGATACAGAGGCTACACTGCGGTACGGCCGTAATGAATCGGCGGACTCTAATCCCACAAAGCTTTTGTATCCCCGTAGCCCCTTGATAATACGAATCCCATATCTGTCATTGCCTACAACTTTAGTAACGATATACGGCCCTGAATAAATGTCATCTAATTTTGAACTAATCCTAGGCAGCACTACTAGTAGGAGCTTGGTCCCAGAGAACTATATCGCCCTTTTGGTAAATAGAACAATTTTAACGACGTTTATCAATGTTACACTTCATCCTAACACTAGTTTTATCTATACGTCGCTTTGCCTCGGTTCGCTAGTTTGGATCCTTGTATCCTATCTGGGACCGATACGTTGCATCTGGACCTACCGCTGCGAGAAAACATTAAATCATATAGTTATTAGCAGCTTCACAAGGGTCTGACGCCCGTAAAGCATTGAGTATTGTTCTATTGGTGCGCTCGACTTGTCAGTTTGCTTTCGGTCACGTAATCGCGTTCAATGTATGTTTGAACCGTTTCTTAGTGCCAAACTTCTTAAAAGGTCTACTCGTGAAACTTTACCGTGTTTAGTTACTATTCTATTCGGATAACCAAATCAAAAGCAAAAAAAAGCAAAAGAAATCTTTTAAGTGCTCTGGCCGTTTCAACCGAAATTACTGTTCGAGTTGGCTCCGCAATGACGAAACTTTGAAAATGCATCTGTTATAACTGACATATATTGATAACCTTTCTTTGTTCTGCAGAAAGCCCCAACTGATCAATGTGGATCCCTGTAAAAAGTTTGTTTGGTTTAAGATGCAACACGTCTTCCTTCTTCCCGTATTCACCCTTGCCGTATGCACAATGCAAGCATGTCGTTATATATTTCCGAAAAATCTATTCTCTTTAGGAAACAAATAATCTTTTTCTATCAAATCTATTGTACGCTTCAGACCGACGTGAAGTATTTCATCATGATGCATTTGAACTATTTTCTATCTAGCCGGCCCTGGAACGACATCCTGCAACTGACTTGGCTGGCTTGGCTGGCTTGGCTGGCTTGGCTAGGCTGACGTGGCTGGTTAGGCTGGCGTGGCTGGCTAGGCTGGCGTGGCTGTCTAGGCTGGCGTGGCTGGCAAGGCTGGCTGTCTTTGTCTAGCATATATGGCTCACCGTTACATTAGTGTGAATTAACACTTTAAGAATAATTAAAATATTTAATAAAAAGAGATTTCTCTCTTGCCAAATCATTGTTCCTTGCACTAATCTTTGGATAGCGAGATTTGTAAAAATCACCCAATAGAGATGCTGACAAAGTATTAAGTTGTAAAAAGCATATAAGAATATATATATATATATATATATATATATATATATATATATATATATATATATATATATATATATATATATATATATATATATATATATATATATATATATATATATATGTATATGTATATATATATATATATATATATATATATATATATATATATATATATATATATATATATATATATATACAAATACAAATATACTTTATTGCACAACATAAATATATATATATATACATTACATAAGAGCTAAAAAAGGACAGAAGTACAATAAGGCCTTATCGCTCTCTTCCAGGCAACCTTTGGATGTTGGAATTGTACAAACATGGGCGGTGCATTAAATATAACATATACATAAACATACAAATAAATACAAATAAATATAAATAAAATATGAATAAATAAGTCATACAAGCGTACAAAAATACTCATATACATACATACATTCATAATATACATATAAATAAGTTCAATACATACACACTATACATACTAATCATTAAAAACAATTATTACAATAACACAAAGGCAAAATTACTGGCTTAAATAGTAATTTTTAAGTAATTTTTTAAAAATGTGCAGGTATATATATATATATATATATATATATATATATATATATATATATATATATATATATATATATATATATATATATATATATATATATATATATATATATATATATATATATATATATATTTATATATATGAAACTGTGGAGGGGCAGAAGCTCATCTACAAATTGGCACGTGCTCGGGATAAAGCGACGCAAGATATCACAAAATGTCTTTGCGTCAGAGATTCCCAGGGCAAGCTGCTTTGTAGTCATGCTTCTGTGAAGGAGAGGTGGAGAAATTACTTCTTGGAGCTGCTGAATACTCAGCACCCGGGTAGTATTCCGTCTGAACCACCTCCTAACCTGGGACTTATTGCTCCAATAACCCTTGATGAAACTCAGAATTGTCTTCGACGCATGAAGAACGGCAAGGCGGTGGGACCTGACGATATTCCGATCGAAGCGTGGAAATCGTTAGGCTCTCGTGGTGTGCTCATGCTTACTGATCTTTTTAACCGCATTTTGAACACTGGGATGATGCCACATCAATGGCGGCACAGTTTTAATACCCCTATTTACAAATGAAGGGGCAGTGTTCAAGATTGCGGTAGTTATAGGGGCATTAAGATTATGAGTCACACCAAGAAGCTCTTCGAGCGCGTGATTGCCCTCAGGCTACGCCGAGAGTGTACTGTCTCTGAGTGTCAATAGGATTTCAGCCAGGATCAGGCACTACGGACGCCATTTTTGCCCTCAGAATTTTGATGGAGGCACACAGGGAAAAGAGGAGAGCTCTGCATGTGGCATTCTTAGACCTGCAGAAGGCCTTTGACTGTGTGTATCTGGTGGGCACTGCGATCCAAAGGGATCCCTGAATCCTATGTTGCTATTATCAGAGACATGTACAACGACTCTGTTTCTACAGTTAGGACCGCTGTTGGCGATACTAAACCCTTCCCAATTACAGTAGGGGTTCACCAAGGCTCAGCTCTTAGTCCACTTTTGTTTTATGTAGTGCTAGATACTGTCACGGCTCACATCCAGGACCAGCCTCCATGGCTGATGATATATGCCGATGACATAGTACTCATTGACGAGAACCGACTGATGCTGGAGCGTAAAGTGAATGCCTGGAAGGGTGCGCTTGAGAACGGTGGTCTTAAACTGAATGTGTCAAAGACCGAGTACATGGCTTGCGGGAACCCAGACTCGAGCACCATCCACATCGGGCTTGAGCCAGCCGTAAGTCGGAGAAGTTCAGGTACCTTGGATCCATTATGCACGAGTCCGGAGGCATCGACTACGATGTCCACGCCCGGGTTAGCGCTGCTTGGGCCAAATGGCGGGAGGTCACTGGTGTGGTCTGCGATCGCAGAATACCGCCCAAACTCAAGGGGCTGATATACAAGAGCATGATCCGACCAGTTCTTCTATATGGCAGCGAATGTTGGCCAGCATTATCTCGGCACACTCAGGAGATTCACGTAACGGAGATGAAGATGCTGAGGTGGATGTGTGGCGTTACTCGGGCTGACCGCATACGCAACACATTCATTTGAGGTAGTCTTGGGGTCCGTGACGTAACGGATAAGCTCCAAGAGCGTCGTCCGAGATGGTATGGCCACGTTTTGCGCCGGCCTAAGAACTACGTCGGAAGAAAATGCCTTGATATGTCTGTCCCTGGAGTAAGACCCCCCGGACGCCCAAGGAAGCGGTGGCTGGACGTCGTGACGCACGACATGAGAGCCAATGGACTAACCACTGAGGATGCTCAAGACCGTGCAAAGTGGAGTAGACTAAGTAGGAAAGCAGACCCTGGCAATAGGCCGGGATAATGCAAAGTGGAAGAAGATATATACATATATATATATATATATATATATATATATATATATATATATATATATATATATATATATATATATATATATATATATATATATATATATATATATATATATATATATATATATATATATATATCTAATTTCAGCAACGGTCTCAGTTTCGGCCGAAACCGAAACTTCCTTAGATCATTTTTTGAGACGGTCTTGGTCATTTGGTACTATTTTTGTTCATGCAATACCAGATGCAGTTGTAGTAGGATCAGTTTCTCAAATCATTTTGACTGGAAGGAGACTTATAAGTCTGTAGGAGGCTTCCCAGTCTTTGGAACCATGTTAATAATTGATATTTTCCACAGTTAATTGTAATGTAACCTAAGCGTAGAATTGAACAATATTTCTTGCTTCAATATTTCTGCCGTTATTAGATACAGGTACGGGATTTTATCATCTTCAAAAGGGAGTAATCAGAACGTTGGTATGGAGATAAAGTATCAGCTTATCCTGGAGAGTGCGACTGGATGGAGATTGGGACGGATTGGATCGAAAGATAGTACCGAAAGACAAATAATTGGACAGTTTAGGTATTGATAAGCAGGTAATTTCTTTTGGAAAGCACTAAGCCTAATCCTACGGTATTTGCCAAAACTATGAAGGGTTGTGTCTACCCAATGTTTCATTTCGTGCTAATCATGCTTTAAATATATATATATATATATATATATATATATATATATATATATATATATATATATATATATATATATATATATATATATATATATATATATATATATATATATATATATATATATATATATATATATATATATATATATATATATATATATACTGGCCACTCTCTGTACATCAAACATATTGAAAATAATTTGGTTTGTGTTTATCTGTGCGATGGTGCACGGTAATCTCAAGAGTCAGGAACGGCTTAATCGATTTAAATATAGTTTTAAGTATTGTATTGTGGCAAGCTTCACTTAATATTTAATGTTTTTGTGTTTTAATATTTGATTTTTAGTGTGTTGTTTTATTTAAATTGATTTTTAAATAAACAATATATAATTAAAAGTATTTAAATGACGCAACTGCTACAAAATACTACTTTAATAGCTGAGACTTCAAATTTACTTTTTTACGTAGATAAAGTTGCGGATCCAGCTAGTTTTAAATAATTTGTTAATGTTTTTTAATAATGGTCTATAATTGATAATATTTTTATTTTTAAATGTACTTGCTACGATACTGGATCGATCCAAAAAGTCGTTTTAAATGTGACAACGCTGACAAATATCATAGGGATAGATGACTTTTCTAGCTGACCAATATATAAGCTCACCGACTTTTGTCTTCATTTGTCGAATAAATTGCTAATTTTTCGTTTTGATCCTCATCAATTCACTGACGGTTTGAATGCCATTGTATCGATATAAAAATTGGATGGAGCGTATTCTTTTATATCGATTCACGCAAGTATCGGATCGACCGAACATCCCTATTAAATCTGATAGTAAAAATGTATTCTGTGGTGAAGACTGAAGATGTCAGAGTCAGTCTGAGAAAACAATTTTCCATTAAATTGCAAAGTTAAAAATACCGAACATGTTTCGCGTTATTAAAAATATAACACCTTTTCTTTCAAAAAATCTTTTTCAACGATCACAACAACCAGAAAATAATGTTTTCATGTTAATTCAAGCAAAGTGCTTATCAGACTCAGGTAAAATAATTTAATTTCATAATGTTATCCCGAATATTATAATTAACATTAAATATATATTTTATTTCAAATATTGTAAATATTTTATTAATATGTCATGATATCATATTTTTAGTTAATGAGAAATTTTCTGTAAAACATGAGGAAATTGGCCGACCGCTGTATTTTGATGCACAAGCAACAACTCCTGTTGTAAGTAATACAAGTAATGAGAAATATCAGAAATAAATGTTTAATATCGAAATCAAATAAGTAACATAACCATTTTTAAGGATCCTAGAGTACTTGATGCAATGCTGCCATATCTCGTCAACTATCACGGCAATCCTCATTCTCGAACCCATGCATACGGTTGGGAAAGTGAGGCAGGTGTAGAAAAAGCTAGAGAGCAAGTTGCTAACCTCATAGGTGCAGACCCAAAAGAAATAGTGTTTACTTCTGGAGCTACAGAGTCTAATAATATTTCTGTAAAAGGAATTGGCCATTTTTATGCACCAAGAAAAAAACATATTGTTACAACACAAATAGTAAGTAGTTGTTAACATATCTGATACTCATCTTTTCTATGACAATTATTTATGATTTTAAATATACAGGAACATAAATGTGTATTGGATTCCTGTCGTGCACTAGAAGGAGAAGGTTTCAGAATTACATACTTACCTGTGGAACAAAATGGAATAATAAATTTAAAAGATCTAGAAGAAGCACTCACACCTGAAACAAGCTTAGTTTCAATAATGACAGTAAATAATGAAATTGGTAAAAAATGTTGAATATGTAAATATATTCTTTGCTAAAAAAAATATGTATTCATAATATTCATTCAAATTATATTTTTTTAGGAGTCAAACAACCAATTGCTGAAATTGGAGCAATATGTAAAAAAAATAATGTATTTTTTCATACTGATGCAGCTCAAGCTATTGGCAAAGTACCTTTAGATGTCAATAGCATGAATATAGATCTTATGTCTATTTCTGGTCACAAAATATATGGGCCTAAAGGAGTAGGTGCTCTTTATATCAGACGTAGGCCAAGAGTAAGAGTAGAACCTATCCAAAGTGGTGGTGGACAAGAGAGAGGGATGAGAAGTGGAACTGTGCCTACACCATTGGTTGTTGGATTAGGTACTAAAAATATTGTTTCTAAAAAAAATTGATATCTATATCTTAATTGATTCTGAAGTAAACAAAAAAAGTAATAATTTACTTGCTTACAATAGTCATTAAGACTATATGAGTAATAGATAGTGAAAGTGTATAAAAGAAACAACTAATTGTATAAGCTATTTTTTTTTATAACAACATAGGGTGGAGCAGTAACTTTTACACTAAAACAAATATTAAAATTCACTTGAGTACATACATGCCCAATTTATTCAAGAAATTAAATATTTTTTATTGTTATTACAAATTAAAATTACTATTTGTATAAAATAACAATATACTTTTATCATTTTAAAACAAAAGGTGCAGCCTGTGAACTAGCACAACATGAAATGGCCTATGACCATGCTTGGATGGAGAAATTAGCAGAAAGATTCTTAGATAAAATCTATTCTAAATTGAAACATGTTATAAGAAATGGTGATCCTAACCAGTCATACCCTGGATGCATAAACTTATCATTTGCTTATGTAGAAGGTTAGAATATTAAACATTACAACATTTTATTGAATAAAGTTATTAATTTTATAAAATAATAAAAAGAATGACATATTCATATATAAATTTTTATAATTTATTTTATATAATTTATAAAATTATATAATATATCTTAATTTTAATTCAAAATAATTTAATCTATTAATTACTTATTAATTAATATTAACTCTTTATTTCAAAGGTGAATCATTATTGATGGCATTAAAGGACATAGCACTATCAAGTGGCTCTGCTTGCACCTCAGCATCACTTGAGCCATCATATGTTTTACGAGCTATTGGAACTGATGAAGATCTAGCTCATAGTTCAATCAGGTTTATAGTTTTTAGTTTCTGTTATTTATAAGCTATAGCTTCTAAATTTCTGTTTATCTTATTTATATATATATATTATGTATATACTATATCACTTTAGTTTTATTGCATTTTGAGTTCAAAATTATATAAAATAATTATGACATATTTAATTCGTTTTTTCCAACCTACCACTTTATGTCAATGATGATATTAAACTGTTTTTATATAGAGTGGAATGTATAAGCAATTAATTATAAAATTATATAAACACATTAAATGTTATATTAAGATTATATTTTTGCAGATTTGGATTAGGAAGATTCACAACAATCGAAGAAGTAGACTATACAGTGGAAAAGACAATAAAACATGTACAACGTTTGAGAGAGATGAGTCCCTTATGGGAAATGGTCCAAGAAGGTGTGGATTTGAAAACAATTCAATGGTCACAGCATTAGATATAAAACTCCAAATATAGAAATTGATATTTTTTAGAGCTTAAATTAGAAAAAAGATCTGGTAACTGTGAAATCAATATATTTTAAATATTTGGAGGATGACACAAACTTGTGATAAGAGTTACATAATGTGATAATTGATAACCAAGAAATTTTATGACATTGTCAATATCATAAGATTCTTTACTTTTTCCATATCAAAAGCTAATAAAGGCATTGCTATTACTAGTCTATCAAGTATGTAAATAGTGTTATTTGTTGTTTCAATCACTTAATGTTATCAAAAAAAGACCCAAAACATGTACTGTTGTGTTTATAGTATATATATATATGTGTATATATATATATATATATATATATATATATATATATATATATATATATATATATATATATATATATATATTTATATATATATATATATATATATATATATATATATATATATATATATATATATATGTGTGTATTACAATTACTGTTTAAACATTGAAACACTCATCTGACCTATGTTGTATTTTATGTAAAAATTTGAATATTTACTTTAAAATAATATATGCAGATTTAAACATAATTGTGGTAGTTTAATTTAAATAAACCTGACTTATTTAAAAGTATTGAAAGTGTATTAAGAGTATACGCCGTCCAGATAACCAATTTTCGCATATTTTTCTATAAATTCTAACTTCATGCCAAATTTCATAATTCTAGTTCAGCATATAGGTCGTAATTACTTGGCGATTTTCATTGAAATGCAGCAAACACGAAGCATAGCTCTTATTTTTTAATTGATTATTTATTTACTTGGAAATAATTTGTATTAGTAACTTGTTCTCAACAATGAAGATAATTATAGTCTATTCATTATTTTCAATGAGATTAATACTATTATAGTATTACATCGTACCTACCATAGATATTTATATCATCTTTGATTCATAATGGCGTGTCCCTGATGTCTGCCCTGCAAGGAATACTATACTCAAAAATTGATACCGTGATATATGCTGGAAAAACCATGAAGTTGTATATCTTTTCATTTAAAATGTATAAAAAATCTCTTAGCAGAATTATACCTGTTTTTACTATGATGTTTATTATATACAGATATGCACTAAACAATACTATTTAAGCTCCATTTCTATATCTTATGTATAGTTTGGCTTGTTATTTAATTTGTCTTGCAATGGCTAGTGAAGATCTAAAAAAACTGATTGACTGACACTGAAGTAAATACTTTAGCTAAGTGACGGTTATCATTTTTTTTATTAGTTCTATTGTCACTGGAAAAAGGCTCATCATACTCAGTAACGTTTGCTTCTTAGCATGGTGTCTTCACCATTATCATTTTCTTTATAGTTTAGCGTCTATTATGGTTCCATGGTTCAGATTTGCCAATATTAATTAATGGCATTATTATATATTATATATATACTTATATACCTTTTTAAAATGCATTAAAATCTTCTTCTAAAATGTTAGTAACTAATACAGGGAGACTAAAACAATAATTAAAGCGGTGAATTACTGATTTTTATTTATAAAATACCTGTTGTAAATGCTACAAGATTAAAGTTTAGTTATAAATTTATTATCAAATTGATGTTGTAGAATAAATACTAGGCTTGCCACAATAATATAACAATACAACCACTGCTATTTAAAATACATTTGCAAAATGAATGAAACAAAAAATTAAAGCTATTTCCAGCTCTTAAAATTATGGCTTACGAATAAAATAACAAAATAAATAAAAAAAAAAAACATCTACAGTACATTAAACAATAAAGAAAGATATGACAAAAAATTTACAAGTATACTTACTAAAAGCTGCACCTGTTGTCCATCAACCTCGTCGTTATTAATAAGTTAAGTAGAAACTATAATTATAAGTTTCTCATCATATAACTTAAATCTTAATGTTTCTACATATTTTCCATGAAAACTTATAAAGTTCAGTACACTTCATGTTTTATATATAAAGTAAAGATATATATAGTATGAATGACTTTTTCTAAATGAAAGATTTAAGTTATATAATGATAGGGTAATTTTTAGTAAAAAAATATAAAATCTAAATTGTCATATTGATTTTACAAATTTGAAATTTCGAATTGCTAATTATTTATCTATGTTTAAAATGATATAACTTTTGTTTAGGTCGAAATCATTATCCACGCGGTAAAATACGTATTTGTGATTCAATCATTATTATGAATCATATTGCATATATTGGACACATAAAATACAAACACAAATAAAATAATGACTTAGAGGAATTATAAGCTTACTTATTTCTTAAAAATAATTATGATATAATACAATACAATTTTACACAGAAAGATTATATATATTATTAAAATAACACATATCTATGATATGGTTTTAAGTCTATTTGAAAACAAAGTAAAGTTTCAGGTACTTAAATAATATGAGAAGATTTATTTATTATAATGTCTAAAAGAAATGTAAACGAAAGTAGAACGTAAGAAAAACAGTATAATACTTCATTAATACAATCAAATTTAACTGCAGAAAATACTTCAGAAACATAAATGTAACATAAATTTGTGCTATTGCTTAAAATATATAAACTACAGAGATTACATCTTTGAGACAATATGAATATTGGACATTATATTAGTTGAGATTAACTGAAATAATAATGTCCAATAAAATAGATACTATACAGTACATGCATACAATAAAATAAATACATATTTTATTAAAATAAGTCTTATGAAGTTAAATAATTTTCAATGTCCTAAGCATTTTTAAAACAAAAACCAATAATTGTTTGTTGTTTATTTTAGGATAAGCTTGTTATAGTTTTCAAAATGGAAATATTTATTAAAAAAAACCACATTGTATATGTTTATAAAGTTATCACAACTTCAACTACAACAGTCAGTGAAAAAAAATATTTTGGCTAACATAGTCAAGCTTTAAAAGACAAGTAGTTAGAGAATTATACATTAAAAACACAACACAACACAATTGAAAGTTATAAGTTCTTGTTAAAATGTTTATAAAATTGACATTATTCTTGTACATATTATTAGTTTTACTTATTCCTTTAATCTTTTATATCAAGGGTTAGCAGACGAAAGAACATAAGTAAAATGTTGATTCTTTTTAAATGTCTCTGGACATCAAATAATTAATTACATAAAGCACATAAGTCACTCGCACATAAATTCCAGCATACCAAGTGACATACTTTATCAATATACTTAATATATCATACTTTATTATTTTAAACATTCATCTAAAATTAATTAAAAACCACAAGACTTATATTTTATCGACAAAAACAACATAGCAGGATTAGAACCTACACTTCTTGAAAGGCATCCTGACCACTAAGCCATACATTGTCATCAAGCTATGTCTTATTCTTAAATACTTAAATTTTAATAGAACAATATATTATACAACAAGTAAATAAGTTGTGACAGTTTCCAAAAGTTGAAATCTCAGGTTTAAATTTTCATGTTGTTTCTCATAAATATTTTTCTACACTAGGACTTTTTGATACATAATTTTTTTGACTTAACATGCTTTAGCCTGCTGACCCTACATAAAAGAAAAGTACCACTGTATATTAGTCTGAGCAACTCATCATTTCTAGTTTATGAAAATTAGCAACTACAAGACGGCTCATCTGGGGGTTCTGGATTTGTTATTTTGAAGCTATTGTGGTCTAATTGCTGAAGCTCAATTCTGGATCTAGTTGATTCAACTAATTGCTGAGCAATATCTGTGAACATTTCTTCTAAGCCTTGGCCGCTTTTACAAGATGTTTTATAAGTACTGCTGATGAGGTTGTGACACTGTTCACTATAAATGTTATAATGTAAGGTTATCATTATGATAATAAGCAAAATAGTAAAATTAGTATATTAATTATATTTACCAAAAGTTTTCTATATCAGCATCTGTAACTTGGGGACATATTCCTTCTAGGTCAGATTTATTTCCGCACAAATATATTTTCGCGTTTTCTGCGTAAGTAACGATATCCAACAGGTGTTGGCTTAATACATGAAATGAAGAAGCATTGTCCAAAGAAAATACAAGAATAGCTGCCTCAGCATATTTGTAGTAGCTCGATGTAACAGACGCTATTCTTTCCATTCCGCCAGTGTCCCAAAGCTGTAACTACAATTTACATTTAGTTAACAAATGTACTAATTAAAATTTATTCGTGTATTCATAATCAAATAAGCAAATAACCTTGACATCTTTGTCTCCTACTCGGTACATCTTTTCAAAGTGATCCAGACCTAAGGTTGACCTTCTGTCAGAATTGGGCATATAAGTGTTATTGATAAATCGACGAAATATAGAACTCTTGCCCACACCATATTCACCACATAAAATTACTTTAAGTATTGGAGTCTTTACAATAGCCATTGTCGAATTTCGTTGTTTTGACGTTAATAAATAATATTATCTATTTTGAAATATTTTCATCTCATGGAATAACTCTTTGTTTAAGTTATAATTTAATAGAAATCAAAGATATACGTCTTTTATACAATTATTACATTTTAGATTACACCATATTAAGCAAGAATTGTAAATTGAAAATTTCGGCAAGTACAGACAACTGACAAACCAATTTACTGTATATTAAACATAGAGTGTAGCCTACAGTAAAAAAAGCGGGAAAAAACGTGTGCGTTATAATTATAAATAAAAAAATTCACTGCTTGTGTGATTAGGATTAAGCTTCATATTTGCGGGCTGTCGTGATGCAGCGGCTGGACATGAATTCCCACTTGGATCGAAATAATTATAATGTTGGCCAACATTCACTGCCGTATAAAAGAACCGGTCGTATAATGCTATTGTATATCAGTCCCTTGAGCTTAGGCGGTATTATGCTATCGCAGACCGCGACAGTGATCTCTCCTGATCCTAGGCCCTGGTTATACTTCTTTTGCTGGCACTTTTCGCTACTATGTACTCCAGTCTGGCTTCAGAAGAGTGGCAGTGCTGCTTCTCATAAAGATAAAGAGAAAGAGCGAGGGACATCACTTCCATGGATTGGATGAGGGTATGAAAGTGGTGGCTTGCGGACCTAAGGTCACGTACCAGTCTAAAATCAAATATCGGACAGATAATTGACTAGGGACCCTCTGAATATCAAACTATTATTGTATAAACAAATTAATAAGTGTATTATTCTTTTTAATTTTATAATTTAATTACTCTATTGTAGCATAGAATGCCGAATCCTACCTGGTTAACAAAACGTCTAATTGGTTCATGTATATTAAACTTGTAGTAGAATAGATATCCAGATAAATTTATTTTCTTGTACATCTGTGCAAGTCTCATCTGTGCTAACAGATTCTAATCTGTGGTTTAGTAACTGTTATGCATTTGTTATGTATACTGTAATCTGTTCTATTATGTTTTCAGTTTTACTTTGAGGGATTGCGTTGGTTGTTAAAACTACTTTAGATTTAATGAAATAAATATTCACTTAAAATGAATCTGCAAACGTCACAATTAGCTGCAGCTCTAATGTCTGGAACTAACAACTTTTCCTCACCACCATCAGCATCTGGTATACCAGATAATTCTATTGAAGAGCCTAAAAAAGATAATCAAAATGACACTCAAAAAGATTCTACATTCGAGGAAAAAGAAGAAATTGCAAGCGGAGAAGATTTTTCTGATGAGGTGTTAAATTCAAATAATCTAAAACGATCATTTATTCAAAAAATAATTCCTAGACACTAGTATCTGATATATTTTTTATAACTGAATTTTTTTTTAATAAGGAGTCTGAAACTCAGCCAGGAAGCAAATCTATGCCTGGTCGAGGAGTAACTTTGCAAATGCTGTTAGAAGATAAAATGTTGGAGCCAGGAACAGCTGCAATGACTATAGAATATTTGGTAATTTATTATATTATAACAAATTTACTTATTTATACTAAAATAATTTTGTAAATTGCAAAATTATTGAAATTGTGAATATATTTATAAGTATAGTTTTATAAAATAGGGTCAAAAGTTTGTTGGAGACTTGCAAGCTGATGGTAAAATCAAATCACATGAGACTGAAACAATTTTTTGTTCTCCATCTGCTTGGGCAATTCACTGCAAAAGAATAATTAACCCTGATAAAAGATCTGGCTGTGGATGGGCTTCTGTAAAGTATAGGGGTAAAAAGCTTGATACAATCAAAGCGACATATCTTCGTAAGAAACAATTACAAAGAGAAAACATGCATAGTGATGGTAATTAGACTTTTTTATTGAATTAGACACCACAATTTTTGCAAAATATGTTTATACTTAAGTTACCAATAATAAAATATTAATGTGGAATATGTAATATAAATATTAATCTTGCTTAATTATTTATAAAAAACATATTATAGAAGAGACAGAAATGGAAGTAGAGAGCCCTCCAGAGCCTCCACCACAGAGAGTTGTGATGAAGCATAACACTGTCCCAAACAGAATGATGCAACAGTAAGTGTAATAAATTATATTTGAAGTTTTATTACAATTTAAATTAATATTTGTTTTGAATTCACTAAGTAAGACTTATTTATTAAAAAATAAATATCATATTGAGAGTTTATAACAATAAATTGATGAATGATGAATGAAAATGTCTTTATTATATCAAAATAATTTTATTTCAGTGATTCAAACATGCTTATTGAAGCAGTATCATTTTCATCAGCAGGGAAAGTCCAACCTTTTCTGGTATCTGTAAGCTCGAATGCTTTACTTGTACTTGATATTCACTGTCACTTGAAGAAAGAGGAGTTATATGGTTATGTTGCAGGGACTTGGGATTTAAATAATCACAGTAAGTGTGAATATAATAATATTCTTTATCTATATTTATATCTGGTTATCTTATACACTGTTATTGAGAATTTTTTTTTTATGTTAGAACTACATATTACATTTTTATATGTTATTGTATTTTATTACAGTTGTAGTTTAGTACATTTTTATATGTTATTGTATTTTAGTTGTAGTTGTAGTTTAGTTTATACACAGTAGTTAATTTATAATTAGCTCAAAAAGTTTATTAAAGTAGGTTTTCACTTCACTTTCCTCTATTATATGAAAAGTTTGAAATATAAAATGAAATGTTATTTCAGATGTGATGATAACTCATACATTTCCATGTCTTGTAAGTCAGAAAGATTCAAGGCCAAGAGTCTTAGTGGAATTAGAAATACAAATGGAGATAGAGAAATTAGGGCTTACATTACTAGGCTGGTATCATTCACATCCAACCAACCCAGCCATGCCTAGCTTGAGAGACTGTGATAGTCAGCTAGAGTACCAAATAAAGTTGCGAGGCCCTTCAGAAATATCTTATACACCCTGTATTGGTATTATATGCTGTAAGTATTGTTAAGTTGTTAGTCTATTACTGTATATAATTTAAAAATTAAAGCATATCTCATAACTCTACTGAAAGGAATAAATAAAAATGTACAACTTTTCATGATTTCTGATAAAAAATATTTTTGACTGTATTCTAAAAATTATTAAATTATACAATATAAGTTGTTATCTTTAAAAGAACATGCAAAATAATGTACTAATGAGTTGCTTCAGTGTATAGTGCCACATACTTGCATCAAATTAAATAGGATTTGATCAATGCAGTGGCCTGTAATAATAGGGAGTTTGAGAAATATTTAAACATTTCCCGAATCTTTATTATTTTGAAATTATAATTAAAAGATTAATTAATATTTTAACACCTGGAATCTAATAAAAAGAGCAAAATAAGGGAACAGAACTCACTGTTACAAAACGCTCCACTGTCAACTAATCGAAACGAAATGTGCCAAAAGATTTATCGGCGTCGATATTCGTTCTGTTTTGAGATTTCTAAGCAATGTGAATGAAACTGAGTTTGTCAAAGCGCAATCGGACAATCTACCAAAAATAAATGCATAATATATTTTAAATTGTAGAATAGATTTTAATTCATAAACGCATACAATAGTTTATAATACGCGAAATCATAATGTCATAACTTACACATAATATGGTTAGCCATTAATTTATTAAAACTTATTTTACGTGAATATCAAAATCTTGGTTTTATACTTAAATCAGTTATTGAAGTTCACTCAAGTATGATAAGTTCGCTTTTAAATGTTAGAAAAATATTGTGTTATATATTATATTAAGGTTAGTTTTAAACCTTCTTTTCTACTACTTAATTGATAATAATTACAGCACCGTCGTGGCACAGAGGCACAGCGTCTGCCTGTAAACGCGATGGTTCGTGAGTTCGATTCCCATGAGGGGAGAATTAACGATTTACATTTTCTTCGCTCTGGTAACAAGGCAAAGCTAGGCGTTGAGTTGGCTGCTACTCAAGACCCAATGCCTTGAAACGGAGCGGAGTGTTTTAATATTAAGTTCCTAGAGCCTACGGTTCCCTCTGCCTAACCTGCTATGTGTGGGATACAGCGTGAACCTATATAATGTCAAATACAAAACTTATTTCTGAATAATTCAACTCACTAATGAATAATTTATTCACTAAGCTGTAAATAAATAATAGATTCGTTAAAATGAGCGGCAAAATAATATTATCCCTAAGAAAAAAAAATTCAATTACATACACATCGATACACTTTATCGGTTATATTCCTAAGTATTATTTTTGCATATAGGTTGGTGAACCAAAAGATATTCTTACAAGTATTGTATGGTTACAATATTTGTGAGAAGGTGTTTTGTCTTCTTCCATAATCTGAATATCTATCAAAAATTAAAATTTATATGAACAGTACTGAAACGCTTAGGGCATACTCGCGGTAAAAATCATGTGACGTCATTCGAAACGCGAATAAAATGTTCGAACGAAATGGCGTTTAAGCGGTTCAAATTATTTTATTGTTTATTAAAAAGTAATTTGTATATTTTCAAGCATGTGTATATTTATTTCAACTTTATAAAGATGTAAATAATAAATATAATCGTAGACCGGAGTGTCTGACACTAGGTTCTTCGGCATGAAAATAATGAAGCTGATGAGCTAATGTTTATACATAAAAAAATATTTTGTGCAAACATTTACTAAAGCGATTGAATGGCGTTCAATGACTTGTGTTCTAAGCATGCTATGTAATTTTTTCAATATTATTAATACCACCTAATGTTATATTTATGAAAGTGATGCGACGTCTGATAAGTGCGTTTTTTTTTATTTCAGCACCATATAATCCTGAGAGTCCGGTTCTAGAATCTTCTTTGACGTTCTTTTGGGTGATGCCGCCACCTGAACAACGTCCTACAGAATATCCACGCCCCCTTTTACTGCAATACAATATGGTACATGACAGCCATCTTTCAACTCACGCTATGGAGCAAATAAAGAAAAGTATTAAATATTATATCACTTACATGGATGAAGCGTTCGTTAACTTTAAAGAGAGCTTCAAACCAGATATATTGTTTTTGGATAAACTAAAATGCACTTTAACACCAAAATTTCCGCGTGAACAAAGCGACGGGTTGCTATGGCATTTTATTAGAGATGAATTAGGTTGCTCCTCAGAAAATGACGATAAAATGGATCTTGACGCGTTACTTGCTGTCCCACAACCAATACCGACGTCTAAACCTAGTTCCTCTTCGATATCTAATTTCCCTTCAGTAAGTACATTGCAGCAAATGGTCAGTAGGCCAGTTGGTGTCCCACCAATAAATGTCGCATCTGCAATAGGATCGGTTTCGCCACATAAGTTCGAAACGCCGCCATTAAACATCCCAGTGCTAGCAAACTCTTCGAAAACATCGAAATCTACTACACCATCTCTTCCTGCCTATCCAACTGGTTTAGATATGTTAACAAGCATGGCTTTGGGATTAGGATCTTCTAATATGTCTCTTTCGCTTGGAGCGACGGGGTTAGAAAGTTTAGCAGCTGCGAATAGTATGCTTGCAGGTTTTTCTCCTGGCTTAGGTGCACCAAATTTAGCTGGCCTGCCTTCTTCGAAGCTTCCCGATTTACCGTCGTATGCAGCTTCTTTACAAAATCTCTCTAATAATATGGTGTATGAAAAAACATCAACTAGTACATCGACAAGTTGCACTACATCTGCTGCTCCCATACCTGCTAGCATTGCGTCCAATCTTATGATGAGTTCGGCAGATATAGCTAATGCTTTGTTCTCTGCTAGTAAATACTCTAGCGCAGGTATACTTGGTATACCGGATCCAATGTCCAAGTCCACCCTAGCTGCCAATAATATGTTCTTGTCGCCATCTTTGCTGAAAATGCAGGAATCACTGCTTAAACCACTTTCAAGTAGTAGTCCAATCTCTTCTAAAGCTGGTTTAGATCAGAGTATGACGATGAAAAGTCCACACGATTTATTGAAAAGTAGCAGTAAAGATTATCTACCGCCGGATTTTGGAAGTATGGGTAAAGGCAAAGATTCCTCTATTGAATCTGTTAAGCACTCCGACATTATCACGTCGAAAAGTGAATCGACAAAATCTACAAGTGAATCTCAGATGGATTACCCTCAGATTAGTTCGTCACCTCGAGTCGGAGGAGATCCATTCCTAAATCAGATGTTAGAACTAACAAAGAAAACAACTTTGCCAGATTATGCCGCAGATTATAGTCAGACTCGTAAAATCAGTGAGGAAGACCTACCGAAAATGTCTACGCCGCTTTCTTACTCAAGTGCAGCGAGCATCGCGGACACAATCGCTCAAGTAGCGATGGGTAATTTCTCCAAAATAGATGATATAGTAGATTATAGTAAAACTCAGGATTATAGCAATTCAAAAAATATGACTAACGAAAATGACAATTAATGATCTATATTTATAATATTAGTTATAGTTGCTGAATTTTAGCTAAACTAACTCGTAGTGATGTCCTAGTATTATTAGAATATATTTAAGATAATCATTAATATTGACTCCACATAGTATGATGTTATAGTGAATTTTCTAAAAATTAAATTAAAATTTTTGAGTTTCCACAAACGTTTATGAGTTTCCTTTCTTTTAATTACGATTCTGCTTTTGTAGCTGATAAATTTTGGGCAATTTTGTATTTTGTCATTATTAAGTAGCAAAAATTTTATAATCAGTTACACACAATAGAAAGAAGACAAACTTAAATTATACATTTTTCATTTATTTATTTAAAAAATATATATTTCTTAGAAAACATTAAGTTTTTAGCAAGATATATGTTAAACTCACACAGTGTAGAAGATTAGTCGTTTATCTGATTGTTTTTTTTTATTAATTATGTATTATATTTTGATTAAAATATCATTATTGTTTAAGCAAAATTGGTGGGGGGCTCACATTGAAGACATGGATTTTAGCAAACCATGAAATTATAATAGCTTGAAATAATATACCATAATAGAGAATTTGGAACAAAACAATAAATTATATTACAATTAATTTTGTGGGATTTATGATAAGATCTCGCCAATGTCGCTTCCTTAGAACTTAAAAAATCACGGTCATCAATGATCAGTTATCATTGATATATTTATAATCCGATGATAATTTTTAATGACGCTTCTGATAACACGATACGTTGAAATTATTCGTTTGGCATTGTTGAGTGACAAGTTCAGGTGATCGCTGTGCTCCGATACTAAATATATTGTGCGTGGAAATCCACAATCGTGATTTATTTCATAGTGATGTTTCCTTAATTTATTCAGCATTATAAAAGGTATGTTTATTTTGCTTTTTATTTTATTAAGTGTTGTAATAGTTTTTAAATATATATACATATATATTTAATTTTAAAATAATTTTTAATGTTTTACATTCATCATTCAATCATTTTAGTTTGTAGTCCATACGTAGTAAAATGTTTAAAAAAAATATTATAACTATTTCATTTTGATTTACAAATGACATGTATATCATGTCTATGGAGTAGAAGTAAAATATTGAAGTATATTTATTGCAGTATATGTATACAAAATACGTATGTACATACGTAGGAATTGTTTAGTACTTCAGCCTTGAGTACAACTGCTTGAAAAGTATTGCGTCGTTGTATTCTTAGTCTTCCTAAGGATTTCATATTATAAACCTAACCATATTTTTCCTAATTTTATATATAGAATAAAGTAAATTTATCGAACGTTCAAGAGTTTACTGCATATAAAAATAATAAATAGTGCAATATTGTAAATAGCGCAATAGTGTTTTATTGTAAATGCGATGATTTTGACTTTGATTCTCACTTGGAATGATATCTCGTGTCTCGTTATAACGAAACTTACACAAGATTCTCGGTGCTATGTACGGAAAAACTTTAAGAATAATAATGTAGTAAAGGTAAAAATAAGTACTGAGGACTTATAAAAGCTGAATGTAAAGTACCAAATCTCACAGAAATGATATTCGAAAATGAGCATTTCTTAGTTCATAGAAAAGTTTTTATCGTTTAATTATATTACTATTGAAAAAGTATCTTGCGCTTTTTTCTTATTTTTTATACAGAGACTGGATCTTTTTAAGTTATATATTTAAATATGTACGAAATAAAGGTATTAGTACTATTGGATATTTTCATGCTATACAATCTCCTTTGTGTGTTCTCCATACGACATGATATTGGCGAATTCAAAATCGTGTTCTACTGGCACGCTCGAAGTGCCATAACTATAGAGAACAAAAACCATGGTTTCATATGAGCAGATCTCACTGATTAATGTTTTAGGTTTTTTAGTAATAATGAAAATTAAAATTTACCTTAAAAAAAAAAATGAAAATATCCATCCATGTTATTGATAATATTGTTATCAGTTAAAGGTTGATTTGTAGGTAAGGACTTATTTTTAATTGATTTCGATACATGTATTATAATAGAATGCCAATATATCAAATTCATGGATTGGCATATCTACTATCGAAATATTTTGGATTTCGGTTTTCGCACAAATTCCAGACATTGCATTTTGAGTGGCAAAACTCAACAACACATTTTTCATTAAGTGAAAATGACTCATTTCCCCGAGTGGGGATCTAACATCAGCCACAATCATCGCCTTTTATGTGAATCATCATAGTGTCTCGCTAGATAGTTCCAGCGAGACACTATGATGACTTCAAGGATAATTTTATAAACAATACTCAAAATAGCAAAGACTTGCAGAATAATAAAGTGGTATAAGATTAAGGCCATAACTAAAAATAGCCCTAATATAATCAATAAATCTCATTTCGAGACTTAAATAAAAACGCTATCTTCAACCTGGTGTTGCCATTACATCGCTAAAACGAGAAAGCAAAATCATCTTTATTTTACTGAAGATTTTTTTTATTTGATCTTGATTTCTTGAGCAACACTAAGACAAAACGAACTTGAATTTTATAATTTTGTAATGTTCAATGTAATTGCTTGAATGAAAAATATATAGGTAAATCTATTGGAAATGTTAGTAAAAATACATCTCCTACTTCCAGGTACAAGAAGTAGATGTAGATGTAGATGTGAAGCTTTTGGTCGAATTAATCATTACTTTTAACTCACAATATCAAACCAAGAGTTATTTTTTACCTTGTTATCTTATATAACATATTATATTATTATTATTATTATGATTATTGAAAGTCACATATACATAAACTTTACAGAACACTAAATGGCTAAGCCACCAACTGCAGGATTCAAGGGGGTTGCTGACGAAGAAACAGATTTGTCCGACGCAGAGTTTCAGCCGCTTTACGATGACAATGATGATTTGGAGTATGATATTGTTTTTAATAACACATTTTTAACGTACAATAGAGGTATATTCTGGGGAAAGTCTTTTGGCATATTGTTTCACCATTACAAAATTGATCCGCCAACACGATAATGTTTATATATTTTCATACTCGATAAAAATTAATAAATCGAATCGCAAATAATGTGAGCTAAACAGTAATAAGCTAAGAAACTTTATTATAATTTATAAAAATATCGGCCAAGTGTTCACACGCGTTTTGCACTAATTTTGTACGAAATGAACTACAAATTTGAGTTTGTAATGGTTTTTTTTTTCAATTTAGAAATTTGTAAGATCTCACTTCTCGTCAAATTTCGAGACGACGAATAAGAGACGCCAAACTTAAATTCTAACTTATAGCCAAATTTCATAACTCTTGGTTAACGGGAAGTACCCTGTAGGTTTTGATTTCATGACGATTTACTACAAAATGCAAAAAAATTAAATATAAACGCTCATCTTTTGATTGCGTTTCAAGTTTGATTTTACTGTGCTTCAAGAGGTCATCGGCCTGGATTTTGATATTAATTTTAGTTTGATTCTGTTCACGTTATTTGGAGAAAATAGTCTTGACAGACGGACAGACAGAATTATTTTCTAAATTTGAAACTTTATCATCGTCCATCTGAAATAGAAACCAATTGAACATATATTAATCCGATGATGTTTTTATTTACTGACTAGGACAAATAATTATAGTAGTAACTATATTTTAATCTAATAAATTAAATAAAGGGGTATTTAATCACACCGACTAAGTCGTGAAGAATTCAAAAAGCTATATGATATATTACACCACATTATGATAAGTGAACGACCTTATTTATTAAAATTAAGATGAAATTTGTCCTTTCGTCTAAAACATTTTTATATTCTGTATTTTTATATTAGGAATTCGTCGCCAAATGTTGGGTAGCACAAATTTGAGAATAGGTATTTTTAATATTAAGAATTTGAATTTCATATAAGAGATAAACCTTAGTATATGAATCATTAAGTTTATGTTAAAAGAGTCCTTAGATAGTAATTTTTCCAAAGCAATGTGGAATCAATCAACTTATAGATTAGATAAATATGCAAGTAAAATACTTGATGCATGATACGAGTATTTAGTAAAAACTTTTTGTTATATGAAAAGTATCGGGGAAAAAATCAAGTTACATTAAAATAAATTATGTAATATTTTGAGAACGTTAATTAAAGCTGAACGTTAGTTATTTATGGTTGAAAGCGTTAATTAATATGTAAATAACATGAGTGCAATGTAGATTGAGTATAAATAATTAAAAAAATATATGCAATCTAATATATTGATATTTATTCTGGAACTCTTTTAGCACAGAATGCGTGTAAAGCTATCTCTTTTTATTATCAAGTCGTAATTAATTACATATATCCAGATCGATAGTCCCTTGGCGTTTATACTTAATTGTTGATGCAATTTTGCAAGTACCTACTTCTCGTATATGACCGACATAATTTTAAAATTATATATCATACTTAGATACGGATATCTATTATATACGGTAATAGTGCTATTTTGTTTTTCTCATGTGGAGTGCATTTTGTTACTCTTTATTGCAGTCAAAGAACAGCTCAAGAAACGAAAGGATGGAATCTGTTTCGGGAAATACCAGTCAAGAGTGAGAGCGGTTCCATGGCTTCAACAAAATGGATAGACTTCAGTGTAAAAGCTCTTAAGCTCTTGGCGTATATTTTTGTATTCGTAATAGTATTAGGTGGTGCTGTGATTGCAAAAGGGACTCTGCTTTTCGCAACCTCACAAATTAAGAAGGAACATAAAACAAGTCATTGTCAAAAAGCATTGGGTATGTTTCATATAATACCTTTCTCGTATTATAATTTGAATGCGTAGAGTGCCAGGATTGCCAGAAAGGAAGGTTCTACTATGTGGCACATGCTAGATTAGGAAAACATAAATATAAATTTTAAACTAATGTCTAAACACAAACCAATATTATTCTTTCTATCCTTCTAACTATATCAGTGCCTTTTGACTATTCAAAAATGAGCATTTGCTTACTTTCTTAGAATATTACACCTTTTCAAAGGAATAGTCTTTTCGAATATAGAACACATAGATGGGAACCGTCGTGGGGCTGCGGCATAGTATCTGATTGTAAACGCGACGGTTGTGGGTTTGAATCCCACTCGGAGAGAATGAATTACTTAATTTTCTTTTGCTATGGTAACAAGACACAGCGCAGCGTCGAGTTCTTCTCTTAAAGCGCACTGTCTTGTGAAAGCGTGGAAAGGAATGTTTTAACACTATTTTCCCTATGCCTACCCTGCTATGATGTGATAGAGTGTAAAGCTGAAAAAAAGAAAAATCCACAGATAATAAGAAGAATAACTATATTGATAACATCTATTTAAATTTTATTGTTGTTCAGCGTTAGACCAGCAGTTCATAACAGCACACACGCTAGAAGAACGCATAACGTGGCTTTGGGCGCTGCTGTTGATGTTCAGTATACCAGAATTAGGAATGTTTGTAAGGAGTCTCAGAATATGCTTTTTCAAGACCGCGCACAAACCTTCTAAGGGTTATTTTATAACGGTGAGCTTAAAATTTTTAGTGCTTACATACTAGCGACCTGCTCACGGCTTTGCCCGCTTAAGTAAACTGAATGGCGTTCGTTTTGAAATTGCATTGCAATTTTTCGGATTTCCTCGACAACTTTTCAAATCACTTTATTATTGAAAATCGTTTACACAATGTATATGCTCCTAGTATGATAAATATATGTAATACATAATATAAATAATATTTTTGTAATAAATATATGTTTTGAACATACGACATTACATAATATTAAAGCGTAAAAAAAACAATATTTGAATGTAATAATCCAAACCATTCCAATACCATTTATTTTTTATTTTTTATATATACCGCCATTCTTTAGATAGTACACTCTAAAAACTCTACCTTCTATTCTTCTATATTGTTTAGGCTTAAAACTTTTGAGCCGGCCCTCGTATACTAACCGGATACAATATTTTTTTAAAAACTTCAATGACAGAATTGGCTTTGCTTAATATAAATTTGCTTCTTGTAGTTAGGTCATAAATATTTCAAATATTAAAAGGATATGAAGAATTCTTATTGTATGGAAGGTACAATTCCTCAACTCCAAACTCTTGCTTGCCCATATTGTATACCAAAGATTAACGAGTAATACTCGCGCACCGAGGCGTAATCACTTATTACATGATATTATAATAATATTATAAAATGCACTTATTTTTAAATCATTTTATTTTAACAAAACTGGAATTACATAAATTGTGTAAAACTAAATATAAAATAAATAAACATTTTTTCACAATCCTTCTAACCAGAAGTAGAAGTATATTTTTATTTTAGAAACTAAAACACTTATTTGTTAATATTTAATACAAATAATTTAAAATAATATCGATATTATTAGTTGTAAATAGTTTTATTAATAATATGTTAAAATATTTCTATAGATTTTGAACTTTTTATTGGTTTTCGAAAATAAATTCAAGCTAACTACTAATAGATTAATTTAAAGACTAAATTATGTTCTTCACTAGACGACATAAAAAGAAAGTTTATTTTATGCTCTTAGTAACTAAGCTATATGTGATTCAAGGAGAAATAATCAGACAAAAATTCTACTGAGTAGTTCCTTAGCTTCTTGTCCATGCCTACCTACCAACCTATATTTAGCAATTCAGAAATATCTATTTTAAAGAAATGCCTGAAACAATTAATTGTTGTGAGTATAAGGTTAATTCCGCTAGCTAATCCATCAATCATCATATTAATTTCAGGCATTTGTGATTGAAACGTTGCAGACGATAGGTACAGCTCTACTGGTATTATTTATTTTACCAGAACTGGATGTAGTAAAAGGTGCGATGTTAATGAACGCGGTTTTTATAGTACCGGGAATACTTAATGCTTTTGTACGAGATCGAAATGAATCTAGTTATGCATTAAAGCTAATTTTGGACGTCGTAGCGATTTCTGCGCAAGCGACCGCCTTTGTTGTGTGGCCACTGTTGGATGGTACGCCGACCTTATGGTGCATACCGTTTGCATGCCTTCTTATATCGTTGGGCTGGTGGGAAAATTTTGTAGGATATATTGGAAAACATACTTCAGGTTATTATTTTTACAATATTTGTTTAACTTGTGTGATTTTTTTAATGTTTAAACCACCGTATTTATTAGGGTAGACAGAGTGAACATATTATAGCCATTGCGTAAAGAGTCAAAATAAGTATATATATATATATATATATATATATATATATATATATATATATATATATATATATATATATATATATAACACGTTCAAGGAAATGAATTATTTTCATGTCTTCACTCTAATAACAAGGCAAAGAGCGGCGTTGTATACCGCTACTCATCACGCAGACTCAAAAGTTAGGCGGAAAGCGGAGAACGAAGTTACTTAAAACTAAGTTTCCTCTGCCTGCCCTGATATATGTGATATTTGAAAGAGATAATAATAATATGAAAGAATGAGTTTTGTTGCTACAATTTTTATTGTGTTTTCAGTGTCTCTTACTTTTCTTTGTGAAATTCGGGATGGAATTAAAAAGTCTCGCTACTACGCCCACCTGTTTCTATCTTTGTGGAAAATTCTCGTGTTCATGTTTTGTATCGTAATATCGTTGGAAATCACCGACAATGCCCCTTTTTCATTTTTTTCTAACGCAACAGAAGCGTTCGGAGAGCGGCTGTACAAAGTTCAGGAGGTAATAATGGCTCGCTATGCTATATCATAATTCATGCATGAACTTTGGTTCATAAACATTTACTGTACTAAACACTTAAACTATTTACAGGTTCAAGTCGTACTAAATAACCTCTACCAGAGCACAGTAGAGTATTCTGAAGCAGGAGGTAGTTTTGATCTGCCTGCAAACTCTCATTCTGCTTTATGGGTGGCGTTGATACAAGCTGCATGTTCATATATTTGTTATGGAGCAGCAAAGTTTGCTTGCAAAATTTTAATACAAAAATTCAGTTTTACATTCGCCTTAGCTCTAGTTGGGCCTGTCTGCGTGAACCTATTGATTTTGCTCTGTGGTATGAGGAATGCTGATCCATGTGCCTTCCGCCACGTGATACCGGACTATTTGTTTTTTGAAATACCGCCTGGTAAGAAAATATATGTATAACAATAAAAAAAAAAAATATATATATATATATATATATATATATATATATATATATATATATATATATACATATGTACACTTGTGCGAATATACTAGTTAAAATCAAATACTTATTCGGATTTCAATTAAATACATTTTAGCAATAAACGTAACATAAATGCACTAAATTTACATTCGATTGCTACTTTTCAGTATACTTCCTAAAGGATTATATAGGACGTGAAATGGCTTGGATATGGTTATTATGGTTAACGTCTCAGTTTTGGATAACTATGCATGCATGGTTTCCCAGATGTGAGAGATTGGCTTCCACGGACAAACTGTTCGCAAAACCATGGTATAATGGTGTTTTTATTGATCAATCTCTGTTGTTGAATAGAACTAAAGATGAAGAGAATGAAGTACCATTCGATGTAATTTTTATATGTTTTAATATTATATTTCTTTTCAAATATATATATATATATATATATATATATATATATATATATATATATATATATATATATATATATATATATATATATATTATTGTGTACTTTTATAAATCTAAACACACTGTAACGTTATTCATATTTGTAGGAACTAAAAGATCACAGTAACTCCGACCAAATATCAAATGTTAGTTCTGAAAAAACTATAATAGATGTAAGACCATCAGATTCAGTTACTAGGTAAGCTATTTCGTTTTTTGATAGAGCAATCTTCAATACGACATAAATAATCCAGTTAAATTTGTACCCACTGGGTTTGCTTAATAATTTGTGATAGTAAATAGTTTCTAATACTGAACTGAATACAATTTGCTTACATACAGGATCTACGTATGTGCGACGATGTGGCACGAGACAAAAGAAGAAATGATAGAGTTCTTGAAGTCTATCTTTAGAATGGATGAAGACCAAAGCGCTAGACGAGTTGCTCAGAAATACCTGGGTGTTATAGATCCCGATTATTATGAACTTGAAGGTATTATATAGTTATCGTTTTAGAATCAAAGATTAAAGTTAACAATTTTAAAGTCTTTAAGTGAGTTGTTTAATAAATAGTCCGTAAATATTTGTGCAATGGCTATGTTAGTACAGATAATGAAATATACAATAAATTTCAAGTACCTTCTCGTCTTAAACATCTTTTTACTAAAAAATATTTATAGAAAATCAAATAAAAATTTAATCGTCGCGGGATTTAGCGATTTTCTCTTTTGTTAAATAACACTCTAAAAATGTATAAATATATTTTCATTTGCAGCACATATTTTTATGGACGATGCTTTCGAAATATCAGATCACAATGCAGAAGATTCACAAATAAATCGATTCGTAAAATGCTTGGTCGATACGATTGACGAAGCGGCCTCCGAAGTCCATCTTACTAACGTAAGGTTAAGACCTCCCAAGAAATATCCAACACCGTATGGAGGAAAATTAGTATGGACTTTGCCTGGTAAAAACAAAATGATATGCCATTTGAAGGATAAATCTAAAATTAGACATAGGAAGAGATGGTCACAAGTGAGTCGTGCTTCTTTGAAATAATACTAATTAAGATTCCTGACGTTTTCTGTTTTCATTTTTACTTTAATTTTAAGGTATATTAAAAGATAAATTTAAATTATGTTCTAAGTACAGAATGTTTACAAACATATTATTTATTCAATATGGCTATTTATATTAGGAAGTTTAAGTATTACTTGTCATATATGGGGTAATATTCATTGAGGAAGTTCCAGCATCGGGAACTGTTTATGATCACGCAACTTAATGTTTAATTTATTGCTTCAATTGTACAAATAAGGAAACGGAAACGAAAGTTTTTACATATAGCTGTAAAAGCAAAGGTGATAGTTTATATGAACGATAACCAAAATACCTACATATGTTTAACTAACATAGTGTATTATATTTGACTGGTAAACATGTAATCACTTGTAAATCTAACAATACAAGTGTTAAATGATAAGTGATCGATTGTAACAAATACTTCACCTTCACCTTAATATGATAACTTTAATCCAATAATTTGAGCTATGGTAGCGACTGTGACTTCCTCTATTCATCACCTAATGGGTACAAAAGCTGGTTCAATGAGCACATTTGTGTTTTTTATTCCAAAAGGAATATGTTGTTTAAATCAGTTTTAAAAAAGATTTCATAAACCTATTTTTGTCGAAATTGTTTTTGAATTGATAATTTCTCTTAATGATATATTATTGTTAGAATGATTGTTTGGGAAGAGAGAATGTTCGATACTGAATAATTTATTAGATCTTTAATTAATTTAACTTAAATTTATCTGTTTCTAATGAACTTCTATTTCTAATAAATTTGAAACTGTAAAAAAAACTATCCGGGACTATTATATTTTTTAAGAGTACCTTATAGGATCACTTTGTTACCCGTCTGCCTGTCTATCTAATTGTCTGAAATTAATATAAAATGCCCAGATCTATAGATAAATTAAAATAATATTATATTATAATTTTAGTCAATCAATTTTACTTCTAAGTCAACACAATCAAAAGATACAAACGATATTGCCGAAATTAGGTCAGACAAAAACTAGTACAAACTTATAAGTGTAGTTCATTTTGCAAAGGGCTGCAAATTTAACTTTATCAACTTTTGTAAGTTGTATTTTCTTTTAGCCTAATCTAATCATGAAATTGATACGTAACCCTTGGTGCGCGAGTACGACTCGCCATATATGTATATATATATATATATATATATATATATATATATATATATATATATATATATATATATATATATATATATATATAGTCCCTCTTTTATAAGGTAATGTACATGTACTACTTTTTGGGACATCGCTTAATGGACCTGCCCTTATCCGTGGACCGCAAAGAGGTAATGGCTGAAAATACATACTTACTGGCTTTAGACGGAGATATCGATTTTAAGCCGAGCGCTGTCACATTGCTTATTGATCTCATGAAAAAGGACAAAAATTTGGGAGCAGCATGTGGTAGGATTCACCCCGTTGGTTCAGGTAAGACCCACAATCTTATATGCATATATATATATATATATATATATATATATATATATATATATATATATATATATATATATATATATATATATATATATATATATATATATATATATCTGAAAGAAATACATTCACCATGCATTGCAGAACCCTGATTTATAAGAGAAAAGCGAAATGCAAAATTCTTCATTTTTACGCAGTTTTTCTGTCTTGATATGTTCCCTACTTTTTGTGGCAAGGATATTACGAGTATATTAGTGTTATAAATATTGTCCTCAGTGGATTTTGAACTCACGACCAATATACGTAGCAATCGCAACTATATTGAAAATATAGTAGTAATTTGCATATATATATATATATATATATATATATATATATATATATATATATATATATATATATATATATATATATATATATATATATATATATATATATAAAAGTATTTAGAATACTTTTATATGCATTAAATGTTTGCTGAACGGTGATTCAATCCTTTATCGGTTTCTGGAATCCATTCAATTTCACAATTATATGAATGATAAGATAAAGTATTTATGCGAAATTAAAGATAAGACTCACAAACATTAAACATATCAATAATAATAAATAAACATATTATCCGCTTTAATTTTTAGCCAAATGTTATACTGACTATACAATAGATAATATTGAAAGTAGTAAGATGGCAGAAGTGAGAAGATATTCTGAATTTTATTAAGAGAGGCGCAACTTATTATTAGTTATTTTTATTCTAATGTCTTAAAAGATATACTATATTTTACGATATTGGGTCTCGCTAGAGATAAAAGTAGATTATGTACAATAGTCATGTTTTATTAAAACGTTTGTTGTTATTGAAATTATAAAATGTTGTATTTAATATTTTCTGTGACAGGTTTTATGGCGTGGTATCAAATATTCGAGTATGCCATTGGTCACTGGCTGCAAAAAGCGACAGAACATATGGTCGGTTGCGTACTCTGTAGTCCTGGATGCTTCTCACTTTTTAGAGGAAAGGCTTTGATGGATGACAATGTTATGAGGAAATATACTATGACAGCTTCTGAAGCCAGACACTATGTACAATATGACCAAGGTAAGATGAAAACAATAATTATGTTTCAATAGGAATTATTAGTTTTATTCCTATTGAAACATAATTATATATATAAATATATATATATATATATCTTAAATAATTTTTATGAGCTTCCTTTAATTCAATAACGTCATAATATGTGTTACATACTAACTAACTTCTAACGATCGTCAAATATTCATATGTTTACCTATGTAGTGTTGATGGAGGAATAATAAAAGTCCACTCACGGTTAGCACTAAATATATTGAAGAATACTTACATGTAGTATAAACGGTGGCAGCGTAGGATCCAAAAAAAACCAAATCTTTAAAATATTTTATTAAAAATTACAATTTAAATTATTAACTATAATGGTGACTGCTTGCTCGATGTGAGAAAACAAGAGTGAAGAATTATTTTAATATTAAAACTAACATGAACAAAAACATTGAATGAAAAATGACACTACGTTTTACATTACTTGCTGTTACAATTCTTAGATTTGATGGAATGCAGTAAACAAGTTACGCGAATTCTGGCTAAGCGATCCCCGGGTAGTGTGGGAACGTAACACCTCCCTCCTGAAGAACAGCACCTAGTCAGTGTCCTTGGATCTCGAATAGTGCTGGAGTATATGTTCCACTGGATCTGGGGTTGCAGCTTCTTTCTTCGATATTTCCCTTGCGGTTGATGCTCTTCGTTTAAGAATTTTCTTATGAATTTTAGCAATTATAATGAAGATAGTTATTATAATTGCTGTCAAAATTATTCCATATAGCGGAATCGTTATATGATAAAGGCTATCAGATGTTGTAGATATTTTTGAAATAGATTGTTGTGCGGAGATTTTTCTATTGCTTCAAGGATGTCGGTCAAATTTATTGAGTTAAGTTTCAGTGTTATTTCAGAATTTTTCTTTTTTGTTGTATTAATACTTGTTAAATCAATAATTTCCAATGCTTGTCCTTTTATATTATTATTGCTATTAATTAAAGTAAATAGCGTACTTTGTATAGAACATCCTGCTGGTAACATTACGAGATAGCTTCCCTGCATTTTTATGTATTTCTGCTGGTTGCACGATAGTTTCAATTTAGTTGGTTCTGGAATGGTGATAATATAATGTCTGTCGTCCAACTGTTCGATTGCTTCTGTAGTAAGGATAATCGATGTGTACTGACAGGAACTTTGCAGCTGCTGTGTCGTTATGAGGCGCTCGATACAATCTGGCTGTTTTTCTTGTTTGTAGTTTAGTTTATGATCACATAAGTATGATTCACCGATCTTCGGGCATTCAGCCTCTATGTACATAAAATCTTTTTCGTGAATTGCTATATAAGGTTGAGGAGGGATAAGGATTTGATGATTCACGTCTGGTACAGGGGACAAGAGATATAAAATATAATTTTGAGGATAGACAATCGGAAATTTGTAAACTAAAATAATATCTCTAGCACTATAATAGTATCCTACTTGTATTACATCGAAATAATCTCTAAAACTAATATTTAAAAGTTCATTTTTCTTATAGAGTGTATTTAATTTACTTATAATATCCTGGTACATACTAAAAGTGAACATAGAGTGATGATTACTTTTAGCTCGAATAAATGCGAGTAAATTTTCCAATCGATATAATTCGTTACAAATAGTTTCTATGTTATCTCCCAAAATTAAGAAAATTTGAGTTAATTCCATAAAAGTTACAAAGTCATTTTCTAATTCATTTTTAATATTCGTTAAATTCTTAACTAAATATTCTAACTGCTTTTGATTACTAACTAACCTATTTAAGATATCAGTATTTTGAGACATCCAGTTTTTACTCAAACTAATATGATTATTAATTTCATTAATCAGTAAATTATTATTTTGCTCTAGTAAATTAATGGCTTTGTTATACTTTATGGCGTCCGTATAGTCGAGATTACCAGAAATACTTTTTATTACTGACCCTAATCCGTCAATGAGTCCTCTCTTAACACGATTGACTTCAAAGGTTTTTAGCTGTTGAGAAGCGGTTTCTAATTTAACTTTAAGATATTGAGTATGCATTTGAAAAAGGGAAAGCGTTCTATTTCTAAGAATAGGCTTAGTATTCATTATTTGTAACTTAACAGAATCTAAGCTATATTGAATTTTAGCTAAATCTACGCATTGGACAAAGGAATGATAGTGGGATATGACTTGTGCGGGTCCCAATTTGAATGGTAAGATTCCCGGTCCATTATCCAAATTACTAAAACTAATCTCTTCTGCTTTTGTCAGGGTCGATATCAGGATCGTCATTCTGTAACAATCGAGCACTATTAGGTACTCTTTTAAGTCTAGTCTTTGCAACTGGTAGTCGTTTCTTTTTTGTGTAAATGTGTATGGGTAGGTCAGCTAAAACATTATCCTGTGTAAAACGAGGGGCAAGTTTTTGTCGAGATGCTTTAGGGTTTCGAATGAATATCTGTTGGTCAGGTAAGTAAAGAGTCTCGGGTTCTCTATTTTTATTTAAATTTTCAATTATTTGGGTTCGTCGATGTAAAGAGGAGTCGTTAATAATATCGTAAACTTTTTTCATACGTTCACGATGGTCTAGTATATACTGTTGTAGTAATTGCTCTGTGAAATCTATATCTACGGGGTCACGAGGATCAAAGTGTCCAGTGATACTTTTAATGTCACCTGCTATATTAAAAATAATTTGCCTATGGAATTTGTTAAGGGGGTTGTCTGTTATTGGGATTTCTAGAATGGGGTTTTCTAAGTTTGTATGTACAGTTGCTGTTTGAGAATTAGAAGAGGACTTTTCCGAGTCATTTACAGCGGTTGAATATACTTCTTCATTATGAACCTCTATACGGGATAACGCATCGGCATTACTATTGTATTTTCCCTGTTTATAAACCACAATTAAATCATATTCACTTAATTTAAGCCTCCGTCGAGTTAGTCTAGAATTCGATTCTTTAATATTCATAACCCATTGAAGTGGTCTATGGTCGGTAATAATTTTGAACTTCCGGCCAAATAAATATGGACGAAAATATTTCGTAGCCCAAACTATCGCTAATAATTCCTTTTCAATTGTGCTATAACTAATTTCACTAGTATTTAAAGTTCTAGAGGCATATGCTATGGGTTTGTCAGAGCCAATGGGTCCCTGTGAGAGTACAGCTTCTATAGCTAAATTAGATGCGTCTGTAGTCAATATAAATTCTTTTGAAAAGTCGGGATATTGGAGGATGGGATCATTAACTAATAATTTTTTACATTTTTCGAAACAGTCTGTATATTCTTGATTTAAAGTAATTTTATATCCATTTTTCAAACATTGAGTCATTGGTTTTGTAATTCTAGCGAAGTTGGGAATAAATTTTCTGTAGTACCCTAGGAGACCTATAAATCTTTTTCCGTATTATATAATTTTCCGTACTTGTTTTTGGTATAGGGTAATTTGCAATAGCGGATATTTTATCAGGGTTGGGTTTTATTCCTTCTCCTGTAATCACATGTCCTAAATATGCCGTTTCTTTCTTTAAAAATTCCGATTTGTCCATTTGTATTCTAAAATTTGACTCGCGTAATCGTTTAAAAACCTTTTCCAAATTTACAATATGCTCCTGGAGTGAAGTGCTAAAAACTGTTATGTCATCTAAATATACTAAACAGATATTATTTTGTAAGCCACGTAAAACATTATCCATAACCCTTTGGAACGTTGAGGGTGCATTTTTTAAGCCCATGGGCATTCTTAAAAATTGAAAATGCCCATGCTCTACATTAAAAGCCGTTTTCGAAATGTCAGCGGGGTTTATTTCAATTTGATAAAACCCACTTGCAAGGTCTAATGTACTAAAATATTGACAATTACCTAATTTGTCCAAAATATCAGATATGTTCGGGATAGGATATTTCTCATCTATCGTTTTTTCGTTAACTTTACGGAAGTCTACAACAAGACGCCATTTTATTTTCCCCGAAGCGTCATTTTTCTTCGGAACTACCCATATTGGAGAGCTCCAAGCTGAATCGGAAGGCCTAATGATTCCTTGGTCTAACATCTTTTGAATTTGATCCCTAACTTCGTTTCTATGTATAAAAGGATATCTATAACTTTTAATATATACTGGTACTTCATCTGTAGTTTTAATTGAATGTTTTATTGTATTACTGAAAGTTAACGTTTCTCCTTCTAAATAAAATATGTCCGCGTAGCGACCGCAAAGAGTTTCTAAATTAATTCGTTCTTCCTCGTTTAAGTGGCTAGTTCGTAAACGGGATCGAACTTCCTTTTCGCGATCTAACAACCGCTCGGTTCCCTCATACTCAATGTTATATAACTCCGCGCGGATAGGTTTATCGATAGAAAAAATTATGTCATTGCGACTCGGGTTGTAAATCTCTAAAAAAGCTCTATTCTTTTTAGCACACGTAAAACATTCCTTTATAATACAACTAGAAATTGTTTGTTCCGGGATGAAAATTTCACCCTCATGAACATTAATCGGTAATTTTACTAATTTTGAAGTGCCTGCTGGTATAATATTTTCATACAAATTTACATTTCGCGAATTATATAATTGAATGGGGTTCGAAGCGTCTTTAGTGATAAATAATTTTCTTTTATAGTCAATAGTCGCTTCCCATTTATCTAGTAAGTCTGTACCTATCAATCCATCAAAATAATCGTGAAATTTGTATATAAAAAATGTAATATTATCTTCATTATTAAATTCAAAGAAACAAGGAATAGTTACTGAATACTTATGTCTACTTACAGCGTGTACGTTACTCACTTCGAAAGGATCGTGGTTTAAAGGAAAATTTTTGAAATACTTCTTTACTGCAGCTGGACTAATAAAAGATTGATTTGCACCGGTATCTATAAGTAATTTTAAAGGGGGATTTTTAATTTGTATATAAGGGAGTTGACGCTGAGTTTGAAGATTAACTTCTATTTTGGCTTGTCTAATATTTTGATTTCCCGAAAATTCTCTTTATCAGAAGGGGTTGATGACGACGGCTTTCCTACTGAGGGTTCATTTGATACGCATTGAGTGGAAAAATGATGTGGATTTTGGGATAATTCTTCCATATTATAATTATCTTCTAAATTTTCGTTACTATAGTCATCGTAAGTATAATAATTAGTATAGTCATTATCGTAGTAATAGTCGTAAAAGTCGTAATAGTCGTAATTTTGGTCGTAAATCTGACTGTCATGGAAATTCATTTCCCTAGTTTTGAAATAATTAGTTGGAGGTGGATTTCCAAATTTTCTCCAATCGTGTCCCGCAATATTTCCTGTCGGTGGTAAATTCCTAGGAACAAAGTGACTAATGCCACTCATAGGGCGAGCTGACTGAGATGTCGAATTAAATATCGGAACGATGTTACGCTGGGGTGGTTTAAATGCGTTATGGGGACTATAATTTGGAGGTGGAGCTCTAAACATTTGTTGCGTACGTGAAGGACCTGGGCCTAGCTGTTGTTTGGGTGAAAACTGTTGTGGGTTTGTCACAAAATGGTTACGAGATTGACTGTGACTTTGAATAGGTGGTCTAAATTGTGGTGTATTAAAATTAAAATTATGATTTACCTTAAAAGGGTGAGATGAAAAGGCCTGGGGGTGCCTAGTCCTTTCGGGTTCATTTCGAGCCTGTAAATATATTGTATTTAGCTCGTCTTGCACGAATTCTAAAGCTTTTTCTATGGTTTCAGGTCTCATACATCGTATGCGTGAGCCTAAGGGATCTTTCAACCCTCTTAAAAAGGCTTGTAGGGTTAATTTTTGATACAAAATTCTTTTAGCTTCTATGGTAGTCAAAATTTCTTCATGTAATGTAACGTATGTCATTATTGTGCTAAATAAATTTTGACAACGTTCATAAAATTCTTGTGGGCTATTTGATCCTTGTGTTAAGAGAGAGAGATCATTGTACAGCGCGGTTTCATCTCGTTGGTCCGAGAAATTATTAATAAGCGACTTACGAATGCCACTCCAGTCTGATGGGATACCACTAGTATTGATTAAACGGGCTGCTGAACCTATTACTTTATTTAAAATACCATTTACGACGGCAATATTAAGTAAATTATTATCAGGATTGTTAAACACAAATTCTTGAACTATTTGATCGCCTAATTTAATAAATCTTGGTAAAATGTTTGGATTTCCGTCGAATTCGGGTAATAATCGTAAAGCTCTTAAAACATTATCTAAATCAGACATTTTTTTATTTTTTTTATTTTCTTTAGATACTATAATATTATTTTCTAAACTTATATTACGATGAGCGTCTTGAGAACGCGCTCTGCTACTATAATTACTAAACCTAGGGGTCTTCGATTGCCTCTGAAGGGAAATCTTGGATATGGATAAAATAAAAGGATCTAAAACTACGGGTAAGCAATCACTAGAAAGATTCTAATGTACTTACATACAAATCTGGTCTTCTTCGGTGTATCAATGTTTGGATACGCCTCGCTGCGCCGCCTCGTAGATTCTGGATACTCTGGTTGGTGCTTGAAAGCCACCCGGGTGGACCGCGACGTTAATTTCTTACAAAATTTAAATTACGTTGCTCGCGACCCGGCCCGCGAGTATCCTACCGACTGCGCCAATTATGTACGGTGGCAGCGTAGGATCCAAAAAAAAACCAAATCTTTAAAATATTTTATTAAAAATTACAATTTAAATTATTAACTAAAATGGTGACTGCTTGCTCGATGTGAGAAAACAAGAGTGAAGAATTATTTTAATATTAAAACTAACATGAACAAAAACATTGAATGAAAAATGACACTACGTTTTACATTACTTGCTGTTACAATTCTTAGATTGATGGAATGCAGTAAACAAGTTACGCGAATTCTGGCTAAGCGATCCCCGGGTAGTGTGGGAACGTAACACATGTAGTATAAACGTATATACAGCAAAACGTAATGTTGATATACAAGATAGTAAAAATGTCAACCACAAACTGACTTATATATCAACTGACTGAAATGGACAAGATTCTAAAGGTAAAATGGAGGGATAATAAATAGTAAATATACGTGGATGAAGGCGAGGAATAAACAAACGAAATACAAGCAAAAACGTAAGGAGCGTATCGACTGGCCAGCATCGACTCTTTAGTTAATATTTGTGTCGTCTACCAGCAAGTAGATGAAGACGCGCAACTCCGTTCCTTTCCAGTCGACGACTTCCGTTTAAAAATGTTTATTTATTAATCTAAATACTTAAAAATACTACTACTTATAATATTATATATGTACTTGTTTATATGCTATTTTATATTTATAATTGATAAATAAATAAATTTCATTATTACATCTATATTAGGTACAATATAACAATTTTTTTTTGTTATATATCTATTAAATCACGGCAGGATATAGGTTATAATAGATTTTGAAGACTTGCATACGTAATGCAGATCCGCAGTAGACCAGCAAAATTATAAGAAATAATAAAATGCTGCGATTACAAAAATTATTGAACATGATAAGCACTTTCCAATGACATAAAATATTCAAGGATCTGGAACACCTTAGGAACACCATAGAAGAAGCCAGAAAATGATTTCTTAGTAAAAGTTGAAATATGAAAATCCAAGATCTAGAACATCTTATGAAGAACCGTTATGTCCAACTAAACCAAATCAAAATATTTTTTATTCAATTAGTCCATCATAAGCGCATTTGAAGTCCTACAGGACGCTCTGCTGGAATCAGAACCACCGGCTCTGACACAAAATATAAGAAAATGCTGTTTCTGTCAGGTTCTGAAAACCCTAGTGGAATTTGGTAAAGATGCGTGTACCTTGTGCCATAAATGACTTGTTGTCTTTTTGTAAGAGAAAACTAGGAGTTACCAGCTTGAATTGAATATGAATATTTTTACGGATAGATAAGCTAAACTAAAAAAATCAAAAATAATCTTTAGTAATTTATAAATAATAGTTACCTACATTACTCGCCTCTAGGCCGTGTCTACGGATAATAATAGTCAGGGAAATGTATGCCAGTGTGTGTTTTTCTGCACGTATATCTGCATTGATGCGCGGTGTTATCGGACGTGTGAGTGTATACGTGTGAGTGCACAGGGTATAGGTTGCCTTAAGGCTATAGATATCGTTACGGGTTTACGTCAATTTTCAATATTTTTCTATTTCTTGACAAGGACATGGGTGGACCAGTATGCACAGCTTGTAATGAATCCTGTAGCGTATCTTCTCGAAGGAAGACGTGACCACAGGATTTAAGATGTTTTGTTATGCTTATCATTAATAGCTGACTGGACATACACATATGTACTATCTACCAGTGCCGACTAAAAATTGTGTCATAGTTTTAAAATCTGAGAGGAAGAGGCTGTTGACGTCATTGGTGCCATCAAAGACATGTCAGAGCTTTTCTCGACGGATCATCGCAGGGTATGACTGGAGGGAGATCGACTAGAGCTTGATCGGATGTGGGGTCAAGGTCTGGTCGGTCAGCTATTGCCTCTGTCACGCGGATGTTAGCTCTGCGACTTTCTGTGTCAGCTTGTTGACTTGTAATAACTATATTGTGTTTATTCATCATTTATATGTGTATACTACATGTACTTTTATAGTGGCTTTGATTATACTCAGTTCTAACCGCGAGTACACTTGCCATCAATACTACAATGGTGACCCCGACCATAATAGTTCCCTATATCTTAAAACTGTAAATAAATGTTTCCTAATCCGTTATCGTGAAATATCACAATATATTTATTTTAATAAAAAATACATAATAACACCTTCACCTTATGAAGTACTACTCGTATGTTTATTCATAGCTTTTTTAATATATTTTTGAAATAGGTGAAGATAGATGGCTTTGTACATTACTTCTGCAACGTGGATATCGTGTAGAGTACTCAGCCGCATCGGATGCCTACACTCACTGTCCAGAGAGCTTTAATGAATTCTTCAACCAGCGACGTCGATGGGTGCCCTCCACAATGGCCAACATTTTCGATTTGTTAGCAGATTCCAAAAGAACCGTTCTAATTAATGATAATATATCCACATTATATATTATGTATCAGGTAAATATAAATATAGTAAGCATTATTCTCATTGAATGTATTCATTAATAATCAATTAGCATTAAATCTAGAGTGTAATTTTTTGATCAAGTAGTTACGATAACAAAAGTTTGGGATAGTTTAAATTAATTATGTGGTTGACCAAAAAACACCCATTTATACACTTCTTGTGTGTACTAGAACAAAAACTCGACAGAATAACCAGTAGTAACCATATTAAAATATATAAATATTTTCACAACACAACCTTAAAAAGATATTTAAAAATTCCTTAATATTTCAGATGATGTTAATGTTGGGTACAATATTGGGTCCCGGGACTATCTTTCTTATGATGATAGGCGCTATCAATGCTCTCACAGGCATAAGTAATTTAAACGCACTTTTTATCAATTTTGCGCCGCTTTTATTGTTCTTTATAGTTTGTATGACTTGTAAATCTGACATCCAGGTAATTGATTATCTTTTTATTAAATATTATTAAGGCTCTTATTTTATTTACTTTATCGTTAATATATTACAAGTATTTCTTTCCAGCTACAAATAGCGAACATAATATCTTGCGTATACGCAATGGTCATGTTAATGGTGATTGTGGGTGTGGTTCTCCAAATCATTGAAGATGGTTGGATGGCACCTTCCAGTATATTCTTTGTGGCCACATTTGGTATATTCTTCGCTTCAGCAGCTCTACATCCTCAAGAATTTATATGTCTAGCATATTTGCTCATATATTATATAACCATACCTAGCATGTACATGTTGCTCATTATATACTCGCTGTGTAATTTGAATAATATCACGTGGGGTACTCGCGAAATTGCACAAAAGAAAACTTTAAAGGTAATATTGGTAATCTTTTTTGGCGTTATTCATTTATTAGACAAATTTTACAATCAGTCTATATTTGATTATTTTTTTTATAAATAATATAAAATAAAATTAGGTTATGTTTATAAATATAGAATTAAAATGTATGAATTTAAAATATTTTGGCAATTGTTATTCGTGAATTGTAGAATGTTTGTGTTACATACTTAAAATTATGCAGGAAATTGAAACGGAGAAAAAAGCAGCTGAAGAAGCTAAAAAGAAAATGGATAATAAGACCATTTTGAGTTGGTTTGGAAAGCCTGCTGACGAAACTTCTGGCTCTATAGAATTTAATGTGTCCGGCTTGTTTAAATGCCTTTGCTGTACCAATCCGAAAGACCATAAGGAAGATTTACATTTACTGCAGATATCTAACTCGTTGGATAAAATTGATAAACGTCTAGATAATTTGTATGTATTTTTTTAGCTTCAAAAATTTACAGCTTCTCGCCTTTTTTGCATAGCAGCTTATGTACAGAGAATCTAGAGCTAAGACACTACGTTGTAAGACAGACAATTCTAGAAATATCTAAAAATCTAATGCAAATATAATTTATTTAATGTTAAATATTATAATTATATATTATAAATATTGAGGAGAGTAATTCTATAAATAATATTCAATCTGTCCGCCTATAAGTTAAATTCTAAATAAAAAAAGTCTAAATTGAATTACTATTACGATTACGATTTACGATTCAACATGATTGTGAAAATAAGTTTACAAAACTTTGAAACAATAAATAATTTTCTTTAAGATTGATTTGGCTTAGTATGTAAAATGTTCTTGATTATATTTTAAAACTATACTAAATATATTTTATTCCTTTGAAAGGGGTGCTCCGCAGGAGACTGAAAAATTAATACCAAGGCGAAGATCTTCAATGGGAATGAGAGCTGATACGTTATCAATGTTACCAGAATATGAAGATAGCGAAGTGTCTTCCAATGACTTACCCAGAGTATACAACTTTTATATTTGTGTATAATATTAATATTAATAATATTAATATTGCATTTATATATTTCTTAACATATTATTAGCACATTAAGAAATGATTTCTTTTTCGATTTAAAAAGCTTTAATTATTATTCTTTTTAATATTTTTTAAGTTAAGTAAGTGTAATGAGTTTTTTAGGAAGAAAGAGATGACTTAATCAATCCTTACTGGATCGAAGACCCTAACTTGCAGAAAGGAGAAGTTGACTTCTTGACTACAGCTGAAACGGAATTCTGGAAAGATTTAATTGACACCTATCTAAGACCAATTGATGAAAACAAAGAAGAAAAGGTATAGCCGTAGTGATATACATATATTTAATTCAGGACATATTTACTTTGCATATCAAAATATTTTCATGGAGTTTTGTACACAAGTTAATATTTTTTTTATTTTTTAGGGCGCAATAAGCATAAGCTCTTAACATTGACACATGCATTAAATAAAAGCTTTAAAAATTGTTAATTTTCTATAAAATTTAATGTATTTATGTCCATTTAGAAAACATATACTTACTTTGTGTTATATTTTATTTATATTTAGTGCTATATTTTATCAAAACTTTCCTTTCAGGATCGTATTACAAACGACTTGAAGAACTTGCGCGACACTATGGTTTTCGCTTTTTTCATGTTAAATGCGCTTTTCGTTCTTGCCATTTTCTTGCTTCAGCTAAAACAGGACAAGTTGCACTTCAAATGGCCATTTGGACAGAAAATCACTTTGGAGTTTAATAGAGATGACAATATAGTTAGTATTTTGCCTCCTATAGTCGTGTTGTTTTCTATATTTATCTGTATTTTTAACACTTTATTCAATATTTTTGATGACGTACGTAAAATATAGTTACATATTAGACTAGATTGTTTTATATATGTATAATATATGTTTGTTTCGTTATTTGTGTGAGAGAAAAGTGGAATACGGAGTGTCTCTTCACTAGATGCTTCCTTACTGCCTTGATAAAGTGGGATCCAAATACATAGGCATAAAAATACACATTTCAGTATACAAAATAATCATGATGTTTTTAAGTAAATAAAAAATATTATTATTTATGCAATAATAACAATTTTTGTATACGTATAACTGTAAAGGTTTTTATTTAAAGGATCGTTTATATTTTCCTTAGATTACAATCGACCAGGAGTTCTTAACATTGGAGCCCATAGGTTCCATTTTGATCATATTCTTCGGTTTGGTCCTCGCAATACAGTTCACCGGAATGTTGTTCCATAGAATGGGTACACTTACACATTTACTTTCTACTGTTGAGCTCAATTGGTACTTTGCTAAGAAAGTAAGTAATAAATGAAATATGAAGCTGTCACATTCTTGATTTTAAGTCCCAAACAATATTTCTTTATTGTCTAATCAATATATTCGTTTTATATAACAACACTTTTTAGTATTTTGTTAATTTATCTTTTTCTAAACTGTCACAAAGAAACTATGCCAACCGTGCACCTGTCCTGTGACCACGCACTAACAAAGTTTGTAAAATCGAATTTTCTAGAATGTATTTTGAAATATTAAAATCTACACGACAATATATCGTTTATATATTGGTTCAAATGGTTTCTTTTAAAACGTGGAAAAATCGCAAACACATAAAACCTTTCTATATATCAAAAGAAAATCAATATCTGGATGTGATTTTACCGTAAGGCAATCCCTTAAGCTTGTAACATCTTGTTAGTTGTAGTATGTTAAATGTAAACTCAATGTTAATTATTATTTATCGTAACGATGCTAACATACGAGACACGCATATAAGAAATGTGAGTATAATAAGCATAATCTGTGTTTTTGTACTCATTACCGAACTGACACTTTGCATCAAAACTTTCTGAAACTTAAATATTAAGTGAGCTTTTCGATGATATTGTTTTTTTAATAGTGCTATATTCATTAAAAATGATTTCCAATGTGGAAAGACAAAATCTGCTAAGTTATATCAGCTGTAAAGCACGTATCCGTTATTATTCGACTTATATATTTACATGGTTGTAAAAAAAATCGTGAAGTCTAATCGTTTTGAAAACAATTATAGGCGGATGAATTGACAGAAGATGCCCAGTTTGAAAGGCGGGCAGTGGAAATAGCGAAAGATCTTCAAAAGTTAAACGTAGATGATTTGGAAAAGCTTGGCGTTGACGACGCTCATGTTTCAAGGCGTAAGACCTTGCATAATTTAGAGAAAACAAGAGACGCAAAACAGAACTTTGTCAATTTGGATGCTAATTTCAAACGAAGGCTCACTATCTTGCAAAATGGTGATCCATGTAAGTATTAATATTTAATTAACGAATAAGTAATTGGATTAAGACTACAACTTCTTCTTCTAAAATTAATTGTGATGAAGCTTTTTAATTCTGTTGTTGTTGTTGTTTTTAAGTACTGGCGTTTCAAGCCAGTTGGAGAGTTGGAGAAAACACGAACGAGATTGTACAGTTTTATAATTCTGTCCAAACATTATTTGATTCATAGTAATGTTGCTTATCTAATAAATGATAAAAGACAAAACAATTCTTATGACCTCTTCTGCAATAACCGACATTGTAAAAATGAAAAAAATATTCTTTCTATATATAGCGAATATGGTCTATATGAAAAACAACGAAACCTTCGTAATTTCCTTGTCCATTTTTAGGGTACCGTACCCCAAAAGGAAAACGCGTTTTTATAGATTTTATTGGAGAACTCTTTTTTTGTTCGTCTCTCTGTCTGCCAGTCTGTCAAAACCATTGTACACGAAAAAATATGAAGATGAAATAAACATAGAATATCCAAACGTGCGCCCTTGAAGCACAGAAAAAATTAAACTTTAACGCAATCAGAAGATGCGAGCGTTTATGCATCGCTTTGCCATATTTTGTATGCAGTAGGCCGTGTAAAAAAAACCTATAAAGTACTTCCCGCTGACCAAGAATCATAACTAAACTAAAATAAAACTAAAATATCACAAAAACAAACTAGCACAAACGTATGAAAAATTAAACTAAACTTGCTTAATTTTATTTATTCTCGCTGAACTACGAAACCCTAGGTGCATTAGTTCGATTCGCATTTTAATGTATTTTTACTTCGTTTTATTATTGTTTGAGCGAAATCTTTAAAATTATACATATTGGATACCTTTAGTAAGGTACTAGCGTCTACTTTGAGACTACATCCTGTCACTTCCATCTCTGGAACGTTTAATTGGACATGCTACCATTGTATTTGTTTGGTGGTTAATTTGTTGATTCATTTAACATGGATTTAATATTTTATTTTAGTTGACTAGCCTATATCACACTAATAATTTATTATCTCATACATAGCAATAACGTCTCGAATGCCATCACTCGGTGGTAACAACGAGTCCCGTAGAGCAACACTGCGAGCGCTAATGACAAGGCGAGACTCTGTGCTCGCTGAGAAGAGGCGGTCGCATCTGCAAGCCGAGAGGAACTCCACTGGGTACATTTACGACGACCCCGCTAGTGTAAGAAATATTTTGTTTATGTAGTTGTTTTATATAAGTAGACTTGATGGAGAGGATCTATGAAGTTTACTCACAGGTTAGCACTGAGTATAATCAACACCACTTTAAAGTAAACATAGTAAAAACGTACAAGCAGTAAAACACGATGATAATACACAATATAGTTGTTAACAAGTCAACTATAACTATATAATATAAGCTAGAACACGATACTTAATAAACAAACACGTAAGGATTAGTATCGAATGGCAAGGATCGACGGCTTGCGTTTATAAATAAACTATAAACTAAATACGAATACTTAATATTATAATTTATAAATTCTTTTTAGTAATATTATTTGCGTATTTATGTGTGTTGCATGATATTTATAAATTATAATTACTTAGATTACAATATTGTGTTATATGAATTATAATATAAACGTCATATACTAAATAAATGTAAGTATTTTTTAAGATCTTAAAATGTATTCGATACGTACGTCTCGTACGCTATCGCTTGGCGGCAACAATAGGTAAAAGCTATGTGAAATTTTTTTAAGCTAAAACTTTTCTATTATATTTTATTTTCTTCATTAATGACCCATGCTTTGAAATTTTTGCTATCCAATAATTTAAATAGCAAATAATATTAATAATATTATAAATTGAAACAATCTAAGAAGCAACTTTACTACGCCAGTAGTATATAGTTTCTGTTTTGCCATATCACACATAAATGATCACTGTCAAGAAGGAAATTTATAAGGATTATATTAGGTTTTACATAAACCATTGTTTTACAGTTAAATATGGCGAGGCCGTCGAATTTGGCATACGTGAACCGCGGCTATGAACCTGCGTACGACAGCGACGACGACAACATGTCGCCACGACCGCGTCGCAGTACCGTACGATTCAGAGATACTTACAAAATTTACGGCTAATCGATAAAAGATAATTTCTTTAATGATTCTTGACCACTATTGACAAATCATTAATTGAGTAATGATTGGTTATAATTATTAATATTTATATGCATATAATTAGAAACAAATAAAGATCACATTAATTATTGTCAAATTAAAAAAAAAATTACATTACCTATAAGTTAAAATGATTTTATATTAATTTTAATTATTTAATTTAATTTACGGTATGAGCATTTATATATTTCATTTTTAGTAATTGTAATAATACCTTTTATTCAACATCAACAGCTTACTTATATATTTATATTCTAAAATTATTAATAATTATATTCTAATATAATAACTTATTACTGTATTTGTGTTATTAAATTATTAAAAAATATATGTTCGTTTTATTTATCATAATCATCGAAAACAGCAATAAATTTGAACATATATATTATTTATGTATATTTGTGCGTTTTATAATATATAAATTGTAATAATATATACCTCCAGAAATCCTTCTCAGTGTATGCTGCAACCCTGTGGAACCAACTTCCTAAATCCATCCAAAATAGTCCAACCATCATTTCCTTTAAATGTCAATTAAAAAAGCACTTACTCGCTAGTTTAAACGAGTAAATTTAAAGTTGATTTTCAGACAGTCATCAATGTGATAACCTTATTTTCAGCTCAGTTATGTATGTATGTATTATGTTTTTTTATTTTATATATATATATATATATATATATATATATATATATATATATATATATATATATATATATATATATATATATATATATATATATATGATATATATATATATATATATATATATATATATGTATATGTATGTATGTTTGTATGGTGTATTTATATGTTTGTGAATATTTATGTATTTGTAATAAGTAAGTATTTAGTATATATTATAGTTCCATATTTGTATATATCAAGTTTTATTTATGTGTGACATATAATTAATTATATATGTATTTCTAATTATAGAATAGAATAATTTGTACTATATTCTTACCCGCTGCTTAAAAACTCATCCACTACCATAGGTTGGCTGGAAGAGATCTCTTATAGGGATAAGTCCACCTTTATGTACTACTTTTTATGTTGTTACGCTTATGTTTTTTTAGTACAATAAAGAATAATATATATATATATATATATATATATATATATATATATATATATATATATATATATATATATATATATATATATATATATAAATGTGTTGCCTTATCGATATTTATTTATGATAAGCATGACAGAGTTTTACGTTCACATTAAATTTTATTCATTTCAATATGAACCCACATAGAAATCTTAGGCAGAAGGCATATACCTATAGGCTTATAATTTATATATGCGATAGTATTTGTAGCATCAGATAGATGTATGTCAATGTATAGTTTCCAAATATAGAGTTTCTGACACGCATTTTAAATGATGCTATGCCAGTCGTGTAACATATGGTGGGAACACATTTATAGGAATTGGTCAATCTGTAAATTGTACCATCTAATTTTTTTTTCTTTCTTTCTTTTTTATTAATATTATATTTTTATGTAAATATTAAGTAACAAACATATATGAAAAATGCATCATATTAAGCTTATTTAATGTTAAAGCTACTTTGATGAGCTTATACCTATTAAAATTTTACATTTCAATTAATTATATAAAAATATACTAGCTACCATTACTGAATGGGACAATTAGTTAATCTAAGGACTAATATACCATGTTTTTTTGTATAAACTATATGAAAAAGAAGTGACTAAAGTTGGAAAATCTTATTAAGAAAGCCTCAATCGTGAGTCAGTGGCTTTAGAAGTGAGTGGCTCGCGTCAAGTGAGCAGTGAGCACAGTGATAGCGCGGCGACCCCACCGCACTCACGCACCATGCGCGAACCGCGGGTGTATTAATGTGAAGTGATTTGTGAAGCTTTCTGGATTTAAATCTTGATCCAAATGTAAGTATTTTACCCTTTTATTTGTATTTTTACATAAAATTTCATTAAATTGCTAAATTATGTTATAAAACTGTCGAGGTTACTCCATCACCTGCCTTATTCTTGCTCTGTAGCACAAATATAAATATATATTTAGTTTAAGATTTTATATAAGTACTGACGAGAGAGCTTCTTATATATTTATTATTTAAATTTAATTATAAATTCATATGTTGCGCTCAAAGTGTTTTACTGTAAGTTCATAGAGATTTGCTTTCGAAAGTGTGAATTTGTCATTTCTAAAGTAACACTCTCTCCAAAAAGTAGGTTAAATAGGAACATTTAGTAATTATCATATATTTGTTAATTGATTTATGCAATAAATTTTGAATTACCAGTACTAATTTTCATATTCGCAATGCCAAACAAAAGTGAATGTATGTGTATGTAGGTGGCATAGTACGGTAGGTATCGCGTAAGTAAGAGTGGGAAACTGGACGCTGACCATAATAATAATACTAGTGCTTTATACACTAGATGTAACATTTATTCTTATACTTTAGCTAATTCTAAAGAAATTAGAAGTGATACAGACCATTGATCTAATGACAAAACATATAAACGTAAATTATAGAAATTGATAATACTCGTAGTCTTTATCTGAATATAATATTGTAAATAATAGAGATATTACTTTATAATTTAATTTAACTATAAGAAATATGGCATATAAATATATTTGTTGATTTCATTCGGAAACAAAGAAACATGATTGCTTGTAAATGTACCATCGTAACATATAACGTTGCTCTATCACATACAGATATATTATTGCTGTGTTATTTTGATGATATAACTGTGTATTATTGCACTGTTACTGAAATAATTATATGAAAGAATAAGCAGCGTGGCCTCTACGCCTCGCGTATATCCGGTACCGACAGAGGGTCGTTCTCACTTAAACAAAAACATTTTGTTATATCCGTACAATATTTATTATGTAATTATTAAAGTAATATATTACGTTGTCTGCCCAATGCTCGCTTACAAAACTTAATTGCATTCAAAGTGCACGCTAATACTAATTGCTCTTATAGCATTCATTTGTAATACTCGGTTTCGCAATAATAACGTTTCATTTTTAATTTTTTTAGAGATATCAAATCGTTTGATAAATATAAAAGTTATCAAATTAAAAAAAAATGTATAATGACAATTTAATAAATGTGAAATATATGCCATTTTTATAGATATTCCGTAGTATTTATGGCCTAAAATAATTACTAATACTCAAAGTATTACAAATATTTCGTAAAAAACTTAAAATTCGTTACTTAATGAATTTTATGAGTATTTATCTATTGGCTAAAGGTCAATTCTTTTTAATATATAATGATATAAATCTGATGACCTTTACTATTTTTACGGAAATTGCTTAATTAAAATGGCGCAGTATTTAATATAGGTATACATAAATATATATAAATCTTAAGATATTCTTCTTCAATGTAAGCCGGACCGGTTTTGGGCTTATTATGTATATTGAGGTAACAAATAAAATATATATAAATGAGACGTACATATAACTTTTTTAACTCTCAATAATATATATTCTAATAGTAGAGTTTTTAACGTTTTTACGTAAAAGCATAATTTAGCAATCGTTACAACAATTTTTCACTGTGTATATGCCCTCATTTTCAAATCTATGAGGCTATATATTACATTTTATGATACGACAGCATGAACAGTCACAAGGTAGACGAAAGTGTATATGACAAGATAATTGTTGCCGTTGCAAATGCTCAGTTGCTTGTTCGTATGTTATATTGATTTATTGCTTAATTTTTCACAACTGTACATGTTCCTAAGTAATTTATTATTCGTATTAAGAATTTTTTTAGCCAATCATGGCTTAATTCATTTGACAGTAACCGATTTCGTGTGATTCTGAAATTTCTGTTGGTTACCTCACATTTGTAACAATTTGTCAGGTCCAATTTGTCCATAATAGTTCACTAATCATTTCAATATAAAATAATTACAATGTAGCGTGCATCGATATAATTCTATAGCAAAGACTTCAACGCGAGCGCGTTTGTATTACGTGGAACTCTTAATACTCTGCTTTTAGTTTACTTAATTTGTTTATATATATATTTACTTCAATTGTTCTAGTCTTTTAATTGTATAAGTATATTCTTCGCCTATAATAGTTGCTAATCTATTTTATTGTTAACGAATGATAAAATTAAAAAGGCTGAAAAAAAATTTGGCTATAATACAATTGTTACTGTTGATTACGTTTGAATTATTTTCATTTCCCCTCTCCCGAATTCAAGGTTGAAAATGGACAAGTTTCGTTGACCTTCGCTATTATGCAGGGATTAAAAAAATATCACAAAAAATATAATTTACGAAGAATTATGATTTAACACTGCTTATATAGGACATCTTATGTGACGAGTAGTAGTTAGTATAGAGATATGTTTAAATTATAACTTTCTTTATGAAATTAACGGGGTATAGAAGTAGCTCTATGATGATGTATAAACGGCCTTGTGATTGTATTATGCTATGTAACATAGCGCAACCGCTCACAGGCAATCTGAAATATTATCTTGCAATGCGTAATCAGACAGCTTGCCAACTCACATATTTGTATATATTCAATATTGCTGTATTCTGATTTAAAAATAAAATAGTTTATGAACTAAGCTAAATATGCCTATTTTGGTTTAACCAATTAATTAATTTATTTGTTTAGATTAAATTTATTCAATTTAATATTAATATAACTTAATTGAATATATTTTCGAAAATTGAGTATATCACTTTATTTAGCTTATAAATAAAATATTTAGTATAGAACTATTAACATTTTCAATAACTTAAGTCAGTGTTGCGCAGTACTAAAGTGGTAGAGGCCCAACACGGGGGGAAGGGGGATCAACAGCTGACGGCCGCCAATAGTGAAAGTGCGCTCGAGTTGAACTCGGCTTTACACAGTATTAATCTTAGGCCTTTAAAGCGCAAAATTATGATGATATAGGTTTTTGTATCGTTTTAGTAATATTGAATTAAATCACTATTGTAACGTATACACATTACACAAAAAGAATTATTGTGTATTATTTAGCTTCATTTCATCTTCAAAGCAGATGATCGATAGCAATATTTGCCGAGCTGCAGGTCTATTGTCCAGAAGGCACGGAAGTCGCTGACCTCGCCGCGTCGACGCCCTCCGCCTTTAACTCCCAATATGCATATACAAAATTAGTGTAGCTATTGATATTATCTCGCCTGTTTATTATATTTTTAGTCATGTAATTTTGCAAATTATAAGTTTTTTAGGTAATGGTATATAAACTTCACTCTGTATCCCATATATAGCAAGGTAGCCAACGGTAACCTAATTTTAGGATATAACGTCACACTTTGTCTTGGTACCAGACCGAGGAAAATGAAAATCATTTATACTCCCCGAGTGGGAATCGGACCTGTCGCGTTTACAGTCTGACGCTGTGCTAAAAATAATTAAATAATCGAAAAGATATTTTTAACTCGATTATATCTATAGATTTAATTGTAACATATATTTGATCTTAAAATTACGTTTATAATAGATATTAATGTGAGTTATATATTTTATTTTAAATATTTATTTGTATAGATTTTTTGTAGATTAAATAAAGTACATATTAGTAAATAAAAGTAAGCTGCATTGAATTCTTTCGACATTTGTGTGCGTGTGTGTGTGATCTATTATTTACATACAGATATTTTATTTACTAAATATAATGATAGTTAAATAATCATTATAAACATGTTTTATATATACATTAATGCCCAAAACGAATAGCATTAAATATTTTCTTTTTATTACTTATTTTTTATTTATTATTGGTACTTTCACTTTAATATATAAAGTATCTTAGCTGGTAATACATGTAACATTATCAATTGAACGAGGATGAATGACCGAGGTATAGGGTTCGTCCTCAGCGGAATGCGCACTTTGTGTGCAGGAACATGATTCACTAAAATAATACATAAAAGTACATTTATGAAAACTTTCTTATATTATTTACATTATTAAAGATGACAAATAAAATCACTTCTAGCTGAGGTAAGCCGATATTTCTATGTCTAACAAGGACATATATATAGACCAGCAAAATTTAATTTTCAACTTTCATAACTCGTACTTACTTGATACGGAACCCTCGGTGCGCGAGTTGGACTTGCACAGTATGAAATTTTAACGTAGCTCGACTCCAGCCCGCATTTCTTGGAATCCGTTTAAATGCTTTAGTCAATTCAGCCAAGCTCTCCAAACTTTTTTCTTTCCATTTTGTGTGAATAACATTTAAAAAAAATTTGAAATACAATTATTTCTGATGACGAATCTGTGGAGTTCATATATCACACTTAACATTATAATATACCAACTTGAGTAAATATAAATAAATGCTCTTTATCTCGTAAAATGTAAACAAAAGAAAAATAAAGGTAAAAAGAAAAATAAAAGAAAAAAGAAAAATAATATTCGATAGTGTAACTTGTAGTGTATTAATGATCGTTAGTTTAAATTAATTTTCTGGTTCATTTAGGATATATATGTTTTTTATTTAATTAATTGTATTTTAATATAATTCAAAAAGAAATTTAAAATATACTTCTAGTTTTTTTATATAAAATTATGTCCATTTAACTTGCTTAACAGTTGACGCTATAAAAGACTTCAACGCATTCTTCATTAAGACATACATGTTTTTTTTGTACTTAAATATCATATATGCTATTTAAAATTTTAGTTTAAATACTATTTTTAATTTATATTTTAATTTCAGAAATAATATTTATAATGGCGACTTCAGGGGCGAAGTCGCGGCGTGACGAAGCGAGTGACAACTCCGACGACGAGCTCCTGCCACTCGCAAATGATACTTACGGTGGAAGGTTGGTACCTACGTCAATAAAATAAAAACATAACCCAAAGTCAACGTTTTTGGTATAGTTAAACCACAAATTCAACAATAGTGAATAGATTAGGTACTAACGTAGTGTTGAAATAGATATGATGTAACTGTAAATTCCTTAGTTTAATATTGAAAAATTGGCACGTGAGTCATATTTGTCTTAATTAATGGGCGATTTAGATATTTAAATAATGAGTATTATTTCACAACGTACTCAATGAATACTTTTACAACTTGTAAAGTGAAATAGATTTTTGTAATAAATATGTATATAAATACATTATTTACTTATATCATCACGCTTTTTAAATGAAAATTTTCTTACATGATCTCATCTCTTATTATTAACTTAATTGTTTTAGACGTTATAGACTTTCCTTTATTATGTTAAAAGAACATGATCATGATGTACGTACTGATTTTCGCTTACCAAAATTATAGCATTTTATAATGCAAACAAATCATCTATGCAGAAAAAAAAATAATTTAACCTTGCTATTTAAAAATAATAATAAAACATTTATGAATCACATTTAATAATGTCTAATGGCTGTGGTCAAAGAATTTTATAAGAAATTATATGAAATGAGAATGTGTAATGTTTGAATCACTCCATCAATTGGTTTCTCATACTTGTATAATATTATATTATAGATATTAATGTAAACTTTATATGTATGTATAAGAATATATCGCTTAAATATTTGACCATTTTTTGTTTTGTTTATTTTTTTCGATATAAAGGTAGGAACAGGTTCTTAAAAATGACGGCCTTAATACTAGTATACTAAACCTGTTGAAGTTAACAAAGAACTATATAAAAAATCATTCTGCATTTCGAATTTTGCTATAAATATGAGCTTTGAGCAAATTCCTATTTCTTATTAAGTCTTACATGAAACAGATACAGTTAAAATATAAAATTAGTCCAAAAAAAATAACTATAACGATATTTTGAAAACAATAAATAAGCTTGATACAAAGCTAGAGGTCGCTTTGCGCTCGGTGTGATGCCGGAACCCGCTCAAATGCCAAGGTTGTCAACTCTGACGACACAACTTTCGATCGAGTGCGCCACATTTTTGCGCCCCACTTCCTCCTATATAGATAGACTACGCTAAGTTATATGTAATCACTATTTACCACTTTATGTACTAAGGAGTATAAAATGCATACCTTGAACTAGTGCACACATATCTATGTAAATATTCAACTGATATTTCATGAAGTGTAAAATTATTATTTAAATTTATTATAATTGTATTGACAAGGTAAAATTTATATCTTAGATAGAGTTGGCAGAGTGTGTAGAATGTAACTTTAAGGTATGTATGCTATATAGCATAGCCACTGTTCGTAGGTACAAACTAATTACAAAAGAAATAAATATTTTAATGTATGCAAATAAGGTATATATTTGTTTGGATGCGTTTCTAATCTAGACTTTTACTGGTAGATTGTACACTCCGGGCACGGGGTCGTACGTGAGAGGAATATTATATTACAACGGGTACAAGTTGACTGCATACTACTTAAGTTTACAATACAATATTTTTGATACAGTTAACCAGAACTCGTAATTTTTTTAATTCAGTTCAATAAAACAAAAAATATAAAATTAAATAAAAAGATATGGTTTGTGCTATCGGAAAATTTATTTTAGGTACTGATGATTTGACGCGACGGTTGCGGATTCGATTCCCACCCGGAGTTTCAATCGGAATTATGTTCATTTACTAGTTTTGGTAATAACACAAAATGCGGCGTAGAGCTCCGTCATTCAACACACAATGTCTCAAAAAATAGGTGAAAAGTGGGAAATGGAGAATCTAACATTAGGATCACTGTGGCTACCCTGCTATATGTGGGATACAGCGAGAAGCTAAAAAAGATACTAGCTTATGGGACTTGTCAATACCGTGGTCAATGACCGTATCTAAGTATCGTCCTCGAACGTATCGTACAAGCACTTTTATAAATATTATAAATTGATTTACATAAAGTCTTAAGCACGATATTTGATAAGAGAAAAGTATTTTAGACTTTCCATAAAATAGTCTCTTATAAAACAAAATTTTTAGCTCTACCTTAACATAGACTTTGGCTACATAGTTTTAACTTAACTTCTTGACTTTCGTAAATGTTCGTGATCTACGCTGACATTGAATGTTCTTTTGTTCATGTAAATTAAATATATAGTACAAATATATACCTTATAACTATCATAATAATGTCTAAAATTATTCAACGCTGTCGCACATGTAGAAGTAAACTGCACTTATTAAGTTGTCTATCAGGTTCGTGATTTTTGGAAGGTTAGCATTTTAAAACAGATTTGCCAATTTCAAAATCCATTGCTAATACAAAATATACATGTATAAAATAATGATTTTGTTAGTATTTTCACGTCACCTTGGCTTCGTAAGGCATTGTCTTAATGACATCTATTGCATCTGAATTTAGTTAATTATTTCCGCTGTGTGAGGCACAGCTTTTATCAGTTTATTAGTGTATAAAAATTGCCCGAAAAGTGCAGAACAAAGTGTCATAATACGAGGTTCTCTCTTGCACGTCTACCTGAGAAATTCGTGAAGTGAAGTTAAAAAAAATAAAAAAAGAAATACAGATTTCAGCATATTAATTTATAAAATTTCTTTTGTATTGTTCTCACATGACTATGGTACGCGCAACTATTAAATATACTTAGCGAAACGATATAATTTCACGTGCTTAGTATCGCAGAACGAGGAACTCGTTGCACTTAACTTCACAGACACGACGCAATTATTTTCTATTTTCAATCGAATTATTTTGCAAAGATTTATTATTTATATTGAAAAGTATGTCTATGACAGCAAGATTCAGTAATAACAAAATTTATTTATCCTTATTATTAGTCATATTCAATTAATACTACTATACATATAGTTTTGAAATTATAAAATTAAACATTAAATAATATTTATTTCCCAGTGCCATTAAAACATGTTTATCAAAATTTGTAATGCAAATAAATTATTTGTACGGCTTTCAATTGCAAATATTCAAAAATTAATATTCCTCATTTGTCCACTTCTATATGATACCCAACGCTTTGGTTGACGCGTGCCGCCACCAGTACTAGATATTGCGATGGCACCGTTGCCCGTCCTCGATTGATGAGTGAGTTATTAAATAATATTCGAACGAATAGGACTTACTCCCAGGTCACTGTTCATTAAAATTCCTTTCTCTTGTGATATAACCAGTGATGTACGATAGCAGTGCTCCCTTAAGGGGTTTGTGACGTTACAATGAGTGATCAAGATCGCAAGAGCTGTTATGAGAGACAGGACTTGACTGATATAGAGCCTGTTTACGTAGCCAACAATAATAACTCGATTTACAGTAATTACTGTAGTATTTACAGGTTTGTGTATTGTTCTAAACGAGCCTATATCATAATTATAATTCGTTATGCGAAACTTAATAAAGATGTTTAGAAAGTTCTAAACTTGCTGTATAATATAAAAGACATAATATGTAAGTGATCAGAATTTTTTTAATAATGTAGGCCTAGCCAATTGCCAAATCATTCATATATTCTCATACTAACTTATTATAACTTAACGTTATAGTTAGTATGGGAATAATTTATTCGAACTGGAACAATGTAATCAGTCGCAATGTTAAAATTATATACCCACTCATACCTTACGTAAAACCCCCGACACGACAGTGGCTAAGCAAGAGGCAGTGTCGAAACCACTGCATTGTAGCGACTTTCGTTGAGTAAATTATAAATTTTGAAACGTAACATGCTACAAAATAAAAACAGTCTTAAGACTTATATCATATATGAATATAATTATTGAATTCAAAATCTTCCCGCAGCATCACCTTTTATGCATAAATACTAAATAGTAAACTACTTTATTTGTAACTTTCTTGTAAGATAAAAAACGGAAATAAGAAGGACATAATACAAATATTCAAGAAATTTTTCTCGTATTGGCCGCGCTGCGCGTGTGAAAGTTGTTTGTCTTGATTAGTATGTCCGCCAACTAGATACTTGACGTACAGTAAGCATTACAGTAGACACAATGGAAAACAATATTACTATTGATATTTTTTAAAGGTTTTTGCAAATTACCAGAATACGTTACGGTCACATAAAACACATTTTTTCCTACATATTGAAATTATCTCTAGAAATAAATATGGTGCCTATGCCTATTTATATCAATATATGATTACTTACAAATTTATTATTACAAATAGTTTTTAAAAAATTATTTCAGCCAAAGGACAGTACAAGAAACAAAAGGATGGGACGTCTTCAGAGAATTTCCACCGAAGCAGGACAGTGGGTCTATGGAATCTCAAAAATGTTTAGAATTTACAGTAAGAGTGTTCAAAGTGTTAGCTTACACTTTAACCTTTATAGTGGTTCTTGGATCTGGTGTAATAGCTAAAGGCACCGTACTCTTTATGACTTCACAATTAAAAAAAGATAAGCGTCTTGCTTATTGTAATAGAAATTTAGGTAAGTACATGTATATTAATATTGATAAAAATATATAAGCAAAAAGTTCCAAAATTATATTATTATTTTCTTAATTAATTACTTAATTTTTCAGGTAGAGATAAACAATTTATAGTCACATTACCAGATGAAGAGCGTGTTGCGTGGATGTGGGCTATATTAGCAGCATTCGCCATTCCAGAAATAGGTGCATTCATACGTGCAGTGAGGATATGTTTCTTTAAATCTTCCAAGAAGCCGAGCGCTGTACAATTTATGGTGGTTTGTATAAAATATACTAAATAAAAATTAAGCAAACTTATAATGTACAATTGCTTAAATGATTGCAGCCCAAAAGAAAACTAATTAGTTTATGCCCTATCTTTGAAAAGTTTTCTACTTTCAATCAGACTTTTCAAATGAAGTAATTTCTTAAACTAAACACAAACCGACTTCAAAAATGTACATATTATATTTATATATAAATTTGTAACTTAAACAAAAACTAAATAGTAGAAAGAAATATTATTAAAATTTCTTATGAAAAAATATATTTATTAAGAATACTTTGTCTTTATCTTAGGTTTTTATAGCAGAATCTTTACACACAATTGGCATGGGCTTACTATTTTTCAAAATATTACCAGAGTTGGATGTAGTTAAAGGAGCTATGATAACTAACTGTCTCTGCATCGTGCCTGCCATACTAGGACTGCTCTCTAGAAACTCACGCGACTCGAAGAGATTTATGAAAGTTATAGTAGATATGGCTGCTATAGTCGCACAAGTCACTGGTTTCATTGTTTGGCCTTTATTGGAGCAAAAACCAGTTCTTTGGCTCATACCGATCTCATCTTTGTGCATATCGTTGGGATGGTGGGAAAACTACGTAACACGTCAAAGTCCGATTGGTAAGTCTATGTCATATGTGATTTAAGAATGTCGTATAACGTGCTCAGGTTGAGAGAATAAGTGAGAAAAAAAATGCAAGCACTAAGAGAGGAAGGGGGAGGACTCGGTTGACCTTCGAGAGCAGGGTTTCGATGGTACTGGTGGAAGTTTATGTCAAAAACATGTGGTCTCCCCGGTCTCTGACCATGTATGAATATGACAGTGGATGAGGTGAAAGAGGTATGCAGGGATCGTAGGATTTGACGCTCCGTTCTCTCTGGGTTCTAAGAAGGATTCCTATTGATTAAATCGTTTTGCAAATATGATTTTCATTTTCATAAGACTATTTTATTATCTATAGGCTGCTATAGTATTTGTTTCTATTTTTCCAGGCATTATCAAGAGCTTAGCAAGACTAAAAGATGAATTAAATCATACACGATATTTCACATATCGTATCATATCACTTTGGAAGGTCATTTTGTTTCTTATGATAATTTTATTCGCTATATGGATGGATGGAGATGATCCAGCTATGTTTTTCCAATTGTTTAATCCTGGTTTTGGACCACACAATATCGTTGTAGAAGAAGTAAGTATATATAAATAAAATCAATTTTGGTTTTAGTGTAATAGAATAAATTAGGTTCTTCATGATGACGCATATTTGTTAATATTGTACTTATATATTTTAGGTTCAAATTCAACTCGGCGGCACTGTTATACCGGATCTGGCAAATGCAACTCTTACGGGAGATTCAGTTGAAGTCGCAGCAGTATATAAATCAGCGTTTTATGTGTTATTAATCCAAATATTTGCTGCATACTTCTGTTATATATTTGGAAAATTCGCTTGCAAAATTCTTATTCAAGGATTCAGTTACGCTTTTCCGATAAATCTCGTAATTCCTTTAGTTGTCAATTTCCTAATAGCTGCATGTGGCCTTAGAAATGGTGACACTTGTATATTTCACGGTACAGTGCCCGATTATCTTTTCTTTGAGAGCCCAGCAGGTGAGAATATTTTATAGTACATAACTATATTTATTTATTTAAGTAAAATACATGCAATACTAATGAATGTATATTATTTTCAGTGTTTTCACTCAGTGATTTTATTTCTCGCCAAATGGCATGGATCTGGTTGCTATGGTTGCTTTCTCAAACGTGGATTACCATACATATTTGGACACCTAAAGCTGAACGTTTGGCTTCGACTGAAAAATTGTTCGTACTACCAATGTATAATGGACTTTTGATTGACCAAAGTATGGCTTTGAATAGGAAAAGAGATGACCAAAGGGATGTGAAAACAGAGGTATAGAAAATAAAGACCCATTCAAGCCATTCATTCACCTGTTAAATAAAATACAACATATAATATATAAAATTCATAAAATATTAAATACAACAATAAATTAAATATATTCGTTTTGTTTTCTACAGGATCTTGCAGAAATTGAAAAGGAGAAAGGTGACGAATATTATGAAACAATATCCGTCCATACTGACAATACTGGTTCTTCGCCTAAAACAATCAAGTCATCTGATCAAATTACAAGGATATATGCTTGCGCTACTATGTGGCATGAGACTAAAGATGAAATGATAGAGTTTTTGAAGTCCATTTTAAGATTAGATGAAGATCAATGTGCTCGGCGGGTGGCGCAAAAGTACTTACGCGTTGTCGATCCTGATTATTATGAATTCGAAAGTAAGTATCAATTTATTACCCAAACTATGTATAATTGATACAAAGTGTAGTAATTGTAAATATCTTATTTTAGCTCACATATATTTGGACGATGCGTTTGAAATATCTGATCACAGTGACGACGATTCACAAGTGAATCGTTTTGTTAAACTTCTTGTGGATACTATCGACGAAGCGGCATCCGAAGTTCATCAGACAATTATCCGAGTCCGGCCGCCTAAGAAATTCCCAGCTCCATATGGAGGTCGATTAACATGGGTGCTTCCTGGTAAAACTAAAATGATATGTCATTTAAAAGATAAGGCCAAGATTCGTCACAGGAAGCGTTGGTCGCAGGTAATATGAAGTCATATTGTATCTTACTAAACAGTTATTGTAATATAAAAGCTTTTTAATGCGATTAATATGAATATTTGAATTCAATATTAAGTCGGTATTCACTTTACTTTTACTTCACATTTATATACCTTCTTATCACCACGAATCCTTATTGCGGTTATTGCTATAACTGAAATTTGTGGAAAGGTATATATAATTTGCAATATATTTTTATTACATACGATTTATAATATTTCCAGGTCATGTACATGTACTACCTTCTCGGACATCGTCTTATGGAACTGCCGATATCAGTTGATCGTAAAGAGGTTATGGCCGAGAACACGTTTTTGCTAACACTCGACGGAGACATTGATTTCCAACCGCACGCTGTAAGATTACTGATAGATTTGATGAAGAAAAATAAAAATCTCGGTGCAGCTTGCGGTCGTATTCATCCTGTTGGTTCTGGTAATTGTTAAATTTAAATTTCAAATTATTTCTCTGACCTGTTTATAAACAATATAAATATGTTTTGCAATTTTTTCAAAGGTATGATGGTATGGTACCAAATGTTCGAGTACGCTATTGGCCATTGGCTGCAAAAGGCAACTGAGCATATGATTGGATGCGTACTTTGTAGTCCTGGATGCTTCTCACTTTTCCGAGGAAAAGCTTTGATGGATGACAATGTCATGAAGAAATATACTTTAAGGTCTGATGAAGCTCGGCATTACGTGCAATACGATCAAGGTCAGTAGTAAGCTAATATAATATAATGAATAACGATCAAATAGTATTGACTTCATAAATTTGTTACATCAAATTAATTTCTTTTCACAGGGGAAGATCGTTGGTTATGCACGTTATTATTACAAAGAGGATATCGAGTAGAATATTCTGCTGCTTCGGATGCTTATACACATTGCCCTGAAGGTTTCAATGAATTTTATAACCAGCGTCGTCGCTGGGTGCCTTCCACTATTGCTAACATTATGGACTTGCTTGCGGACTACAAACATACTATAAAAATTAATGATAACATTTCGACTCCCTACATTGCTTACCAGGTATGAGATAAATGTCAATAATTTAAATATAATCAAAAATCTGAGTGATAATGGAACCCATAATCATAACATTAACAGTTTTAAGCAGTTGCGTTTATTTTGTGTGTTTAATGTTGAATAATTTTACGTAATTTTTACAGATGATGTTGATAGGTGGTACAATTTTGGGCCCCGGAACTATATTTCTTATGTTGGTGGGTGCTTTCGTGGCTGCTTTCAGAATTGACAATTGGACTTCTTTTGAATATAACTTATATCCTATTGCAATCTTCGTATTCGTTTGCTTTACTATGAAATCAGAATACCAGGTAACAGCTTATTTTAAATTTGATCAGAATATAATATTAATAAAAATATATGAAAATATATAAATTTATGAAAATAAATAAAATAGAATTAACATACAATTTTATACTTTTTTTCCATTTTATATATATATATATATATATATATATATATATATATATATATATATATATATATATATATATATATATATATATATATATATATATATATATATATATATTTATATATATATATATTTTAATTAACATTTAATTTAATATGTTTTGTTTCAGTTACTGGTCGCACAGATTTTATCAACGGCATATGCTATGATAATGATGGCTGTGATTGTCGGTACGGCGCTTCAATTAGGAGAGGACGGTATCGGATCACCATCAGCTATATTTTTAATATCACTTTCGAGTTCATTTTTCATAGCAGCTTGCTTGCATCCGCAAGAATTTTGGTGTATAGTGCCCGGAATCATTTATTTACTTTCAATTCCATCCATGTACTTGTTGTTAATCTTGTACTCCATTATTAATCTTAACGTTGTCACATGGGGAACGAGAGAAGTTCAAGTTAAAAAGACTAAGAAGGTAATATAATTTTAGTATAATTTGAAATATAACTCTAGTAATGAATAGTATTTTATGTAAACTCTATAAGAACTACGAGTCTACGATAACAATCTTTACTTTTAGGAAATTGAAGAAGAAAAGAAAGCGGCAGTGGATGCCAAAAAAAGTGCCAAGCAAAAGTCTTTACTGGGATTCCTTCAAGGAGTAAACAATAACGAAGAAGAAGGTTCGATTGAATTTTCGTTTGCAGGATTGTTCAAATGTTTGCTTTGTACGCATCCTAAAGGAAATGAAGAGAAAGTACAACTTCTTCATATTGCGTCAACTTTAGAGAAATTAGAGAAAAAGTTGGAGAATGTGGAAAGGTTAATTCAGTTTATGTTAAAGTATAATAATATAATTACGTAATTTAATGAGATGGAAATAACATGACAAAATCAATTCTAGAATTGTTGATCCACATGGCCAGTCAAGGGGACGTAAATTATCTATTGGATTGAGAGGTAGTACTAATGGGGATGCTTTAGGACCCGTGGCGGAAGGTGAAGAGGAAGATCATGATTCGGATTCGGAAACAGACACAATGTCTTCAACTCCAAGAGTAAGGCATTTAAAAATATGATCTAAACATTTTACTTGTTTTTATAAATGTCAAGTTTGTAAATCGAATTTATATTTCAGGAGAGAAGAGATGACCTCATTAATCCGTATTGGATAGAGGACCCGGAATTGAAAAAGGGAGAAGTAGACTTCTTAAGTCAATCTGAATTGTCGTTCTGGAAAGACCTAATTGATAAATATTTATATCCTATAGACGAAAATAAGGAAGAGAAGGTAATACATAATTGTTTAGTTATTTATGACGTTGCTAATTTTTGTTAATTTTTCAAAATATCTCTGTATAAATAAATTCAAAAAAATATCGCATATAATTTAAAGGCGATAGAAAAATAAATTAAGCATTGAATTATTTTTTTATTAAATAGTGATATTCCTAAATGTTGAGATGACTACGCTATGATTACGTTAAAATTAATATTACACATATTTAAATTTATATTATGTACTTATCATGTTTTTTTACAGGATTTCTGTTCTTTTAAAATGTTTATTAACAACATTAAATTATATTATAAAATAATACTTATACCCTAAATTTTAGGCACGTATATCCAGAGATCTTAAAGAATTGAGAGATTCGTCAGTATTTTCATTCTTAATGATTAATGCTCTTTTTGTGCTAATTGTTTTCTTACTGCAACTCAACAAGGACAATCTTCATATAAAATGGCCGTTTGGAGTAAAAACTAATATTACTTATGATGAGGTTTCGCAAGAGGTAACGTGAAAATAAACTGTGTTCTACGATCGGCCTTCAATGATGACTCTGAACGACAATGCGAAACCTCAAGCCACACACTTAAAAGTTTTTCCGATAAGTCACATTCTAAGTCACCATTGAAAGCCGATATACTTAATGCTTTTTTGTATCAATTTTACAGGCTCGAATTGCACGTGATTTACTTGAGCTTCGCAATAAGTCAGTTTTTGCGTTTGTCATGTTCAATGCTTTATTTATATTGATAGTATTTTTATTACAACTCAACAAAGATCAACTCCACGTGATTTGGCCTTTGGGTGTAAAGACAAACATTACGTACATCGAGGATACAGGCGAGGTACAGCCAAATATTACAAACTTTGTGTGTCACTTCACAAGTCTAACGGTCTCCTTCTAACAGATCTGTCTTGGGATGGCACACCAGCATGAAGATTTAAAATCTTCTACACCGAACTAAAACCTTAATGTTGTTTCACATTTCCTACAATTATTCCAAGGTTACCAAATGACCCGTGAACCCCCTTTTCTTTTTTCAAACCCTAAGTAATGTGGGCTTCTGGTACTGTATTAAATTAAAAAAATGTCCTTTAATTAAAGTCTTAAAGTAATTTTAAGATTCAATCCAATCCAAATACTACAAATTTCCTGTAGTAATTTAGGAATTATTAAGAAAAAATCCAAACAAGTCGAACGCATGTGCGACTGCAAAGTATGACTCTATTTGTAGGTCAAAATATTTTCCAAAAAAACCGCTAATAATTGCACAACCCAAACCCTAAGGATTAGGTCTCTTTCTGTCTTATAAGGTGATGGTTTTTCTATTAAATTTCGTGTACGTCCGTTAACAATCACGGGTACTCCCTGTACATATTCTCAATCACTGAAGATGGGTGATTTGTTTAACATTTACCTAAGGATCTCTAATTTTCCAAATAATATATGTTTAAATTTTTACGTGATTTACTATTTGTTTAAATTCAAATTAGTACTTATAATACATCATGCACAAATCATATACTGTCTTAAATATTTAAGTAGCACCTTTGTGTTTAACTTTGTTATGATCATAATTTTTTTATATATGCAAACATCTATATTTATGTTCATTTTATTGTAAGTAAATATTTTTCGGAGCAATTGAATTGGCATTGTAAGTAAACATTAAATTATAAAAAAGCAAGCCTGCATCATTTTTGTATATAATACTGCTTTGCCTCGACAAAACTGATAGCGAGAACAGTAAAAACTTAAACATTTTAAATTTTTTAGGTGCTAATATCCAAGGAATACTTGCAACTGGAACCCATCGGTTTAGTCTTTGTGTTTTTCTTCGCTTTGATTTTAGTTATTCAGTTCAGTGCTATGTTGTTCCATAGATTTGGAACACTCTCTCACATTTTAGCATCAACGGAACTCAATTGGTTTGGTTGCACTAAAAAGGTAAGTGATCCAATGCATGATACATACCAATTATAAAAATCTTAATAATAAAGTAAGTAAAACGGCATTTAAACTAAACGTGTTCATTTTATTTAACAGTCTGAAGACTTGTCACAAGATGCATTACTAGATAAAAATGCAATAGCAATTGTAAAAGACCTACAGAAACTAAACGGTCTAGATGATGATTACGATAATGACTCGGGCTCGGGACCACAGAACGTGGGCAGACGGAAGACAATCCATAATTTAGAAAAGGCCAGACAAAAGAAGAGGAATATAGGAACACTTGATGTGGCTTTCAAGAAACGGTTCTTCAATATGAACGCCAATGAGGGTCCAGGTAATTTTTGTTTAGTCATAATGGATAATGATGTGCTATCGCTTTCGCTTGTTTAGAAAAATACTTAATGACCGAGTTAAAATATTCAAAACCCAGTAGGAAATCATACATGGTGCTTTTATTACAAAAAAAATTGCTGGTAAGTTATTTAAAGTTTTTAAATTAATAACATTAGTGGAGGAGCAGCAACAGCTTTCATTTTTAAATTATAAGCAATTGATATTTCATTCCAACAAGGTACACCAGTATTAAACCGCAAGATGACGTTACGTAGAGAAACACTAAAAGCTTTAGAAACGAGAAGAAATTCGGTTATGGCGGAACGTCGTAAATCACAAATGCAAACACTTGGCGCAAATAATGAATATGGAGTTACTGGAATGGTAAATTTATGTCTCATATGTCAAATTACCATTTCTTGCTTGAGCAACATAATATCTAAATAACTTGATCTATACATTAGAATCTTATAAAAACATATTTCAATATATTTTACTTATTTGTACATAAATAAAGCTTATATTTTTATAAATTTTAGTTGAATAACAATCTCGGAGTTCAGCCACGACATCGCACTTCGACTGCAAATATTTCCGTAAAAGACGTTTTCGCTGAACCTAATGGGGGAATGATCAATAGAGGATATGAAACTGGTTTAGGCGACGAAGACGATAGTAACTCAATGAGACTTCAACCAAGACAAAATCAAGTTTCTTTTCAAGGAAGATTCTAGTTAAATGAATGTTCAAATACCTTAATAGCTTTTCGTTTTCAATAAACAAATTACCATTTACTTATGAATGTTTATAAATTTGGTCTTAAAGTTTGTTGAAATTGTAACATTTTATTAAAAAAACTCGATATACTTTTAATATTATGAAATTAAAATATTTATTAAAACGAAAAATAAAACGTATGCGACGCCATATTGTTAAGCAGAGTTGCCAACAATACGAATTAAAATGTTTAGTTATAAGCAATGTAGATACTCATTTAGTTGCATAGTAATTATTATTATATTAATAAATTTCAGACCATTTTTTTGTAATTATCGAATATTTTGTGATATTTTTTATTTTTGAGTTTGATCAAGTGACTGATGTGGGAGCAGTGTTCTATTAAAATACTGTATCATAAATGTACACTGCCAATTTTTAAGTTTTTTTATTATACTTCTAATTGTAATATGTCATATCCATATATATTTGAATATGATCCTATCTTGTTTTATTTAATTTACTATAATGTTAAATTATTATTATATAAACTTTTTTGTTTAGAAAAGAAAAATGAATCATGCTCATATTAATAATACCTATAATTGGTTGGGTTCATGATGCAACTGAAAGTAAAGCCCTGACTGAGTATAAAAGTAATAGGGGGGCACCCCTATAGTATATATTATAGTTTCTACTTAGTTGTTCTTACTTTAAACAGTCATTTGTAAGTTGTAAGTTATAAATTTTACAAAATCAAATAAAAAGTTGAAACTAAAGAAGTTGAAAGTAAAATGAGTATTGTTTCTTTATATGAATTTATTAATAAATACGTACAGTACTAGTTTTCTAAGAATGAAACAAATTCGGTGAGTTTAAATAGTTGATCTTCGCTTGATGTGTGTAAAGGAGCACGTTGAGTGGGTGGGCAAGGGCTTATTGTGATTCCATCTGTATGAATTTCCCATTTGCGTTCTCTACATATTTGAAGTATAGCTTCACGACTTAAGCCAGTCATTAGTACAACAGTATCTAAGGAAATGGAGTTGTATGATCTTCCAATAAGGTTAAAAGCTCTTTCGCGGACTTTTTCTGGGAAACAAAAATGTGGGCTTTTAAATATACTTTTTTTTTTTAATTATAAAACAGTTTATTAGATAATATATAAAAGGACTACTTGCTGCTTGTAACTTTATATGCATGGACTTTAGGACCATATCATGCCCAATGTTTAATAGTATTAAATGGCAGGCCTCAACTCCACATTTTGTTTTACTAGGGTACATAAATGTTATAAATTTAATATAATTACCCAGTGAGTTCAACAGAAACATAGCGATTCCAGTCAAAAGCAACAAATGCACTATGAAGGCCTCAATTTTCAATGATTTTAATTTGTCAAAGAACAGTATTCGTATCACTACACAGAACTACTTTTGCTAAAAAGGCATTAAATTATTCCGTATTGTTTAGCTGGACTACTATGTTTCAACATCGGGTGCACCAAAATAATTTTTAGGCTTCAGAATTAATTCTAGCCCATAGGATATAATATAATCAACACTGGCCTAATAGCTTTATTGATACCTTAATTTGCATTGCACCAGCTAATGCGATGTGTAAATCAGACTCACACATTAAGTGCTTCTAGCATTTTATTGTATCAACATGTTTTTTAGTACCACATATTCCATATAATAAGATAGTAAAGATTTGCTTAATCTGCAATTAAATCTGCAGCTGATTACTTTTACTATTTACCAAAACAAAATCTAGTAGCACATTACCTTTGTGTAAACAATAATGTTTCTAAATAGTTACCTTCTAGAGCTCTTATTATATTAGACACTGGTTCAGTCCATGTGTAAGCAGCTAAAGCATGATAAGTACCAGCTAAATCTTTTTTCCACAGTTTTTGTCCAACTGCCCATATTGCAACTATTTCAGGATTACTACTTGTAATATTTTGAGGTATTCTCTTCCATAAAAATTTTGCATTACATCTGAAATATTGGAAAGTAGTTTTTTTATATTTAAAGTTTAACTAAAGAACAGTAAATCCTATCCTATCAAATAACAAATACAATAATGATAATAATCAATACTTCATATTTTTCACATGCTTGAAGTTCTAAAATGTTTAAAGTTTTGTATAGTTTATTACATTGTTTTAAATATATAGTAGAAGTATTCGTTTGTACTTACAAATCATTTTGGTAAAGATATATTGCTAATAATTGTGCATAGATTGATGCAGATGCAACACCATTTGTGGCCTATAACAAAAGTGTTTGATTTAGTCAGTGCTCTGTCTATAATCGAATTTGGTATCTAATTTCTACCTTCATTTACAAAATATAATTTATGAAGGTAGAAATTAGATAGCAAAATAAAACATTAACAAGAGTCCCGGTTTGCGTCCTTGATACCAAGCATTACCTCGAGTTCTTGTTTTTCTAACTCACTGCACAGTTGATCAAAGTTTGTAATCATAGCGACGTATTGAATCTTGTAGCAGATATAAATTCAATTTTAAATATTTTTTACACAGCAACAAATTAATTACTATTAAAATTACTATTTTAAAAGATTGAGTACTACTTCTGACAATGACTTTGACAAGTGACAAATTTAAAAGTGTTGCCGCTTATTAAATTAATCAAATTCAGCATAGTATTTAAAATTTCCTTTATAAAGTCGCGTTTGCAGTCAAACCATGAGCCTGAGAAATATTTTTTCTAGTAATTTTTTTATTGAGAATTAGACAGACCTGAACATTTCCGATGCTATAAGCTAGCTGAATGCTGGTTTTAAAAATAATGGGGGCATAAAGGAAAATAAACAATAAGAACTAAACAAATATTTATATAAATTGTAAAATATTTGTTCATATCATAGCTTAGTATATAAGCATATACTAAACTATGATTTGAAATAAAATTTGGTAAAATGAAATAATATGTTTAATTTTCATATTACGAGAACCTGTCGAAATCCCCATCATGACCCATGGTAGATGAAATATGGTTTACTCAACATCGTCAAAATGAACATTTTTTCTGTTCTGTACTGCAGTAATGGCGTTTCGAGCGTGCCAGTTGAGCACAATTGTGCAAGCGTGCCACTTCGCCCATGTCACGTTGTATGGAGAATACACGAAGGAGAATGTACGGTGAAAAGATAACTAACTTTACATAATAATACAATGCATGTAAAAAAAGAGATCCAATAAAAATTCTTCCTTCACCTACAACAAATTAAACACATACTAATTACAATATATACACACAATAAAGTGGGTTAGTACTAAATAATATTTTACACGGGTGTTAGTTTATAATCGAATATTATTATACTTAATGTATTTACATAGAAATTTAAAAATTAAAAAAAAAATTAAAAAATTTAAAATAAAAAATTACATAAGGGACTAAACACAAACATTAACAAACACTGAACATTAAGAGGACGAGGAACTTTATTGGAAGAACATCATACAAGGGACGGGTTAATTTAGCACAAGAGAAAAGGATGTGAGAAGGGGAACCATCGTCCAGGCCACATTCACATAGTGAATGGTCCCTGACCCTGATCTTTGCCAAATGCACAGGCGTACATGCATGTCCAAGGCGTAAGCGGCAGATTGTTGATATAATCCTCCGTTCAATATGTTTTTGAGAAAAAAACCACGGTCGCTTCGGGATATTAGGTTGAATTAAGGCATAGTACTTACCTTTGATTGATTTTGACTTATCCCAGAAATTACTCCAGGTCTTATACAGATGAATATCTGCCAGGGTCAGCAGATCCTGGGCCGAATTAAAAAAGTGATCAGAAGTACCACACTGGATGGCTAATTTGGCGCAAGAGTCTGCAGATTCATTCCCACTAATTCCAGAGTGACCTGGAATCCATACCAAAGTAACGTCCAAGCCTCTTAGGTGAATTGAGTACAATTCTTAAAACAATTGAAGATCTCAACCTACTATGGTACGGGTTTCCCTTTAACGCCATTAAGCAGCTTAACGAGTCCGTAAAAATAACCGTCTGTTTAAAGTTGTGGGAGAGTGTAAACAGGATTGCTTCTAGCAAAGCAACAGCCTCACCTGTAAACACTGATGATTCGGGAGGACATTTAAATTGTAAAATAATTTTGAATTTTGGGATCCAGCAAGCTGCACCAACACAGCTTTCCTTCGAAAGCTTTGAAGCATCTGTGAAGATGAGGACATAATTTAACCATTTTTCATTGACCAACCAAACTTTGTGTTGATGCTAGGATCTCCCTTAGTTAGGCCAATATTTGTAATAACACGAGGGCAATGAACAAGAGCATTATAAGGTGTACGGAATAATGGGTTTGATGGGAATGAGGACAAGGGGTGGGGGAGGGAGGTTAGTCTAAGGAAGCTATCTAGCAAGTAGGGTAAAGGCTTGGCACGTGGAATAAGATCGGCTAATTTATATAACTTAGACCTCAATGGATGGGAAGACAGCTGTAACATTTTACATACAAATTTATCGGCAAGAAATTGTCGACGGATAGGGAAAGGTGGGTCCACACACTCCACTTGTAGTGCATTAGTAGGAGTAGACCTCATTGCACCTATAATAATCCGTAGACATTTATGTTGTATACGATTAATTTTTTCTGTAGCTACTTTATTAAAGGGGTCCAAAACAAATAACCCGTAGTCAATATGGCTACGGATTATAGCATTGTACAGCAGTTTTTGAGAGTAAGGATGTGCACCCCACCACACACCAGACACAGCTCTTAGAGCATTAATGCCTTTTTCACATTTCTGGCTGATATATTCAGCATGAGCAATTCCGTTCAGTCTTTTGTCGAGTAACATGCCTAAGAATTTAACATTTTGTGTTATCCGTATGGGAATATTCTCACTTACAATTTGGAGATTTGGAACTACTCTCTTTTTAGTAAACACTACCACTTGACACTTATCCAGAGATAGTGCCAGGCCGTGTTCATAGAGCCACTGGTTAAGATAGTGCAAAGCAGTGTTCAAACGATAAGTAATGTCCTCTACTGAATTTGAACTATAATAGAGGACGATATCATCATCGTACTGTAGAATGTTGCAAAAATTATTAACAGACAATTCCAGGTCATGTGTGTGTATATTATACAACAGAGGACTAAGAGCTGAGCCTTGAGGCAGACCTTTCCAGACAAGTCTGGGAGGTATAGTAAGAAGCGGATGTTTCACAGATACCGTTCTACCGGTCAGCAAATTGCATATATAGTGAATCATCCTCGGCGGAATACTCAGCTGATGCAGTTTCTGCCTGAGTACCGGAAGAAGAACATTGTCATATGCAGATGCAACATCCAGAAAAACACCAACTAAATACTCACCTTTGGCAAAAGCTCGTCGAATGTCTGTGGTAAAAATGCTGAGACTATCAATAGTACTTAAGCCCTTTCTAAAACCAAACTGAGAGGGCGCTAAGATGCTTCTACTTTCCACTATCCACTCCAAACGATTTTTCAAAAGTCGTTCAACAATCTTTGACAACGTAGATGCTAAAGCAATGGGTCTATAGGAATTAGAGTCAGAGGGACTTTTGCCAGGTTTGAGGATAGGTATAATAATCTGAGATTTCCAGGTACTGGGGATATTGCCAGATTGAAATATATTATTTACTAAATTCAGAAAGAGGAGCTTAGATTTTTCGTTTAATTTAACAATAAATGAATAGGGAACACCGTCTTCACCTGGACTGGTGTCCTTTAAATCCGCCAATACATTTTCAAGTTCATCAAAGGAAAATGGAAGATCCATTTCCTCTAATGATTTAACAGGTGTGGATATAAACAGATCACGGGACGGTGCAGAGGGAGGAGCCAATTTGTTTGCAAAATCTTTAAGCCAAAGAGAAGGATTATTGGAGTTAGGATTACTGACATTGTTAAGAGATCTGCGAAACCTCTTAAAATTTGCCCACACGGAAGTAGGGGAGCGAGGATTAAGGGATTCACAAAAATGAACCCAACCAAGTTTTTTCTTTTTCCAAATACATTTTCTGAACTTTGCATCACTGCGTTTGTACTCAACATAATTCTCCATCGTCATACAGGCCGTGTATGACGCCTCAGCAGATGATCGCCGATTGACAAAGTCAGAGCATTCCTGATCCCACCATGGATTGAAATGCATCCGACTCTGAATGGAGTGTGTTTTTGGAATATGCAAGTCAGCTGCAGATAGAATGACAGAGACAAACTGATCATAGCAGATAGCGATATTCTCATAATTACCAGACTCAGGAAGGTTGGCCACATGCAATCCACAGAGTCTGCGTACTCATTCCAGTTGGCTTTCTTTAAATTATATTTAGGAGATGAAAAAGGAAGAGCTGAAGAAGGATTTCTATTATACATAGAAAGGAGGATAGGGAAATGATCACTACCATGGGTAGAAGGAAGGGGAGACCATGATAATTGGGAAGCAATACACGGAGAAGATAAGGAAAGGTCAACTGCAGTCCTAGGATTCTGATTAGGATTAACCCTACGAGTCGGCGAACCATCATTGAGAATGCAGAGATTAACATCATTAATTAAGTCCACCAACGAAGGAGAAAATCCATCACAGTAATAACACCCCCACAGAGTGTGATGAGTGTTAAAGTCCCCCAGGACTAGTATAGGGATAGGAAGCGAAGAGATAATAGACTTAAGTTCAAGGAAGAGGGAAGAGGAAGGATGAGAGATATATACAGAAAGGAAAGAAATACCAAAGGCCCTCACAGCGACAGCGTTAATCTGTTGGCTATGAGGCGGAAGAGGGATACGGGAATAAGGAGAAGAGTGCTGGATGAGGATAGCAATACCTCCATACCCGTCACTTCTGTCCTTCCTTAAACAAGCGAAACCTGAGACCCTAAACGGGTAGTCTGGCACCAGCCATGTTTCCGAGAGGGCAATAATGACAGGATCATACATAGAAACAATACGCAGTAGTTCATGCTTTTTAGCACGAACACTACAACTGTTCCACTGCAGGAAGCTTAGTGGCGCCATTCTTTAGGATTTGGAATATTTTGAGTAAGTTTTGGGCAACGTTGGACGGTATAGGAAGTTCATCAGCGGTTGAGATTATGCTCACCAAGGTCTCAGTCAGAGCAACTAACAAATCTTTGCATGATTCTGTTGAACCGTCTGAGCCCTGATTAAGGGCACAACCATTGGAAAGGGAAGAGGAACAATTATTAATAATAGATTGGTGAGCTTGTCTATCAAATCCCTTCGCCAAAGAAGCTCGGGGACGAGGAACTTGGAAAATTGTCTTACGATAAGACTTGGTAGGACTAGCAGGGACTTTACTCTGTGAGATCTGGGTGTTTGTAAATACAGGAGGAGTAAACATTTCCTTAGCGATATCCGCATAGGAACGTTGGACTGTTGGGAAACGGGTGGAAGCTTCCATGTAAGAGATACACTCTTGCGACATAGCTGCTTCAGCAGATGTAAACTGGACGCTGATTTTATTGCGACCTACATTTTTTACTCCATCATTGACAATATCAGTAATTTTGTGTGTATGCAAAAATTGACCAAACTTGATGGCCCTTATGGAGGTGCCTGCAGAGGGATCAGGAGATTCCCTAGACACATATACTATAAACGGTCCTTTGTCTGAACTAATGTAAGACTTTGGGGCTTCAGTCATAGATGGATGAATCCAGACATTTTGGATGGACGGAGTAGCTGTGGCAGGATTTATTATGACATTTTTAACATTTTCTTGACTAGAGAATGTTTCCTCACCTTGCCTTTTTCTAGAAATTGGATGACCCCCAGGGTCGGGAGGATCAGGTGGGGGATCAGGTTCCATCCTACTTAATTATAACCTACAAAACTAAACTTATACTAATACAACTACTATACTACAAAGAACAGCACAAACACTTACTATAACTAATAACCTTGTTAGTATGAATCTTTTCACAGAATTATATATTGTTTCTTAAGAGCTTAACAGATTTCACCACTACAACAGAAATTCTCACTAACACGTGTGTCAACCAAAACAAACGCAAGCAAAGTCAAAAAAAAATGAACTTTTATAGACTTTTGCTCTTTTGACATTTTCTCTCCGTTTAACAGACCCACGATATTTTAGTTTTAGTTTCATCGCAATTGTATTATTTATCTGGCGTCAGATCGTATTTATCATATATTTCCTTGAGGAAAGAATAGAATTTATCCATAGTCACTCTGCTAAAGCTAAGATATATAATTATTGCTTGACCTGTTAATGTAGTATTTGGTTTTTGGATGAATCAGATCTGGGTGACGCCTTAAAATCCACTTAACCAACATTCACCAGCTATATTTTTATTAGAATTTGAGAAGACAATCATAATAAATGCAAATAAACACTCTTCTATTTCTTTAATATAATTTATTTATATACATACTGAATTAATCTTCTTGTCTTCTGTCTGTTATTTCGAAAGTACGGGTATGAAGTTACTCGAAATTGAGTTTCGAGACAGTTTACCCTTCCTTATCTTGGCGAAATAACGCGTATATATAATTTGGGGAACACCATACAACTGAGCTGCTTTTCAGTAACTCGACGTATTGCTTAAAGCTTCATAAAACTTCATCGATTACCTGTTTCTAGTTTTCTGCTTGTTGTTCTTTTATAATCTTAAAATACTGCTAGTGACCAAATTTACTTGTAAATTTAGGTAGCCACGTTGTGCTTCGCGTCCCCGTAATCCGTCCCCAATATAGTTCATACTCCCCCTCTTCCCTTTGTCAATATATAATAATATTCATATTCTAATTGAGGTCAAAAAGTATTCATTGTCACGTATCACATTATCCGTAACTATTGTTGGCTCACCAACATGCCAGACAAAGACTCCTGTTTTGCAATTATATTATTTACACTCGTTAGCACTATGATTTTTATATTCTGTTATTACAAATTTATAGTCCAAACTTATTTTGCACAGTTTCAATCTTTCGAATCTTTCGATTTCCTTGACTTGTCTTACCGGAAAACAAATACGGATGCCGTGTTTTTTGTGGTTTTAGTAAATTCGATCGGAAAATATAAATCTTAATGTCAAGTGACGTCCTCTTTAGTACACCAGTCATTGACGTAAATATTCAATTCTAAGTATGTACAAAAAATAAAATTATATTGTTAAGTTAAGTTATATACGCCCATGACTATACATAACAAGTTTCTGTGCAGTGAATAAATATCTATATCTATTATTACACGAGCTGTGGCCTGATTTTTATAATTGAATTTCACGGCTATTGATCGAGGACCTGGGCGGGCTGTAGCTAACTTGTCGACTAACTTGCGTCACAATGTAACCGGAGTTGATGGACTGACTGATGCGCTGAGTCACTCTTCAATATTGTCGCTCATAATGCTAATATTCTCGTTATGCGTGTACCGATTTGCATCTTAATGCGCTTTGCGGTACCATAATCATATTTGTTTATAATAGAAGCATTAGGTTTCATTTTAGACCAATAGCTACATAGTAATCTATTCAAACTAAAAGTAAATTGGCAATTTTCTATATTTTCTAGTATCATTAATGGTAGTTTATAAGCTACGTTAGTACAGACTATTAAAAAAAAATTGTCATCAAATTTGTAACTATATTTGTTTAGAATTTATGATGTAGTTTTTCGTTAAGCGATCACAGGATACTCATGAATTGAGATAAAATTATTCCTAACTAGGTAAAACGTAATTTTTAATGTATACGGAATATATAAAGCGACAAGTCTTTTCCATTTGAGGTAAGGCAAGTTCCACGCAAGGCAATCGATAGGGGATTAAATACAGATCTTACAAAATGGTGATTGTAATATTAGTGCAATCAATATATAAGTGTTCACCAAAACCCTGTACTTATTTGAATTGATAGTCTACGCTTATATGCAGTTATAAAAGAGCAATATTGAAATAGCTTTTTTAAATTTATTTATGTGCTTGTAGAAACTTGCGACATCAAATACATCTGAATAAGCGCAATAAGTAAACAACGTGGTTATGTCTATATCTACATCTTCGACTTTTTTGACGTATGCGAAATAACAAATTACAAATTGCTATAATTGAGAAATCATATGTATTTCTAGATATACTTTCTGTAGGTTTTTCATAACTACTGACCCTATGAATAAGTAATTTTTTTTGAAAAAAGTACATATAAAAAATGTGTGGTATATTATTATTAAATTGTGGTTAATATAAATAAGAACAACATAAACAATAGAATAACTGCTCATTGTGAAATATTTTGAAGGTTTGCAATCGACCTATCTAATGATAGGTAATTATTTTGCGCAAGGTGCTACGGCGAAGTCGTCACTTATTCACTTTCACTAGTAGTTTAACTGTCCAATGAGTGTTGTCACGCTCTGGCAGTAACCAATGGGCATGTCTACCGCCCCGCCTTGAGGAAAGGCGTATACCGCGACCCTGGTCTAGGTAACCACAACAATGATTGTCGTACATCAGAAGAAGCAACTGGCGACTGCGCAAGATTTTCTTAAATTTTGTTTTGATCAAATTTGTTTTAAATAATATTTTGTCTTTTAATATTAATTCTAATAGTCACCTTATTATTAAATCTATATAGGCAAAGTAGATGCAATCTACTTTGCCTATAGTAGTAGCAATGTAGTAGTAGTAGCAATGTTAACTGCCTTAATATGAAGTATTCAAAAGCAAACAACAATAATAACATTTTTTATGTATAATATAAACCTTAAGTGACTAAAGCCTCAAAGCTGTTAGAAATAATGCAAATAAGCATGTAGTATATTTCAACACATGTATTCAATGGTTTGAGTGACCTGCGGCGAGGGGTCGCGGCGGCCTGCGACGGCTCGCCGCCGCTACGCCGACAGCGCTGTGCAAAATCGCTAATTGCATTCAATAGTTTCGCTTCGGATTGCCACATCCACGCACGAGCTCGATCGCATCACAAATCACTCAAGACTACTCTGTCAGGTACATAATGTTTCCGTGTACTTGTCTTAAGATACACGGTTAAAGGGAGTATTAAATGGAATAGATAAACTTTGACTAGTAGTATCTTGTATTAGATATTTTATGAGATAGTATTATCTGTCACTAGATATCACTAGATATGGCATGTATAACAAGGTTTTCTATATTTATATGAAATATTTCACTTTAATAATTCATTTGATACTTATAATTATAATAAATAAAAAATCAAGCTTTATAAATGGATTTTATATTTAATTCAACACAAATGATCTATTTCAAATTAGTATTTTTTTTATGATAGAGAGTGATTGAAGTATAAGAGCTTGCTATATACGTGAAATTTGCTATATAAATAATAATATAGTCGTTTCTCCACGATTGTATGTACAATGTACCGAGGTTACTAACAGTTGATCAACATTTTTAAAATACTGTAAGTATAGCAGTAAAGTTTCAACGCATCCAAATTTAATGGGCATTAATTAATACAATTAGCCCTCGGCAAATTGCACATACGACTTAAATAATGAGCGTAAATTGAGGCAACTTTACACTTCTGATTTATTGTCCTGCACTTGCACAATTTCGACGAAAGAGAAAACGGACCAGTTCAGACGGATATTACGAGCGGTATATAAAATTGATAATGAATATTTATAAAAAACTTAATCACAGTTCACCGTATTTCCCTGCAGGTCAGCGGGAGACCATTAATCAGAGTATTTTCACTTAATCATATTTTTTGAAATAATTATATTTCGTGTATGTATGTAATAACAAAAATCACAACATACCTATTGGCAGTTTGTAATAAAATCGCCATGTATATACATACATATTTTTAATTAATTCAAATAAACATCCAAGACCTCTAATGCTAAGTCATCAGTTACAAGCTATCCTAGTATAATATTGAGTTATTAGTAACCACTACTTACTGATAGAATATTTCCGACATATCACCTCACCATACGTTTAGGAAGTGTTAGACTTCAAGGAAAACAGCAGTATACATTATTGTTGTTCATCGGAATAGGTAGTAAAAAGATTCACATTACCTAAATATTTTATATCTTATATATCTTACTTACAAATAAGTTATAGAAGTGCATTTTTTGTCAATAGTTAAATGAGAATAGACAACGAATTTATTCCATCAAAATCTGAACGTAGTTATATTATTTATTAATAAGCAAATTATCATGTATATTAGGTATATCTTGCAAAATCAAAGTATTGCGGTACATATCCACCAATTATTATATATAAAGTTTTATAATGTGAAATTAATAAAATCTATTTATCTAATTCATTAATCACCGCGCTCGCTTAAGTTACTTCTGGTGTTACGCCTCGGTATCCAAGATTGCTTGAAAATTACTATTACAGATGAATACACCGCCCGCGCAAAAGAGCTACCTACCTAATATATATTTTTTAGTTAATTATATATTAGTTACTTATATTTACATAATGAAAAAATATTTAAAGATTAAATTAAAATAAATTAGATCTGTTAATATATCCATAATGGATGGTAAAAGACCATTCAGCAGAATTTTTGCCTGTCTGTTAATTTGTGCATCTGCTACTGGACAAAAATTTGTGATTTTTAGTACAGGTGAAAGCTTAAAGTCTATACTTTTCTATGTGTACATCGATAACGTTTTTTTTATCCTAGTGTAACCACATCGTTAAAAGAATTAAAAAATATTGAATCAAATCACTGATTACTTCTTCTTCTTAGGGGTGCCTCTCCAATTACTAAAGGTTGGCAGTCAGCTCGGAGTACTTTTTTCTATCTCTAGCGAGGCGAAATAGTTCAGCGGTACTCGCTGATTAGTGATAGGTGCTAATAAGAAGTGCAATTACAAAATAAATAGACACATACACATAGACATAAAAATAGACACATTTAATTTGTATAATTTAGTTTTACTTGCAGTAGGCAAGTGAAACTAAATTATACAATTTTATTCAAAATTGTTAAGTAAATCAAATAAATCAGCTATTCATTAATTTAACCATTATTATAAAAAAATACAGGTTTGATGTAGATATCATTTTAAACGTTGGCAGCATTGAAAATATAAAAATAAGGTGTATTCTCCCAGGGCCAGCAAAATAATTTTGATGTATATAAAAAGTTAAAAAGGAATTGAGAAAGAGATGAGCGTTAACAAATTTCTTCCCCTGATTTCCACTCAAAAAAATAAGACGAAATATTAATTACATGGCCGGAAACCCACTTGAGCAGAGCAAAAAAATTGTAGCTACGCTGTAACAGTGAACATTTTATTCAATTTAAATTCAAAATACCAGACACTTATTTAAATAAATTTATTTTTATTGATATAATTATAGTCATAATTAGTAATTGCTGCATATATGCATATAAAATATAATATCTCTAATATTGTATCGTCTATATTCAGATAATTATAATATAAAATTCAAATAGGTACATCAACCGATAGAGGACGTTGGTGATAATGTGTTTTGTAAATGCTCGCCGTTTCAAGGCCTGCAACATCTCATTTGTACCGAAAGTAGAAACTTACATAGTAAAATACTCGTTTGCATATTTAGATTTTGTAACAGATGCAAATATTCATATCGGAATATTACTTTATTGTATGTTAAAACAGGAATACAGTTTTAGTACATGTTAGTCTAATAATAGTTTTTATATATTATGTATAAACTACTATTAAACAAATATGATATTAAAACATTTATATAAATACAAGTATACATACAAATAAAATTATATAAGTATATCCTATGCCCTAGGTTATATCGATAACCGGTATTCACGAAGACATACAAACTTGTATTCTATCCAAAATATAATCCATCCGAAAAAACATATTTTATTTATGATACTAGTGTTGTACCATAGCTACAAAAAGTCTTTAAATAATTAAATAATTGATAATACAAATAAAAAATATCGATATAGATATAATTCGAATATTATTTATTATACATTTAATTTATAGGATAATTTTTGAATAATGGTCTTTAAACAGAATATCGTTAAAGCTCGTATGAAGACTAACATTAGTTTGGTTTTAATGTAAATACAAGTATAGGTACGGTACATATTCACATATTAAGTTGTTAATAAGTTATTTGATTTGTTTTTCACAATTTCATAGATTATCAAATGCCACATTCTTCGACGTTCAAAAATATGATTTTATAGCCAAGTTGTAGATATATGTATATAGATATAATCATGTAATATTTTAATCATTGGTTTTGGATTTATGATGTAGCTGTATTTATGCATATTATTTCCTTTATGTCCAATTAATTTGGATAAATGTTAAATGGCTCAGCATTTTCATAAATTATAAACATTTAAAAAATGTACACATGAGAATTCAACAACAGCAACAACTATAACTTTAAATACCGAAACAAATATGGCCTTAGATTAACATAAGTAATGAGATGTCGCAAGAGTGTTTGGCACAAAACGTTTAATTCAGATTAATATGCAGCCATTTAATAGAGATGATGGAGTATTGGGGCAGACAAGAGCTGTAACTACTAACCGTGCCATTACAGTTGACACTTTTGAGTGATCGTTCTCGTGGAGACGGCATGACGGCTTCCTACATGATCGCCAACACTAAACAATGGGCATCCAGCTATCTTTTATCGGCACAATATGGCGTCTAATTGGATCCGCAAAACATTGTAAGCATTTTAAAGTGACTCGTCGGCTCCGAGATAAAGTAATCATTCAATTCAAGGCTGCGATAAGTGGGATTGTGAAAGTTTTAATTGCTATGCATATTTTTCGATCACTACTCGCCGACATTACGTTTATTACTTGTAGTCCATCAAAAATAATTGAAATCGGCAATAATGACTTGCATCGAAGCCCAAAAACATATTTTGCTAATGGTTTTTATTATAAAATATTGTTCGGTTATGACCATCAGCATCGTATTTTATTATAATTTTTTAGTTGCTTTTTTACAAGTAATTAGAGTGGCTGGAAAGTAAATTTTAAATCTATCAACTCTTAATTAGATTATACATTAAATTATAGAGAGTGCTTGAAGTGCATTTAATTGCTTATTTCGAGTTACTTTTTCTTAGTTCCTTTGTTGATTTTCTATTGCTGTGGATTTTTCTGCTCCTCTATGGATTAATACTTATTAAATTTGGTGAAAAGTAAATTAAATATAATATTTTATAGTAATTATAAAACATGGTTTAAGTGATTAAAATAATATTTTTATAGAGGGAGCTCGTAATAAAACAAGTGCTGTAGACGTATGTGCTAATAGTACCTAAACAAGACAATTTTTTTGTCATTTAAGACCTAATTTCTCAGCACGATTAGATCCATTAATACTCTAAAAAGACTATTTATATTAATATAAGGTAACCACAATATTAACTTATTTATTTACGGTCAATAAATATTGCGAACAATATTTGCATGTGCAAAGCAAAGATATATAAGATAGCACCCAAACATTAATAACAGTAAATCAGTTGCATAATATAATGCCAATTGAGCTTCATATATCATTTTATTTCTGAATCAAATTATATTCTGTAAACATATTGCAGGCAATCCTTATAATATATATATATATATATATATATATATATATATATATATATATATATATATATATATATATATATATATATATATATATATATATTCTAATTAACTAGAAAATCCAGAAACTTTAACTCAACGTTATATGCTTTTAATTTTTAAAAATCAAATTACTCAAGAATAAGTCCTTTATTAATGGTTCTTTAGAAAATATCACGTGTCATTGCTTATTTTATTTTTTATATCTCTTTGAAATACCCTGTATTGGGTTTATATTTTATGCTAGCGACGCGCTCGCGGTTTCGCCACTTACATAGAATGAATTACATCTCATCACATTATATATGTTCAGTATACTCGTAATTGCTCAATATAACATATATATTTTTTTAATTAGCCTAAGTTACTTCTTATTACATCAGCTAACTGTCAATGAAAGTCCTGTCAAAATCGGTCCAGCCGTTTCAGACATTCGCCGGAACAAACGTCTGTTTGTTGTAGAAATTGTTTGGTGTAAAAATATATTTTGGTATATGTACCGTATATATTCATTCATTCATATGCGTGTAGTAATAGGCGGTTATTTCAATATTTCAAGCAGACACTCTAATTTTATTTATACGTATAGAGTATAGATAAGTCATAATAGATTTTAGTTCAATTATTTAATTTAAATTTTATGAATTACAAATAACAGATAAAAATATGGACAAAATATATAATTGTTAAATAATCTCGTGTAACGAGGCAAAATATATACAAAAAAAGAAGAGTCTAACTTAGAGAATGAAGAGCTTATAATAATATAATATATGTTTTTAGAGTTGAGAAAATGAATTGACCAGTGATCACGCCAGTAATGGGAAATTCGAGATAATTTAAAATTTCAATATCGAAAATATTGAAATAAAGCTCAGAAACTCAATCTTGTTATATAAATACCCATTTTTAATGAAATTAAGTGATATTTTGCATTATATGCTCTCATGCGTACAAAAGAACGAAAGTCGAAAGCAAAATCTAGTATATTTACTTAAAAATATATTTAAATTCTACGTAAAAGCGTTGAACGTAATAGAGCTTGAACTTGGATACCGGTGTAAGCCCTTTAATCTATTCTATAGCATCCAACAGAGGGGATTTGTTAGTTTTAAATAAAAAAAAATCTTATGTCGACAACAGACAATGTTATTCTATAGTCTATAATGCGTACATAAATAAATAAATAATAAAAATATAATTAAAAAGTCATCATACTTTCTTAAAACTCATGTTTTCAAATATAAAATATGTTAATGCAACAATATCAGCAACAACCGTAGACTATATAATTGATATGAATTGTGTTTTCTTGATAAACCAAAAGCGATAGCCTTGTTTATTTATGTCCGCAGTGAATCGTGTACAAAATCATAATGGCAATTAATCTGACACAAACAATATTTTGTTACTGGGCTAAAACTGTTGCGAGATCCGAACGTGGCGTGAAATGGCCAGTTAGTGAGTAATATCATGTTATTTGGAGGCGACGAGGGCGAGGGCGGTCGTGACGCTGGGAGACCGGTGCCGGCGCTCGGTCACGAGTCGCTCTGCTGACCCTACCCAACTCTGCCTTTCCTCTTCACATCTCACAATAAATACTTATTTATGACAAACATCTATGACATTAACTGTACACGTTGTATCTTGTTTTATTCTGATATGCACTAGCTACAGATTACTTCGTACCGAGATATCGATACTTTATGATACTAAAGACTGGGAAATCCAAATAAGATATAGCAAAAACAGGCTATAAGAGCACATAAGGGCTGTACTTCATTTTATAAGCACGTAAAAATATGAAGCTAAGGTGAGCTAAAAACAGAGTCAGGGCGTGCTTGTATACTGATTTTTTAAATCAATAATGTAAAATTAAAAATTGACTTGAAATAGCAGAATAACTGCGCTTTACACGTGCATTACTACCTTTGTATATTTTTTATGTCACTTTGAAATAGAAAACCTTAATTTTTTGTTCTAATAACAAAAAGATGAACAAGTAAAGAAAATAATGAAAATATTTTACATAATAATTGATTTAAGGTAAAGTACTGGACCTACATTCATTTATATCTACTATAAAATAGACAAAATAAATTTGGTAAGTACTTATAAGTTTTTTTTAAAACTTTCATTTTGGCAGGATATATTTTTGATTTAATCTCAATAGTGTCAATACTGCCATACTGACGTGTTACAAAGCGGTATTTTAAATGGCTATGTAAATTTCGATGTCTTAATATTAAATATAAATGTGTGTGATAAAGTAAATGAAACACGAATGTAATAGACGAAAATCTTCACAGCAACCTCAACTGGGCGCATTAAAGTAATGTCTGTTGCATACAGCTGCAATTTTATTAACATTTTAGTGAAGGTAGTCATGCCGCTGGGAAACTACACAATCGGCAATCAACAAACGCGTAAATTATGTTCCTACTAATGCATTAAATTACATACGTCGCAGACACTTCGACGTGTTAAGAAATAAATTAAAATATTTAGTTAACCGAGTGGATTTGCTCCCTTTTATTAATTTGCATCATTGTAATAAAAAAATCTGTTTAATATTTATAATAAATTTTGAAATAATTAAACAGTTAAATAAAAATGTATACCTTTTTTTTAAATTTATTAAACCGAACCTAAATAAGTACTAAATCGTGTACGAATGGTAATTATTAGTAGCAAATGTTTAGGTGGGTAATTTAGACATACTCCTAGAATGCACTGCTAATTAACTACAAAGCTTGAGAGAAATTTCCATTTGAATTGGTACATACCTGTTGAAGTAGTAACTAAATACAAGTAGAAATACTTAGTGTTTTGTAAGATTAAGTAATTAAATTTTAAGACATATATTAGTAAAAGTATGTTTATTATTTAAAATAATATCAACGTAACATAAGTAATCAGAATCTTCTTTTCACCAGAATAACGTTTTTGGCTTTACTCATCTTCCGTATACTGCATTATAAGCGGAGAGAACTGAATGTTACCATACTCCACAATCCGATGTTGAGGCATTTGTATGTTTGAAGTCGGAACTCAACGCGTCACTTGATTTATTATACAATTTTTAACCTAACCGTCAGTAGAAGCGTTTTTCTTTTTTTTGGGCTTCATTCATCCCGAATATAGCAGGATAGGTAGAGAGAAAATAGTGTTAAAACACTCCGTTCTCTGCTTACCGACTGTCTCGAAGATATTGCGTGTTGAGTCGAACTCAACGTCACACTGTCTTCCTTAAAGTAGGTATACTTATTGTTTTCACCGTAGCTTACTCATTACTTTAAAAGGAAAATACGGAACCTTCATACGATTACTTTATCGTTCATCTATCTGAAAATATTATCGAATAGTCACTGCCAGGAACTGTCTTAAAGCACCGAAACAAACAAACTTCTAAGTTCATCCAATCAAAAGATAAAAGGAAATTTTAAACGGAATTTCTTAACACTAAAATCTCTGTCTATTCTGTATTATGAGAGAGATGCATAAAGCGAGATATATTAATATTGTTTGTCCTAGTCGTCCCTAGTATCAAGTAATTATAAACTAGAAATGTACCAACTAGTCGGCTACTTATCGGTGAAGCCGACTGTTCGGTCAGTATAGTAGTTAGCGATTAGTCGGCCAAGAGCGCCGACTATCCGGTTTATTTTCTTTGTTTGTATTTCCCAATAAAATGTATTAATTTTTTAATACACACTTGAAAGTTGAAAATATAAAACAAAGAAACTTTTCCTTTAACAATAAATTTTTAAAATTACTTAAAATGGAAAGATGTTGATGGCGTTAAGATCGATTTTTTCCTTAGTTATGTTCTTGACCTCTAAGAACAACCACATACTATAAACAGAGCTAGCAGGACAGTATACAGACAGACTTGACATCATGCATATTTTATTATTTTTCTTGATGTACATTTTTTTTGATAGCAGCATTGCCATAAAATTCCAATATATACCACTTTATCGATGTAGGAACTCTAAGAGCATTTTCGCTTCTAACGCTCTCTTCATCATTTTGAAGTTCATAATGATCGGCTTGGCCGATTTATCAGTCGAGTAATCGGCTTCTTTATAACCGACTAGTCGGCTAGTCAGCTAGTCGGGCAAAGTCATAATCTTATCTGGCGAATAAACTTTTACTTTTTACATTATTTCTATAGTATGATAAATTAAAATTATTGTTAACTCATTTTGGCTGTTAAGAAGTATGATCATATATATAATTCAAAACAGTTCATGAAATACATAAATTTATTTACAAGATACCTTATACTATTACTAGTTACTATTTATTACATTATATTATTATATACTTTACTATTAAATGTAAATAATTCTCCCAAAATACCTGAATGTAAGCTTAATGAGGCTCTGACAAAACAAGTTATTACATCGCCGCATATTCTGCAAATTAAACACACATTCTACACTAATAAAATAACCGTGAGAGGCTGTGGCGCTGCGCCCTGGCCGCCATGTTTTGCATACATTTAGTTACATTATCAAAAGACCTAGTACCGACACGTGAAATTATATTAACACATTATTTAGAAATAGAATACTTAAAAACTGGTTTGGTGACTTAATATTCCTTTATTTGAATTAATTTAAACTATGAATGCATGTTTTATTTGTTCACATTTAAAATAACTTTGTGCATGCTACCTAATGATATTTTTTGTTACATTTAACGAAATATACAAAATAAGATGAGTAGTGTTTTTTATTATTACTGGCATATTTATGTACATTACCGTTAAGGAAGGCAGATGAACACGATATTGTAGTGGTTTAAACAGAGCATTATTTTACACGGACCGGTTGTGCGCACGCCTACGGTTTATACTATGATTTTATCAATAAATTATCACTAAGATCCTATTTTAGTCTTGTAGTTTTCAACTTGCCCTTAATGGCATGGGAACTAAACAATACTTATTTAAGGTATATGAACATGTACTAATTACAGCACAATATCTAATAAACAAGAATTATTTGTGATAATAATAATACTACTCACATAAATATTAATTCATAAACAAGTGAAGTTATGAATCTTCAGCAATAAACATAAATCTTTGGTAGTAGTCGAAATATGTGTACACATATATAACATATACGATCTATATTTTATATGCTTTTAGATATAAACTCCTATAGATGACCTCAAGTTTCTCATGTATCCTAAATAATCACGGTTGTAGGTAGTCGTTAATGATAAAAAAAGCTCAATAAATAAGACATTGCCGTATAATTTCCAAAATAAAATTGCATGTCATTCGAAGGCGTGGCAGGCCCGTAATAATTTCATGATTTATGTTACGGCGTAATAAAACACAGATTTTGCTTTTTCAGCGTCGAAAATCGGTGCACATTGAGCAACGGCCACGAATTTAATCAGAATCGTGCGGTTGGTAGGTACGATGAGTGATACGGCACTCGAACTTATTCAAATTATGAGAATTCAAGGGGCGTGCGTGTCTTTTGGGAGATTGCTAATGCATTTTTGCAAGCCATGCGGCGCGCAGGCGTTACGCAAGGATGCCCGGAGAACTGGTCTGACCGGCTTCAGATCTGGGCCAGAGCCATCTCTCCACTGAGATATTACCGCTAAAAGATATTGAGCATCCAGCCGCTAGTCGTATTGCTCCTATGCTCTCATTTGACCCCACGTTTTTAATATAAATAATATGTGCCTAATATTTTATTACACATATTTTATACATATACAATAATGTGTAATTCATTTTAAATATGGACATTTAAATGTCTGTTATAAGACATTTAAATTAAACTTGATATAAAATATATAATAATTTTAATTTACGGACTCGTGCGCATAATTTAGAATTTAACCTTCATTTCATGAGCGAGCATAAGCGATCGTAAGAGACAATGGGCGTTTAACTATTTCAAAGCATATTTTTCAACTTCATTCTTTATCCCGCATGTAAGCAGGATTGGCAGAGAGAAGCTAGTGTCAAAGGATTCCGTTCTCTTTTCCGGCCTTATACAAGAAGTAGCATGTAGTAGTGGAAGTGCAATACTGCACATTATCTTACAAGGAACGAATTCACAAGCAATTACGCTTACAGTCACAAACTAACTACCCTTATCCTTTTAAAAAAATAAAAAAATAAACGTGTAGATGTCTAAACAATAATAATTCTGTAAAGAACAATACATTGTTTCACATTATACGATTGAAATTTCACTGAGAGCTGACATTTCATTAAAATTATATTGAAATCGTGAAACGGAGCTTGCATCCGATTGATTGAAGCCGTCGGTGATCGACTGCGCGTGCGCCGGTTACTGCCTGGTGCCGACACAGACGATATTGATTTATATCGAATTGCGAAAGTTATTAGTCTTTGTTATTGAAGCTTAACTATATTACTGTTAAGATTATGAACAATAACTGAAAAAATCTACCTTATTTAAAAAAATATATATAAATGAGTCTAGTAACTTTTACTCCATTAATATTCTTTTAAAATTCTTAACATATTTACTTTATTTTAAGTAACATGTGACATTACCTCATACGTTTTTTATTTACACAAGTATATGTACACCTTTATTCCTGATAAATCTAATTTATTGGGAGCTCGTGCAATCATGCGCGTGTACCCAGTAAACACAGAGTTTATCTCAGTAAATAACTAGACAGGGGAAGATTCATTAGGCGTCGATCCGTGTCGAGCCGCGCTGTAATCGAAGCAATTGTTCTCTAAGGAAATTCAATTATTAGTCCCGAGAAAATAGTTTATACATAGATGATGAAGCAAGACTTGCAGAGAACTTAAAATAATTGTTCGTTATTTACCTGTAGACCCTAAACTATAATTAAAGGCCTGATAATTGGTGGAACGTACAGTTGTTTGAACAATAAATTGTTGACATCGTCCTTCATACTGACGGAGATACGATATACCAGTCGTGCGACGTACTTGTGGTTTTCGATATGAAACAAGCAAATTTGTAACAAGATTTTAATATATATTCTATAACTATAACAGAAAATAGTACACGTAATTGAGTAGCTATTAAATCTTATTGTTCGTTTGATTCATAAATCAAACGAATGGCGATAGTAAAGCGGAGAAAATGTATACAATAGCATTAAATTGAATTATTCGAGAGCAGCCTCTTAAGGGCCCATAATAGCTTACAATTATGCTATTCCGACCAACCTCTAAACTCTTCAATAAAATTCCTCACGTGGAATATATAAGTGCTCGACAAGACCCGGGCACATTGTAAGCCGCTGGGAATATGGAAAACATGATCCTAACTGTAAATTTATTTGTAACGTATTGAACTAAATGGTGTGGCTTGTAAATTTTGCAATTGTCTGTTGTCATTAAATATTCCATGGAATAAATCAAAGCGCTATCAGGAGTTGCCGCGATGTTACATAGCGGAGGCTTAGTGAAATAATTTACAGATATCGATAGTCCGGATTACCAACAACGACAAAACACAAACGGCGTCTTCGCTTAAGAAATATTTATCTGCTCTGCTGGATAGTATAAAGAGGTTTAAATCTTAATCTAAAGAAGACCTGCTATCTCTGGACGATGTTAACAGGGGATATTTGCATTACAATAGAGCATAGGTGAAATGTATTACTATTACAATTTATGGATAAAATGAATTTGAAGTAAATTAAATTATATTCTGGATAAGAGATGTTTATTGTTATTGTATAAACTTTTATATTGTATATTAATATACATACTTATTAGAGTCACATTAATAAGTCCTTGTACATATAATTGTTTTTTATACGGCACTTTCCGCCTCTCGAAATGTAAATGTAAATAGTTTTTTCTCCCCGAGTGGGAATCGAACTCACAAACCGTCGCCGTACAGGTAGACGCTGTGCCTCTGCGCCACGACGGTGCCATTTTGCTTGATAATATATAAATTACACTCAAATATGCTCGTGATCAAGGAACAAATATTTAATGTAATGAAATAATGTAACCTAAGTATAAAGATAAATTTAATAGTATAATCAATAATACATTATCCGGGCCTTTGTGATAAAATGATTTGCCGTAAGAATTACTTGGAGCGCAATGATGAATCTTAATCGACTATCTAGATTATATGAAACTATTCATTAAATTAATTTATTTAGTATGCAATACGTAGTCCCGTTTATAATTTTAAGCTCAACGCATAAATTATGAATGTAATTAAGAGATTGATTAACTCAGATACCTCTATCTAATGTAGCGAATAGTTATTAAGGAAGGTCAAAAATATAAGGCTTGTAAGTAATAACATAATTAGAGAAAATGACTATGTTCTTTGAAATTACTCTATTCTTAGTAAAGTTTTGATGGAAGAAACACTTGCCATAAAAAGTTGCTTTTAGAATAACTCGATTTTGAAAATCGGTAAAACTATATTTAGTATGTAAATATGTAGGTATGTGTTGATGATGCGATGATGTTGGGCAATTGTTAACTTGGTCAATATATATATATATATATATATATATATATATATATATATATATATATATATATATATATATATATATATATATATATATATATATATATATAAATACAATAAACATAAGGCGCATTGAATTTGATTGACTATACAAGGTCATATTATTAATTATTTATTTAATATGATAGTAGAGCATTGAGGAAACAGTAACCTTCAGCTAAGATCTAGAATCAAGTAGTTTACCTCATATTATATCAATAAATAATCTCTTGTTTTTTGTAATTTTATAAAAAATAAATTAGGAAACCATTAATATTTATTTTAGTAGACACATTAGAATTATATACTTAGCTAATGAGATCCTATTGCATAACAATGTTAGAAAACTATGAAAATGAATGGTATTTTTCTGTTAGAGCTTCACACAGAAGCGACTAATGATATTCCTCCTGCATTGGGACACTATTTACATATACCTAAACCGTGAGATTCCGTTCGAGATTTGGGTGCCATTTTACTTGATAATAATTACGATGTGCGAATATTGCGGTTCTTTAGATTATGCTTTGACAAATCACGACTTTGCAATTCCAATGTAGCAGATTTAATGTATGGGCGGCAGTTTGCATTCTAACCGCGACCCGGGCCACCTCTTTCCTAATGCACGCTTATTTGAGCTTTTTAACCTTTCATCTGTTGCTTAGTTTGGAGCATTAAACAATAAACATAAAATCGATAATAATAAAGTTATCGTCCTGATCGCGTCTAATTGTAAGCGTTTGCGTGTCATAACAATTACTGTAAATGTAGTTAAGAGTTTACGAGTCGCAACGATAGATGGATAATTTAATTAAAGTATTTCTAGGATAATTATTATTAAATTAAGTGTTGTTATTATTTGTAGAATTAAGTTCTTTTACAATTTTATATATAAAAATGTGTTAACATTATATTTTGCGACGGCGGATTTAATGACATCCTTTTTAACAACATTATTTTCCATTATCTTATCATGTTTTTGTAATCTTAATACCGTAGAAGATATAGGTTTAGCATATAGGTTTCACTCATAAACCACTCTAAATCATACGATATTGATAACGTCATATTTTCCTTTAGTCAATTTATGCTTACATAAATTGTGTTGACCTGCCAAAATGCCATTGCACGATATACTTACAATATAAATAATAAGAGCCAAATTCAACTTTAAGTTCAACTTTAACAAATAAATATTACCTAAAGGCACGATATGTTCCTAATTAAAAGATCAAAAGATGAGAGATTCACGATGGAAACTATAATTTATTGTAATCCTTTCGTAAACGATTACGTAATATATCGAGGGTAGTAGACTACTTATACCGTTATTTTGTAAGATTTGTCTCGAATGAGACCTCGGAGCCTCAGGCGTGGTTCTATTCTGGGGAACGACAGGGGTTACGTAAGATAGTACTGAAGGTGGTTAAGGGTGGGAGAAGGCGGGGCAGTGAAAGGGCTGGGCGGAACGGCGTGCTCGGCACCGCCTACCACATTTCACCACCACTGCGACGCTCCTCGTGCGCCCTACTTTAGCAGGTTAGCTTTGGCTCTTCATTGTGTGCCAACAACTTCGTACAGTACAATAGTCTTGTGAAATTAATAGATATGATTTACCTTTACCGTGTACAAATACAATTACACTTCAGAAATAAAACTGTTTTATAATCCGTGTTACAAATACGGTATTTACTGATTAAACGTTACATTAACATTGCTCCATCAATATGACAGCTTTCGCAAAAGTACTTTAATAAATGTATCATTATTTATCCTTAAAATACTTACTAATTAAATGTATGAATTTGTACTGGAAAGAACGTCTTTGAACCGTATTTGCTTCTAAATAAGACGTCGCTTCATAGCGGCGTAAAGACCACATTACTCTTGTTGAAGCCGAGGGCCAACATTATCCCTTCGCCGGGGGCGGGGTGTGCCGTCCGCTGCACCCGGTCAAAAGCACATGAATTTTCAAACAAACGCTTTAAACTAAATGGGTCCGTGATATACACTTCAAACTATAATGGAACCTGTTAGTTATTGTGAGTTATTTATTACTATTTTATATAACAATATACAAGTTATATTCAAACTACATATTAATGTTTTTAAAGGGACTTTGAAAAGGAAAAGGGCTTTTTTTATTCTGACAAAAAGTGAAAACTTATTGTACAAATAAAAGGAAAAGTTCCTTAATTAGTAATTTTTATATATATCACAAAAAAAGAAGAAAACCATTACAGACTTATAATTAAGTATAATCAGGTTAGCAATTCCAAGAAATAATTGAACTCTTTAGGATAAATATTAAGATAGTCATGTTGTTGTTGTTGTTGTTGTCTTTATATATGGCGTTTCGAGCGTGCCAGTGGAGCACAATTCACTTCGCCAATGTCACGTTGAATGGAGAACACACAAAAGAGAGTGTACGGTAAAAAAGAGTTAATATTACACTATAGAAGAATGCATGTTTTAAAGAGATCCAGTTTAAATCCTTCACCTATAACAAAATTAAAAGATATCTACAATATGTACAGATAACATATAAGATTAGTAATAAATAATGGATAGTCATGTAAATCTAGTTTTATGTAATACCAAAAGCGGTATTTTTAAAATGTATAATAAAAAAATTAACTCACAAAAGATTCAGTTCGTTTTTCCGTAGTGTATGTAGAATAATAATAATTATTATTAAAAAACGTATACTTACTTACACTTGACAGATTTTTCTTTAACATAAAGTATGCATCTAAACTTTTATTTTTATTTAATATGAAATTTATAATTTATGCTAAAGATGGCAACATTTGTCATAACTACTAATATATGAAAGTATCTAACGCATAGGCAATCTAATAATATTTCAGTCATATCATTAATTATGATCTTAAGTGTACTAATTGAATATTTTTTTGTTATTATGTTTTAGCTCACAGTGACTCATAAACAACGTCATTTCAATTACCCAACAACAAATAACTGTCCTATGTCAGAATCTAATTTCGAATTCAACAACAATATCTAATTGAACAGGGCGTTACATAGCACGAGTTGTGCGCCATTCATCGCGTCATCGTGTATTGTTACAGCATTTAAGTTCTAAAAATCCGTTATGTAAAGTATTAAAATTAAAAGTAACTTACTGAACATTCTTCCGAATTTCTTAGGTGTCATCGAATAATTTCTATATATCTTTATGCAAGAAACATTAAAAATAATATCGATTTAATTCTGCTTCTTTTATAAATTTTTTATAAAAATATACAAATAAAATTAAAACTGGAAATGACATAAATTGGAAAAAACAAGCTGTTTTGAGGCTAATCGTATTAATAACAACGAAGAATCAAAGATCTAAAAAGCGTAGATATTTTGTATGTGGGTCGAGTTAAAGCCATCCAAAGCACACAAAGTTCTTAGGAATGCTGTGCCCATATTTTCGCGGCGTTGTCACAGATCCCGAAAGGTCGGTGAACTGAAACCCTATTGTTCGTGTTGCGTCAACGTATCGTCTGCCTCGAGCTACAATGAATTGAATTTGTATCTTACTATTGTTACAATGATTGCGTGACTAATTTATTTTACTTATTACTATTTTAATATTGCTGAACTTATATCCACAAATCACGTCAGATAGAGTATGTCTATGTAGTGATTTTAGTGATATCAAATAACTTGAAATCAATATTTAACTTAAAATAATTTGTTATCAAAAGATAATTTTTATTATAAGGTAATTCAAGTGGAGAAAACGTAATGTCAAGAGAGTCGTTCTACACCTACGTCTCAATTGCTTCAGTGCTTTATCTTACTCCGAGTGGGGATCGAACTCACAATCTTCGTATTTATAGTCAAACGGTGTAATTTCGACTTTGTTTGTATAAGAATTATTTTGATAAGGATAATTAACGTATGTAATTTTAATAATGTATAATAATTAATTAAGCATTTGGTTAGCAATTAAAGTAAACCATGCGGTTTACTTTAATGGAGAGTATAATTTAAAATCTACTAGGTGTTCATTCCCTTTTAAGCTTTAAATTTTTTGTCAGAATTTATTTCATATTTAAAAAGTAAGATTTCATTAATTTTGAGCCATATACTAAAATGGATAATATGGTATGACCTAAAGTGTAAACATCTCTAGGGATCCTGTTAAAGCTTAAATTGCTTAGAGAGAGTCGCACAAGTGGGTACGAATTGACAATAAGATCAAAGTTCAGCGCGATTCAGGACTTGCTAAGAATGTCGGGCGCAGCCGTAGGGGAAACATTTTGCTAGGTGCCGATATAGAGTCCTAATAAAATCACGATTACTATTTTATGTCGACGTCGCCCAGGCACCGTAACTGTATCATAAAATAAAGCGGTCATGTTTAGATCTTTGTCGATTTTGGTATACCAAAGTGTTGTGATCATTAAAATAATAAGCAATATATTTAACAGAAAATATAGTTATTGAAAGCGAGTTCCAAATAATGTTTTATTGATTCATTCACTACGGTGAAGCATTATGCGACCTACTTGCGGGCTATTGTTATGTTAATAGCGACTGATTGATGGTTATAATTTCTAATTTACAATAGCCAAATAGCCTCAGGCCAGTACCTGTGCCGGCGAAAGTGGTAGAATGTAAGAAACTCTGTTCTCACGTGACCCGTGGGTCAACCGCGCACATTCTGACACATGTCAATTAAGGCACTCACCGCCGCTGGGCGCGGATTGAGAGCTTGGACATGTTTGTGGAAACCCTACGTCCGCTAGATTGATTCATTACCTTTCGAAAACGAAAGACGAATTGCTGATCCTTTAATATTTATACAAGTTGATCTCTATCTACTTCAGAATATATTGCCTGCATTAATTTCCTAAATACCATCTGCGAGCTTGTTGAACAGTCAATACGACCATAAATCCTGTCGGTGAGGCACAGATGCAAAACTACAAATGTTATTGCAGCTTACATGAGTATTCAAAGTGACAATTAGAGTGTTCGTTGAACAAATACACGCTCGAATGATGTACAACTGCTTCGTTATTTTCCAAGTATATCTTAGCAATTTACTGCTTCGAAGATTGATCAGGTAGTATTATTGGAAGAGGTCGGACGTGTACAAACATCGATTTCGTGTCGTTAATCTGGCGCTCCGTCTCCTAGGTGAGAGTCAATGCTGTGGAATACTGGTACGGCTCACCTCACGTATCGTGGAGATAACGACGTATAACAATCATAATGATACACTTAACCGATAAACAGCCAGCTTTTGGATGCAATTTACTATGTTTTCATTCACATCTAATGTATTATGTACGAGTTTTATTGCAGTTGCTCTATGATTTTCAAGCGCTATTTTGCTGTTAAATTCTGTAATTTTGTTTAATACCAGTTAAACGTGTATATATTTTAGGTAGGTAATTTTGAAATTGGTTTTGTAATTTTAAAACAACACGTTATTTTAACGACGATAAATGAATAACGTGCATAATACTGCGGTCCAATAAAATTATAAAATCATACGTTAGAAGACATTGAGTTTAACACTCGGTACTGGATTACCAGTACTGAGTGTATATTCTCATACACATATAAGTTTTTTTGTGGACATATAGTTTCATTATCAACTAGCGTAATAAAAAAATATATTTTGTAGGAAATTAAAAAAATAACACATTTAAATTCTTGCTTGGTTTATTTTAAATCTTTCTTTTTTAGAGTTCAGTACCTTAAATGAAAAATGACCATGACCATTTTTCATGTTTGTGAATACGTAACTTGGCAGTTATCAAACTGAAGGTAATAAAAAAACATTTTTGTAACAAGCCTCGAATTATGCAATTCAGCAAGGGGCAAGAAAACATAAAAAAAAATAGAAATTTATTATATATATTGTATTAGTATAACACCGAAAAAAAAAACATTACAAACTTAGGTATAATTGTAACTACTCTGTAGTTCATTACGTACGCAATGAGTGTATGCGCCCGTAAATTCAGGTTTGTCAACTTTAGTTGTTTTATTGCTTTTGACCGACAAACATGGAATTGGTACGGAACCCTTGGTGTGCGAGTTCAACTAGCACTTAATCAACATTTTTCTAATTTTAAGCCATAAAGATCCTCATTCATCAATTCCAAGAACATTAATCTGAGATAGATACAAATACAACTCTAGAAATATTCTACGATTATTTTAATTTTTCTTTGGTGCCATAAATACCATACTATAAATTAGTGTCATTTATGGTATAATATTTATGATACAAGAGTAAAATAAGAATTATTTATGCAACCGAACAATCCACCATTTACCTAATATCTAATCGGGTCAGAATCATCTTATAATATATAGAAATACAAAACTTTACATTCATATACAATTGTATTTGCTTTAGATCAAGCAAATAAATAATTAGTAGCAAATAAAAAGCAAATAATAGATCTTACGTGTCGTAGTAATTAGGCCGTTACATTATATTGTTTTGTAAATCTTTAGAAACGGAGCTTGTGACGGAGCTTATCTACATTATAAATTAAATTTACAATTAATATACATTTTAATATACATTTATATTAATATACATAATAAATTTATAATGTAAAGAATAACATATTTTGGATATATATAGAATTTTAACTAACACTTATTGAAATCCACCGTACCTAAGTGCTTATTTTCCCGTTTCCTTGTACAAATTGCTTACCATATAAATGTACGTTGTTTGGTCCACATATTCAACAGTAGTAGAGCGTGAGACTCTTTGCATATTTACTAATGTAATAGTTTGTGCCTTTTCAGGCTACCAAGCAGTGTGACTTTAACTTTAATTCTTGGTCTAATCGAAACACAAGGTCAGGACAATATATTACGTCAACCGATTGACAAAACATATCACTTTTATGATCGATATTAAAGGAATAAATTTAAATTTTAATCTTTAATATCATAGAGTCCGTCTTGTAAACATCTCAATTTATATCATGCTATTTCAATAATAAATTAGTGTATAATACACGAATTAATAGGATATTAGTAGTAGTGGCTATTAGCCCTCTTATTAACACTGTTTTTTTTTATAAACAGCAATAGCTCTTACTTTATTATTAATAATAACTTATATTTTTCTATTGTAAACACATAACAATAATGTTGCGTAAATAAAAAGCCACGTACTTTATAAATTAATTGCTTTACATTACTCTTGATTATTATATCTAATGGTTTATACGCCTTAACTAGAAGATAATTGTTGACTAATCTATTTCAGATTATACAGCCCGTAAGAAATATAGCTAACATGCAGTGGGCCGTGATTAAATTAGGTCTTGTCGAATTCTGCGTAGCAAATCTGTTTAAAATTCATCAATACGGGGACAGGTCATTTAAATGTGCTCCACGAGTCATTTATATTGACAAACTATAAATTATGTTTCATTTGTATAACAGGAAAACTAAATTCTTATACGATTATGATCTATTTTTATAAATTAGTGTAGACGCTATTGTGGTACAATAGCGATGGCTGTGGATTCGATTTTGACAAGAATATTTAATTATAATAAAGTATCGGAATTTCCTCGGTCTGGTATGACGATCAAACATGGCATTGGATTCCGAAATTCAATGAACAAAGATGTGTTTAAAATGTATACTATAAGCCAGCCCTACTAGTCGTACTATTTTTGGAGTATTTTTAGCAATAATTGCCAGCAATTAAAATAAGATGTAGAAACATTTCCTAGATTTCCTTCCGGAATAATGGCAGGAGCTTCTTCTATGAAGAAGTTACCACGGGCAATTGGAATATCGTCCAAGGAACTAGAGATCAAAGTCATCGATCGTGAGTTAGCACATGCCTCAATTTTGATTCAAAAGAGCCGTGTACTGCTCGAATGTCCGACGAGTTTCATTAATCACGCGTTTGAGACGAGTTTTAACCGATCTGACGCCCGCCTCCTATAATCCACCGAAATATGGAGACCTAGGTCGAATAAATGCCAGTTATAATATATATATATATATATATATATATATATATATATATATATATATATATATATATATATATATATATATATATATATATATATATTAATAATATATTTATTAGCCAGTATAATTATTAGCTAACACCTCCACTATTTCTTCAATCACCTTAGAATTTTTATTTTAAAAATGCAGTCCAAATCAGCTGAAGCGGCAACAAAGTTGGTAGAACAGTCCAATACCAGTATTTGCAGGAAAATGGAATTGAAGAGCTGTAACGCTAGCTTTTAGAGTTAAGAGAATCTACGACGTGGCTAACCTGCCCCGTGTCAAGTTTAAACCTTGGCCTATATACTAACATACTTCACGGTGGAGGGCGAAGAGAAAGGGTAATGAAATCTATATCGGTTGTAAGAATAACTTTCACATTTACTTTATTATACATTACATAGAAAAAAAATACACAATAATATTTGTTGAGTCATTACGGACGAACAGTAATTCTTTCATTTCATAAGTCTTTGTAAAGTCCGCCTTATTTGAAATTATTTACTATGAAGAATGTAAAAATATAAATTTGTACCATTGATTACGATAACACTTTCATAAATTTGTTTAAAGGAAATGTGATTTTTAATGTCTTTTATACTATTTGTAAAAAGTATCTTGTGAGAGTGTTTATTAAAATATGTTATAGTTAAATTTCAATTCGCTATTTCATTATAAATTTCATGATTTCTTGTAGTTGAGTTGGACTGCTATGGCTTTATACAGGTATGCCAGTTACAGCCTGGATTCTGCCTAGGCATAATAGCTATATAATAAATAAGATTTTTACCAAATTTATTCAGTAGTCACTAAGGCTCGTGTAAAAACTGACAACAAGTATTTTTTTTAAATATACCTATTGATTGTATAGCACGCTTGGAACGCCAGAATTAAAGAACTGAACCGATTCTATTCCTATTTTTAATTAATCTTAACATACTTTTCTTTATAAATATGTGATATAAAGGCACACGTTTTTACTGTTTAATTATATTATTATATATACTATACTCGCATTTAAGAATTATCACGGAAAACTAGATCATTTATCAAACTTTTGTTGAATTGCTGTATATTTCAATCTTCCGGCACTTATAATTATTGATAGAGGACATTCCAATGAAGTCGTATTAAATTAGTCCTATTTTGAATATTGCAAGACGGAATCGTGTCGTGTAGGTATATTTAAATATTTGGTATCAATCTAATTTTGAAATAAAATTTGCTTATTATGAGGGCAAACAAATAAATATCGGTGCTAAGAGCCCTAGGAGCTCCCGCTATGCCGGCGCTTGTACGAGTAAATCGGCCTGCACCGCCCTAGACGTTCCTATACCGCGTGATTGCATCCAATTATTTTCTGTTTACTTCTAATTACGCATGCGCAGACGTCGGCTTATCAGTTATCTGCCCTTCGGCCCAAGATTCAATCGCTTTCGCTAATCACCTCAATCCGTTTGTATAGACCATCTCCATTCGCAGTATATTACTATAGAAATTTGTAGCTAATTTTGTCAATGTTTATGAGCGAATTATTATATATACCTCACATTGTATTCGATGATTAAATAGTTTACTTCATATATGTAAATAGGTGGTATCGCTTCCTGTTGTTAGGTAGTTAAAAAATCTTTGAACACATAGACTTTGTTATAAATGTATATAATATATAGGTTTATTTATACCTATATGATATTATAAATACACGTAATATGTCCATATGCTTTTTTATGATAAGGCAATATATTGACAATTTATCTTTGTATTATTAACAACATTGTAAATTTTTGTAATATAGCAGTGTGAAGCGAATGGTTGGCGAAACTGACAGAAAGCAAAACCTCCTAGTTTTTTTTACATTAGAATTTTCGCTAGTATAGTTGTGAATTCTCTAATTTTCTATGTTTTAACGAAAATGCTTCCTAATTAAAACACTTTTTCCAATTTAAAAATAACTTGAAATATGGTTTAATTAATATAATATATGATTTAATTAATATAATTTAAGGTTATATTATTCCATCTACAATTATTTATTTATACTTATCTTTTATAAATAATGGTTAATGTTCATAAGTTATATTTTCTATGATGATGCTGCAGAGAATGTCTCAAGCCATTACAAATCTTGTATTTGAAATGTTTATATTTCAAATGTTATGTATGGCGATGTCCCGCATTCCACGATGTAAACATATTCAAGGAGTAATGACTATATAGCTAAGAATATATAGTCTTGTTAAGTAGGTTCTGTACGTGCATCTTGCAATTACTGTTAGAAATTGAGTAAAATCCATATAAATATTTTGATTCTTTAGTACATTGTTTACTATCAGTAAATTAAAGTCAGATATAACATTAATATCACTAGGGGATGACCACGCAGTCAAGTCGTGTCTTGATTCGCGCCTCATTCGCAGGAGCACTCGCACAGTATTAATTTATCGGCAAGTCGTGCAAACAGTGACGTGCCGGTTTTCGGAATGCATTACGGCGACCGCGGTGAAATTAGGGTGCATTAAGGCAACAAGGTCAGTGCGCCCGGTCAGGGTGCGGTCTGATACGCTTTTTACAAAGAACGGCTTGCGGTCGGCCGTTTCCGTATGAATAAATTATCAATTATTTTTTGATAGCATGTTATTATATAGAACATGCTAATAAGTAGATTCAAAAACACCCGCGAGGTCGTCGATGATTGATGTTTTCATAATTTGAGAATTATGACGAAGTCACAAGTTTCACAATATGACGAAGAGTCAAAGTATAGATAATTATGTAATTTTATCTTATTTTAAAATGCGAACGACACGCACAGCCTATCGCTTGTTACATAAATATATATATTTTACTATTATATGTGTATTAACTTTTAAATAAATTTAGTTGCTCAGGAAGCGCCATGTGCTTTCAAATGTCGTTAAAACTTACATACCTACATAAGTGATGAGGAGCATTGCGGGAAAATCTTTAACGTTTTATATTTTAGAACTAAATTACAATAATAAATAGTTACAAATGATTTATGTCTAACTTACGATGTTCACATTAAACCGTATAATATATTACAATAGGAATTTCAATTAAATCCGTTCAGTAGCGTTGCAGATGCAGGTCGACCTCACAGCAGTGTGTTCCCATATATGGAAGATATGTTGATTAAGCTAACTAAGCTAAGATTAAATATTATTAAGAAATATTTTTTAAATCTGAATTTCAATACAAAGTGTATATGAATGTTACAGCAGATATATATATATATATATATATATATATATATATATATATATATATATATATATATATATATATATATATATATATATATATATATATATATATATATATATTACGTTACTGTTGCGTAATCTCCTATCTCTCCTAGGTTGTTACAAAAATGGAATTGAACGATAATCTCTTATGACCTTTAAATTTGTTTATAGAAAGGCAAAAATCACTTAGTCATCAACCACAGACTTATCTAGATGCATTTATCGTGTTGTATGAGAAATCTTAAACCACCTAACTGGTGTCTGGCTGGTGACCTAATCCTTGAATATTAAATTGGCTAACGTTGACGTGCATGAAAGTCCATTTAACAAGTGAAATATATTATTAGAATTAAGAGATTAGCTTAGATTAGTGGTTTTTTTTTATTTCAGACAGCTATGTGGGAAGTTTTTGTGTAGTTATGAATAAAGTTTGTAAATACATACTCGTATTCATAAAACATCATCACAGGGATCATAATTATAATTAAAATTCCAATTCAAAATATTCTTTATTCAAATAGACTCTGGCAAGAAGTTTTGCATCGTTGGGTACGTCGTCGTCATCTTTAAATACATTAGCTGTTGATGTATTGCAAGATAATACAGTGGTAGATGGCTAATGGTAAGCTAACGATACCGTTACTATAAATTAGCTATATATATTTTACCTTCACTGCTGTATCCCGCACATATCCGCATATATCCCGCAGGTAGAGGGAACTATAGGCAGAATGAACCTAGTGTTAAGACACTCCGTTTCCCGAAAGATGTATCTTTCGAGGCATTGAGGGGGGACACTATGCCGCTGAAGCTAGCTAGCCTGTGTCATGAAAATTCGATAGTGTCGTATGTTCATCGTATAAAGTGCATAATACTCGTATTATCAATTCTATAATTATAATAAAATAATATTTCTTTTAGCTACACTTATCACGCAGGAGGGTAGGGTACGCAGAAAGAGCCTATTGCGAAGTCACTCCGTCCTTTTTTCTCTCGCATCTTAGACATTGTGATGTATGGCGGAAATTATTAGCTATAGCGGGAATATAAAATATAATTCCCTCCCCAGAATGAGACCAGCAACCAACGGTCCTACAGTCGGACACTGTACCACTGCATCATGACGGCCTCTACTGATTCTAAGCTAACATTTTACATAACAAAAGTTTCACATGGACTATGTTACGCAAAATATCCATCGATATTTTTTATAATTTAAATAATATACTGATCTAATTTATATAGCAATAAAACCATTTTTGTCAATCCATTATGTAATAAAAAGTCTATATAAAAGCAATACATGCTAAAAATATTATACATTTTTAAGTAAGGACTTTAGACTTCACTGTTAAAAAGGTAGGTCACTTATAATATTAAGATATAGCCATTCTTAGTTTCAATAGATTCTAAGTAAGAAACAACTGATATCGAGAGCTCCGACCGATAGATTAGATTAGACAGATAAATTACTCGGTTCTCACGAGGCTATTGCCGCTTATTGATTGCTACTGGGTGTGATGTAGTTATATATTTATAACTAATTCGGTTATATATAGTTGCGGTTGAAAAAAATGAATGTAACAAAAATAATTTTAATAGTAATCCTGTAGACGTATGAGCGGTACTCGATAAAATAAGATGATCGGAAGTAATACATTCGTACGGAGATTTTATTATTATGAATTTGCTAATATTATTGCCGTAGAATGACTTACTATGTAACTCAAGTGACCGCAGCGCATTGATTTAAATGGTTTTGCTCGTCACGAGTATTGGCTCCCACGATATGCAGATAAGATTATAGTTGACTGATGCATAGGACAATGTAGTAATAGATAAGTATGCCTAAAGTGAAACGGCTCGGTCTGAATAATAGCTCATTTATAGAGATAAGTGTCCATTGACTACTTTGCCTTCTAGAGAAATGAATTGTTATAAGAAAAAACCGGTCAAGTACGAGACGAACTTTGGTACACAAGTTCTCCTCGTACTCGTAGGGCTCTACTCCTTACCAAGATTACAATTGGAGGTCAACGGGAAATATGACATATAAAATTTGAAATACTTATGTACGCGTACGGCGTACACACTCATTCTGTTATGAATGAACTACAAATATGTATTTATAACGGGTTTTTTTGCGACTTTTCCTTTACTTGTTCCTACTGTAATTTTTCACTATTTGCTAAATTTTATGCATCTCGGTTAACGAGAGTATTTGATATTATTTTTAGCTTTATATTTGCGGTATATTTGATTAACTTCTGAGAAAATAGTCTCTATTTCTTTATTTTCTTTTCAGGTACGGAACCCTAAAAAGATTGTAATATCGATGTTTGTATTTTAAATAGGTACATATTTTCAAAAAATAAATTCGCACTTTATATAATTTTTTTTCTATACTTTTTATTTAGATATAATAATAAAACTCACAAATTACACATTAGTAATAGTAATAAAAGACCTACTGGTATATATGCTTTATTATATATTATATATATGGTACATTAGTACCCAACCTAAGCCTAACCTTAATGAAGGGTAAAACAACTTTTTTACGAGTTAAAAATAGTTTTTAATAGTGATAACATTAATACATTATTTATATCTAAAGATAATTAAAAAATATTCTTAAATTTTTACTTTTTTTTATATTTTATAAATAAACATCAGTAATACAATGCCAAATTAAACTTATAATCGAATTATGGACTAAGATGTCCATATATAGATATTTAAATGAGAGTTCATGGAATATTTGAATTTACACATTTTACCTTTATTTTGTTATAAAGTGCAACTTAATTTAATGTATTCATAATATAATACTCAGTGATATCATCGCTAAAATGGCGCTTTACTATTTAGTGTCACTAGAAAACTTATGTATCCATGTTTGACCAGTACTTAGATCAGTACTTCGCATCGAGTGGGTGCAACCAACACTTAACCTGCTTACAGTGATGATGCAAATTTGACCGAGAAATCGTCGTGTATCGCACACTTTCATAACAATCCCGTGATTGATTATATAAATTTGAATACTGACGCCGTTAAAGCTAAATTAAATTCATCTGCGGCATCGGGTAAAGGACGACACGTCTGATAAATTGCCGGAATAATGACTAAATGACTGTTGCGTACATATATACATATCTGAAAGTAATGCGCAGTTGTATCAAGTCGCTATTATATATTATTTAATTAAAATGAGATTAACCGGTAATGAGGTGAGAGTGTAAGATTGATGTCGAGTGACAAAAAATTGTAATGTTTATTTAATTTCGATACTATTTTTGCTTAGTAACCAGTACCTACAAATAAATGACATTTAAAAAACCTTTTTAAATTAAGAAGCTTTTATATAAAATAATAATTAATTGGCGAAGTGAATGGTGCTCCACTGGCACGCTCGAAACGCCATATATAAAGACAACAACAACAACAACAACAACAACAAAATAATAATTACATCAATAATTGTAGCAAACTGACAAATAGATTTATTTTTGTTTGAATTTTTGGTGTTACATGCTTCTCTTGATTTATTAATACGAATATACTTAAAAATACATTGTTACGAATGGGGATCGCACTGTCAACTTTTACGTATATATATTCCAGCAAAATGCAATTGAAATAAATATATGATATGTAACAAGAAATAATCGAATACATTTTTGAATATTTCTTTACTCTTAGGGGGAAATTTACAGGACATCACAAATTAGTAGAGTGCAGTGAAGCGTATCGAGTAGCCGCAACAGCCCTTATTATTGTAATTAACTTCATATAAAACCGGCTAGCAATTACTATAATGGTTATTAAACACGTGCGCCGGAGCGTAGAACTTCGGTTTACCAATGACGGACAATTATCACCATTGATTCTGTGGTTATAATACCCAGGGAAACAAAGCAGGTGTACATTTGATACCATATTAAGTTCCCATGCTTATGAATTCATTTCACGAAAAACATGACTAAAGTAAATTAAACAAGTTAATTTTTTACTATCCATTCATAGTCTTCATTTCTATAAATTTTTAAACTTTTTTTTACATATAAAATTTTTTTCAAGTATTTGGCAGATTTATTACCAAGCCGCTAAACTAAACTTTTAAATGTAAATAGTTATACCTATATATAGGAGTTGCAGATATGGGAGTTGGATTGGGATGATTGACAGTCCTTTAGGAGGGCCTATTGTAGCAATGATAATTGCAGCAGGCTAACAAGTGCCTTGTTTAATGGTATAATGTAAATATCACATAAAATGTGAAAAATAGATAAGAATTAATCAAAATATTTGCATTTTACTAAATGTAGTGTTGAGTTTCCACTCGCAATACTCGAACTCAAGTTCTTTCTACTTACCCTAATATATGCGGAATAACACGAAACTGACAAAATAAAATAATTAAATTGAATGAGATAAAAGAAATTTTATCGCTCAAATGAAATAAGATATTGTATAAGCCGACGCATATTTTCCATAGCTTAAAATATTCGAAAATTTCGAAGACAGATAAGTACTTTACATAAAAGTCTTTCTGCTTTATAATGATCATTGTTCGATAATGAATACCTCGTAAAATTTTCCTCGCTTATTACGTTACACTGCCTTGGTCGAGTTATCTTAACAAAATCCGGGTCGTGTATTTAAAAAAAATTCTTTTTTTTTTCATTTTTGTTCGTGTATTAAAGAAAAATATTTAATTTCGTTCAGGAAAACTCACTCTTTCATCTCATTTCTTGATTAAGTATTGAGATAGGTACTAATTATAATATATTTTACGTAGGTTTGCAAAATATCTTAAGATTAAAATTTAAATTGTGATATTTGTTCGCCTCACTTGAAAGGAATTATTTTAAATGCTGTTTTTCATTTCTCTGACGAGAAGAATATGTGTATTGTATTATTTGGTTCGTCCTACAATATATTGAAGGTTTCAATAAAACAGTAACAAGCACACTATTGTAACGATATATAAAAATTTATGGGTCTGATTCCCGTCTAGTATAAAATTCTCCCTGTAAATTTATAGAAATTTAAAGACAATGAATAATAATACTAGTAAGTAAACACTATTATACTATTAAGAAATATTTATATCAAGAAAATTTGTGGGATTAATGTAATTTGAAAGTCATGCAGCAAAGCATTGTGTTTAATAACAAAATTGTAAAATTTATGTTTAAAAAAACAAATCTTAAGACTTTCTCTCTTACGTCTTCTCAGCAGAACCACCTTCTGAATTAGTGGAAGCTATATATTCATTCGACAATTCCAAAGTAGTTACAAAAATCTATTTGAATACAGAATACTCTGAATTTTAGCGGAATGATTAAGTGAAAAAATTGTAACTTTTATTTAATTTAATCAATAATTTTATATTCCATTTATATTTTACCGAAATATACATAATTATATAGTAAATTGAAATGAAAGTATCAGAAATTTGTCAATCATAAATAAATTGCACGTATTTTTAAAACACTTTATCGTAATAAAATAATCTTGTTGTATAATTATTTCCTTAAGTTCGATCTCGCTCTTTACTTATCTACTTATTTTATAAATAAAAGATTAAAAGATAAGTATTATTAACAAAACTTTCTTGGTTTTATTTTTTTATACTATCCATACCTACTTAATTTTGAAATCAAATTGATTTCATAGTCTGACAGATTTGAAATAAAATATAAGGTATCATTTGTATACATGATGCAGATCTATCACGTCATAGTTTAAATTTTAAATGTTCAATAATACTAATACAGTTTTACGTAAGATATCAGACAAATGATCAAGATAGATTAGATACGAGTAGGGTTTGTACAGAGTCGATCATAAAGCAATAATGTTGTAGTAAAGTATATGTCATCTTTAAGTTTTATGAGATTTAAGATTGGCGTGTTCATTAGCATTGACACGAATAGCGCCTATCGACACAAATAAGATACACGATTGTGCTTCTAATGATGAGCTTTGTTCACTGCGGCTGTGTTAATTAAACGGATGCCATTTAACCCCGTACTTGCTTTTGTTTAAGACTTTCTGTTTTGTGATATAAAATCTATTTTCAAAACAATACCATACGATACGAGATATATATCTGTTATATATGCATCCACTTACATATTAATAACTATATATATATATATATATATATATATATATATATATATATATATATATATATATATATATATATATATATATATATATATATATATATATATATTATAATAAAATATTATTATTTTCTTCTTACTTTTTACATATTTAACCATTAATTTAATTTTAAATATAATAAATAATATTGCTTATTAAAAAAATATTTAAGAATAAAGGAAATGATAAGCAAGAAGAATCATTTAAAAACAATAACATTGAATCAATATATATTTACATTTTAAATTCTAGTACTTTATAAGTTTTGGAATTGGGTAGTGCAAAAATGATGGCAAATCCTTACTCGCGCGCAGACACGTCCGTCGAAAACAAGTTCTGCCGATTCGTTCTTGTAATATCGGTGTAATTTATTTAATGTTAGAAATAGACCTCGCTCAGCGCCACAAAGAATATTGGCTTTCACAACGTAACCCCGCAAATTTATGTGCAGCGAGATTTTGCCAATACTAAGAACAAAGCGTCTGCGCAGTCTGGTGTTATTTTATGAGTTTGCGGGATACAGTTAGTTAAATTATTTATTCCATTGTTCGCCTTATTCTGTAGAGAGTAAGAATCATGATATAAGTCTTCACAAGAGAGTCATGCGTGCCTGCTAACAAAACTATACTTATTTCATCCAACACTTCCTTCTCATTAGCAGTTATTTGAATTGCAGATTCTGAATTAATTCAAGATTAGATCGTTTTTACACGAAAAATAAACAATTAAAGCTTTATAATATTAATTAACCTTGATAATATAATGGAGGTGACAATAATTAACATGAATAATATACACAAAAACCCATTTAGGAGAGTGTCTAAGTTGTAATTATAAATGTACAGTAAAAAAATCCAATTATAACTGTCATTATAGTGGTATCTGTTGATTGCACATTGCAGGGCGGCAAAAAATAGGTTAATATAGACCATCGAAGCGTTTTTCCATCATCGCAAACTAGATACGCTTACACAATAAACAATTGCCGTTAAAATGGTCAGGTGAAGTAGCTTAGAATTATACAGAGATCGATTATAGTGAACTAGTAATTTTGCAGCCTACAAGCACGCTTCCCTAGTACTGCCTTAAGCCAAGTCCGTTACTAGGAATTATGAGACGCTGTCGCACTTTGCACCTGCTTTCAAAACCGTTGTCGTAATTACGCTAATTGTTCCATAATACAGATACATTTACTAGATGTAGGTATTTAGAGAATGTACTTTAATCTATATTAATGTATAATTAAATAAATTAACATTATTATTTCCGTTGCTATACGTACTTTTCGTAATAGTACATTTTAAACTTTGGTACAGATACTAGCAAATGTGATGTGAATGTGATCTATGGACCAGTCCATAATAAAAGTCCCATATTGATTATATTTCAAGAAAATTCATGTTTAATTCTTAGAACTAAGCTATTATTAGTCTCCAGTATACTATTAAATGGTTATTGCTTGAGTTTTGGTTTTTGATTATTCTATTAAACACTACCATTGTGGTATAAAACATGTGGAAGCATATTTTAAAATGGTTTTTATAGCCAATGGCTTTAGTATGACATTTTTTTAACCTTTTAGATTATTTTAGTATTTAGCATGTGCTAACTTGTCCAACTGGTTTGGCGCATTAGAGGTTTCAACGACGACGTGTGATAGGTTAGTAATTGACGAAAGACGACGCATAACGATTTCTATTCATTAATCTTTGTTCTTTGGCCGAAATAATATACAATAATAATTCGTTCCCTCTAAAGAATAGTAGTATAGTAAAAAATATTTCCCTAAAATATTAGTTTAGATATGTACTCAATAATATTACATACATATATTGAAATATCGATCCTGGCAATGAACATTTATTTATTGAATTATACTTGAGAGAAAAAAGATATAAATTAAGGAATATTGATGTAGAGTCTCCGTAACATTGCATGTATATATGTACATATATTGTAGGTAGTCCCGTTGTACGCGAGCATGCGTCTATGTCCAGTGTCGCAGCCGCTCGCGTGCGCCTGTCCGACGGCAGCAGCTGAGCCTAGTCATTGTCTTAATTAAGCATTATAAATTAACTTATATCTAAAAGTAAAGATAATATTATTACATTTTCTTCGGAAATTAAAATAACATCGCTGTTAAAATTCAAAATAAAATTATGAATTTAGATATTATAAACATATAATCGAAAATATTGATTATAATAATTATAATTTTATCACCGCTTGTATCGTGACTGCTTAGTTTGTACAACAGGATGTAATAACTTAAACGGGAATTCAAATACAAGGTGTTCAACATTGAAAATGTTAATTTTGCACATCTAATAATGACTTGCGAAGATAAACGTTTTAAGAAAATTTTGCATTGATTTGTACTAATGATGTTGGAGTTGTGCAAGCGCATAAAACGGCGAAGAGCGGGTGTATATGTTAGGAAGACGCGGACGAGGGTGCCGCTCCGTTGTCTAATTAAGCGCGGTCCCAACTAATTTGACACAAAAGTAGTTGGCCGCTGCTTAATGAATGATATCGCACGCGTCCATCGCGCCACAGCGTACTGCTTCCCGCTCACATCGACTCGTAAGTTTACCGATAAAAGAAAACATTAGCTCTAATAGCATTACGGTTAAAGATTTTTTTTTCATTATTAACATAACCTACTTACATGGAAACATTATAAGTTATAAAATGTTACAATATATGTAATTCAACACATAGTACACTATTGTAAGTATAAGGAAGTATTGAGCAAGTAGTACGTGCTCAAATTGGCTCTCGGCTCAACTCCAGAAAAGCCAACTTAATGGTTATTCAGAATGTTCCATCAGTCGGTAATGCTGATTATAGTCATCGTTATGAACAGCATAAATGCAGTGCCATCATTGATGCAAGCGTCTACGCGCAATATTAGCTTAGAAAATGAACTCGTGTCACAGATTTAATTAATCATTGGTCGTCTATAGAAACGGCGACGTGTATTAATCAAGCTAACAATTTTAAATATTATATTAATAATAATAATTTTTATAATACTTTTTTAATTTCACGCTGTGTCCGCTGTGTCAACGCACGGTAAACAAAGAAACTTATTGTTAAAACTCTTCGTTCTCCACTTTCTGCCCAACTTTCAGGATGTTATACTATAGGGCAGAACTCAACGCCGCGCTTTATCTTTTTACTAGAGTGAGATATTAATATCATAATTATTTTTCCTAGATGGCAATTGGACCCACATTATATAGCATCTTTGATATAGTTTGCTTAGTTAAAATAATTTTAATTATTACAAAACTTTATGACGACGAAACCTGACCGAATTTATAGTAATATTATTTACTATATTAAATAGAAAAAAATAAGATTACTTATTTTTGTATTATTTTATATAAGTAAGTGTCTTTTGCGTTTTTTATTTATTATTCGCATTTATTTAATATGGATAATATCCATAGACTATTTATATACACCATATCGATTTTACTATTACTATTACATTAATCGATTCTAGGTTATTAATTCGTTACAAATTATCATCAAAATAACGTGTTTTACAATAATATAATATTATTTTAGCAACAACTTTACAAATTGTTTTTATCAGTATTTCAAATCTAGACGGTTAAAGAGATTTACAAAAAACCTGTTTGGAATGCCGCTTTATACAAATAACTAATGTGATATTATGCAAATCTTTTAACGTTATTGATATAATAATTTAGAAAATTGTTTATATTATTAGTTAAGTGTTTCCATTTAAGACTGCATTTGTTAATTACGGAGTACTTCCTTTCCGTAATTAAGTCAAATACATTATGTGTTATAAATATTATATTATTGTTATTAAGAATCGTGCTTAATTTAAAAGAAAAATTGATATTTCGATTGTGCCTGCTCCCTATTTACTTATACAGTCTACCTGTACATTTTTGATATTTTAGTAAGATTAATACATAAACTTACAATTTACTTTGTATTTTGTAATATTGTTTAAGATATATGTAAGTATTTCACTTATTGTAATGGATTTTATATGTTACATTGTGACAGTTTAAATAAATTGGAGTGTTCAGTATATGATATATTTATCATGTAATTTGTCACTACATCCAAAAGCTTTTCTGGCAATTACGACTAAAGAGCAAACTGCTTATAAAATAAATGGCAAGGATGTTAATTTAATTTGCGAGTGTTTTCAATATACTTATGTTCGATAAGAACGCCACATGATTATAAAGTTGCAATCATAAAAATAATCATAAATTATTTTTGTAGACTCAAAAATCCTCAAGTTACCTATACGTCATTTTTTAAAATTACAGTAAATCTAGTTTTAAGGCAACCCAATGCCCATTTTTCATTCCACAAAATTTTAAGCTCACAATCGTCGCTTTTACAGTTAGACGTAACCCTCTGTACCACCAGGGCAGAATATTGTATGTTTTTTTCTAAGTTCATACGTGACATAAAAAATGACAGGAGTCGAGATTTTTTAAGGTTAAAAATTACCACCTGCTTATATTTATTCTGTAGATTTTATCCCTGCCAGGGGAGTCAGAGAAATCAGAGAGGGAAAAGCTACGGTCTCTGCATTCCTCTTACGCCTTTTTACCTTTTCTGGTCTTTATGCTTTATACGTTACTTTCGTCCAGTATCTTCGATACTGTGTTTTCTATAAGAAGAAAATATAGATCTTTTAAATATATATATGCATATATTACATTATATACAAAGCTTAAATAAAAATTAAAATATGTTTTTAAATAATATATCAAAATAAATAATTTAACTCTTCAAAAGTCTATTATATTGTATATATTTCCATTTAAATCAAGCAGAGCATAATAATCTATGTGCAATTATAACGTATACAAAATCACATCAACTTTTTGTTTTATAGCAAAAAATATCGTTTGAATATTAATAAAAATACATGTAAGTTATATTTTAAAATATTAATAATATCTTTATAGCATTAGCATACAAACGTATTGAACCCTAGCCTAGTAGTGCCCGCGGATGTCGTGGCGGTCATTGGGTGAGATCAGTTGCGGTTAATTACTCCGACGACTCACGATTCAACCACTTAAAAGGCTTTAAGCTGTATCATTTGTTTCAATCCATAATGGACTGATATCGATATTGTTTTTTTTATATACTTACTTGTGACCGAAAACAAGATGGATTTGAAATGATCAAGAAAATAACACAGTACAGATGCTAGCATAAACAATATTTTTTCAGCTTTCTGGCTTATTTAGAAGCATGATGAGTATCAGTTAATAAAATATAAGAGATTATAGAGATCTATGATATATATTTACATATACATCACCTGTTTATATAATAGCACTCTTTAGTCTCTTATATATGATGTCTCTTCAACATAATCTTATTCAATGCAGACGTTGATGTAGATGAATTTACGTTTAGTATGACGTAGGTATCATTTTTTTTATTAAATATCTATTACAAGATAAATTTTAGCCGTTACCTACAATAACATAAATTTGAATGGCACCCTACATTAAGATTCATCAAAATATTTTAAATACACATAAGTGAAGCAGCGGCTTGTATAAAAAAAATATTTAACGAAAAGACGTAATGTTTGGACATACATTTAAAATGCTAAGAAAATTATAATAATTTCACTTAATTACACCATTTATTGCGTGTTGAGGCCGCGCGGTCGCTCCGTTTTGTGTTTACACCTTATCGCGTATTTCACTCTACTGCCTACCATTTACAACCATCATATAATAAAACTGTGTGTTTCAAATCAGACTAAGTGTTTTCCATATTATTTTACTGACCGATGATTTTTATATAATATGTATATAAACTATATATGTATGATTTTACTTTGTATGTTTGTGACATATAATATTATTATTTCTTTCATTTTCCACATGTATATTCATTGCAATAGGATATATGTATACAAAGACTATTAAAAAATATAAAAATGTTTACTTTAGTTATAATATCATTTATTTTACTAGCAATTAAATCCTACCGCGTTTTTAATAGTCCTAGAATTGTATGAAATTTACATTCATCGACAATATGCTAACATTGTCTTTAATACAGAACGTAATATAAATTAAGTATAATAAGTACAAATTTAAAAGACTGAAACACCAAATTATACGATTGTTTTATTAGACAAGCACTCGTAAAATAAGGAGGTTTAGTACTACTCTCGCCCCTTCCCTCAAGCTATAATCGTCAGGTGAAGTGATTTTTGTATGTTCACTTGTCGTTTAATAAAATATCGATTTTATCGCAGTTTATCTTTTCGAAGGGAAAGCGGGCACTGTTAAGTACGTATTAAAGATGAAAAATGGAAACAATTTGCTGTTTAAGTTTCAAAATATTTTTTTCATGTACATACATAAATTTTCTGAGAAATAAATTTAAAAGTAGCTTATAGTCCACACTGAAAAATTATAAATTAAATAAAAAAATAACCTATTATAGATAAAAAACACATATTTTAACTCTAGGATTTGTATATGGGTTAATATATAGAACTATAAATGAAAATTTCATGATCAAAATATTTTCTTTTGATTATAAATCATATTATCGTTAAATTTTAAGCTATATAATGAACGGTTTTTATATTGTTTACATATCATTTACTTGTCTAAATGATTGCCCCACTTCCCCTTAAAATTTTGATCATTTGTCTCAGCTTATAATTAACAATAAGTAGTAAGACACCTTACGTAGTATCAAGTGTAATAAAAGCACGTATAACGTAAGTAAATACATACTTTACTGTACATAAAAAAAGATTTCAACGCGCTCGAGGTTCTTCATTAATATACATAATTTGCAATATTAAACAATAATATAACTAATCATATTAAGGTCAGATTACATTTTAAATTACTAATCATTTTATGCAAATGATTTTATACTTTACTTATTGAAATAAAAAGTAGAGAATAATAATCAGGCATTAATTTCATATATATTTGTAATTAATTAGCAAAACAAGGCAACGAAGAAAATTAAATAATTCACTCTCCCTGAGTGGGAATCAAACCTACAAAATATCGTGTTTAAAGGCAGGCATTATGCCGCTGCGCCATGACCGTCCTGCTAAATTTTGTTTTTAAATATATTTTAACTATTTAAAAAAATATAAGCGTAATTTCAAGAACATTTAAAAAAAGTTATATTTGAGCATATCATATAGAATAAACCATTTTGTATTGTTGTATTGTAATTTATGTTCTTTTTTTGTTAAATTATGATATTTTTTAAATTTACTATTTAATTATGTAAATACAAACTTTTTAAAAACCATTTCTTTGTCTATTTCAGAACAAATTTATAGTAGATATGATACTTTTATGCCCAAAGAGTGAAGTAATGTAAGAAATAAATATTGCTTCACTTGAACTCATAATCGCAAAGCTATTTTCACCGAATTCGAGGTAAAATGTGAATCACGATGATTGTCAACAAGTCGTATAAATGGTCACTTCATACGACATTCTTCCGCAATCATATATTCTGAAGGAACGTGGAGGCGATATCTATATGCAGTGTTCTTTAACCAAGGAAGTAATTATTTTTGACCGCTTTAACATTGAATCTAAAAAATAAGTTTTTTCAATTCAGATAAGTTAGACTTAATATACATATACATTGTCAATACTATCCATAGATTTAAAAACAATTTACATTTACTCTAGACGTGATAAAAAAATAATTTACATTTGCTGTCAATACAAATCATGGCTACCTATACCTAACTGCCAGTTTAATAATGAATTTATAGGTCCATTGCGCATTGCGTTCGATCTGAGAATAATAGGATATAACTGAGAGCATTTACAAGGTTAGATTGTTCGCCATCATACAAGTGAGCTTGGATCCGCAATCACCTATGAATCCTTGACCCATCCAGAAGAGGCTACTCTAATAGAATGCATCGGTCCTGTCGCCATACTTAGATAAATAGGCATTTAAAATGCCGCTCTCCGTGGGAACCGTGACGGGCGCCTGTACCGATAACCCCGTGCCAGCACCGCTCGCGCCTTCTACTCATAGAAATCACGTTGCGAATCAAACAATGAACTTTGTAATCGAAAACGATTTGGTTGCTTAATTTTGTAACTACCTCTATCTGTCTTTTTATCTGTACTTTTATTTTTAATATGTATTCTTATGCTAATGAAATTAAACTTTAAGTTGTAATATGTAAGATTGATATTCGTTGAATATATTATTGATATGGAAAAATAACCTTTATTTGGGTAGGAAGAAGGTCGAAGAAAGAATGTTGGTTAGAGCGGCACTCGAATTTAGAAGTAAGGTTGCACGCTGGGAGATGTCATCTCGATCTCCCGCTGTGACCCGCGAACAATATTGTCTCTGAGTTTCAGCTATAATGCATTATGAATTTTAAATCAAATCATATCGACTCTAAATATGAACTGCCACGTCACAGTATGAAATATTCCTATCTTTATGGTAAACAAATTATAAATGATCACATTTAAATAATAAAAAAAGTGTGATGTGATAATTTCTATTAAATAAATATATTAAATTTAAAAACCGACAAACGGAAAATATTAATAATTTATTAATAATAATAATTTATTATCTAAGTGAGATCAACAATAATTCTGTTTTTAATTTTATGGGATAAACAATCGCATAAAATTGTAAACAGAATTGTTGAAAATATCTCCCAAATAGCACACAGTGTTAACGATTACTAATATAGATAACAAGTATGTAAATCGGATGATTTACATTATGTACGAGAATAAGCTCGAAAATGAAAATTAACAACAAATGGAAAAGCCTTTTAAGTATAGGTTCCTTCTATAGACGAACAACTAGCAATTAGTTACGATAGACATATGACAAAACAGCATTTAATTTATTGGATGGTACTCAATCAAAATCAATTAAATGTTGTTGTTGTTGTCTTTATATATGGCGTTTCGAGTGTGCCAGTGGAGCACAAATCACTTCGCCAATGTCACGTCGAATGGAGAACACACAAAAGAGAGTGTACGGTAAAAAAGAGCTAATATTACACTATAGAAGAATGCATGTTTTAAAGAGATCCAGTTTAAATCCTTCACCTATAACAAAATTAACAGATATCTACAATATGAACAGATAACATATAAGGTTAGTAATAAATAATATTTTACATGAGTGTTAGCTTATACTTTAATATTATTATATTTAATATATTTACATAAAAATTTACACAAAGGACTAAACACAAACATCAACAAACACTGAACATTAAGGGGACGGGGGACTTTGAGAGGAAGGGCATCGTATAAGGGACGGATTAATTTAGGGCAAGAGAAAAGGATATGGGAAAGGGAACCGTCGTCCAAGCCACATTCACACAATGAGTGGTCCCTGACCCTGATCTTAGCCAGGTGCACAGGTGTACATGCATGTCCAAGACGTAAGCGAAAAATTGTAGATATAACCCTCCGTTCAGTAAATCTTTGATAGAAGAACCAAGGACGCTTTGGTATATCCGGCTGGAGAAATGCATAATATTTACCCTTGTGAGATTTAGATAAGTCCCAGTATTCAGACCAAGACTTGTCCAAGTGAGTGGCTGCAAGAGACAACAGATCCTGAGCCGAATTAGAAAAGTGATCCAGAGTACCACACTGGATCGCTAATTTTGCGCACGAGTCTGCAGATTCATTCCCACTAATTCCAGAGTGACCTGGAATCCATACAAGAGTGACCTCCAAACCCTTTAGATGACATGAGAATAATTCTTCACGAATCCTTAAAACAATTGAAGATCTCAATTTACCATGAAACGGGTTGCCCTTAATAGCCATTAAGCAGCTAAGAGAGTCAGTAAATATAACTGTCTGTTTTACGTTGTGGGAGAGCGTGAACAGGATTGCTTCTAACAAAGCAACAGCCTCGCCTGTAAACACTGATGATTCGGGAGGGCACTTAAATTGTAAGATAATTTGAATTTAGGTATCCAGCAAGCTGCACCAACACAGCTTTCTTTAGAAAGCTTTGATGCATCAGTAAAGATATGGAGATGTTTAAACCAATTTTCATTTACAGCCTCTTGGAATTTTGTGATGGTGCCTGGATCTCCCTTGGTAAAGCCAAGGTCTGTTATGATGGAGGGATGATAGACCAATGCTTTGTATGGTGTACAAAACAATGGATTAGAAGGGAGGCGTAACAAGGGATGAGGTAAATTAGTGAACTTCAGGAAACTATGTAGCAGGTATGGTAATGGTTTATCACGGGGGAGTAGGTCAGCTAACTCAGTTAACTTAGACCATAAAGGATGGGAAGAAAGTTGTAACATTTTACCCACAAATCGGTCTGCAAGGAATTGTCTGCGGATAGGAAGATGAGGATCAACACACTCCACTTGGAGTGCATTAGTGGGAGTAGACTTCATTGCCCCTAGAATTATGCGTAGGCATTTGTACTGAATCCGATTAAGCTTTTTTGTGGCTACTTTATTAAAGGGGTCCAGAACATATAAAGCATATTCCATATGACTGCGGATAAGGGCACCGTACAGAAGTTTTTGAGTATAAGGATGTGCACCCCACCACACACCGGACACCGCTCTTAAAGCATTAATGCCCTTTTCACTTTTTCTGCTGAGATATTCAGCGTGAGCAATTCCGTTCAGTCGCTTATCAAGTATAATGCCTAAAATTTTTACATTCTCCGCTACTTGGATGGGAATACCATTATGTTCATATGAAAATTAGGGGTACTCCTTTTTTTTTGTAAATACTACTATCTGGCACTTATCAATGGACAATGTAAGGCCATGATCAGTCAACCACTGGATAAGATAGTGCAAAGCAGTATTAAGGCGGTAAGTTATGTCCTCCACAGAATTTGAGCTGTAATAGAGGACGATGTCGTCAGCGTACTGAAGGATGTTACAAAACAATTAAATGTTACTTTTCCAAATAAATAATTACGACAATCACGACAGTAATAAAAATCGAGCTGATACTCAAATTTGTTAATTTGAGTCTCAGTTGTTTTCGTTAATTTTTGATTCAAACATACCCTGGTATACTGGTTATTACTTATTTATTATAATTATTGTGGTTACATATATATGGCATATATATTACATATATATAACATATATATCGTTTTAAACAAACAAAAGTTTCCTTTTTGACATAGAATAGGGCAACCTAATGATAAGTTGTCTTGATTTCTCATTTCCATCTGTTAAGAGATGAATATTATAATTAAATCAAAAACACACTAAACATCTATGTGGTGTTATTAAACATAGAAGCTAGGCTATTAATTGAGTGGCTAATTAATCAAGTTACCTTCGACTATATGCATAATTCTAAGATTCTAAAGTGGAACCCGGTTAATGCGATCACGTTTAATACAATTTCTCGCATTCTAAACAATTAAGCTTTAAACTTTTAATTAAAAATGCTTAAGAAAGCAGCGGGTTTCAGAAATCACGGACTTGCCGTCATTTTGGAAGAAGTATCCGTGACACTGCAGGGCTTTCTTGGATATTCTTTAATTAATGACAATGTAGTACAACAGTTAATAAAATTAAAATGGAAAAAGTAAAATCACTTTGCACTCATAATGAAATGGTTTATTGAAGCAAAAAGTTGTAGCTAGAATCTCATTTAAAATATTTTCTATTATCATTTTAGTATGCAAAGTGATCTATTAATTTAATTTTATAGGCTCTATTTTAATTTTTTTTTACAAGTTAACATAAACGGAAGGGGACGTGGAGTGATCATATTAAGATATGGCACTGCCATAGAAAGCTTAATATCATAAACGTTTCAACACGTTCTGCGATTCCTATCTCAATAATCGACGTTTTTTATTACTTCGTGAATGGGCTTTCGAAAGTAACATCTGTAACAGTTTTAGCACATTGTTAGTCTTTTCTGACAATAGAAATTAAAATAACTACCATATTAATTTCAATCGGAGTGTAATTTATTGCGAATGTGCAAAATTAAAAACATAGACGGAAGGAGGTAATATTATGAACGACATAGTTTTATCTGAAATAACATATCAAAATAGCCGTTCACCTGCGCAATCCCACGATTTGTTGTCTTTATTTATAGATAGGTAGGTATCTCGGAATCGAATCGAGAGGCGCTTCGCATTTTGCATAACGCTTGTAAGTTGTGTAGCATAATGCCCCATGGCCTACATTAAAACAAAATTGTTTGAAATAAACTTATTAAACCTTCGGTTGATTCCATTTTCACAATGATTTAATCTATTGTGAGAACATAACGTTATATTATATGAAAATATACAACATATCATGAACATTTACTTCTAGCTACTAAATTTTATTTCTGTAATTATATTTTTCAAAAAACATAAGAAATACGCATAAATCTTTTGTTGTCGAATTGGATCAACTTCCTGCATGGACCAGTTGGCGCGCCATCGCGATCGCCGGGCACTTCCAAAACAGCGTTCTGATATTCTTTTTCTTTAAGAATAAAAACACATCAAAAACAAGACACCGTTTTTTAAACCCGACGACCTTGCTGCTGAGTGGATTCAGATTGTGATACACTGTAAAAACTGGAGAATGTGATGAATCGTTGCCATTAAAACGGACCAACGATTAACGATTGTGCAAATATTAATTCGCTTTATAGATTAAATTTTTCCTTGCTTTTTTGTAGATCATATTATTTGTGTTAAATTTTGTTCTATTCTGCCAATATATGAATACTGTTATTTAAACTATGTTTTTATGGAGCTCTTATAATATATAATCAGTTCTATTAGGTTACAGATATATGTATATGTATATGGTACACATATATGTATATGGTATTCGTGATTTTAAGTTTGAAATATCTTATCATTTCAACTAGGATCCCTCTGGATATATCGTGAAGATATTTATTTTATTTATTTATATTGAACTCAGAAGATTATTATTTATATTATTTATTTATAAAGATAGATCTCAAATGAGATTAACCTCCTTATCTTTAAAGATAAGGGTCATGGTGGAAGTTCCATTCGTGTATTAACTATTAAGTTTTATAAATTCACTTTTACTTTTATTCAATATAAAGCATAAATATTTATGAGAACAGCATCAGTCACCGGATATTAACTGAACGTCTAATTTTTTATAGCTTATTCATCCATAGCCTTCTAGACTTAAGTTGGTTGGCACACAGATAAAATCAAAATTACTTATTTATATTTCAGTGGGCAGGTTAGTGGTATATTTTAGTAGGTATTTTAAAATTAAATATTCTTTTCATTTTACAACGCTGGCCTCGCTTACACAATTTTGTAACGAATTGCCTCTCTATTTTTGTTATTATAATAAGGAAAAATCATTTATTATTTTTCAGTTGGTTGGTTGGTTGGTTGCATGTGCCAGTTTCAATAACATGTACATAAATAAGTAATATTATTCTAAAATATTTTTGTTTTTACTATGGAAATATTACTCATTTTCACTCTCATCACTAAAATAACAAATACAGTTTAAGCTTAAGGTTATGCAAAATTTAAGGTTTAAAAGCTATGTATTACTTTACCTAATCAGTAAAATATTAAACTATATACATATAAAGAAGCTTAAAATGTCATGTAAATTGAACACTGTAGTTAATCCGTCCACAGCGTCCGAACGTACCCAGCGACCAGATCAACTTTCTTTATATCTCTAAGCAGTAATATTTCCCTAAATCACAATGGTCCTAAATGCATTCATATTTGTTTGATACCCCCTAATAACAGTAATATGCAAAATGCGCGTTATAATTTAAAAATAACACTATATATCAATATAATTTTTTTTAACCATATGAATTTATACAATATGTGCGTAACTAATTCAAGGCATTGTTTTACACTAATTTAAAGCCAATAGGAAGTAAATAAAATATTTTAATTTTATCAAACCATAGAAATCTACCACGAAGGTCTATAACTTGAATAAATGACATCATTTCAATAGAAAGTTACCTATCAACACTATTGTCAGCGCTTCGCCTGCGATCGTATTCTGCTGTCCATCTTATTGTTCACTAATGAATAAATTTTATTCTATAAATTGAAATAAAAACAATGTCCGATGAAATACAATGGAAAAAATATACTGTATTAATCTACAAATAAATATTTATACTATTTATATGTTTTCTAAAAAGTACTTTGCTTTCCTTAGTGTAGAATAACATTTTGAAACTAATAAAAATATTTAACAAATAGCATTTTCTCTTGCCATATGATTATTCGTAGCAATTATCTTTAGGCCGCGGAAATTTGTAAAAATCTCTTCCTCCTAAAGAAGCTACGTAAACAACTTAAATAAATTATAAAAAGCATATAAGAATGATGAAGAAAGAGAAGCTTGATGAGAAATTTCTAAGAGACGTGGGTTAAAATCCCGCTACGTTCAAATTTTTATACGTTTTCTAAAAAGTACTTTTCTTTACTTAGTGTGGAATAACTTTAAAAGTAGTCAAAATACATATTTATTTGTATATATTTAAGAATAAAATTATTTATAAAATGTAACCTACACAAAAGTTCACTGGTATATTTATTTAAATTATATCCAATAAATTACACCTCTGTACCTTTCCGTTTCCGTTAACCACCTATAAACATGGTAAAACGAGTAAATTCTAACAATTCGTTGCAAAATGTCTATGAAATAAAATTGCATATATGCAGACAGGTGCAGGCGAGTAGATTCCTAGATATAAAAAAAGGAAAAAAATCCTTTGCCTTTTTTATTTATAATTTATATTAGTATGTGTATAACGGACAATGTTAGCGGCACAAAATTGACTTGTGATTGGAAGGTCATCAGTCACTTTTGTTTATCATTGAAACATCTTATTAGAAATATTTTGTGAACAATACAAGACAGCACATCCTATCTGCGTGTTTTCGATGCTTCAAGGTTTAAATTTACTTTTGTTTGAAATAGAGACGAGGTTATCTGCCGTAAGCTAAAAAAAACGTTATTTTATAATTCAAACAAAGTCGAAATAGCATGCGTATTGAGTAAAGTAATATCTTTACTCAATACGCATGCTATTTCGACTTAATATAAATATTTCTCAGTCTTATATAATAAACACTGAAACACAAAACATTTATTAAAACATAAAAACAAATAAAAAACTGTTTTGCAAGTTTGACAATATAAATACTAGATATACCCGCGACTTCGTTCGCGTGAAATATTTTAGTTCACAAAGTCTTGAGAAAATTCTATAGGATATTCCCTTTTTCAACCTCTTACCCCCTTTGGGGGTTTGAAAAACTCCTTTTACCCTATTTTTTCATTAAAAAGTAAGCATATGTCCTTTCTCAAGCTCTAGACTATCTCTGTATAAAATTTCATTTAAATCGGTTCAGTAGTTTAGGCGTCACTGTGTAGCACACATACAGACAGAATTACTTTTAAGATATAGATATTTACAATATAATAAAATATAAAATAATAATATAAAAGTAAAGAATATTTAAGTAAGGTTTACGTAAAGAATATTAAGCTTATAAAGAGTATGTACAGTTTTTGTTTCTTCGTCTTTCGTATGAGACTTATTTAAAAATAAATTTATTGTATCAGTCTCATAATAATTATGATTACTTATTGATACAAAAAAATTGTCAAATTATGAAAAATAAATATTTAAATTACAAAAATGTATATTTGTATAATATTAAATTATTTATAAATAATTTAATATAAATTTTTGTATTATATAGTTGGCGTCATTCAGAGTGAATGTAAATTAATGAGCATATTAAAATTGGTTGTGCCGCACACCCAAGTCGATGTAGGAACCTGTCCGCACACAATCCGTTGTATCTTTATACATGACCGTTCTTTGTCCGAATCGTCCTAGACAGCCGCCATCGCCGCCGTCGCATTCATGCATAGTAAGTAATTATAGTGATCAGTGGCAGGTGGACGCGCACGCGCACAACGATGCGCGCATAGAAATAGAAAGGCACATTGCAATAATTATTTAATACAGTTATCCCTAATGGGTCGTTTTGCGAAAGCTGTTGAGTAAATAAGCGTCAACTTAGTCCCGTAGTTCCTGCCGGGTGCGCGCGCGACTCCACCCTTGCACGCTGCACCCGCTGCACCCGCCCTACTCGCGTCTCGTAATCACCTACACGCGTAGCATAAGTTTATTATTTTACTACGGTGCTTTCGTTTAACATTATTTTGAACATATACTGCTCGCGTTTACATAGTATATATATAATTTATAAACTTACTAAAAATTTCAAAGCGCTTAAAAGCTGTAAGTTATTTATCAATCATTATTTATTACATATACGACCTTCAAATCCACGACGGTACTAAATGATCGGGGACAGGTTATAATAAAATACTCCAATTAAAATATATTAGCATACTTATTAATTTATATATATATGTGTGTGTGTGTGTGTAATGTTGTTAGGTAGCTTTATAATATTGAGATGTAATTTCTTCTCGAGACAAAAGAATTGCTTTAGACAAAGCTCCAACGACAGCGTAGCGCAGCAAACGTGCGGCTCGCGGCGGCGGATCAGGGGTTAAGCGATACTTTATTTTGAATAATTTATATGTCTTAGCGCGATAGACGGCGTGCCCTCCGCCTTATACTGTTTATGGTAATGCGGGATATCGCGCATTGCAAATTCGCTAAATGTGTTGGCCGCGACTGTGCTTGCATCGCTGCAGTGCTACGGCTCGCGTACGATAAGCACCTTTGAATGTAATTCTAACAAATAACTCTAGTATAAATTGATACTCATTTTTATATATTCAACTAGGTAGCTTGTAGTATGAAATTAAATAATATTTTTTTACCTTATAAGTTACATCTATCTATCGTCAATCGTTTCAAATGGAATCAGCTTGACTGAAAGTTGCATAATTTCAAATTCCGCTGCGGGTAACACAAATAATAACTTAAATAGATGCAAATTTACGCAAGGTAACTTATCTATTATGATCTCTATGCTAACATCATAAGCCACGAGATGTCTGTAAAAATAAGGAAATACAAAACAATAAAATCACTCGAAAGAAAGTACAATTTAAGACCTTACAAAATACTTACACAGAACAAATACTTAAAAAACAATTTAATTAAAATGTTCAATACCATCCAGGGGAAAGATATGTCAACGAATATGGCGTGCTCGGTGGTTAAAGTTAAAACACTTTTGAGAAATTGTCATTAATCAAAATTAATGGAGTTATTATCGCATTGAAACTTTAAAAAAAATATTTATTACGAACATAAATCAGTCTTAAGGGCCGTAACGATGCAGTTTGGTGAGGTTTCTAGGACGTGGCTGCGCTTACAATTACATACAATTCAGTCTCATTCGATTCCTGCTTGGCACTTAAATTATAATACGTTCATAATAGATCATTTAAATTTATACCTACAAAGGAAACTTTTGATTTCACATTTTGTCTATAAATATTTATCTATATAATAACAAAATATTTTGTCTAAACATATATTTGTCTGGAATTAGGTTAAAATTACGTAAAGTACATGGGACTTTTAGTTGTAAGAGAGAAGGTACGAGCATTAAAAAGAAGCATCTTGATAACAATACTAGTATAATCAAAACATTCATTATGCAGACGTTTCAAACATTGAATATTTAGAATATGAGAGGGAGAGTTGTTTCATAATTGTTGTAGAAGTGATTTATTGGTGTTTAAAGATGAAACACCGATAGCGAGTTGTAGTCGTCAAAAAGTTGCTTTATTCAGAAAGCGAACAATATGACGTGATATTTTTAATAGATAATGATGTTGATGGACGACAGCGCCCCGCTATGCCGCTCGCGCAGCGTGGGAATTATACGCCGATTTGAAATGTTTTGCAATATCTACTTCGGGTGTAAAATCTAACTATTGAATTTTCCATAAATAAACGTACGCCTAATGAAGCAAAACTGTTTCCATAATTCTGTCAATTTAATTTATATTGGTTCACTATATATGTACGTACGTGTTTTGGAGTAAAGATATGGCAAACGAGCGTTCGGGTCACCTGATGGTAAGTGATCACCACCGCCTACAGGAGGAGTTACAGCTGCGATGTCGGCCTTTAAGGTGGAGGTAGAGGCCTTTAAGGTAGAGGTTTTTGAAGGTACCCATGTCGCATCGACCCTATCTATAGACTCGATTATCGTTAAATCATTATAAATTTTTATATTTTGGTAACAATAAAGTGTATTTATATAGTGTATAAGAATAATGTGTGAATATATGAGAAAAAATTGACTTTAATTTGAAGCCATAACAAGAGAAACAAACTTAATAATGTTGCGTTTCAACTTATGGTGATTATAAAATGAACCTGTAACTGTGTACGTTTTGTGCTCGAAAACAAAAGTAGCTAAAAAATTGCAATCCATTTATGGATTAAGAAGTTGACGGCTGACAGTGGCAAGTACGGTTTGATTATAATTGGCAGTATATTAACAAACAAAGTGGTACCACAAGCGTGCTGTCGACATATTTATGTACGCTGAAGCTGGCTGACCTGCGTGTCGGCGATTTAACGAAAGCTCGGAGGTCGAGACACTTTCTACGACTTACGAACCAACAGTTTTATCATCAATCGCGTTCATAATTTATCTGACATTTGTGTTTCACTTATCTGCTCCATTGCAGTTTTATTCAACTTACTTAAGACTTACTCCCCCTTTACTAATTCCCCCTTACCTTAGAGGATCTGTTGTGGAAGGATAATGATTTTCTTGCAGGTCATCGATGCCGTGGATGTTTTATTGCCCTGGTCTTATATATTAATTATTATTAATAACTTTCCTTCTCATAATCATTCTTTATCGTCTTACCGAGGAAGTTATAATTAATTGTACTCTATTAAGATTTTTGAAAATAATTAATAATTAATATTCCAATTATAATTTAATCAAAATTCAAAAAAATATTAACATAAAGCTCTATTTCCTAATCGCAATCGTTTATTGCGATGCAAGTGATGCTGTTGTGTTAACGCGTCTAACTGAATACAATGGGAAATGGTCAAGGCTAGTTATGTATTTTACATTGTCTATATTTTCTATCGTCAGTAATTTATTAAACTTGAAATAAATGATACTTAATATAAATATATTATTAAATATGAATGAATTAATTTTATTTAATTAATATAATTGTCTTTGCCGATTTAAGTAGAAATTTACTTACATTGTCTTTTATTTTAGTAAATCTTTTCATTTTACCACCAAATCGAAAATATCACTTAATAAGTGGAAAGTGAAAATCGTAGGATATACAGAATGATAAAAAATATTACCTTTTTTAATACTTCCGTAAGTATAGGATAGAATGTAAACATTGATACTTTTACAAAATTTGTTCTAAGCGACCAGTGTTATTAATAAAAATATTATTTTAGGCGGAAATAGTATAATGGTCGTAATAAAAATAATAAAAATTTCATTTATTTAATATAATAAATTAATAGTGTAAATATCAACATAATAAAATAAAAAATTAAAGACTTGAGATTGCTTTACACACTTATTAACTTTATCACATTATACGAAAATAATCGATAAAATATAAGCACCTTCTACATTGTTCGATAATCGGCGTCTGACGACTTTACAAGTAGCAATTATTCATTATAACAATTACGAACATCTAAAATTACATTTTGTACGTTGTTAAAATAGGGAATAAATCATCGTCAGCAAAGGAACACGTCGAAGATAAGCGTACCGATGAAATATGGCCTGTGTCTGTGTCGTTTAGCGAACAAGCGACAACGCGTGGCATATCGCGAACCGCCCCGATGAACGTTGCGGCACCACCTGCAGTATTCTACATTGAGCTAGACATCTGTATAGGTATAGAACTTTCCAGTGCGCATAATTAATTTTTAAATTATTTACACAAACATCGTTCGGTAAATAGTGATCTGAAATATATTTTTTTATGTTATATTATTTCCTACCCGAAAAAGTTCTCGATAAAGGTGTTGTATTTTTTTATTTTGCTCTGACTTTTTTAAGAACGATTATGGTAAAATATTACATTTTAAGAGTGTCAATTTCGCCAAAATAAAGTAGGCCAACCAGATATAAAGGCCTATTCAAAAATGAAACCAATAGCAGTTATCGCAACGTATAAAGGATTCTTGCGGCAACATATTTCAGAATTCGCAACCGCCATATCATTCTCACTTTTGAAAAGAAATTATGATTAAATTTGCGCCGTCAGTGAAGATATCGATCAAAATTATGGCTCTGTTGATTTAACAATAACAAGAAGATCACCCAAGTGCTGCTCGCATGGTGGCCATATTGCTTTTCCTTGAATTGTCTTATAGTGGCCAGAAAAGTCTATATTATATATAGTCTATGGTATTATAAATACCCAAAAGATTTATGTGAGTCGAATTTTCCAACTAACTCCATTTCTTTAAAAAATATATTTCTAACAAACGTCCCGATTTCTATCCTAGAAGGTAAGTAACAAGTAAGTAGGTACTGAATCAAAACATAATTGTTTAGATATTATATCTAAACAATTATATTTTGATAATACAAATCTACGTTATAGTACGTAATACAAATCTACTTTGGTAATACAAATCTACGTTATAGTACGTAATACAAATCTACTTTGGTAATACAAATCTACGTTATAGTACGTAATACAAATCTACTTTGGTAATACAAATCTACGTTATAGTACGTAATACAAATCTACTTTGGTAATACAAATCTACGTTATAGTACGTAATACAAATCTACTTTGGTAATACAAATCTACGTTATAGTACGTAATACAAATATACTCTTATTTTAGAATCAGAGCATATTTTATATTTTACTTTTGACAGTTTTTATGTAATTTTTCTTAAATGTACGATAAGTTTACTAAATATCTTCCTAAATTTGAGAACTATTCAAACCAATTCTAACAATCAGTTTTTCAATGTAAGAAGGAGAAAAAATCAAGTAAATAGAATAGGATAGGGAAATATTATCGTGACTTTCTTCTGTTCTTCTTTTTTGTTATTATTATTTTTTATATTCATTTTTGTAAGAGTTAAAATGAAATTTTACACTCCCTTTATACTTAAAATTGCAATCAGATAATATATTGACTCCGGAAGTATCCGAATAAAGTTGACAAAACTCTTATGGTTTGCGTAAGCTCGAAAGCGGCCCTTGGGCCAGTCGCTGTAGATACAAGCAACGCAAATTACTTTGGCACCATTTGACGGCTCTGCGGGAAATTTCATTACTACAGGCACATATCATTATTATCTTGTTGGCAATCTACATATTTTACTCGGTAATAAATGCCCGGGTAGTTTCACTTTCGGACACTGGTTTTCGAAAATGACCTGACTTTAAAAATTCGCGACGCAACTTGCAAAGGGCGTGTTACAGTTTTAAGTGAATTTCTTTTTGACCTCTCGCGCCAAGGTACCGTACGTAATTATATGAGACCTGTGTGACATGCAATTTCGCGTAAATAACATCGATTGACATTTACGCAGTTTATGTGACCTGCAAAATATCTGCACCAACCACCTGACGTGATTTGTTAATATTGTATCTTTAAAAATTGAACTTTGATATGAGTAGGATGTACCTACTTTTCATCGGTATCAGACTTAAAATATTTAATTAGCACAAAATTAACCTAAAATGTTTAATTGATATAGCTTTCTTAATGTTTCAGCCAACAGTAAATAGTATTCATAAAAGTAATCTTTTAACAATCTCTATTTCCTGTAAAGCTCTTCTGATATTTTCGTTTATATTATAAGTACTAACCAAAATGTTTGGCTAAAATTGTTGGTGCATTTTTTTATAATACCATAAGCGATCATTATTTTTTTCTCAAATCACATTATGGAGTACTGATATCAACTCCTCCTACTTATATAATGGTAATCAATAAATCGTAACATTCATTTTATTTTTGCAGCCATATATCAACAACGATGTCCATAATTAATTATATATAACGGTATTTTAATTGGTTCAGGCGTATGTGGTTCTTTTTAGCTACCAAATCTCCGACAAGGTAATGACAGGGGGACGCCTCCGTAATCAGCCGTGAATTTACTCCAAAATCACACCTCGAAATCAGTTTACAATTTCTTTTGGACATTATCAAAGTCCTCACACGTCCAAGCGCGCCGAGTTAATGTATTATTACCTCGCGTACACTCTATAATTATCTGTTCCAGTTGAAACAAAACTGTTTTCACAAATCTTTTGTAAAAGATTTAGTGCTTTTTGACATGAATATTAAATGTTTTTTTTTTCCAAATTAATGTAACATTTTAATGTATGATCATAATTTTGTATACAAATACCACATACCACATGTTTCGGCTCGGTTTCAAAGCAAACCAGCTGCATTGTCTAATTTTATATTAAAATGAAATTTATATACCTTTAAACGTACCTTGGCTTACTTTTTAATAAAAAAATGTTTAATTCACTTTTTTTATTGCTCAAAGTATAAAGCTGTATCAAATGTATTTTATTACAAAGTAATACTTAAGTATTGTGCGGCTGTGGTCTCAAAAGCTGTAACGGGCACACGTATAATATGATATAATTCATTAATTCTTCACCTTTTTTACTTGTCAATAAACCTTTAAATTGCTCCCCTAATCATTTTGGTCAAAATAATTAATTATTCTTTCGGTCTTCATTCGGAAAGATCAGATACGGTGCTCTCTGCTGTCACCTGAGCGTTATCATTTGAACGAGTTGAGTAAGTAGTTACTTTGCCAAAAATTGAATATATAAGTTGATGAATATTATATGGACATCGTTACCTTAAAAAATAAATAAATAAATATTTAAAAAATATTTATAAAAACATCCTAATATGTATTTGTGAGTATTATTTTTTTAATTAAAGTTATTTAAAACAAGAATTAAACGTATTTGACGTTTTGCCATGAATTAAAACTTATAGAAAAAAAAATTGATGCCTGACAGAGTATCTGTGACGTATTCAAAAATAAAATAAAGCAATTGTTAAAGTTCGGTCACTAAAGGTGACAATAAAGTGCTCTTGTGCAAACCTGTGCCGTAAATCGATTAAACTTTAGGTATTTTTATTTTCGGTTTGCGTGATAAGGTTTAATTAGTATAAGGTGTCGATTCAAGAAACGGTGTGGCGCTCTCAAAATCATAGTTATTAAATGAATACTAAGTGATTTCACTATACACACAAAAATACAAATGACAGGTTCCTTTTCGCACAAGAATTGTTGTAGTATTACCATAAAAAATATATTATAAAAATAACCTTTATTTATTTATTGACATATTTAAAATGTTTACTGTATTCTATGTTTTACTTAGAATGGCGCGCCGAGAGGGCCGGGGCGGCGCGTCGAGCCGCGGACGGTATCGCCCGTTCTATCTCACGCCCTGTTACCACGTTTCTCACCTCCAGACGCCACCTCCGAGCTCGCCGCTGCGATGTTTTATCTGTTACAATCAAACCATTCATCTAGTACAAAAGCCTCACTCACAAAAACCAATGCTGATGACCTACTGAACCCTATTTGGTAATTAATACATATCTGTAATAATAATCTGTAAATACTGCTATATTAATACAGCTTTACTCCAATTAACATATGAGGAAATTAATTTCAAAATGACACTCGTAATACATCGTAAGCCGTTATCGTTATGTCTGAAATTAAAAACACGATAGAAGTATTGTAGTATCCAATTTTAATTACCGGATGCATTAATACTATACTTATAAACTGAAATGGTTCTTACGCAGCAGCTTGTAATAGGATTAAATAAGGTTAAATAATAAGTTATTCGTGCACGTTTCAGTTATATGTATGTGTCTATGAACTTAGTATACTGGGAATCTGGCATTTAATTTGCGGCAATATCTTGCTGATCAGTCAAGCGGTAACATCTAGATTGCTAAGCCGTTTTATTGGTCTAATCCCAATCAGTTTTTATGCGTCTAGGTCTAGACTAGACCGATTTATAAGCTAAAAATCAAAGCCGAAATACTTTCACTCACTAATTGTTAATAATGGTAGCGTCATACAGCAAGATAAGTAAATGTCAACGTGTCTGCCCACATTTCAACCAAGATCGTTATTCATTTGCTACACTTTTATTATGCACCAAGGTGAGTGCTGTTGCATTTAGCTGTCACGTTAGCTATCTAGCACTTAAAACTGTAATCGGCAAAATGAATTGTATATCGAAAGAATCTAAAAGGCGGCAGTGCCTTCCTATTTATGTAATCCAGTGTAATAAATCAAGACATTGGCCTTTACGGTTTTCTTGCGCAGATCCTGGCGATACTTCCGTAAGCGTGGATCTATTTACATCACTGGGTTCGGCCCAAACGTATGCAAATGAGTTATATATCGTGCATAGCGGAAGCTACCTGAAATTATTCAAATGTCGCAACAAAATAAATAACACGTACAAGATAAGATAATACGTCGTTTTATAAAAACAACTTAATACATTTAAAAGCGTAACAAGTGTAGAAATATTATATTAGATTAAAATAATTAATTTTACCATTGAAAAATTGATGAATATTTTATAGGCGTTAAATAATGTAAAAAAGAACGGCGTTTAATTTCGTCGGAAAATGAAGTAAAGCGTCGTACCTACCATGTGCCTACCATGCCTGCTATGCGAAAAAAAACTGTTTATATCATTTTTTGTATAAAATGGATGGTTGTAATAATAAAGCGAAAGTATTTTTTTTATTTATCATTTAAATGGACTGGTGACAGAACTTTGGTATCTTCTATTGGTATAGTATTATGCTACCACGTTAGAGCATTTATTACGTCTAATTAGAATTGAAAATATAAGTTAGGCTAATTGTGTCTATTCCGTACTATGTAAAAATTATATTCAATGAAACTAATTTGACACTCTTAAAAAAGCTCTTGATTTTTTAGGACTATTTTATTCCTTAGGACTTTCTGTACAAATTTCATTATAATAAAAATGTCTTCTTTAAAAAAATCTCATAAAATTGCGTGAAACACTATAATGTTCATATTTGCTAACGCACTGAGGAACTTATAAGGAAATTTATTTAATACCTACAGAAAGATGTGTATGTCATCATTTATTAGCGAGCTGTTGTAAACACGGACATTACATTGCTCAGAAGAGATTGAATTCAATAAATTATTGATGAAAATAAATGTTACAATATCACGAGTCTCTGTAGACATAGACAAAGAAACAATTTACTCAAAACTTTTAAATCTATTTATCAGATATTTCAAGATCGTTTGGACTTTTCTCATATTATGGGTCTATTTTTTGCTACATTATATATTAAGAGCTCGAAGACATCCTATTTTATCCTATAAGGATAATGTTTTAAGATTGTTTTGGAGAAAATGTTGATTGTCCTAACATATATGTTATATCTTTAAACATATTTTTGAAATGTTGTATTGAACAATTAATTGGCTCGAATATGTTTATGTTATTATGCAAAACGTCAAAACAACGTAATAGTATTTCTGTAAAAATATTATATAAAAGACTTAGTAATGAAGTCTATTAATATTGTTTTACTGCGTCATAACAAATTTTATATCTACTTACAAACATATGTATAACTGGAATAATAAACGATAACTTACGTAAAAAAATTAAAAACGTAAGTTATTCTTTTTGTTACTTTTAAAAGTTGCAGGACCTTAATAAACACGACAAGATTTACATTTTGGTCTATTTTTTACTTTAATAAATTTGAAGGTTAATTCAACACAAGTCTGTTTGCGATAGAAACAAGCTAAATGAAATTTTTTTACGAGCTGAGTTGACACGTTAAAAATACATTTCTCATTTAATTTTAAGATTTATATTAGAATAGTAATCTACTTACTTAGTACAACTAAGTCATCTCTAAAGCGGATTTAAGTAGCCGACACGAATTCATACGGTCTAGATACATCGGCCATCACAATGCATCAGCGCAACAGCAAAGTGAAGGGCACATGGAATTCTCGGATTATTTTAACTTGTCTTTTTCAATGTCAGCGTTTAAAATAATTGCATCACAATTTTAAAATGCCAAGCTTTTGCTTTAAGACGATTTAAGGAACGTAACAAGATTATTTCCTGGAAGTTATAAGATATGGTTCAATCGTAACAGGCCAATAATAGTAAAATGAAAGAAATTATATCTCATATATCCTTCCTTCCTTGTGACCTGCTATGTTTTGTTGCGTTAACGTTACGAGTATATTCAAGGTAATTATTACACTTTTTATGGTTGTAGATAATTTCGTTTATATAATACCTACGCTAAAAGCACTAAACGCCATTTTGAACAATTATTGCTAACGTGGTACCATAGTTACATATATTTGTACAGCATATATGTACTCGTATGTAGCTATATAATTATTTATCTTACACTAAAAACAGTTGGATAGAATAGAACAAAAGCTCATTCGATCTTCTTTTAAGGAAATCTTACTATTCTGCATTAGTTATTTGTACTTGAAACATCTCATTGTTTGTTTCTTCTAACAAGACACGATGCTAAAGTGCCCTATGAATCTTACCAGCACGTATGTATGTATTTACATCGCATTGAATAGGGCTTTTATCTTTTCTTCGAACATAGTCTAGTGAAATATTACGATTCACATAATTAGGAAAGAATGAATATGAAAAGTTCATCAAAGTTTAAAATAGCTTTAATCTTGATGTTCGATAATAAATAATAAAGAGGATAAAACAAAAACAATAAATTTTCATATGATTGCTAACAACAATAATGCTTTATTTGAAGTTATTTCAAACATGAACACAATACAAAATTAATACTTAATTATTTTTTTATATTTTAATTTTTAAGATGTTTTATTCTCAAGTTACATGTGCATTAACATCCGGTAATTTAGCAAATTCTAGTGAGACAGCTGATAAAATGACCACAGTAAAAGATAAAAAATATTAGGGTTTAAATTTAATAAATTATTATCGTTTAAAAATGTAAAAATATACATATAATTAAAAATAACGGTAAAGCATAGAGAGCCTAAAATACATAAAAAAAAGAGAAAAAGAACATTTTTACAGGGATTTACTGTAAGTCCAATTTGGAGCTGATTCTAAAACTATTGTGTTTTTAAACAAACCTTATTTCACTAATGTTAGTTTTTAAAATTTCTCTGTGCTCTTGCAACCAAAAGATTCAACTACTGAGAATTTCTTTACTATTTTGATGATTATATATTTAAAATATAACCTGCACTCTTATAAGACATATAATACATTAAATTACATATAATTATTACAGCTATTTTTCAATATGATTAGTATTGAAAAATATCATTACTAAAATTAGGACTTTACGAAGCTCGCGTGACCAGCTTGTCTATATTCGTTTAAATACTCTCTATACTACTGGGTATACTAAAGTTTTTTAAAATGCATTTTAAACATGTATATGTTTTAGATATCTACAAATTATTTTTATCTTAAATTTTATCATTATTTACGATACGTTCATGCGTATATTTATTATACATGATTTAAAAATTAACAAAGGATGTGCGATCGAAGCATTGCACCAATTTAGCAAACTAGTAGGGATATTTGGGCACCCTGGTCTAAAATGACCTGGCTAAATTGGATTTGATGACTTGAATTATTTCAATTATCTGTAAGATGCTTAATAAAATTTTGTAATATATAAATATCGCCAATCTAGTCACATAGATCAAATAGCCAATCTAGTCACATAGATAAAATAGTAGATCAAATAAGCTACATAACTATAAATATAAACATTATACATACATACATTCAATATCACATCAAAAATAATAAAACCGATTTACATTAAATACTAAGTTGGTACATGTCTTTTGATTAAAGTTAGCAACAAACAGGTATTTGCAAAAAGTTTGATATATAACGCTAGTGTATTCGTATTTGTTTTATGGGAAAAATTTATAAGCCAACAATTTTCTAGCGAATATATTGGTTACCAAACGTTTTTTTGTAATTAATGTTCATGCGTGGGCAATATTCTATTGTGAGCGATTTTGATGAGAGCGAGTTCAATGTTACTGGAACATAAGTACCGTTACTTATGTTCCAGCAACATTGAACACTTCTTCGAATTAGATTCGCTTCAGATAGGCCGGATGTTGCAGGAATAAAGTTATGAAATTATAATCATTTAAGATGCAAATCAAACGTTACGAAATTTTCTATTGCTAGTCATTTGTATAATAGACCAATCTATGCCGTAAAGATCAGTTATCTAAATCCATAGTGGAATGAATGCCTCTTTTAGGTGCAGTGCACGACGAAAGAATTATTACGAGTAATGGATACAATGCACGTTTAAATTCTATTTTTGATTCTTCTATTCTATTACTGTATTATATAAATAAAAATTACATAATATAAGAGTAAGTTACTAATTAGAAAAATACGACGAAATTGTCGACAAAAGCAGATGCTTTAGTCATATTTATAAAAAAAAGTGATTGAAATATGAAAACATTATTTGATAAATTTAGTAGTTAAAGAATAAAATAAGTAACTTTTAAATGATTCTTAACAATTCACAATTCAATTTAACAATTAACAATTCAAAGTTGGTAGGTACCATAGAAACCTACCTACCATAGAAATATTGAAATTCAATATTATTATGAATACGGTGCCTTTAATTAAAGTGATAAATTTATAGTTTCGGTAAGACACTTAATTTGAAACGTCAGTTTACGTTGAGTGGCTGTGAAGCGTAGATTTCGGCTGAGAACCGCCTGAGGCTTGCGTGGCTCGCTCTTGTAAAAATAACAATAGAAAATCACTTCGCGCGTTACGGACCACCGCACAAAACTAGTTCTTCGGTAATATATTATATATGAGATGACATTAAGTCTTTTATAATTTAAATACTGAATATAAGTATAAACTACTATACTGAATATAAGTATCTTAAATAAATATTTAAATGTTACAAAAAATTTCGTTCAAGTGGGGGCAAAAATTACAGCAAGTACTGTGACACAGTAAAAACATGTCTCTTTCGGGACATACATATTTCTTTCAGAACCTTTATATGTGTGTGTATTTTATATTTTGGTATGTCATTTCATTACATGACAATTGATATTATAACTAATACTTAATTGTTCAATTAAAAAAATTCGCACGAGTATGTATAGATACATACGCTTCAGTCAAAATTGTTAACCATTTATATATTTTTTGAAATGAAATAAATATGGATATTTTTTGAAACAAAATGTTCGTATGATAGTATCAAAAAATATCGGTCAAGTGCGAATTGAACTCGTGCACCGAGATTTCCGTACCGTATAATTGTATCAACGGGAATTGTACAACTTATAAACATTGACAAACTTAAATTTACAGGCGTATGTTCTCTATTTGTATGAATTAAACTAAGATATAAGTTTGTCATAGTCTTTATGTGTGATAAATATATCAATATTGTATAAATTTTCTAATTATCATTTAAGGGTTCCGTAGCACAAAAAACAAACTGAACCCTTATAGGATCTCTACGTTGTCGGTCTGTCTATCTGTTTGTGTGCCTGTCCGTCTGTAAAGACTATTTTCTCGAAATGGCGTATAAGTATTAAGCTGAAATTTTAAATGAAACAAATGTTTTCATTTAAATTCGCTCGTAACTTTTAAATAAAAGTTACGAGCGTGTATTGCCGTATCGTTCGCTCCTGTAAGGTACATTGACCGAGAATTATTAATTTGGGAAATACGTTAGAACTTATAGCGCAAATAAAATCGGAAATTTATAGGTATATCACGAAACAAACGCCATTACATTACTTTACTTGTGTAGTTAATTTCGTACAAAATGCGTTAAAAGCATACACAATCGCAAAATAACCGACAACAAATTAAAATTTATCAACTTTTTTAAGTTTTATTGTTCGTTGACCTACAATCGTGAAATTGGTATGGAATTGGTAAGTTCTAACTTATTGCCAAATTTGTCACAAAATCCAGAGCGTTATGACGCACAGTTTGAGAAACCCTGCCCTATGGAATTGATAACGCGGCTAATTTTAGCCTCTTGGCATAAGGGCAGACAGACGGACAGACGAGTAACGAAGTATTAGGAAAAATATATGTAAGGAAAACGAAACAAGGGTAACAATTTTTAAAAGTTTTCTAAAATTTATAATTATTTTTAGGCAATTATAGTCTTAATTTACATACAGAACTTCAAAAATTATTACACATTATTCTATGTATTTCAGCATACAAATAACAAATAATCTAATTATTTCTACAATTTTATAGATAAATAAATATCTCACATACGTATAAATAACATTTGATATTGATAATTGCAAAAAAAAAATATATGTCAAAATAAAGAAGAATATATAGACTAGAAAGAAACTACACAATACAAATAGGTGCATGTGCGTAGACCAACTTGACGTCACTAACACGAAGACTTGTGTTGGCTTGTCATTTTATCGGGAAAGCCAGGAGATTTAGAATGTGTCATGAGCCATACACAATTCTTACTTATTTCCATTTGATCATGCGGGCGAAGCCGCAGGTAAAACATAGTTGATTATAAGGAAAGGTCATACACCATGATGACATATTAACCCGGAGAAACCACAAAACATGTATCGGTGTATCTATCAGTATTTATCGTGTACACAAAACGATATAATCTTTTATGTAACGCTGTAAATAAAAGCTAGGATATAAATTAAAATTAAATTTTCCAAACATGATATTTTTGACAGGAAAGATGTTTAACTAGCCCTGTTCCTTTTACCATACATGGGTGAAATAGGCTTATCTTAATAAACCTACCGAACAAAGACCTGTATTAGAGTGTAGATATTTTAAGTACGAACAAGTCTTAAGTCGGGTCATGCCCGAAGTTATAATGTGTACGATAATTTTAAACTGATACTATAGTAAAATTGTTTATCTAATGTCTCACTGGTGTATTTCAACAATGCTTTTTAATTAGAAACTATTAAATGTGGCAAGACATATTTCATGTTTTTCTTATTTTTAACAAAGATAAGCTTGTAACGCAAAGTTAATGTGTCCAAAAAGTTAATTATTATTTAGTAGGTCTGAGTATACATGTAAATATTAAAATAAATAAATAAAGTTAGTCACTAACGAATATACTCGTATTGTTACTGAATATGTACCTAAATGGTAATTTTTTTATCGGCTCTTCACAGAAGAGGAAGTTCTTCTGAGCTGGTTTATTGTATATACATGTACTATTCAAAAGATAAAAAATGTTGAATATAGAATATTTTGAATTTAAATCTGAATCTTTTAGTTATATAAAAAAATACAGTAAAAAATTTTCATCACCATGTATTTAGACACCGAAAAAAAAACGACTTTTACACGGTGCTTTCGATTGTTAAAAAATTATAAAATATATACCAAGTAGTAAATAAACACAAACTTGCAGCATTTTGTTAGTCGACAACAATATTGGCTATCTTATAAAACTACGGTCTCAACGTAACAAGTCAATTATTATTTCATACTTATCTTCAATTTAAAAGTGTAATTAATAAACGTGCGTAACCATGATATTTATTGACAGGAAGCTACTTCTGAACAATTAAGTGCGTATCAAATCGTGTGTATAAGAAAACGTCTCTCTTACACCATACAAATGTTAAGAGTTATATTAAGTTGTATTAAAAAAAAACGGTAAGAACTAAATAAGGTTTTACTATAATATATTTGAATAACTAAATCATTGAGACCATTTTTTAATATTTTCCTAGATATTAAAATATAATACAGACACACATTATTTATCCTCGTCGAGAAAAGTTGCTCGGAAGTAATCATTACGTAGCCTTTTTTTTCTGGCAACTTAATATGTGTAATTTTAATCCACTCAGCTCAGTGCTATTATTTTTGACTATAATTTTATATTAATCGGTTTTTATCAAGTGACATATTGAAAACACAACCAAATAAAATGAATTTGAATGTTTATTTATTTCATAAATAAGAAGTTACATTTCAAAAACTATTTTATATTTGACAAGTTAAATCCTGTGACTTTGCGTGCTTTATTCTTATTAAAAGCTGAACTTTGTCTGCGAGTCTGTCACTCGAAGGAATAATTTTCCTTGCGTTATTATTTATAAATATTATATAAATAACATTTAGTTTAATATATACATATATATATATATATATATATATATATATATATATATATATATATATATATATATATATATATATATATATATATATATATATATATATATATATATATATATATATATATATATATATAGATATAATATTGAACTAAAAGGTATCTATATAATATTTATAAATAATAACGCAAGGAAAATTATTACAAACAACCAATTATGTTTGAAATAATATTGCGCAGAGCATAATAAACTTTTTTGTGCGGGTCATCCATCTTCATTTCCGGGCGTAACTGGCGCCTTGTGATTTATTTAACACGAACTGTTAGTGAAAGTTGTAACATTACCCATCACCAAATACACATATACTATCTTCAACTTATACACAATTTCTTATATAAAATTAGTAATTTAGATATTCTTAAATATTGTCCCCAAGCAATCAAAATTACATATTACAGATAAATAAACTGTGTAACTTTCATAATACAGGTACTGATACTGATTTATATTAAAACTGGATTCGCATTTGCCAACGCCGCGCTGTGTCGTCGGCCCGTGCCTGTACGTGGGCGCCTTTCACCACAGGTCGTAGGTCAGGGCGCGCTCAGGTGCTCCGCCCTGAGTACCGTGCCCGCCACCCCGCCTCTCCCCGCGCCGTCGGCCCATCGTACCTCTATTCAACTGTCGACCGACGTCGCAACCGCTGGGAACAACGCTTATGAATTATTCCTGTGCTCTACTACGCACCGTTTTGAAACAATTACAAAACAATATGAATACTTATCATAAAGTCTAAAGCTCTGTGTAAGCTTTCAGTATAATGCCACTCTAGCTACTGTATGGTACCACGATAATATTTATCCTTTGAACGTAAATAGAAATACACGTATATATATGGTTTCTTTCTACATAGTAATTATAAACTTTACTATTATTATTTACTATTATTATTTTAATATATGTATTGTATTTTTTTAATTTCTTTGTTATTTAATATCTTAATGCATAAAGTATAATGTAATCAATATTGAACAATTATTTACGCAGTTTCCCTTTCATCGTGAAATTATTATAATCGGAACTAAAAACAGTGAGATTTTGAGAAGTGACGGACATGATTTCCTGTTGCTAAAGATAATGATCGTCTCAATTGTTGCGTATGGTAAGCGTGTGAGATGCATCGTTAGTCGAATCGGGCGTAGCGGCGGAAGCTGGGCACAGCTTTCGGTGTTTCCCACGGCCCCCCCTCCTCTAGTTACACAATGAGAGGTGAACGCGGATCTAAGCAATCGCTTAACCTCGCCCACTGCGCCTCTATGCTCTGCAATACACATTCGATATCTCACCGTCTGTTTGCTAATTGTATTTTGATCAATAAAGTCAACTTTATTATGTATTAAGTGCTTGTAGTAGTGCATTTCATAAATTATTACCATTTTATTAGTGTTATTAAGACTATCAATAATATTTTATAGAAATGTTGAAGTAATTTGTTATTTTAATATTTATTTAAGTTTACGTTTTCTTATTACTATTTTGTTTAATTTATAGTTAACCATTCAAGGATAAATATAATATATAATACCATGTAATAAGCACATTTTGTTTATTTTTCGTATTTATTACATTACATTCGCGTGCGTCAATTTAAATTAAATATACAAGTTACATACGCCATTGCTAGAATAATATGATGAAAATGAGAAATAAAACAATGATACAAATATATATAGTAATATTTTTACTTTGAACGTAAGAAATAAACAATATAAATGGTAATTTGAACATTGAGCATTTATAAATAATAGCGAATATACAATAATAGTATAAGCAATAAAGGTTGTATACAAAAGTTTCTACGTAAGCTCTTGTATACACAATTAGAAATATTATGTGTCACATAACACAAAGATTGGATTACGAAAATCGCCATAGGCTATTCGCCTTCATGATGAGCACTTTCGATATATCCGGCAGGTCGACAGAGGTCACGAACGTTCTTTTTGTGCAGTACTAACAGAGCCTACACGCGACGTGATTATGTTCGATGCGCATAATTATGCTGTCACATCGTCACTTGATGGGTAATAGTGAAAGCGAACCATAATGATAGAGGCAAATATACAAGGTAGGTAGGTACTCACTGTAACAAAAGTGTGCCTAGATATAGTATCCATTGGACATGAATTATTATTCACCTGATCGACATGTGAGAAATGCAAACTTTTTACGCATAATGTTAATTATTAATATTTAGTTATATAAAAAAATTTATAGTATACTATAGAAAAATTTCTGTAAATTCAAACATGCCCAGTGTTTTAGCGAGTAGGCTAGACACACGTCTGATAAATTACTCTGCTCTCTGTATTATTTATTTTCGGGCATCATTGCTAAAGTGAGACAGAGCAAACATTCAGAAACATGCAAAAAATAGAGACTACTTTCTACTTATACTGTCGAGATTACTGTATATTATAAGTACGCAATATCTACGTTTAAACGAATTGCGCATTGGATAGTTGAAACCAACGTATTTTACCTAACTAAGCATGACAAACGAAAATATTTTAAATGTAAACATTTCCTTGAGTGTGAGCATTTTGTGTATGACTCTTTGTAATCGCGTTACCACTGTAACTGATAACGTATACGATGAATAGTTTCAATCTGAACTAACACCGATATACTAATAAATATGTCTATTCTTAAATTTGCAATTTGCTGTGTAACATTTTTATATGGCATTAAAGCAGTTGATATTATACATTCTATGCTGCAACTAGCACGATAATTATGAAAATAAACGAAAAACAAACGACGCGAGTTACGTCGGGATATACATGAATAATATCATTTAAGTGCATTTTACATGTAAATTTCAAGTAAAACAGATTTTTAATTCAGTCTTTAGATTATAGTTTCTGGTTATCCATCTCTTCATTTTATTGATTGAGTGCATTGCATAATATGCCACTTTCGCTGTTGCACACAGGTTACCTTTTATTTTATGGCATCAAAGCTTCATATAATTCATTTAACATATGTAATAAAATATTTTATTAAGTATTTATGAATAAAAAACTCTAAGAATTAATAATTCTAATATGAAGTGACATAAGTAGACTAATATATACTACAAATAGATATGTGTTTACAAAGTAATATAAATCAATTTTTATCGAATATATAATCAAAAAATTAGTCAATTATATTATTTAAATAAGAAATATTTTGCTGAAGTAGTCGTTAATTCAACTACTTGATAACGTTGGACACGGTCCAATATTATAGAAGCTAAAGTGACACAAACCAGACTACTGATACACGTTTTATTTATACAAAATTATATTAAAAAAAAAGTAATACTCATATGAACACGTATCTTAGCTATACTATATTATACCAATTTTATAATAACATTGAAAAAAAAACATTTTATTAAAAATAATCGCCATAAATCTAAAACATGGGATAGGCCACTTTCGCGTATTCGGACAGATATTTATATAAGATTGTAATAAAATGTTAATAAAGCGAACCAATTTACTAATCTGAAGATATAACTGTAAAATTAATAAAAATTTCACATAGTAATTATTGATGGCAATCAATTACGTCTTTAATTTAGAAGAGATAATTCAATTAAGCATAATGTCAAAATATTCTTTAAATATTTAATAGATATTGCAATTACTTAATGGTTGATTTGCACAAGATACGTTGATTTGTGCAAGGCATTTAAAAACGTTTATCTGTAACATTTTTTATGCAATCATGTATGTACTTAGAAAACGTCATATACGTCGGAGAGTTCCTCCTATCTGTTTATCTACCGCAGAAGCAGGAATGACACAATTAAAATGAAATGTTTTTATCCATACTAACATTATAAAGGTGACGAATGTATTTGTAACGTTCACCCAAAATATTATTTATATCAGAAACTATTGATTTAAATTTAAAATATCTAGAATATGTCATAATATCGTTAATGTGTGATACACAATTCTAAGTTATTGTCATTTGACCACTGGGGCGAAGCCACAAGCATAAGCTAGGCGAAAGCGAAGGACTCTTCCTTTAAAATTATACAATCTGTGTGTAATCTCAGTGAGGGCTCTTCCAGCCCTCTAAATATATGACCGAGTAAACTCACCATAAACTAACAAATAAATACTAAAAAACTAAAATAAAAGTGCAGTGAAGGGACGTACGGCTTAAGTCGATGGTATGTTTTACGTATATAGTAAGAAGGAAACCAGCTTACTTATGCCTACCATATCAAATATTTGAAAAATAAACATAAGAAAAAAGGAGATTTTTTTACTACAAGCCCATGAAATAAAAAGGAAATATAATATAACGAAATAAATTAAAGCATATAATTTATGATCAAAATTACATGTTTTATATTGCGTATTCAATAAGTAGATTAAAGAAGGTGGAGAGAGCTACTTGCGGGAAACGGAACAAGACGGTGACATTTTTATAACATTAAGAATTATTATGTAATATATAAGATATATTTTTTTAGTAGTATTATGAAAAACTAGCAATAATATTTTATGGATTAGACTTTAATCAATTTTTCACGATTGTTATTTTTTTATTTTGATGTTTTACATGTACTAGTCTTGCGAAAATAAAAATTAACTAAAATAAATAAATATAGGTGTTATTATACAAATTTATTTTATTATTTATAGAATTAATTTTAATTCATATCTCTTTCAGAGATAATTTTTACAATGATTGAAATTTTCTCTTTTATTTTTAATTAAACAAATTTAAAATCTGTTATACTTAATGTATTCCTTTTAAATTATATTTCAATTTAAAAAGTTTACTTTCTTGTAAACTTTGATGCATCAACGTTTCATGAACGTAATTATTTAAATGAACTAATTTGATTTTTAAATGTTATCTAAACCTTCAAAAGTTTAAAAATAAAAAGGTGAGCAATTTAAAAAAGGAAATTGATTTAAATAACAACGCATATAGTGAATAAAAAAGTAATATCAAGTGATATAAATTTTATTATTGATATAGTATCGAAACTGCAGAAAATATACTTAATTATGTATTTTGCGAGTTCTCGATTATGTCGGTGAGCGATATCCATGTGGTTCCGGCTCAAGAATGGCCCGGTCCGCCTTGAGCGCTGAATCTGACGGGCGCGTCGCGATCTTTTAGATCATCGTATATAAATGTATATTTTTATACATAAAGTTACCGGAACATACTTGGTTAAACCATAATAGAATCCGTTTCAATTCACTAACATTTTAAGTAAAATTTACTTTACAAAAACTTTTTTTTTCAATAATTAACGTCTTATAAATATATTACTTTATTATTCGTTTTAATCCAATTCGTTTCGGGTGTGTGACCGTGACATAAGAAATTGACCTACGTGGCCTCAATTATAACGACTTCGCTGGGTCAAACTGAAAGTACCTAGATATTTTTTTATTGAAAGGTTATTATTATTTTTAATATATTTTGTCTCTGTTGTATTTAAACACTGTGTGAATATTTTTTAGCGTTTAAATAGTGATAGACATGTCTGCAAATCATTGTTTATGGGAAATTACATATTTAATTATATATTTACTGAATAAAATCCTACTTACAAATATTTCAATTGGAAAACTTTCCAGAGCAAACGCCAAACAATACAAGTTGTAACCATCATATAAAGTTTTGGCCTTGGTTATACCGGACCTGAATGTGTATCAGAATTGCTCTTAGAACCGAAAGACATCTTCCGGAAATAGATGTTATATAAATATTAGAAAACAGTAAGCTACACTAAGTTAAACCAAGTTTTTCAAACCTTTGTGCAAATGCGAGCGTAACGCTCGAGTTGAGTTTTTTTTCCCTTAGTGCAGGAGCTATAACATCAGTTGTTTTTAAACTTTATTTTTATCAGTTTCACAAGCGATACCACGGTTAGGCATCAATGCGGCTCTCTATCAACTGCTAGTATGGACGTGGTCTATTGTGGAGAACCCACCTCTAAAACCAGTTGTGACCTTGTCAATCGGCTTATATATATGGCTAAAAAAATAAATTGACCGATAATTAAGAAGAAGTGCTTTATCACCCTTCTTAAAAAGTAAAATTACAACTTATAGATAGAGTATTTCGGAAACTGACATCAGGGAGGTCTTCTGTTCGGTGTTAAGTAAGTGGTCGCACCATTTAATTCTAATTTTTCACACAAATATGTTACCCGACAAATTATGCCTGAAAACATTGTTACAGCTTAATCTAGCAGTTAACATGTTAATTATTATTTTTCAATACAATATTTTTTAATCTTAATATAATCTAATATAAAAATGTGATATATGATGCGCAAAACATGAAAATAAAATTATATAATATATTCCATTTACATAATATAAATAATATAAAGACGGCAATGAGTATTTTTTTTTTTAAATTGAAAATAAAAGTTGGTAAATGTCATTATCCAAAATGATCGTAAAATTACAATAAGGCATATGGAAAAATATGATGTAAGAAAGCTGGTACATTACCTTATTTTATTTTCAAATTTATTACTGTGTACAAAAACAAATACAATAAGTATATTAAATGAACATAATAAATATAATAGTTGTCATTTATGGACAAAGGCAAACTATATGAGATTTGTCATCAACAATCTTACTGATTATGACACGTGTTTAATTAATTCATGACATCACGGAAATGTATATGTAAGTGCTATTAGCAATGTCAAGAAGTTACGGTAAAATATAATTTCAATTATAAAATTATTTGCACGCTTGTCTTTTAATACTTCAGAAGATATGTCTATATAGTTACTAAACTTGTGCTAAAAGCTTTAATTTACGATTGTCAAAGCGTTTTATTCTGTAATTCTACATAGTCTCTAGCATTCATAAAATCCAAAGTAGCTTGTATTGCTTCTATTCGTAACATTTTAGGTTTCTATATTTCTTGCTTTTTGTAACTAAAATAGCTATTTCAGAACGAATTAATTAAAAGATTCTGAAATATTTACTACTTTAAATTATACAAATTAAAGTATAATTTCAAGTACAAATCAATTCGTACATATAAAATAAACATTCATTAAACACATTTTTGATTTTATTAGTCTAGATTAATGTCTATGACTGCTACCGGTAACTGGAAAATGACTTATAGATACAATAATAGATTTCCATTGTGCGTGATCAAATTTGCATAATTTATCGCAGATCACTTTTCTGTATTAATAATACGTTTCTAATTTCATTATGATAGCTAAATGTAATTGATTTTCTACAAAGTTTGTAATAAGAAGCATATATAAAGAAGTGTAAACATTATTCCAACAGTAAACTGCGCCATAAAGGTGTCCAGTATTTTTCCACTTATTTATATGAAACAATTTACGACTACGATAACAAAATTACAAAATTTTAATTACATCCTAGCATAGCAGCAAGATATTTCATTTTTCGCCAATGTCAAATTAAAGCCTAATAAATTACAATCGAACTATATATACGCATAAACAAAGCGCTGCAATAATGTTTTAACCAACATTCATATCATTAGACTATAATATTTGCACAGCGCTGTCAGATTATTAAGATCTATTAGATTAGCGCCAGGGGAGTGCCAAACGTCGGTCAACTACTCAGACATGTCACACCTAGCGAATATCCACACGCATCAATACATAAATATATGTATGACATAATGTACGATTATGAACTTTAATACAAACATCAAAAGTTCACTTTAATATAAAGTAGACACTATCTGAATACAAAATACCTTTGAGGTGCTATTCATAGATGTAAACGCACTGATAATAGTATGGCAATAAGAGGTAAATCATTATTGATATTATCTATGAAAAAACATTTTTAAAATTTTAAATGAACCTATTATAAAGACTATAGTTTGTAACAGTAACACTTTAATTAAATTCTTATGTAAATAGCGTACTATTTGGTAGTTATGTATTCATATATACTTAGTTACGCATGCAAATAACCAAAAGCTGCACTTATAATTATGTTATTGTTCATTATTTTTAATGAATATTACTTATGACCGACTAACAGGTTTCTTATTATTAAAGAAGACTGAGAACTGAATGTTTCAAGTATCTCATTATATCGCAGAATAATCGTTGAGATTTCGTGGCATCTCTTCTTCATACTTCACAAAGTGGTCGCATTTTATGAAATGATCCAACCTAACCAAACCAATAAAACACCCATTCCGCTTGAAGTATGTATTGTTAATCTATCAAAGGTTAGGTTTGACTTTATAAATTTTATTGACGTTTTAGTATTTGAAAAATTGTTGTTATGATTGTTTTACATTGTCACATTTAGCACGTTTGTGACGTATAAACTTATAATAAAAAAATGAACATGACTCTTTCTTAAAATAGAAACGAATAATTTCTTCTTCATGTAGCTACAAATTATTAGTTTTCAGTTTATTACCAACGGTTGCGCTCCTAGCGCCTCAATCGGTTGGTAATTAATAAATTATTTTACCAAATGAGATCGATAATTTCATGTAGTAGACGTTCGATTAGTTCTTTATATAATGGAACGGAACGAAAATATATCTAATATTATAATTTATCTATTCAACGCACATCATGATCTGACGAATGGATAATTGACCACATTATGAAATGGGAACATTTCATAACGTGGTCAATATCATCATATTCTATAACAATATACTAATTTTATATATTGATACATGATACATGCTGTACAAGCCCTGCGCGGGCTTTCAACGCTTTACACGTTGCATTATATTCATCCACCTATAATAACAATTCAATACTTCAATGTCAAATTTTTTATCTTAAATATGGTGAACGGAAGATGTACGTAAAAACGGTATTAACGGTATATTAGCAAATTATCTAGAAAATTAGTAGATAATATGTAATATGTTTAAATACTACATACCTACACTTAATACTATAAGCACGTTAAGCTATTAATACGCGAGAAAATTTACACTCACCAAGTGTTTGCTTTATATTGTTTTACTTCTAGGAAAAACAATATTTTGTTTGAAAATTGCTAAATTATATATTTATCTATTTAGATAATGAAAGCTATAATTTTGGCCCTATTATATATATGGTTAATTTCTTGATAATATTTCTATTTTAGCAATTTTTATGGCTCTTCATTCTAATTATAGAATTTTTATATTTCCACGAGACGAATCATAAAAAAATATTAGCAAAAATTATTATTACATACAAAATAATAGTTTGTACTGCATACTTGTTAATATGCTAAAGTAGTTTGTTTCCATTGCTATGCGAGTAGATACAAAAAAGTATGAATTTAGTCCGTTATAAATATTAACCAAGCAAGCACTCTACTATATCTCTTTAGCACGACTAATCTACATAGTAGACTCATTATAGCATAATGGGTATTAGAGTGGAAAATGTATCAGTTGTGATCCAAGCTGATACTGGCTTAATAAATAGTGTCCTTCATTACTAATAATGACATATGAATAGACAATTTATGATATTGTGAAATACATTGAATGAAATCACTACGCATACCGACGTTCGATCATCTATTAGAAATCTAGTGACAAACATGTTAGCTATTGATATGTGGTACACTGCCTATTAAATCAAAATCAGATTCATAAATCAAATTATCAAATTAAGCTGAGCACGTGACTGTGTAGGTGGACTGTAATGTAATTGTATTTAATATTCTGTGTCATTTCTTTTATTTATTAGCGTTTACAGCTTGTGAAATCATAATGTATATTCCTTTATAAGAAATGTTAAAAATATTTTCATAATTAACTAATTGGTATTCAATTTACAGTTTCTTGGTTACTGTTAGCAGAAAATTATTAATATTATAAACTGAACTGGGCTATATCATACGAACTGTAAGAACATCGAAGCTTAATTGGCTAGAGCGCTTAGGGGGATTTTTAGAAACGTATATACAAATCTTGCTACATACAGGCAATCCTCTTTGAAAACATTGATTTATATATTTTATTATGGTACTTCTTCATATATTATATATTTCGTATTCTTCCTTCTGAAGCTGTTGAACATTATTATACTATGGCGCGAAATGACGTGGTACATTTCTCGATGGATCACGTTTTTTCCCTCCTCACATGGATTATTTTGGAGCACCGTACCAAAGTTGGCAGAACCTTTCAGAAACTTAAATATAAGCGGAAGGTTTAGTTTGATTTGAAAAATTAACTTTGGATGAACTAAACTATCAAAAATTGGAAGAAAAGGAATTTAGCCCTTCACACATCTTTTAGTTCAAGCTAACAAACGGTGTACGTTTTTGCTCACTATTTTTCTATTGGCTATAAAAAAATAGTAATTAATACATACGACATTTTTCTCACCAACATTAAAGATTTAAAACCATTATAATCGTCATTACATTGTAAAAGCATGATACAAACTAAGCTTATTATATTAAACTATTTTATATCTATTATGACGCTTTCATAAAAGTATTCATATGGAATTTTTAAACACACCGCAGTGCTATTTAATTGCAATATTAGTACTTATATGCATTACCATTCATAGAAATATGAGTAAAGTTTAGGTTATTGTAAATTACAGCAATGTTTTTTTTCAATTTTCAATTCAACCAATTTTCAGATTTTTCATGTTTGTTTTTTACAGCAAGCAAAAAGGAATTAAGACTGTAGTAGATATGTCAAATTAATTTCATTAGATGATTTGCTTGATTTTGAATAATTCAATCTTGACAAAAATTACAGACGTAGAAATTATCTTTAAGAAACAGAAAATTACTAGAACAACATTTTTTGTCTATCCTTGCTTCGTGAGTAAGTAAATGATTAAGTGAGTAAGTAAGTTAATGAGTAAGTAAGCTTAAGCCTTGTCACATTGCAGATAAAGATAGTTCAGTATATTGCTTCCTTCCTCCTATACATTAATATTAGATGGGATTTCAATATCCGGTTAATACTAACAATTATATAGATAAATTGTCGTAATATCATACTCATATCGTAGAGTATATGGTGGGTGGTGGTGACATGTGTCCACTAGTATCATAGTAAAAAAAATCTTATTCAGTTAGAAATAGGATGAACTAGCAATATGACTGCAATGAGTAAATATGACGTATTCATAATTGAAGAAGAGAAAATGTCTAGAGTCTCAAAAGTCTAGATATATACAAGTATGTATAAAATAGTAAATATAACCTATCATAGAAAAGAGGGTCTTCAAAATACGATCATAAATGATTGCAGTAATGTAGCATAACAAACATACAAAAAAGTATAATCTAGTTGATGACCTCCTCCATTTTAAGTTGGTTAAAAAAGCTCCACGCGCCAAGGTTCCTTGTAAACATACTAACAGTCGTGAATGCAGTTTTGTAAGTAAGAACTAAATTAAAAACTGATTCAATTTTAAAAAGTCATGATTGCAATAAACACAATCTGTATTGCTTTGATTGGCCGCTGACCTACAGCAACGCAAATATTTCATTTAGTCATGAAAAAAATCCTTCAATGACTTGACAGTAAATAAGAATTTATATAATTCTCGTATTACATTTATTAATGTATTCTCTTTCAATACAATCCTTTTTTTTCCGATTCAATTTATTAAGGTTTTTCCTGTATATCTGATCTGTCATCAAATTAAGACGTTAACTAAATTGGTAGGAGCGCGTTATAAGTACTTTTGCACTTAAGCTTTAAATCACACAAAATATTTTACAGATACGTGAAATTACAGGCCACCTAAAAATCACCTACTAAAAAGCCATATATGTAAACAAAGCTGCTCACAAAAGCGACTGTACTTGGGAAAGGCAAATAAAGATAATATAACCTACAGAGCTAAATGAACTACTTATGCGTCACTGTCAAGTACCAATAGAAAAGCCAATACTATCTGTATCATGTAATCGTCATATCACATAATATGTCATATGAGAAATATCTTCGCTCCTTTAGGAAGTAAATTAATTACTATTATCAGTTTGTTGCACTTATATTGCAAGTATTTACGACGCGGGAGTCACATACTAACGAATACTTCAAGTTATTTAAAAAAATCAGTTGTATGCTTAAACACAAATAAACATGTAAAACTATTGACGTCGTAGTCTTTCTATCTTTGGCGCATTACACAACAACCAACACGAGACTGTTATAATATTATAACCCTTCAAGATGTGTAAATCTACAGATTATGCAGTGCTGAGCAAAGAAACTAGATTCTACTGACACAGGGGTCAATTTCAAACGATTATAATTTGTTATCTATTACTTTGAATTAACTATACAAATAATATACCTATAAATAAGAACTTAATCAAACACTTCATCGTTTCTAATGCACATATGATCTGCAATCTTCTATAATCGGTAAAAAATTAGTTGAGTAGGCTTTCAGGGCTATATATATATATATATATATATATATATATATATATATATATATATATATATATATATATATATATATATATATATATATATATATATATATATATATATATATATATATATATATATATATATATATATATACATATATAATGTAGGCGTATAAGTCAATTATTGATAGTAAAATTTTATATTATAAAGTTTCGTGACATCTTGTTTTTATAAATAGTACCTAAAATTAATTCAAGAGACAAGCAGAACACAAATGAGTAACAAAACAAACCTCCCATTTTAAGTCACAGGCGTTGAGTACTGTACAGTAGGTATTATATCATCAGTTTCTCTCGTTGTTAAACAAAATTACATTACGTAAATAAATTCACTACATACTCGTTTAGCTTGTACTTCCTCAATGCTATAGGTATAAAACTAGTAAAATCAAGTGTTTGTATTATATTAATATACCTTAAAAGTTAAAATTTGATGTGTGGATGAAAGAAAGATGAATGCTATGGAGGTCAGATTAACCGACCGAATTCGCAATAAACAGTTACACAGAATGGCAGATACTAGTGACGATGCTAAAGGGAAAATAAGGCAGAAAGTGTTCAGGTCCTATATGAAGCAAGAGTTGAAACATTTAACATTTTTATAAAAGTGTATTCGCTTAAGTTATTATGATAAGAGAGGTAGGCGGAAACCTCAGTTGACCTTTGAGAATACAGTGTCAAAGTACTGAAGGAAGATCACGTAAAAAGCATGAGAACCCCACGGAGGACATGTATCAAGAGGGCGAGGCGAAAGAGTGAATCGTAGTGTTTAGCACTCCAATGTCTCTAGCTGGCGCCCTAGCTCTAGCTGTCCCGCTAGGGTTAACACCTGAAGCTCTGTATGTATTTATATTTTCAAAAAATTAAATGAATACAAAAGATTAAAAAAATATCTAAAAATTACGTGCAAGTGATCGATTTGATTTGAGCGCTTGGCGCGAATTTGAACCTCATTAAAGCTAATTTATGGAATGCACACCACTTGGCCACAATGGCCATCATACAAATTTTAAACATATTTTTCAAATTCGAATTCGTGTTTTTTGAATTTTTGTAAAAATGTTCCGTACGATTACTACAACAGTTTTTTGCTTGTTCTTGCAAAATTTTTTAGTAAACAAAATAATATTGGTATATAAAAATGAACTCAAATATTTATCTATTACTTATACATAAAAACATATTTTATACAAATCAAATCTATATATGACGTCTTAGGCAAATATACCGTATTATAGTCGTATAAGTTTATTTCATATACATAGATAGATGTGCTGCGAATATTAAACAAACAGTAAGCGTATATTAATTTACCTGAACTAAAGCTAGATAGAGCCGCAACATGCAATTACAAGTGTTATCTCATCTTACGAATTAACGCGTCGGTCACTGTCTATCTCTTAGGCGATAGAACCTGCATATAACGACCGTGTCAAGGGGTCATCGACTGACTCCCAATCTCTATGACATCAGCTTACTTGCTCTTACAAAATTCACTCGATCACGTAACACGCTAAGATTTCAGTGTAACAGCGCTTATACGTACATTTCAACAAAGTAAAATCAATTTAACAAATAAATAATAAAATCTTATTATTATAACTTTACATGACTTGGATAAATTTTCACATAAAAATTAAGTTACTTATAAAAGTACGACGATGATTCTAAATTATTGAATTGATTTACCAAAGTGATTTATAATATAAAATATACACATAGTAAGTACGTCTCATAAAGTTAAGCTGAAGTAATGTACATCATTGGTTCGATGGTGCTATCCTGGGCAGTTTCCACTACTGGACATTTTTAAAACTTTTATTGTTATACTACCAAGTACATGTGGTATATGTAAGCTCTTTCAATAACATGCACACTCACAAATATTTATTTAAAAATACAACGTATTAAATTTAACAGTTATTGATTAATATGATAATAAACTAAAGCTGGTAAACGTATTCATCTAGAATATTTTCTTTCTACAATATTCATAGAATAATAAAAATAATATGTTGTGGATATTGACCTATTTATTAGTTTACTATTTACTTGCTATGCAATTCAAGTATGCGTAAATTACATTATAATTAATATAATATATGTATGTTTTTAATAAATTCTACAATTACTACAATTATTAATAAATATTTTTTTATGCGTGAAATATTTATATAAAACTTTAATTGACTGAAAAGCTTGAACTAATTTTATCGGTTATTTAAACATTTATACAACTGTATTTTAAAAGCTGTATATATATAAATAGAAATGTTTTCGAATATTTTTTGTTATCTATGGATCAGTTATTATACTGTTTACCTAGCGCCTGCTTGTCTGTATTGAAAATGCACCTGCCTTCACATTGCACGTAAGACCAGTTCTTACTTGTCTAGTAGTTTTGTAATAATAATTTTAATAGAAAACTTGTTAAATAAAGAAGTTAAAACGTTGACATGTGATTATTATTTTCAATGTAAAAGCTAATTGTTTTCATTTAAGTTCTCTGATATCAGTCTTTTCGGCGTGCCAATTGAAAACAGATAACTTCGCCAATGTCATTTTTTGTGAAGAACACAAGAAGGAGATGGGTCAGTAAAAAAAGATAACGTTACACGAAGAGGGACTGCATGTTTAATAGATATCAAAGTATACTAGTCTACAGCCTGCACCTACTACAATATGCATACAGAAACAGTCAAAAATAAGGGGATAGGGGGGATGAGGCGAAAATATATGAAATAAAGGAAAAATAAGTATAGGACAGGTGCAAAGAACATGGGAAGCCATTTTGTTAATCTCTAGCTACTTGTAATATTATACTATTTCATTATTAGATGTCATTATTATTCAGATTATATTAAAGAAATCAAATTAAATGCATATATTAGCTATGTAATGCGTAAATAATAGAAATACAATAGCTTATACATTTTTGAATAATAATAAATTTAAAGATGTTCAGTTATCTTTTTTTTTAAGGCTTACAAAAGCTCATAGTAACTTGTCAACTATTATGTAGCACCTACGAAATTTTATGCAAAATAAATGTGATGTCTAAAAATAAACAGCAGTCATTAATAAAAGTGAGAGAATACCAGTGTCCAAGCCTAAAGGCATTTTAGTAACAAGTAACATAATCATAGAACTTAAAAAGTAATCAATCCATTCTCTTTGGCAACATTTACAAATTGTATCTTCAATGACTTGTAAAATCTTGTGGCGCTCACACAACAAAGATTGTGAAATATTTTTAACGATGTGAGTAACCATAATGTGCAATTACTTTCAAACTACAAGGAGATAAAAGTAATTTGACATAACACTCTATTGTAAGTTTTTAAGATATACACGTATAGATTGTCACACATGAGAAATTAAAGAAAGTGATATATATAACGAAGTTTTATGTTCATGAATCTTTTGTAGATGCTTAATTTTGTTAGAGGAGCCGTCGTAGCGCAACGGCATATTATATTGAATATAATTGCGGCGATTGCGGGTTCAATTCCTACTCAAGAAGAATTACTATTTTTATATTCTTCGCTCTGTCTGACAAAGCGTGGCGTTGAGTTCTGCCACTCTGTTGAGTTCCCGCCACTCAACACGCAATGTCTCGAAAGGCGGAAAGCGGGGACGAAGTATCTTAATACTAAGTTAAGACACTTTGCAACGTACCCAATACCTTGGTTTGTGCGGGATACAGCGTGAAGCTAAAAAAAGCGGTAATTAAATACATCAAGATTTTGCTTTTACGATTATACGGTTAGTGTCCGAGTGTTATAGTTTCGAATATACCTGGAAATAGACAGGATAGCAAAATTATAAAAATTATTTTGCTATCCTTAAATATATAAATAATTTTTAAATATATACTTTCATTCATTCATTTAATCATTATAATATTAACTTTTGCATACTAATATTATGAATTTAATTTAGGAAAAATATTTTATTCGTTTCGTTTCGACTCTGACTTTCATTTGTCAAAATGTGTTTATTATTTAATTCTAAATTTCAATTTTCACAGATATCATACATTCATATTGTATTAGTGTTTACACTTCTCCCATCTCTATATCATTTATTCGCAATAATATTCACTGTTTTACTGTTTTATTATAGTATAGACTATAGACAATTAAATTGATCACATATTCTTTAAATCTAGGGACTGATATATAAGTAGTGCAACAGGAATTCATTATAAATGTTCTACACTGTAAATGAGTAAGTGTCTGTATTCGACAATACCTAATACATTTAATTTTTTGGTAAATAACGATTAAATGACGAATATGTATTAATAATATTGATAATTGTATAAATGAATACAAAAAATAAATTATTTTGTTTTATATTATAATGGAGAACGGAGTGTCTTGCCTCTACTCTATCCAGCCCTACTATATGCGTTTTATAACGTGGAGCTGAAAACATCCTATAGTATTACTTTTATGCCACAGTTGCGTTTATTAATAATTTTCGTAATTTTATTGTTTTTATAATAGTTTATTAATCATTTTTGTTACCGTTTATTAATAGTTTAATCTTTTTCTACACAAAAATTCAAGCTATGAATAAAATTTGCTGTTTGTAAAATTAAAATATACCTATTACAAATTATATATTATCTATTCATATTGGAAATTGTCACAAGTTAAAAAAAACACTTATTAAAGTTACTTTGAAACTGAAAACAAATCCAAATAAAAATAAAGAAAATAATTTAATGTTATCCTTGAGATAACTTTAAAAGATTAATAAGTATATATTGCGGCTATATGTAGATTTACAACACTTGATCGATAAATATGTAAATTAAAATATGTTATTTAAGTATTTAATAAATAATTCGTTTAAAATACTAAAACACACACGCACGTCATCAGCCGCCTTCCAGTTCCATCATGAGCCCCGTTACCAGGAGAAGTATGTCAAAATTAATCTAACTAGCCCAAACTCTATGGTTTTATTAACAGATATCCAAGGGCTTCATGTCCCACCTTCGACCAAGGTCATCAGACCAGCTAGATGGTAAAACGTTATTGTACTATCACCTAATCTACATAATATATATATAATTACCAAGTATGACATAATAAAATAATATTAAGCTATAATAACGAAGTTACAGCTTTGCCCAATAAGAGGATGTAAAAAATGTCTTCTTCTTGCAAGGTATACAGAGGAAGCTTTGTGATTTGTCACTCAATACTCTTCTTTCAACTCATTCAAAGACATCGTATGTTAACGCTTACGTATATATTATCGTTTATCGCTTCCAGAGATGATACACGAGAACCATTACATAAATAAAAAAAACCATAAATTTAATAATTTCGCAACCGTCTCGTCAGACATCCATCCACAACAAAATTTTATTCATCGGAAATCTAGAAACTGTAACTATGCATAAAATAGCTGTTTTTCATCTTATACTAGGCACTTACTTTCGCTTGACCTTGAATTTTATGGGACAACTTATTTTTTATTTTTTGTTATATTTGCTTGAATTTGATGTTTTTGTAAGTATCATAATAAAATATTATCTATTAATTTATTCAATGAAACGATAGTATTGTTTGAAATCTTATAACTTATGTGGATTAAATTGTTAATAACTATATTTAGAACACATTGTTAATAGCTCCAATACATGTAGGTACAGATAGAGGACTAGTGTATAATATGTGTAAACAATTAATCAATATATTTCATATTAAAATATGCTTTAGCAAAATGTATAATTCTATAATTTTATATTCTCCTTTGTTCATCCCTTGTTTAAAGAGATATTACAAATCAAGTGAATTTGTATTACAGTTCAAACAGAGATAGACCTAAATCACATATAGATAAAATCAATAACTGGAAGGTTTTTACCGAAATCTATACATATATAAAGTTTAAGTGTCTGTTTGTGATGTCAAAATATCTATGCTCTTAAATACATATAATTATTTCTACGTTACTAAAATATAAATAAACAATATTTTTTTTGTCTGTCTGTCTTTCTGCTTGTCTGGGTTAATCTCAGGAAACGGTGAACCGATTTTTATGGCATATTACACTGGAAGATAAAGGAGGTTGTGGAGCAACACATAGGCTTCTTTATATTCTGAAAATTCCGCGGAATGAGGGTTTAGGTGGAAACACCACGAGTATCTTCCGCAGAGATAAAATGTTGCACATAAAATGATAATTTTCATTTAAATACCTACATACATTTTTCGTGTTTTTGATTAGACAAAGTTATTTAAAAGGAAATAATATAGGTCGAGTGGGAGCAGAACTCACGTACTAAATATCTTTTTAGTTTGAATAAAATTATTTGATTTAGACTTTGAGAAAAATGGTCTTGACAGACAGATGGGGTTTAATTTTTTTTTAAAGTAATAAAGTTTTTTAATAACTAAAATAAATTAACTATCGCAAAATTTTCGGCGGATAACGGAAAACGGAATATCTTGGTAACGGTTTTCTCTGCCGTCTGATATTTTTTATTCATACCTAATATTATTTTTGAACCAACACCACCATCCACTTTGCATAAAAGAATAGGTAATCTAGGTTGTCGAAATATCTATTGCATCTGACTGTCGCTTAGCATCGACAGATTGGGCTGTGGCTGTGCCTGTAGTGTGTAGGCAGATTTGTCTCACAATCACACAACAAGCTTCCATATTTATTTTACCAGTGTCAAGTGACTTACCGGTTTCACACGAGTGGGCCGCTACTGGTTCGTATTCGTATGTTAATTTGAATAGAATGTATTGCCATCACGCTACTTAGAAATCTAATTTTTGCAGGTAAGTATATATTTCATTTAAATTATTATTAATAAATATTTTAGCAAAAGTGTAAGGGAGGTGTAGGTAGAGGTTAATGAAGTATACTTAAGTGTAAGTGTAGTGGACGAACCGAAAGAGGTGTGCAAGGACCGCTACTGCTCTTCTAAAGCTAAGGATAAAGCGTGAAGCTAAAAAAAATATTAAATATTACTTTGTCATATTCAAATGAGACTATGTAATATTTCAGTTTATTAATAATTTGAAGTCAGCTTACATACATATATTATCGACTGGGCGGTGGCAGTTAAAGACAAGAATAAATAGTGTCTTAAAGTAAGATACGGTGCAACCTTGAGACGAAGTGGTTTGTTCCGGGTTTGGTCCTGTAGTCGCGACCGGTCGTTATACCTCCGAGTCTCTGTGCATTCAGCTGCACTCATAAAATTGTATGTATGTTAATTATTACCTACATTATTTATTTATAAAATTAAACTGCAATATTAACGTATTTATTCGATCCTAAAGCAAATTTACATATATATAGAAAGTATAATAAAATTAAAAAAGTTCGATATAACTATGCGTGAGTAACAAAATATAATGGGAGAAAGCTTAGCCCTATTTATACACATAATATATATGTATATAAAATACCTAGTCCGGACAGCGAAATGTTTTATTTAAAAAAATGCGTTTCTAGCGTAAAGACTAATATAAAATATTACACGTATTCCTTGTATAACAAGTCATCAGATATGTCCTTGCAAAAATTTTAACTGGTTTGTATAGCACGTCGTTGTCCGCTGCGAGCTACAAGAGAACGAATCTTACATTATTGTTGCATTGGTCGACGAATTCATAAAAAATAATACTAGTTTTATCTTTATATTTATTGCTATACCAATATGACTTATCATGGTCGTGTTGGTAAATTAATTTAATAATTCATAATATGTTTAATATATAATACATAGTAGACATTAACACATAAATTATAGAACAGGTGTTTAATAATAGATTAAGTAAAAAACATAGAATTCTGTTATCATTTAACAATAAATAAAAAGCTAAAGCTGTAGATTCTAAAAAATAACTATAACATGTACATTAAATATTTTGGTCATCAGTGGGGGCGTTTTTTAGTGGAAATTTTCCCTTTCCAATTACACGACTAATGATTTAAAAAAGTTTATAAAATTTATAATAAAAATCATTACATGTTATGTATGTATGTATTGATAATTTCTTATTAAAAATATTTTATTACTACGGCTACTCTATATTCTAAAAAGTACCCAGACGTTTATCGTTACATATCAACCATAAAATATATTAAGTTGTTTTGGTGTATAGTGACAATCAACTTAGTGACAAATGACGTCATTCTGCGTTTTTCGGCATGATGTGACCCATGATGTGATGATGGTGTAGTTACTGACCAACGTTCAAGTCTAGACACTGTTTTCAACTTTCTGCCCGAATTAGAAACATTAGGCGTTGAGTGGAGCAACTCAACGCCTTGTTCTCCAGAGCAGGAAAATGAAAATTAATTCCGTATCGAGCCCAAGACTATCACATTTACAATTAAACACTGTGCGGCGTGCCACTGCAAAAAGACGATCTCATAGAGATTTAACAATGCTATTAGACAAGCTTGCTCATTTAATATGTAACGAAATACTTGAAATAGGTATATAATAGAACATACATTCGAGTATAGTTTCTAATGCGAAATATTGATTTAAGTGAATGTTAACTTTTATGAGTTTCCACTTATTTTTAATAGATGTTATATAGTTATAGTAATTGCAAATACTATACCTTTAATTATAATAATTTATAGTAATTGTGAACGGCATAATAATTATATTATACAGAAACACTCAAATTTCACGCATAAACTAATCACATAATTTGAAGTAAAGTTTAAATCTGACATAAAACAATAATTATGTTTAACAAAAAAATTACCTCGACTTTAAATTCATGCCAAGCTATATGTACAAACTTAAACACAAACTGGAAAGAAGAAAATAATATTTTAGTTACATAAATAAAAAAATATAATCAAACTTTTATACTTACATATATATGTAGCTCTTATGTATTTCCAATCCGTTATTCATGGAGTCGGTGCCAGTTTGGACTTTTTTTATTTTATTATTTTCATTACATCTCAAACATACAACCTTCTTTATTGAAGTTGGTTAAAAAAGTCATGCTCGCAATATTGTTTAATTAGTATTTAGCTTTTTGGTTTCCTATTTTGAACTTAGTTACTTCTTCTTCTTCTTCTTCTTCTTCTTACATATTGGAATATTGCCATTTTCAAATAAAAAATCAAATGTTTTCTAAAAATTTTATTATGTTTACGCGACATATTATAATGGGGTAAATAATAAATAAGGCAATCACGTGGTGTTGACACTACTGTTAACAATAACTATATTATAATAAGTTAATTTACAATATCATTTAAGCAGAAAGCATGAGATTTACAACACTAACATTTATTGAATAATCTTTGGAAATGCAAACTTACGCATCACTTGTGATACCTATATTTGACTGAGATTATGGAACATCACTTGACTCATCTATATTTCGTACATCTGCATCTGGTATTGGACTAGTTTCGTCTACTTCAGTCTCGTTTTCATTCATCTGTGCATTATCATTAGCAGAATCGCTAGATTCACAAATGACGTTACTTGTCTCAGGTACATTTTGCGCATTACTAATATTAGGTACGTTTATAGTTATTACTTCATTTTCATTTTCCTTTAATGATTCGGGCAATTTATTCACTTCCAAAGGTCTAAATATTTCTTGAAGTGATGAAACTTTTTTCTCTGTTGGAATTACCCTATTAAGATAAACCAAAATATCTGACAATGACACAATCCCTATAAGCTTACCTTCCTTATTTACTAATAATAGTCGATGACTTTCAGTTCTAACTATAATTTCTAAGGCCTCATATAAGGTAATACTTGATGAACATTTTTGCAGCTTTTCTTCCCAGTCTTTCTTTTTATCTCGTACATCGCCTATTGTTAGTAATAGATTCAAATATAACTTCTCACTAACTAAATTCAGTACTTCGTATTTTGCATAAACGTTAATAAGGACACCATTTTCATCTAAAATGGGTAAAGCTGAGATATCTTTATCTAATAAAAGCCGAAAAGCTTCTTTGATAGTTGTACTATCTGTAACAGATACAATATCTTCAAATGTACCAATATTCAAATCTACAAGTTTTTTATGGAAAAATGTCAATTCTGGAAACTCGTTTAGATATACAAATAAAAATCGTAAAATTCTTTTGTGAGACAGTATATATAACACATCTCCATTCATAGGATCTATCATTAAAAGACGATGAACTCTATTCTTATTCAATAAATTAATAGCTTCATGCAATGATTGATCAGGTCCAGCGCTACATAAAGGCTTCCGTGTTGGCCTTAAAATTTTTTTCCAGTTATGAAGAGTATGTTTTTCTAAATCGTCCATTGACAAATTTTCTTTATCAAGATGAAGAAGTATTCTTATAAAATCGGTAACCGTAATCATACCGACTAATAACTTTTTATGCGCATCCCACAAAGGCGCCGATCGAATGCCATGTGAAACTAAAGTGGGAAACGTTTTTCGTACTGGAAATTGTGTGTCAAATATAATAACTTTTGCAGATTTAGGTAAAATTTCGTAACATTTGTGATATCTAAAAAAATTTAAAAGAAGTCTCGTTTTATCCCTTCCCCCTAATGAAATTTGCACAATAGACAAATATGGGTCATACTTAGGAAGCCCCCGAACCTCTCTAAATAATTGCTTGGCTTGCACTGGGTCTAAAGAAGCATATGAATTTTTATGGTACGTTGGAGAAGTAGTTCCAATTGATGATCGTCGAGCTGGTTTACTACTCTTTTTCTTTGTTGCAGGAATATTTTGATCGGTATGTGTTTGTGGTTTGCTTTTAAACATATGCATTACTTTATCCAGCGTGCTAGATTTTTTAGACCCTGGGACTCCTGTAACTGTATAGTAATAATTCTTGTGAGAATCCTTAGGTTCTGAGACATTTGGTTCCTCTTTAGAGGATTCTGGAGCTTCAACAGACCTTGCAGCTCCACCTAGAGCACCTCTAACGTTTTCTAGAAGTGATTGATGCTTTTTAGAGTCACTCTTCCGTCTTATACGAAATATATCAAAAATAGAGCTTCGAGGGCTAGAGGACGTCCCATGAAATGTTTCGTATTCTTTTTTATTGGTCCTTTCTCTCTCAACACTCGATGGCCTAGACGTTTCTGCAGATCTATCTTTAAAAATCGATCTCACGTGAGGTCTTTGTGATTCTACACCGCGAGTTCCAAAATGAATTGTATGTACGTTACTTTGCGGTAATTGTTCAGATGGAACATTTTGGTCATCTGAAGATGACAATGTAGTGACTACGAATTTTTTTCTTTGACCCACAACTGTCTGACTCTCACTTGGTGCTTCCAACTGGTTTTTCTTTTTCTTATTTCTATGTTTAGATTTACCAAGTTTGCTTGATGAGTCGGATGATGCAGCTTCATTTTCTAATATTGGATCCATAGTAAACAGAAGTATTTAATCTTTCACATGTACCATAATTCTGTAGAAGTAGCGCTGCTACCTGTAAAAAGAAAATTCCCTATTAATAAGGACTACATTTTATTACGTATATTTCAATATGAAATTCTACTAAAGCCTAACGAATTGAATACTAAACTAAAATTAGAATTAGATTTCAAGGTTATACGGTTGCTAAGCAACATAGTGAAGTTTACTGCGTCAATTTAATGCACCACTCCTGATTTTACGTAATATATTATATTTCACTAGCACACCTTATATTGTAATTGACAATTATGTACAATGTCAACAGAAAAAGTAACAAAACAAAATGAAGAAAGTTATAGAAAATTTTAAAGTCAATTGAATCACATGTGATAACCGGTTCACTAATCAATACTTAGAGACAAACGGTGAAGCAATCTGTACTATTACGTAAACACTTATCATACCTGTTTTCAACTGATATAATATATCCAAAATCGCGATAACCATGGTCTAGGCCTTTGCTATTCAATAAAAAACTAAGTAAAATAAATAATATTTCAGTATCATCGCGAGTAATTCACGGTGACTGTGAATGAAACGCCATGTTGTTATTTAGTGGAATGGTGGTAACGCCATCTGATGGCGGGTTGTGAAAATTCGGGAAAGCATTAGGACTGACGGGAAATTCCTTTGGCACCGTGTTCCTTAAAATAGTACAGAGATGTCATGACTGATTTACAATATTTTAAATAAATGGATATAATGATATTATATTTTAAATAAATGTTAATATTAAATGTTATGTAATATATATTATGTTATTATGTAAATACATATTATGTCCACTAACTAAACTAAACTAATAACGACGTGATAAAATTTATGGTAATTTAATTATAAGTGATTATATTATTGTATATAAATGTAAAAATATTTATTTTATATAGTAAACGAATGTTCAGTACACCAACGTCTAAAAAAACTAAAATTAATTGTGCAATTACGCATGCGTCACAACAATGACGTACTATTTCGTCATACATCCGTGACGTATCAATGCTGGGGGCGAGAGATAAACGATGACGCCACATCATGGAGACGGGGGGACGCAAAATCAATACTCTCCCAGCTTAACAATATTTAGTCCAGTGACGCTCGATTAATGGCGGTATGGGTGGAGAGACGGCCTTTTAATCAACTACGGGTCGGTAAATCACGTGTTAGATCTACTTGCACTATGCAATATTGAATACACAGGTCAGCCGCTCGTCAAAGAGTTAATAAGTTGTGACATTCTTATGTTCAAGTGTAACAAATTATTGACCCGTGACGGATCAATGAATTTTCATTTTTTCTCCCACGCTATTGTTTATTATATCAACTTACTTATGTATGATATAATGTACAATGCCTTTATTTATTAAATACGTAACTCAATATTAACTTTGTGACTAATACTCTTTATATGTACTTATAGCTTATACATCCGCCAGCTGCATGCAACAATTGAATTCTTTCATAAATATAATATTACATTTAAAAATTTTATAGGCATTTTTCTATATATTGTAAAAAAGAGACCAATTAATTACCCATTCATAATTTAATATGAAAATTAAAACATATATGTTAAACTATGTATCGTACATGAAACTATTGGAGATGAAAATTTTTCCTTTCAAAAATCTATTTTATTTCTTGGAATTACTTGTAAAATTTGTATGTAACTCTTATGCCTATATACTGTCGTTCATCGTAGTAAGAGAGGTAGAGAGAGATCTGAGTTGACCTTCGAGAACACAATTGTCGAAGATACTGGAGGAAGGTCACATAAAAAGCACGAGGACACCCCCGAGAGCATGTACGAAGAGCTTAATAACAGTAGACGAAGCGAAAGAGTTTCGCTCCGTTCTCGCTGGAACCCCGTTAGGGATAGTGTGTGAAGCTATGTACATACATGTACTGTCGTTCAACACTTCGCTAAAACTTATTTTGTTAGTATTAGTCATTGTGGCACCAAAATCGTAGCTTAAAGACTACTTAATCCTGACATCTCGTCGCTAAACAATTCATAAGTGACTACCACTTATCTATGAAGCAGGTGACGATAAGATAAAATTCATTTTTGTCTCGTTGAAATATACTTAAGTAGAAATATTTTAAGTGGATGGATCAACTACAAAATGATGAATGCATGTATAAAATTTAGTCTATTGATAGGTACTTAGATAAACTATATAATGTTTTGTAGTCAACAGTAGGTATTTCTAAATAGTTTCCCTTTTCAATGTCAAAGAAACGGTACACGCGTAAGCTGTCATTAGTATTGTTATTTATGTTTATTTTAGCTATACTAACGAATGCTATCACTAAACGTATGGACTATATCAATTATCATGTTGAAAAAATGACCATTTTAAAGCTATTTATATATAAATACGTGATATTATCGAATTATTTTTCTAATTACTTACTTATTACTTTTAAAAAAGTAATAATGAAATATTTCATGCTAATTTCTGTGATATATGCCAAAACGGTATGAATAATATATAACATTTTGGATTACTTGTGAAAATCAGCTACTCTTTAGTCGATTATAAACAATATTTAAATGATTTAATAGTATATTAACATGATTATAGCTATTTTCTTATTTATACACATTGATTTTGTACCAACATATTTATTTTGCATAAGGACTTCGTTAATCGTTTATTAATTACAGCTATTGTACATAGGTATGTATCTATATAGAATGAAATATATTTAGAAACATAGTATTCGCTGTTACAAGATTATCTTATCTTTGATTTTTATTACTATGCATTTGCAATGAAGATATTGATTGTTTGGGTAATTACTGCGTGCCCTCAATTTTTATGATTATTATTATTAGCCGAGTCACAAGGTCACTTGTCCACAATATAATATATTTTATATGTAAAAAGCTGACTAGTACTGTATAATCTAAAATTGTATAATCATGTAACGAGTCAAATAGAATATTTGGTTTAATGCCAGTTAAAATATGGAGTAATTTGTTCATATAATCATAAAAAGCATTACAAGCGGATTATTACATGATCACAACAGCAAAAACGATAATAACACAATGAGATATCATATTTTGGCATATTATATTCGAACATAACCTCAAAATGTTCCGACTGAGTGTGGCTATGTCTACTTACAATAAGAGATCATTCCGAACCCCTTTCGCACTGACTATTTGTGAACACTGCACGCACACATACACTCAACATATGCATAATGCACCCGTCCTAGCGATAGACTCGCGTGCGATAGTATTTACTGTCACCAGTCACCAGTCACAGTCACAGGTTATTTCACAGAGTGAACGCCCGGTCGTTGTATAACGCCACCGGGATAGTTGAACATGAAAACACTGTTATGCGTGTCGGGACCGCCATTACCAATTAGTACAATTTACAAACACACCTAATATCCAGACATATGCGGTGACGGCATCGAAACAAGTCGCGTTCACGTAATAATTCTCTCGCGGGCCGCTGATGCCGCTGCGTTCGCGCTCAAATATGAGCCGCACGCACACGTTAACAGCTACCGTGTACGTATAACACGTCCACACGCACACTAGTTTAGTAGGTGCGTATCAAATATAGATGACGCGTTCGCGGCAGATTTGACTGAACAGTGTACATAAGCGTGATAAATTGCTTATCAAAGTAATCGAACACAAGTCTATTTACACATGAATCCATATTAAGTTAAAATAATATTATATTTATTATGTAAATAAAGTAGCTGTTAATATATTTATCTTACTATTGTAAAAATACTCTATAAATACTTTAAAAATTCGATTTGCATTTGACTTAATTTAAGTCAGTGGCAGTATAGCATTGTGCCGGCTATAGTCAATTTATAACATTAGATATTTACTGAAATAAAAAATATTAAGATCTTTTTTAGTTTCACACTGCATCCCGCATATAACATAAATAATATCTAGCGTGCACCAATTTATATAGTTTATAGGACTTGCATATATATATTATTAATATTAATCATTAATAACTTTCTTTAAATTATTATAAATAACTATTAAATATTAATATATAATATTAATTGGGAAAATAGGTACCAAGCTAGTTCTGGTTGACCTTAAGTAGTAAAAAGTAGTACCATAGTAGTCACCAGCCATCATGTCATGTTCAACTAATTCACAAAAACTTTTTTATTATCAAAAATAAAAACGTCTCAAAATATTGTCTTGACAGCATAAATGTATTTGCAACATAATGGACCAGAAAAAATATTTTGTGCGTTTTTGTGTGTTCTCTAATATATAGTAGCGTGAATATCGTGGTTGATGTTTCATTAACCCAATCAAGGGTTAAAACGTTTGTGTTTGTCACATGACTAATGTTTCAACTGATGTGTTGATTTTTAGTTTTATTTTTTCAACATTTTATACCAAAAAACTGAACTAATAAAGTAATTGTTTATAAAACATTCTCACTTTGTCATCATTCGATCAATGTCAAATAGATGGTAATCTAAGTAGCAATGCAATCTTCGATACAGTAATATAATAAAAGATAATTAATAATATATTGATTTATTTACTTGTATCCATTACGCTTAAAACCATCACACCAGAAATGGTGTATCTCCTCCAGTGGTTTATATGGTTTAATAACAATCTGGTGCAGGCAAACTATATTATGTGTACAGTTGTGTGTCTATACTCTAAATGCAGATTTTTTTAATTATATATATATATATATTCTTCTTCTTCTTAGCATTATCCCGGCCTATTGCCAGGGTCTGCTTTCCTACTTAATCTACTCCACTTGCACGGTCGGTCTTGAGCATCCTCAGTGGTTATTAAATATATACATATATACATATATATATATATATATATATATATATATATATATATATATATATATATATATATATATATATATATATATATATATATATATTATATATATATATATATATATATATATATATATATATATATATATATATATATATATATATATATATATATATATATATATATATTTTATAATTTAGTTTCAGTTTTCTCTAATATGTATTCTACATATTATTTAAGTAAGACATTGAAATTGTAAATTAAGACCGTCGTGGCGCACGCGCACATGGACCAAGTGTTAGCGCAACGGTTGTGGGATCAAATCCCACACGGGGAAAATAAATTATTTTCATTTTCCTCGCACTGGTAACAAGACAAAGCGCAGCGTTGAGTTCCGCTACTCAACACGCAATGTCCCGAAAGGTGGAAAGCGGGGAACAGTTTCCTAATAATAGATTCCCTCTGTCGGTCCTGCTATAGGCATGATACAGCGCGAAGCTAAAAAAAACAAATTGAAAAGACACTCGTATACTAATATAACTTAGTACATATATGTATTACCCAATTTTTTGTAGATCCTGATAGAGATTCCTTAACACCTTTAATAAATTTATATGAATTGATGAATTATCATCTCTTTTATAAGAAAAAACAAATAATCACAATAGTATATATATATATATATATATATATATATATATATATATATATATATATATATATATATATATATATATATATATATATATATATATATATATACATATATATAAATATAATTACAAATAAGTAAACATACTTACGACGATAGCAGTATGCGTGGCTTTAAACACTGACTTTATAGCTAAAGCTCGTGAGCTCGCATCTAAAATAATGTGCCAATATATACCAGCATAATATATTTATAATTGTCAGTGTATATTGCAAGTCATACTATCCAAAATTTTCAGGTGAAAGACCATTTTGTCAGGTTATCAAAGTTGAAATAGTCAAGCCAAATTACTTGCAAGTTTTGACCTCATGCTCACTGTTCAACATACTATTAAACCCGAACTTTGACAGATGAGCGAATCTCTTACCGGTGAGCCGGAGTTGGGACGGCATCGATTATAAGTAAAATTAGAATAACTGGACGTTTGCCCGCCGAGCGAGCAGTAAATAGTACTAGGGCATGCGACCAGTCGTAACAGCCATAAATATGTGCAACATGCTGAATGCGGACACGCCGTGGCAGCAGAAGCAACCTATTACATATAGTAATAATGATAGTAATGCCAATAATCACTTAAATTGTTAAAAAAAAGCTAACTGAGTTACTACAGGCTATCATTATTCATTATATTGCTAAAAATATTGTATATATTTTATATAATATACATATACTTTCGTATTGCAATATGAAGGTAACTTAAGGTTATAAGGTAAAGAAAGCTCACGTGTAAGCAACTATGAAATTTAATGACGAGTTTCCCTGCGCGTAGGCGTTGCTTCAACACATCGATTAAATCGTTGCGTATGCCTACGTAATGAACGAATCGACTACCACTAGATTATATAAGCTTTAAAATAAACCGTGAAATTAACTGAACATTGTTATAATGACCTTATGGTTCTGCCTCTTTAAGTATATTCGTGATAATTCTATCCACTCTAGAATGTCTTTGCGTGCAGCTTGCTTTTATTAATATTTTTACGTTACATAGTGTTGAACTTTTAAGCTACAAGTTAATAATTAAGACTAAAATTAATAACTTGTACTTATTAGTAATATATATTTTTTTAATTATAAAAAAAAATGTTAATATGTAATTAGTTAATACCATTACAATTTTATGAGCGTTTATCTTGCAACAGTATATCAACAAGCAGGAAATTATACTCGTATTCCTATCTTCCATGTATATTGAACTCATATTCTTAACGTTACTTTATCCTATTAGGTTAAATTAGTTATTTTTATCAGGTTATTAATAACTAATACGTTATTGGCTCTGGTGTCAAATTATCTGACCTAACTTTTACTTGCTAAGGTAAATATTTAAGCTTGTGATCATCATTGCTTGAGCTTGATTACAAGTTAAAGGATTACATATTTTATAAAAAATTAACCAGCGTCTGACTGTAATGTCCACAATGTTTGTGGATTCGATTCCCACTCAGGGGGTGAATTATTTTAATTTCTTCGTTAAAAAGACAAAACGCAGTGTTGAGCTCCACCACTTAACATACAATGTCTGTAGAAATTGCTTAACGTAGTATCTTAACACAAGGTTCCCTCCTCTGCGTCCACAGCTGACTGCTGAATGAGACAAACAGCGTGAAGCTAAAAAAAATATATTATCATACTTAACAAATTAAGCAAAAGTACAGACCATCAGTAACTACTTAAATTTGAAAACGAAATTAAATATATTTTCTTACGAACGACCTTAATAAGACACAAATTATATTAATTTATCAATAAACTGTATATATACTCGTATGTATGTAGATATTCAGCTCTAATATATTCAAAAAACAACGATGACTTAGTATCCTTCCGCCTTGTAATATTTCAAGTACCTCAATGCCATTCATAAGTATTAACTTAGAATTTATTTATTAAATGACTCACTGAATCAATTAAAATAACTAATATTTATCGTCAGTGTTGCAATGTTATAACAAATATGATCATTGAATTACGGAGAAATAAATGGAATGTCTTGACAGTAGACTCTCACTACATATCCTGCTAATCAGTGCCGATTTTAGCACTACCAGCGCCCTGGGCGAGATTTCTGCGGCGCCCCTTTTTGGTTTCTATATATTGTACCTGATAATTTTCTTTTGATTGGATCAACATGAGACATCCCTGCTCCGCTTTACTAATTTTTATCATTTAAGTAGTTTTTAAGCTCATAATCATAGTTGTTCAATGTGGAAAGCATTTTTTGTGGACATATACAATTTGAAGGTCAAAAATCTAGTAAGAATATGACGCCGTAGCAAATATTTACTTAACCTGATGAGTATTTTTTTAGAAGGTCTGATTTAGGAGGAACCTATGAAAGCTAAAAAATAAGGATTTGGAACAGTAGCAAACTTTATTTGAGCATGTTTTGCTGACATTAAAGCGAGGGACAAACTAAACAAAATAAATAAATATATGGCACCTTACAGAAAGTTTTTCAGCTAATTAAATAATAGAAAATGCTCATTAGCATTTTCTATTGATAAAAAAAATCAACCAACTAAACTACACTAAATAAAAAAATATGGTGCAATAATATATATTTTTTAAGCATTATGAATTTCCTCGAAAGCTATTGTTAATACAATATTATAAACTAACTAAAATGTATAATTGTGTATTAATTGAAATTAAAAATAATAGATACTAATATAGGCATTAAGATATCAAGCCAACACAAAAGATCGTCGGAACCCGTTCGATAGGTCATGGTCTCTACAAATAGACAAACAATCTCTAGAAATAGGAGATTACTTAGGTTTATATCTTCAGGTTTTATAGGTTCAGGTCTCATTACTTCAGGTGTTATTATCACATCCCGATAGCAATTCATATTATTATTCCTTAACTTCTACATATATTATAATAAGTTATTTTAGGTGTCTATGAAATACGATGTAAGTATGATTTATTATATACGTACTAATAAGTTTGAAGCTTAGATCTGATAGTACGTTAAAGGATCTTACCGTCTGGTTAAATATTGACAACAAGTATAGGTCATGGCAGCCGCAATTTGTTTGTATGTCATATTACATGTATTTGTATAATACAGATTCTTATCTGGACACATCTTTTGACTTTATCCATGTAGAATGTAGATATTCCTCATTACATGGCTTATTACTCCGTTGACTATTGACGCTTTTTTTTTTTTTTTTTTTTTTTATTACGCTGGGAAATGCGTTTATGCAGATGTACTGTGGGACTCACCGGTAAGTCCAGTCCTACCCACTAAAACCCAGCGGAAACCCTCTCCATCTATATAAGACGTCGCAGGATCGCTTGCGCATGCAACTACGACGCCTCGATGGAAGGCCCGCCTATCGCAGGCCACCGTCACTTTTAGGGTCCCCTAGGGCACCCACAGCCTTGACGACTTGCACAGGCGTTCCTTTAAGGTTGGAGTAGCGCATAGCGCATTCTCCTGCTTCCTGGTCTACGGCGGCGAAATGGGTCTGCATTTATGCGGGATTCGCGCACTCGCTCCGCGGCCTCTTTTAGTGAGATGACTGCCTCACAGAAAGAGACCATTGCAGACCAGTTCCCCTTACTATCCAGCATGGCTCTTACTACACTGGATAAAGAAAGATCTTGACCCACCACAACCATCAAGGCATGGCGCTGTGGGGCCCAAGCGGGGCATTCAGCCAGAGTATGATGTGCCGAGTCGACGGAAGCATCACACTCATGGCAAACCGGTGACACTTCCCGACGCGCAATCTGGTGCAAGTATTTGCCGAAGCAACCATGCCCCGTCAGTACCTGCACCAGCCTGAACGTCAGGATTCCATATTCCCTGTTTACCCAGCGCTCTAGGTAGGGACGGATTGCCTCCACTGTCGCTAGGCCTGCCACCGGGGATCCAAGGTCCTCCCTCCATCGCCGGATCAGGGCTTCATCTGCTCTCCTCCTGATCCGCGCAATATCCTCCAGCGATGGTCGTACGCCTCGTGACCGTTCGCTCGCTCGTAAAGCGTGTACTCTAGCAAGCACTTCCGCCTGTAATTCCCACGGTGGATCGCCCGCCAATAGAGTTGCCGCTGTCCAGGACACTGTACGGTACCCCCGAATTGCTCTCACTGCTATGACCCGTTGTGCTTTCCGCAAATGAGCCCTGTTGACTATTGACGCTGCTATAACACATAAATATTTTTAAAGATTTTTTGAAAAGTCTTTAAAAATATAACACATAAATATTTTTAAAGATTTTTTGAAAAATCTTTAAAAATATTTATGTGTTATAGCAGCTTTTTTGTAGCAGATTTTTTGAAAAATACCTATTTCATGATTGCACGTCAACGAAAAATACATCTTGTGAAATATACAACCTATAATATTTTTATTTAATTTTTCCCTTGTTTGTCATTTCGAATTTTCTTCGGTAATGGGAGAAACTCGGACAGTAAAGGTGAGCATTAATGCATTTTAAACGGGATTACATTTTAAACCTACACGTGGGTCGCAAATACTAGGTGTTGCTCTGAGCTCCTAATCGGCATCTCGCATTTGGCGGAGTAAGCAGACGGAAACTAATATTAAGACGTGTTGCGTGGCGTTACCCAAAGCTGCGTTTTGTCTTGTTACCTGAGCTAGAAAATTAAAATGATTCATTTTCCCGAGTGGGAATCAAACCCACAGCCATTTGCAGTGAGACACTGTGTCGCTGCGCTACGACGGCACCTATACGAAATACTTAATTTAGATTTTCCAGCTAGACAAAAAATTAACCATTTAAAAGTTTATTTTTAAATAATAGGCTAGAGATAACTCCTCAAGAAAGCTTATTTATAAGTTTTACCCACGTATCTTCCTATATTTTCGTAGATTAAATTAATTGTTTATTTACTAAAATTAATTCCATTAATCTGGATTTGGTAAAGATATGAGATTTGGTAAAAAATCAGTGTCTGTGGCGGAAAATTAATCAAAAACTGCGGAAAGATTCGTAAAGAAAGACAAAATTTGTAAGACATCATATTTATCAATACACTTAGATTGTTTTTACAATAAACAGAAAATAAATTTATGGATTTTATAGACGAGCCAGTGAAACTAGGCCGGACTATCTAAACTAAAATAGCACTAGTGCATTCGATCTGTCGCCTATAGATATCCTGCGTGACGACGACGCAATCAATGCGGAAGCAGAGTGGGATGCGTAGTCACCGCTGCATTTGTCTCCCGCAACGAAAACTAGTACACGTATGTACGAGACTAAAGCTTCAATATAAATGTGTTGAGGTGCTCTATAACATGAGACATTTTAAACGGCAATATTATTTATTATACAATAAGTGAGGCCATAGTGGTGCAGTGGGACAACGTCTGTTTGTAAACACAATGGTGTTGGGTTCGACCCCTCTTCCCATTCCAGGAAAAGATTTTTATTTCGTTCTGACGAGCGAGCGAATTTAAGCTCAGACGGAAAATGGGACACGGATCGTCTTAACACTAGGTTCTCTCCACCAACCCTGGTGTACATCGGATAAGGCATGAAGCTAATAATATATATAACAACTGCAATAAAAAAAGTATTTTTATTTGTTTTTAATTTTTACCTTTATCAACTCTATTATAATACCGAAAGTTGTTAGAATAATTAAGTTTAAGGGCGGCGTTAAGTGAATTTATAAACATTTTAATGTATACAAATTAGGTAAGTACATGTACACACACAACATATACGTCCATGAACACTGTATTTAATAAAGAAAGCAGAGAGACCTTATTGTCAAAACATTCCGTTCTTTTCTTTTCGTCTGAATTTGAGATAATAATTATAAGTGATATTTACTATATATTCTATAAGTTAGTCGTGACTTATTTTATACAAACTATTATTCCTTATAACAGTCGTAAAACAAAAGTGGGAAGAAAATGGAGTATGAAGTTTGTCTATCTCGTAAATGAGAAAAAGGAAATGAAAAATATCAGATATGAAGAACAACATTCAGAGTAAAAAGTCAATAGTCACCAAGATCTAGTCATATTGTCACTCATAGAGTCAGTATATTAAAGACTTTGTTGTCACCCGCACATCATTCACTAACTCTTGTATAACAATATTAAAATATTCGTAATTACGTTAAATATATTCTCTGTTGTGGAATTTGTGAATAGAATATCTTATGTATAATAAAATGGATGTAAAACTTAACTATATTACTTTGCTCTTATACACTTTGTCTAATATTAATATAAAACACAAATTGAAGTATATTAGGTAGTCAAGAAAAGGCTTTAAGCCCACGAACAACTTTATTTGTAGAAAGTAATAATATTGCATGAAAATATACCCCATACATTTAGGGCGCATGTTTGACCGTGAAAACGTGATAAACGAAAGCCTTGAAACGTAGCGGGTCGTCGGGAGCTATGGCAGTAGTGGCAGTAATGGCAGCTGCGGCGCGGGCGTACGAAAGCTCCGCTCCGTACTAGCGATGCCGTTAGCGCAGGTTCGGGCGGGCGGCAGGCGCGAGGAGGCGGGCGGGCCGTGGGAGGTACCGTTAGTGACGTCACGATCATGACGTCGCAACCGTGACGTCAGGCGGCGCGATATAGCCACCAGCCTCGGCGGCGGCGGCCTCAGTATCGCACCGCCCGTCCGCCAGCGCGTAGTCTCGTGTACCGCGACCGCCGCTACTACTACTATCGACAGCCCGTGAGTGAGTGCGCGTGCAGTGAGTGCAATGTGCTTGGCCGCATGAGGATCCTGCTGAGCGAACTAGGACTGTCTGGCGCGTGCCTCGGTCTGACCCTGGAGTCGCGCGCCGCCTCTCTGGATCCTGACAAGCCAGCGCCAGGTCAGCGCCCGCACGACGATACGCGTCCTTCCAATTCTGTGTTTATTTTCGCTTTCGTTGTGTAGAACCTCTGGGTGCGTAGACTTTGTGTGGAACTGTCGTGACGATGGCCATAGGCTAGAATGCGAGGTGCGTTGCTGACGCCCTCCAGCCAACACTGTGGCCTTAGACAATTCCTAAACACACGTACGTACCTTTTTGTTTATTTTTGTTTTGCTTATATTATTTTGTTTTGTTTCTTTTTTTTATTTTAATCCTTTTTCAAATCCCAATCAGTCCAATAATTATTTTGGAAATTGACTAAAGTATTAAGAAAAAAATTATATTAATTTTGAAAAAATAATATAAAAACATCAATATTTATTATTATTAAAATTACGCGCAATTTAATTAAACGGTAGTACCTATAGATATTTAAATATAATCAAAGCCAGTTTACAGCTGAGCTCACAGTTACCCAGTGACCCATGCGTATAGTGTGTGTAACCTATTTGTAACCTATACCTAGTCCTTATTAAGAGGTCTGATTAACCTAATAACATTTATAAACCCATCAAAAGTTCATAAATCATTTATAGACAACACTTTGACTTTTATAATAATAACTATTCTTGAGAATGGCATGGTAAAATATAATGGTATTATTATTCTACCACGCTGGACAACTTATAACTGGAATATTATTTTAATATGGTAAAAATTTATATATGTTTTACAAATGACATAATTATATGAGTGTTACTAGGACATTTAAAGTTATTTTGTGTTTTTAACGTAAAGATAAATAAATTCTTTTCCTCATATAGAATATTTCAATATGATTTAAGGATCTAAGCTTATCTCGTCATATAACATTTGTTGAATCTTAAATTTTTACTTTCATTTATATCATCTACTACCGTCGATAATTTTTTTTTTATTTACACACATTTATAAAAACTTTTAAATTTCTACATTTATATTTGAGTAGTGCTTCCGCATTGTCAATTAGTACCGCAATGTACATATTAATCAATAAAATTTACTAAAAGGCATATTATTTACTTATGCAAAGAACTACAAGTGAGTAGCGAAAATAAACAAATGTTATATATATTATATATATATATATATATATATATATATATATATATATATATATATATATATATATATATATATATATATATATATATATACATATACATATATATATATATATATATATATATATATATATATATATATATATATATATATATATATATATATATATATATATATATATAGTTGTTCTTAAATCATTAAGAGATACTTATACTTTCTTTTTTATTGTTAATCCACACTAGACACTAAGGATAGGAAATTGTACTTATAGTTTATCGGTCATCGGAGAGTTTTCAATTAACTAGACCTAAACTTATCTTACAGAGTATATAGGCACATATTATGTATTTTGATATACTTATAAGAGTATATGTGTAAGATGGTAAAGTCGAGAAGTAGATTATTAATATGTACCGATAATACACAACACATACGATTAACGATAAAAAAATTACACTCTATCGTTAAGAATGTTCGAGAGCAATTGAATACTAAAAAGCTTAATGTAATAAGTAAGTGTTGAAACGAACACACTGCAACATTAGCAAGAAACAATTTAATGAATCTTTGACTGACCGGTCCAGCAAAATTAATATAGTTTTTGTTATGTTCGTGTGAAGTTAGGTAATTCTAGTAAGTATGGGATGCTTGTGTCGCGATCGCCTCCGGTGCAGAGCCGTTGGCCTCAGCCGAGTTGCCTTCCACTTGCCCAATACGCTGTCGCAACCGGCAGACGTTGCACCTGCCAATGAGATGTGCCTCCGCAAATTACCAATGATCATAACAAATCGCTCCCAGTATGTCAAATTACTAAGAGGCGAGAGCTATCTAACTTTTACCATTCACTATTTCGTGTCCTCCTAAGTGATAAACAATTATGAACACTAAACAAACACCGGTTTCCGGGAGATTCTGCGTGGTACAGCATCACTTTCACTTTCGTTATCACCTGATAACTGGTAGACATAAAAGGCGATTGCACACATGGTTAAATAACAAGAATTAAGTGGTTTTATAAACATAAAAAAAAACATAGATCAAATAAACTATTCATTTATGTCCATCTTTGGCATATATTTTGAGGCCAGAATACAAATTAAATGACTAAACGGAGCTTTCGTCATTGAATATTTCTGATACTTGAAGCTTTATACAGAGATAAAAAAGATTTAATACGAAAATATGTGAATGATTGTACGTTCATTTTATCATTAAGTATGGATACGATGATAAGGCACGCTATCATCTACCGGCTACCAGCTGTAGTGACGTCAGGGCGAAACAATATTGGTCTCCCACTTACGTCACGCTCACACCACCCTAGGGAAAACTATTTATAGCTTTTTGTATTGAATCTGGAGAAGCTATTATATCTGTATATCAAAAAAGTTATATATATATATATATATATATATATATATATATATATATATATATATATATATATATATATATATATATATATATCTGTCTTTTTGTATTTTACTAGAATAGTTGCTTGTACAACTTATATCTCAGTGTTATTTACATGTTTTCAATTATTATTTACAAAATCTATCTCTTAAAATGTTATCTAAATACTTATGAGAATATAGCACTTTATTCATGAAGTATACATAATTGCACTAAAGTGTACTCTAGACACAATCATTAGTCATCATTTACTTTTTTGACTAATATTAATTCATTGTCAATACAGGTCGCAAAATAAACCAGAACGTACAAACTACGATCAGTTTAAATATTTTAATGAACAAATAATTAGACATGTCAATTTTTCACTACAAATAAATTGATTTTTATTTTTAGATATGTAAAGAATAAAATATCACTTTTCTTTATTTATTTATTTATTTAGGCAAGCCAACGTAACAAACATACGATGAGACTTATTGAGGAAAAAGTATTGTGTCCAATAATGAGAAAGCGAATTACACTGTACATCACACTTACAGGCTAGCTCAACATGATTAAAACAAAACAACAAGCATTTCTAATCTATGACTCTATACCAAGTTAAATACAACAAAAAATAAAAATATCAAAAATACAAACAAAATATACAAAATTACAACTAAGCGTCTAAATAAAAACTTTTAAGAATATATAAGAAAACTATTTAAAAATATTGAAAACTGTGACATAATCTAAAAAAGCCAAGCTAACTAACAGCCTACTTCATATTTTTAGCCTTACAATTGGTGCTGCTCTAACGCTTTCTGTAGCGGAATTACGTCACGATGTCTAAAAATATCTAGGTGGTGTGGTAAAGCGGCAGTAAGGGGGTGTAGGCGCGGGCCCGCGGCCTCGGCCTCCGCATCGCCGCCGCCCGTGACGTCACAAGCGCATTACGTCACGCATCGACCCGCGCCCCGTTTCAAGGACGCCCATGCTTGCCGGCTACTGGCTTCCTTAAACTTCTATAAAACCTAATTTGCGAGCAAATTTGCCCTAAGCGACTAAAGCTGAGCAAAATTTTTACATAGCTTAAAACGAAAAATGATATTCGACTTGGTAGGAACTTCGTCGCGAAATGAGTTACGTCGCAACGAGTTTTTCGCACTTTTGGCTAGACAAGTTTTTATTTAGTTGCTTATTATTAATAAAAAAATATGTTAATATTGCAACACTCAAAATTAAATTATTAATTTCATATTGTATGTATCGCATTAATACAATAACAATGTAACGTGAAATAAGCTTAATTTTTATTATCTTTAATTAATGAATGTCGTCATCCTTATTCATATTTACAATTCTTATTATTTAATTAGCAATAAATATATATATATATATATATATATATATATATATATATATATATATATATATATATATATATATATATATAGATATATAGATATATATATATATATATATATATATATATATATATATATATATATATATATATATATATATATCGATATATATTTTTTTAATACTTGCCATCACAATAATATCTAACAAATGACAAGATTACATAGTTCAGCGATACTTTAAGACTTGTTATACATTCTGTCATCGTCATCACAATGAAAAATATCTGTCAAGTGCGAGTAGTACTCGTGCATCGATGGTTCCGTATCAATAATTTATCAAAGTTGACAAACTCAAATTGGCGGATACATTTTTTAATATCATTTATTTACTTGTAAGAATCTTTTCATTTTTTAGACACTATAAAAGTAGTACGTTCTAATAATTATATTAATCGTTACACGAGTTTTCTGTTGTCTGTATGTCTACTGTTTTCTTATGTCGAAAATGTGAGAGACATTTTCGACATAAGAATAGCGAATATAAACACGTGTATGTTATTATTTTATAAGTTCTATTGAAATGCTAGATCTAACAAATACGTCATGTTAATTTTACACTAACTTAAAAACAATTGTACAATTTTATCTTAAATTAAAATTGGCACATTCAATGATATCTATCCAAATTAATAAATTATAAAAATACCCAACTCGGGCGGAAAGCTGAGAACGGAATGTCTTGAACTTGACGCTAGGCTTTTTAATATTTCATTGAAAATGAAATAGTATGAAATATAACTTATTTTATATTACTATTACAAGAATATAATTATGAGCTATATATATGATATTAATAATATAAAGTTGTACAATTTATTTGGTGGAACCGAATTAGAAATATTATTAAAGATATTAGATATATCAAGAAAGGCTATAGGCTACATAAAGTTAATCGTTTCAATGTAATCCACTGTACAGGTCAGAGTTAGTTATTTCCATTTCCCCACCACAGCGAAGCCGCAGGTAAAAGTTAGTTAATGTATAAAACAAAATGTACATATATATTTACATATTATTTTATACAATACACATTTGTTCTAAATTTAACAGACTTTTTATTACCTAAAAAAATTATCTAGTTTTTCTTCAACCTAAAAAGACCTCACATGTAAATAACTGACTATTTTTATTTATAAGGGGATAGCTTTTTTAAGCGTCATGATAGTTTTAACTCGTATTAGCTCAACCCCATTATAAATTTATTCCATTCTCCATTCATTATTATCAAGTTACATTCATAGCCTACTAGGTACCTACATAATTATGAGACATTGCGTGTTGAGTGGCGGAACTCAACGTCAATTGGGAATCAAACCCACAACCGTGTTGCAGATGCGCTGCTGCTGCGCCACGACGGCGTCGACCTATATGTACGAGTTTATACGAGTATACGATTTGTTCTACTTAAACAGATCTTTATCTGTTTTTTGTAGTATACAGTTTCTTTATTAAAAGAATATAAGGTTAGTTATACAATATTAATAAGATTTAACATTTGACTTGTATAAGAAAATAAAATAAATATTAAAATCATTATATTTTAAAACTTTTAATAGAAAGTATTAAAGTTAATATATTTATATGATATGCGGCGCCTAGTTCTTACTTAACCGGTTTCATACAAAGTATTAAGATATGTAAATAATATAATATTAAGAGTATAGTAGTGGAATAATATAACCTGGCTGCGATTAAGCTAAATCACGTATGCGGCGACTAGTGCTCGCTTCACTTATATATTTGAAATAACTGAGGTTTCCACAGCACGACTTACTGAGGTAAATTGTTATAATATATTTATATAAAGACCGAATGTAAAGTACATTGGAATTAAACACGCCCAGTCTATAAAAACCATAAATTAATATAAACTTATTAATTTTAAATTAATTTAAAATAACATAAAATTAAACTAACATGTTATGTTACGACTTCTATTAAATCAATATAATTAATTCATGCAAAATAGTTTCATAATCATTTATTCACGAAACAGTCAAGATGTTGCTAAGTTGTTGTCAGTAACCAAGTTTTTATAACCAAAACTAAATCAATGGAAAGTGAATGCTCATTTGAAATTATAATGACGAAATGTAGGATAATGTCCTCAGTGACGTATATCAACAACACTAAAAGCTTTAACTACTCTGTATTGTCGGGTTCGCAGCTTTAACGTCCATGTAACGTCATAGTGACGTCACCCACGCGCCCCCGACCGCCTGTTACAGCTGTAATCGACCGCCCGATATATATGAAAAATACTTTATGGTGATAAAAGTATGTATTCACTTAAACTTTGTTAACTAATAAATGAACATTTTGTTCCTAATTATATATACAAAATACTGATTTTAATTTTAAATGACATTTTATAGTAATAACACAATTTTTTTCCGTATATTTGCAAAACTTCCTTAGATATTCTGCGACGTGCCTTGTCACAGGCGAATGGCCATCGAATGAACATGATAATGAGGACTGGTAACATTTAACAGCCCATACTTAGTATTAATAGTCGTAGTAAATCTTATGAATAGTAAATATTTTTTCAATTTTTATTGGTAGTGTTCTTTATGAATAGTAATGATAAAACAATTAGTTTATGTCTATTTTGTAGCTATATATACTCGTACTAAAATATTAAAATTTAATCTAGAACGTTGAGCATTGTATTTAAAAAATAAAAATAAAAATATATATATATAGTACATGTGATTTTCGAAATATTTGGAACGTGAAAAATCTTTATTTTACCTGTACGAAAAACAATATCAATATAATAATAATGTTTAATGTAACCTGTATAAAAAAATGTTCTCAAAAAGCCAATTTACTAAAATTACTAATACTTACTTTCCGTCAAACTCCTTAAAAACAATTATCTTCTTGTTTTTAAACCGAGGCTTATACTAAGTATAAATAATTTTATTATTGCACGAGGCACTCAGGACAGATTTCTCTGAATTGGAACATTTTGTATTATAAGCCAATATTTATGTTAAGCCGTTTACCTTGAAAACGTTCGCCACTAATTTTTTTAACGAATAGTTAATTCATTGTCAAAGTACAAGATAATTGCCAGTTTTATAAATAACATATTTTTTAAATAGGAGTATCAAATTCAATGTTTTTGTTTTCTTAAATATTAATTAATTACATTTAAACTTAATAAAATAAAAAAAAACATAAACATGAATTTGCGTATAAGTACATACATAAAAATTTATAATTTTTTTTTACTTATATATCTACGTATATAAGTATTAAAAATATGAATAGCATAATCATACTTTTATACTATTATATAATACTACGCATATTTTAAAAACTCGTATATTCAGTTTATAATATACGATAACTGTGCATAGATGCGACAGAGCCACCTATCGCTAGCTTGAGGCATCACTTTCTATCGGGACCTAACTTATAAGTTTCACTGGAAAGCTCTTACAATCTTGTTTGTCAACATTTTGTTCTTGTTACAGATGTCGTTGCTTAAAATTATTATTGTAATTTTACATTAAAATATATAAATAGTTATAAGGTTCATAATAGAATAATATATATTTATAATTGGTATATTGGTATCGCTCTGTAGTGTAAAAAAAGGTTATTCCCTGTAGATTTTTTATGGTTTTGTAATTCTTACAAAGCTACTCAGTCTACCCATAACTGAGTACCGACCCACCTGTACTTTGTATATATTATTGCAGTTCCATCTTTGCTATTGCCCACCGAGCTTGTACCCAGGGTTTTGTACCTCACGGAAAATTACTAGATCTGAATAAGATACGTTATATAAAAATATCATAATAAAATTTTTATTTATAATTAAGTTCAGCTTTAACTAAATAATAAGAACGTTTAGGGTAACAAGTAATATTATCAAAATAATAAAAGTCAAGTGCGATTAAGACTCGCGCATCAAGTTTTTGTATAAATATCATGATTGTAGTATATCGACAAGTACAGCTTATAAAAATTATCAAACTTAAATTTACGGGCGTATGCATTTTGTATGAAATCAAATACAAGTATAAGCTTGTAATGGTCGTTCTGTAATGCACCTATAAATTTCTAATCTTCGGATTTATTCTTTATATGTCCTTATTTCTTGCCATATTTCGTACCCTATAGGTTTTGATCACTCGGCAAAAACGAAGTAGAAAATGCTCAATCTTTTGATTGCGGTGACGAGGTTTATAATTGAAATTAATTTCAGATCGATACCTCTGCACAATCTTGACAAAACGTAACTTGACAGACCTACAAATGGACAACAAAGTGATCTGTTTTCTACTTTTGAGGTACAGCAACCCTATAGACAAATACGATGTCAAGTATGTTCATATAGTTTGAAGAATCAGATGCACTTGTCAAACTAAACTTTTTGCACATAAACCTTGTAAGTTAGCCTCGATAGTGACACGCGGATTTTAAAATGTTTCAAATTACCAAACGTTCCTATATAATTTATAAATGAGGAAACAACATGCGAATAAAAATCCGCACTAAATTGCTGTAACCAAGTTGCAATACCATATTGGAACATAGGAAACAAATTTATTTTGCATAAAATACAAAATGATGTTGACGCTATATATATTTTTCATATGTTTATACCTAGGCTATATACGATTTTAGAACCAATCAGTGCAAGGTCAAGAATCTAATTAGCTGAGCTAAAAATGCTTAAGGATGTAAGAGAAGTAAAGCTTTTAAATTATATTTTCAAATAGAAGTCTATGATACAAATTAATTTTTAAATGCATTTATTATTTAAAGTATTAGGTATCAAAATAAATAGAAACAATTATAAAAATGTACGTACATAATAAATTTTGCGTAAACAAGAGTCATTTGCATATAGATAGATTTTATTTAATCTATTAACATATAGTTTAAATAAAATCTGAGTACGTCGTATTGAATAAAAATTAATATTTTTATATTATAAGAAATGAATTGTTTTTAAAGGTAAATAATAGCTGTATATTTGTAACAAGCATTTATTTCTTTATGCTTTAAAATATGCACATACAAGTATATACTTTTTATTGTTGATATCGGCGAGAGCTTTTTAGCCACAGTATTAAATTTTTAAGTTAGTACTTCGATAGTTGATGCCTTTATGTTTCACTAATGATATAGAAATAGGAAAATTATTAAAAATATGCAAGTATATATAACTATTTTCAATATTATTGTACAACTTATTCATTCATAAACAATACAATTTTTATTTAAATAAAACACTTTATAAACTTTATTTATAGGACTATAACTGTAAAATGAATTTAATCTAATTTTGATTAAGTGAGAGAGATTTTGAGTCAATATATATATATATATATATATATATATATATATATATATATATATATATATATATATATATATATATATATATATATATATATATATATATATATATATATATCTATATCAAACAAAATTACTTATCATCTGTCTCTTTTTCGCAAAATTAATACGAGTACGTTGGAACATAAAAAAGTCTAAGTCGTAAGAGTTCCATACGATATATATATATATATATATATATATATATATATATATATATATATATATATATATATATATATATATATATATATATATATATATATATATATATATATATATATATATATATATATATATATGTGATGTCATTGGATCATTAAAGATATTATGTAAAAATATTATGTTTTATCTTATTAAATAAAATATTTATCTTATTTCTAGGATGCGAAATGTCTTACTTTGAATATGTAATCGTTTTAGTAGTAAAAGGTTTGTTTCCAATCGTGAAATAATGACGTGAACAGTGGGATGATTAGCTCCCACCTACCATCCAACTCTCTTGAACTTTACGAGTATATGTATATGTATTTTTTCAAGAATTTTTACTTAGTTCAGGTTTCAAGATATGAGCATATTTTTTTATAAATTAATATATTAGTATCTGAATTGCGTTAATATACAAGTATTATTTTTATGTACTACATGCGCAAGATCTACAAATCTATTTCCTATGAACTCTCGTTCATATTTAGCTATATTAGTTTAAGCAGGTTTGTATATAGTAATTACTTTGTAATAATATAAAAAAAATAATAAATATATTATAAAATATTTTAAATATTTAAAGATTTGAACTTGTGCCTAAAGTGACAAGTGATCAATAGGTCAAACAAAAATGTAACTTTTGCTGACATGACAAAGTATACGTTCATATAAGTTTTTTATTGGATCATTATTTGTTATACATTTTGTAACTTATGGATATTAGAAAAAAAGGTACAAAAATTCATCTCACGCAAAGAACACGACACATTATTTTGATTTGGCATTTTCATATGTGTGCATTTTATTAAAACAACGTGAACTGTAACTTAATGGTTAAAGAATAATAATGTCTAGACCTAACTAGGAAACAACGTGACATGAATATCTGAAGATGAGTGTCAACATGAAACCACTTAAAAATAGCCGTCATGGAATATAGAGTAATATATTTAGAGAATCGTATTTTTTTAATAAAATTTTATATCAAACAGCATACAATTTCAAAAAAAAATCTAGTTTACTTAACATTTTATTATTTTGAAATAATATGTGATAAATAAATAAATAGCTTCACACTACCCTACCTAGCTATCCTACCTAGGGAAACTTAGAATAAACATTCCGTTCCCCACTTCCAGAAACATTGCGTGTTGAGTGGCGAAACTCAACGCCACGCTTTGTCTTGTTACCAGAGATAGGAAATGAACATAATTCATCTCCCACAGTGAAAATCGATCCCACAACCGTGAGATGCTGCGCAACGACTTAATATTTATTTATAATATTTTGCATAGCCTTATTTAAGCGAAAATCACGAATATATGCATTAAAATAACCAGAATTCAAATATAAAACATCAATAAAAAATAACAGATATTAGAAGTATAAAAATAAACACTAAATCATAACAAAAGATACGGCGTTTTGTCTATAACTTAATAAGTCTGAAATTAATGGTTCTTAACATAATAGAAACTGCAAATGCCACTGATTTCATAACCTCCCAAGGGATCTATCGCCTTTTCGCCCTAAAAATTTTGATACAGTTTAGGCTATTACATTTTCGATCTTAGATGTGATACTCATGGTTGAAAATAAGGTAAAAGGAAGGGTAGTGTTATAGAGTTTGCAATAGCATTTGTTGAGGTGTATACATTGGATTCAATTTTCGGGGCGTGGCGAATCAAGCACCGTGACACAATGTATTCAAGTCGGCAATATTTGGCTGATAAAACTACCGTATAAATTAGCAGACCTTTCTTCATCGCTGCCATTTTTAGAAATGAGATAGTAGTGTTCAGACATACTTTCTATCCCGCGAAGTTATCGATTTAAAATTACGTGGTTGTGTTTAAGTAGGAATCAAAGTATGTTCGCCGAGGGTAAATATAAATGATGCATGGCTTGTATAGCGTGATAGTTCAAAGTCCGGTGCCGTCAACACGCTGACCAGTTGTCTTCCGGCGCATTTACAGTCAACCCTCTCTAGTTGTTGGTCAACTCATACAATTCAACTCAATTGTACCGATTATCAAATAGCAGCGAATATGATACGGTCCTGATAGAACATACATTTATGTAATTAGGTTCCTCTATGAAATTAGCTATATGATATATTTAACATTTGTTTGACAGTATTTTTTTCTTGTTACAGGGCCGAGCGCCATTGACCCGCGCTCGCCAAGCGCTTTTACGGCAAACTCGTCCAGCATGCTACTGCTGCAAACACACGTATGTATCATCATTTATGTAATAATTATTCCAATTCTATGTAGTCCAGTTATTCAGCATATTATATATGTTTAATAATATTATTTTTAAAATCTTGAAAAACTGTTTGGAACACTAATTTTGTTTAAGAACAATTTAAAATTATAACTTAATTAAACATCTGCACAATAAACAGGCTGTGTCACCATAAAAAATAATTACGAAACGATTGTCATGCTTGATACGCCATTGGTGCGCCATGGCCGCCCATGTTTTAGTTCCGCCTACTGTAATTGTAACGCCTTAAGTATTGATTTTGTTTATTACAGAGCAACTACGGTACGTCTTTCACTGATCTATTGTCACCGCAATTTCAAGAAGACTCTTCTGAAATCTTTGAAGAAAACTTAGATCCGTTCCCAGACGTTGAATTTCATGCACCAATTCCTCCTGAAATAAAATCTCAACGCGCTACTCCTGTAAGCGAAACACCTTCACCTGTTCTAGGCCCAGCTTTACCTAGCTTTGAAGAAACCTACTCAGTACGCTATCCAAAACAAGAAATGGCAGAATTTGGTTTAAAAATGGATGAGGACTGCTATAATGTCAGTGCCTACTCCCATCCAGGACATGCGCCAACCCAATTGTTATATCAATATCATCAACCTTCGCTGCCATATGTTCCATCGCCCTACTACGCTCCAGCTCAACCATGTTCACCAACGTTTGATACCGGTGGAGTAACTAATACTCAAGATTCATATTCTCTACCACCGTTTCCAAGTTCCGTTGACTTACATGTAACTACTGATCCGGGAAACAGACAAAGAAGGTCATCATTACCAGTTCAAAGATCAGAATCCAGTAGTTCAAATGAAAGTCCTAAGATACATGGTAGTAGAGTTCACTGTATGCAAGCATCAGCGCCCAGTTCCGCATCTAGTTCTCCTGGTGGAATACCACAAGATAATACAGTATCACGAGCAGCACCACCGTCACCAAGTCAACTTTGCGCTGTTTGTGGTGATACCGCAGCATGTCAACATTATGGTGTTCGCACTTGTGAAGGTTGTAAAGGTTTCTTTAAAAGAACAGTTCAAAAGGGTTCAAAATATGTATGTCTAGCGGAAAAATCTTGTCCTGTTGATAAGAGAAGAAGAAATCGATGCCAATTTTGTCGTTTTCAAAAGTGCCTTGCGGTTGGCATGGTAAAAGAAGTAGTACGAACTGATTCGTTAAAGGGAAGACGAGGTAGATTACCTTCTAAGCCAAAATGTCCACAAGAATCTCCTCCGAGTCCACCTATTTCTTTAATCACAGCACTAGTCAGAGCCCACGTGGATACGTCACCTGACTTTGCCAACTTAGATTATTCACAATATAGGGAGCCTAATCCTATGGAACCACCTACATCCGACCTAGAAGTTATTCAGCAGTTTTATTCGATACTAACAACCTCCATAGATATGATAAAGATTTTTGCTGAAAAAGTACCGGGATATGGTGAACTATGTCCAGAAGATCGTGAACAACTATTTGCTTCAGCGCGACTTGAGCTATTTGTGCTACGACTTGCCTACCGTACTCGTCCGGAAGATACTAAGCTTACCTTTTGCAACGGATTAGTACTAGACAAGCGACAATGTCAACGATCTTTTGGTGATTGGCTACATGCAGTGCTTGATTTTAGTAACACTCTACACACGATGGATATTGACATTTCTACTTTCGCTTGCTTGTGCGCTCTAACTCTAATCACAGGTATGAACAAGAACATTTTACAAAATTTCATTTTTACCAATAACCATGTCGAAAAGTTTAGTATTGATGTTAAATACGTTAGTAAATTACATAACCTTACTATGCAAATGATCAATAAACGTATAAAACTAAAATATATTGGTACAAACATACATATGTATATAGATAAATTTAAAGAATTTTTAAATTCAGTTTTTTTATTATTTTAGTCCATTAATATCTTTTTATTTGTTTTTAGAGCGACATGGATTAAAAGAGCCACATAGAGTAGAGCAACTACAAATGAAAATCATTGGATGTTTACGCGCTCATATACCGGGAGGTGGAAGTACAAACGCCGTCGGTGCTCCACATTTTAGTCGTGTCCTAGGGGCTCTACCAGAACTGCGGTCGCTTTCCGTGCAAGGTCTTCAGCGTATTTTTTATTTGAAACTGGAAGACTTAGTTCCAGCGCCGCCACTAATTGAAAATATGTTTCGCGCCAGCCTGCCATTCTAGAGGTCTGCACGCTTTCCCACAATGACATCCCGAGGACCATCCCCGCCTTCAAGACGCATTCTCTTCTAGAGCTGACTCCGTTATTTTTATAAGTGTTTACCTAGATTAAAACTATTTTTCTAGAGATTAATAGAACTCTACATGACTCGATCTCTGCGGTATCGGTTTGTGCTTGTACGTACGAATAATTAATTGAATAATTTTACTTTAGAAAAAAATCTTACTATGTAAGTCCTAATATATTGGGCACTTATAGTTAAGCTTAATTTATTATTAATGTATATTTGGGTGTGATTCTGTTTTATCTTATAAAGGTATCTTTTAGTAGTCTGCATTTAAGTTACCGCTCGTGATCAATGGCATCTCGTCGTACAAATATTCCTACGTTATTTACTTGTGTATTATTAAATAAGAAAAATCTAGTCACAAGACTTACAAATGTTAAAAATTTGGCTCGTAATCACCGAATTTTATTAAAAATTTATAAATAATTAAGATATATGTTAACATCTAATTGAGTGTGATGTAATTGAGAAAACAAAATTTCATGTCCGTTATCGAAGATAAAAGCGAAGAAAATACCTTAGAAAATATCTTTAAGAAGATATAAAATATAATTGGTACGTAATATTACTAAAGTTCTGTTAAGTGCTTTTAAATAAGGTAGCGTATACACGCTTATATATTCCATAAAGGATATGAAATATGGACAACGCCGGGGTCTCACTGACCGCGTGCATATCACGCGAAGGGCTAGAGGCCCAGAACATAGATGGAAGTTACCTTTTAGGTTTAAATTATTTTATAACTATTTCATAAAATGTTAATGTGAATTGTTAAATAAAAATATATAGTACGTATAAGGTAAGAGAAAAAGTTCAGCATCTCTATTATAGACTCCCAACTCCAACGTGTCTTAAAGAGTACCTTCTTAGATAGGTAGCTTAGAAGTTTTCGTGCATAGTTGTTACTTTTTAAATTAAAAAAAAAACAAGTAGTCGTAGACACCTAAGACATATCAGTACTTTTTTACATACTGATAAAATATAATATGGTTAGGCTTTTCACCTAGTTTGACGCTAACTTTTTTTATTAATATATATAATCGTCTTTCTTGAAATCAGAATGGATATTGTATTTGGACCAATTGGATAGGAGGAAAAAGGAAGGCTTCATTAAAGCATATAGGTAACAAATTATCAATAAAATTGAAATTAAAGAAAATACCTAATATACTGAACAAAAATAATTTTTGATGGAGCGCTTTCAATTTTTGATGCAATAAAATTGCAAATTAGCTATTTCTACTAATAAATAAAATATCAATTTAAAATTATTATAGTATACGCAGGTATGAGATAAAAATCGTAGATTTAACTTTATAGGATATAAAGAAAAGAGTGATAATTTTATACAATGTACGAGTATATTGTTTTGTAATTACATATTTTGTAAACAATACTAGTGCTGAACTTTTTACTCAAGAAACCAGGGCTCCTTTATATGTATTAGTTAATTTTGTAGATTTATAAGAATAACTGAAAAATATGTCTCTTCATAATTCATTGCGGCGCGACTTTTGTGTTGGTAACTTGTGAAACTGTACGTATCAGATGCCTACCTACTTCACTAAAGATCAGAAAGTATTTTACTTTTAATAACTTCAAATGTTCTGCTAATAAAAAAAATATTGATGAGAATCCTCCCTAAGCTTTTGCGATAAACTTGGTTGTGCTTTCATATCACTACGAAACATAATTTAGAAATAAGTCAATCTATCATAAATTAATAATAATAATAAGGTATACTTAAATCACTGTTAAATAACTGTCACAAAACATTCCAAAAATCATTTCATTATTGTTTAAAATTTTGACACCAAGTTTTGTTTATAAGTATGTTAAAATTTAAATTGATATTCACACTCACATCACAAAAGTAGGTAAGCTCTGAATTTAACAAATATTAATTTTATCTTAGATGTAGATATTGTAGACTTATATTTCAAGAAAACTGTACATTTCGTTTTGAAATTTCCGAATTCAATTGCATTTTTTGTCTCAGCAAAGATTGATGTGCTTTTGTTATACTTTATACTTTTTCTTTGTAAATATTTCGTCACAATTATACTAGCGCATACGCGTTATATAAAATTTGTGTTTTCTTCTTTTCTTTTTACTCATATATAAATTAAACACTTTAAAAGAACATTATTGAAAGATGTAGGTACGTAGATACCTATTTTCTTTATATATCTAAACATCTATAACTTATCCATTATATTGTAATTTTAAAAATAGACATAACTAAAGCTCTGTTACTCAAAAGTATATAATGGAACTCTATAGGATCACTTAGTCGTCCGTCTGTCTGTCAAGACCATTTTCTATCTTTATCAAGCTGAAATTAATATCAAATACCCAGATTGGTGGCCTCTTAAAACACAATAAATATAAACTTCTAAGTCAACGTTATCAAAAAATATGAGCGTTTATACTTATTTTTTTTTGCATTTTGTATGAAAATCGCCGCGTAATCAAATACTATAGGACCCGTTCTCGTTGACCTAAACTTATAAAATTTGGCCATTGGTTAGAACTTATTGAATTGCAAATTTATTTGAATTGAAAAACTCACTCTTTACCGATATTTTTAAAATTACACAAATTGTACAACGTATGAGGAATACTTCACATTGTCTACTGAAATGTAAATGTGAACTTCGCTTGTCCATAAAATTGGTCTGTACCGGACACAAAAGATTATTAATAATTAACAATAACTATCTTTTATCAGATATACAGTTATTTCACTATAAATTACGGATGGACTTATAAAGGGGCTTTTTGGACTGTACCTTGAGTCCCATGAACTTATATTTATAACCTTTAGGGCCTCCGGTCTCCACTTAGGCAATAAAAGAAAAATTCCTCAGTTCTTCATGCTCCAGTTGGGCTCATCCTCACTGACCAAGCTTCTCTCTGCCTAATCACATTCGAAATAATCCTACTTATGTGCTCTTTCTAAGGAGTTCTATAATAATTATACATAGTATAGTATGGTATAGTATAGTTATAGTGTTTGGCTTCTTTAAAAGCACTTAGAGGGATTAACCTGTTATATCTCTCTTATCTAACATATTTCTGATTATTGTTAATATGTGTATATTCAAAGTACTTATCAGTTAAAACAGTCAAAAGAGTGGTGCTATAAGTATAACTTGCCTGTGTGTCAGTTTGTGACATTTTAACTCCCAAAGAATTATTATAATTAGGAGGAATTATATTTAGGATATCGTCCTTCAAAAGGACGAAACGGAACCATTAGAGGATCACTTGGTTGTCCATCTGTCTATATGTCTATCATTTTTCTTAAAATCGCGTGGATATATTAAGCTGAAAATAATATCCAATTTTCAAGTCTATAGTACTATCGACATGAAAATCTAATTTCTAAATCAACGCAGATAAAAATAAAAGCCGCGAGCGTATATGTATGTTTCGTTTTTGAATTTATAAAAGGTCAAAGGATCATAAGTTTTATTTTTTTATTTTACAGGGTTTTTGTGTCGGAAGTACTTAAAATTTTATTTTAAAAGTATGACTGAAATGGAAATTGTCCATAGTTGAGATATCAACATCCTTAGGCATTTTGTACTCTATCTCATGTGACATGTCCGTCATAAAAAACAAAGTAAAATTGAGTAAGGCTTAGTACTTAGATTTTTAAATGAATTTACATATTCTAGCCAGTAATAGTATTACTACTACTAGTCTATCTTACGGTCCAGATATGTTCATGTTATTATAACTTATACATTACTTACAGAACTTAAATTTATGACGAGTAATAAAAAATACTTTTTAAATATTTATTTATTTATAATAAAAAATCCATGTATTTCATAAATATAAGCCTGCATAAGTAATCTGTGGCTACCATGAACAACAAGTTGACATGGCAACTGACAAGTGACAATGACAAAAAATATAAGATTAGGCTTTTATTTGTTTTTAAAAGAATTATAAATGTGGTTATTTCAAACTGAAATTCGTAACAGATAAATTCTTTTAATCTAAAACTTACAATACCTTCAAAATGTCTGAAGGACTCGATATGACAGAAATTTTAGACAAAAACTTAGAGGATTTAGAGATTCAAGAAGTTCTAAGGAATGGAACAGATTTACGAGAATACGCCTTTCAAATTGATAAAAATATAAAAGAAGCTGAGAAAAGTTCTGTAGCTGACTATTTAAAGGAAAGTGAAAATATTGCGACGCTTCACAATCAAATTGAAGATTGTGATTCAATATTAGCAAGAATGGAAAGTATGTTGTTAGTTTTTCAGGTAAGACGTCCAATAAATAAACCTACTAATATATTAACGAAGATAGGTACTTATACTACATGTGGTTTTCAGAATGACTTGGGAAGTATTAGTAACGAAATTATTAGCTTACAAAAACGTTCTGTCAATATGTCAGTCCAACTTACTAACAGGCAAGCTCTTAAAGGACCACTGTCGTCATTTATTGAAGACATGGCTGTGTCGGAGACACTTATTTTGTAAGTATCGATAAATAATCTTGGATACAAAGGTGATGCTGTGGCACACCGGCTTACTGTAACTGCAACAATTGTAGGTTCAATTTCCACTCTGGAAGAATGAGTTGTTTCATTTTCTCACTCTGATAAGAAGACGAAAGTGCAGCATTTAACAATCTTGTATTTTATCTTGAAATCTTGTACAGTATTGATGTCATTAATATGAGTATTTGTAAGTTGAATGCTATCAACATATTATAATGTTTTCACAATATGATTTGATTGACTCATTATTGTTAAGATATCATTATGTAATATAATATATACAGCAAATTATTCTCACTCTTTTTTCAGTGGTATCAACAATGTTCCAATAATAGACAAAGAATTTATGGTTCAGCTAGCAATCCTAAATCAAAAATTAAACTTTGTTAAGGAACAAGATTTTAAGGAAACAAAGGCTTGTCATGATGTAAAAGATGTTCTAGAAAAACTCAAAATAAAATCAGTATCAAAAATACGAGCATATGTACTTGAACAAATATATAAATTCAGGAAACCAATGGCTAATTACCAAATACCACAAAATGCTATGTTAAAATATAAATTTTTCTTTGAATTCATTTTGGCTAATGAAAGAAATGTTGCACAAGAAATTTGCAATGAATATATTGATACTTTAAGCAAAGTTTATTATTCATATTTCAAATCCTATGCATCAAGATTGGACAAATTAAAATATGAAGAAGTACCCTCAAAAGATGACTTAATGGGAATTGAAGATGGCTCCAAAGGGGGATTTTTTCAAAAATCTAATTTAAAAAATAAAAGCACAATTTTTACTATTGGTAATCGTGGAGATGTTCTTGCCCAACAATTAGAAGCTCCAATTATTGTCCCACACGTACAGCAGAAATCCAAGGTACTACTACTGTTATTTTTTATCATTATTGTTTGTGCAGAACGCATGTTTTAGGTCTAATATCCCTATTATGATAAGATTTGAAGGAGGGCACCGCCACCCACACTGCTTAATTACCCAATGTGCCCAATAATAAACACAAAAGTACAGTTGAACTTAACAGTTATTTTCACCCTTTGATCTTTTCAGTTTGTAGTTAAATATTAGATGCTTTTAATATTGGTGTTTGATTTACTTATAACTGTTTTGTGTTGCTTTACAACAATAGTAATTTTATATGTACTACTAAAATGTAGCCAAATATGATTGACTACGCCTGCTACAACTACAAGTTTTTCTATATATTACACAATGTGACAGCTTCGACCGAATATTATGTACGCAACTGTTTTCGACACTTATTTCCTCACTTATCATAATATGTTGCGCCGATTAAAAATTATAGTGTATGAAAATTACATTTTCTATTATATGCGCAGAAATTTAATGACAGTCACTTAATTTACAAGTTACTCAAATCCAATCCTTGCAATCCAATCAACTCTAATATTGATGAAACAATTTTATTACACATTTACAATATTTATTGTGTTTTGTTTGGTGCCCGCAAATCAGCTCGTACTTTATTAAGAATCTAATCTCCTACGACTTCCAATAAAACATTTCAGATATTTGTTTTCATATATCATTGAATAATTTAATTCTGAGCAAAATTTAATGAGTTGCCATTTTCATTTAAAGTTTAACGGCGTCTAGGTGTTCAAGTCGCAATAAATTAATTATGCTCTATTTCCTTCCCAGGCCTTATTTGATTTAAATAGTTTAATGCTTATTTTTATTGTAAAATTATTGCTTTCTTTTATGGGAAAGACAAGGCAAACGAGCGTTCGAGTCACCTGTTGGTAAGTAATCACCGACGCCCACGACCCAGTGTAACACCTAGGTGTTACAGGTGCGTTGCCGGCCTTTAAAGTTGAGGTAGACGCGCTTTTTGAAGGTAACCATGTCGTATCGACCTGGAGACCCTGCCGCCGTCGAGCTATTCCACAGTTGTGTGGTACGTGGTAAAAAGTTCCTACGGAACCGCACAGTAGTGGAGTGCCAAGTGTCTAAGTGGTGGAGGTGATATTTTAGCTTATATCGTACAGTGCGGTTGGAAAATTCAGCGGCAGGTATCAGGTCAAACAGCTACCCAGAACACTTCCTATGGTATAAGCGGTAGAGAACGCGCAACGAAGAAACGTGTCTACGCAACGCCAAAGTGTCTGTGCCTTTCACAGATATATATATAGTATTCTTTATTGCAATCAATATATGTTGAATTACATACATAATAAAATATAGAAAATTGGGTCCTAAACGATTCAAACGGCTCTACGTTGTATGCGATCAAATGCTTCAAACTGACTGAGGTGCACCAGACCAGAGATGAGAACAGTACTCCATATGAAGCCTAACCTAGGCTCTATGCAGAGCCAATCGGTGTAAAGACGTGAAGTACTGTCTCGCTTTTCCGATGAGACCCAGTTTCCTGGCGGCCAACCTGGCCTTGCTTTCCAAATGTTCACGATACTGGCAGTCACTCGACTTTAAGAGGAGTGTTCTCAAAAACTGGCGACACGACAAATGGGTTTTTTTCAGTAGTTAACATTGCTAGGAGCGCCCCATGCAACACTCAATCAAAGGCTTTTGCCGTGTCCAGGCTAACTATCATGCCCTCTCCCTTGCTTTCGACAGCCGCAGCCCATCGGTGTGTAAGGTAAACCAGAAGATCACCGGTTGAGCGACCACGGCGGAAACCATATTGACGGTCGTTGATCCTCTAGATAAACCAGGAGCTGGCTGCTTATTATACCCTCTATTACTTTGGAGAACAGGGAGATGATAGTGATAGGCCTATAGTTCGCCGGATCCGAACTATCACCTTCCTTCGGGATCGGATGGGTCAGACCGCTTTTCCATGAATTCGGGACTATGCCGATTGAGTAGGAAAGCCGAAATAGTCGCGTTAGCACCGGTGTCAACTAAGGAGCGCAAGTTCCCACTCGACTTGTGGATGTCCAAGGAAGAGAGAGCTCGCCGAACAGCTTTTTGACTGAACTTGATGTCAGGCATTGAGCTCAGGCCAGGCATCTCGGAATTGTCGCCGGTGTCGTTCCTCGGTCATCAAGAGTCAAGTTTGAGGCAAAGAGAGTTCCCGGGATATCGGCTTTCTCTTTGGCCGTATGGACCAGGGTACCATTCTCTGTGAGTAGCGGTGGGAGCGAGAGCCGATTGAAGTTGCCAAGTGCAGCCTTAGAGAGCGCCCAGAACTGACTCGTTCCAGCCGGGTAGCCCACAAGTTTCTCGCCGATTTTGGTGACATGTTCGTATCTGGCTATGGAAATCGGCCAAACCAGCCTCCAGGGATAAGATGAGTAAAAAGTACGCAACGCATCCAAATCTGCCGACTTATAGTCAGCCAGACACGACAAATCGCGGGTGTTCTGTGTCTGTTGAGTTTAATTGGCACCTAGCTCCGTACCAGGCAATGTTATGAAGACCCCAAAGGAACATCGACCACAACCCGGTACTGTTCCGGATGTGAAGTCAGCAGAAGATCCAGTAAGTATGGCTATCCCTATCTGAGAGTCGTGTGGGCGAATCAACCAATTGGGAGAGTCCATTAGCCATTCCATTAGCATAAGCAGGGTCAAATGCAAATGCCACCACGCGTGGTCGGTGGTGCGTGACCCAAGCCAATCGACATTGTCGCCAACCGTATCACGACCTCAGCGGAGGGTATAAGTGAGAGCATGTCATCAATAGCCGATTGCAAGTGTTCTATGAGCCGATCTGTTTCTGCGTTACCACTATAGGACCTGTATAGACATGTGTAGATTCGGACACGGTATTTCGAATCAATACGAAGCCAGACAATAAACAGATCTCGACCTTCAAAATTGACACGACAGAAACTAAAGTCATCCCTTATATACGCAGCAACTCCGGCATGAGGCATGAAGTTATGCTCTAATTTGTAGCCGGGAAATGAAGATAGGCTGTGTCAGTCGGTCTGATAATCTGTGTTTCCATCAGAAACAACAAGGCTGAGGATTGTGATGGAAGGCGTTCAAGTTGGAGTGAAGACCCCTGATGTTAGATAAGTCCACTATAAGCGTGGTAGGGGTTGCCGTAGACCTTACGCCTCGTTTGCCTTGTCTATTGCGCGGTTCTGTGCCCTCCCCAGAATTCGACGGTTGGCCTGAGTTTGAGGACTCAGGGAGGGATTCTCCAGCACCGGGGATGCTGGTACCCTCCTGGGGTAAAATCTCTTTCAGTACCGCTGTCATTCTCTAGAAAGGGTTAAAGGTTGGGCTCCGGAGCTCGGCATTACCTAACGCGAAACGCAGTGGCAGAAAAAATCACTACTTAACGCCGATTTTAAACGCTATACAATAAAATAAACTATTTAAATGTTTCCAGTGGTTCACTAGACGTGTGCACAAACAATATATTTTTACTGTTTTATAATAATAATTCTAAGCTATGAAAAAGTTATCAAGTTATGGTAAACAATTTTACAGTATTCATATGAAGCATTGTTTCGAAGTTTACAATATGCTCTTGTGGACAACAGTTGTAGGGAGTACCTCTTCACAACTGAATTTTTCCATGTAAAAGGGAGTCATGCACAAGAGTTATTTGATAGAATACTTGGAAAAACATTATCTTTACTTGTGGTAAGTAATTTAACATAATATTTAAAAAATATTTTTATAATGTTTAAGATAATTTTCTTTAATAAGTCCATAACAACTAATGTTATGCAGAAGTAAAACGATATGCTCTGAAAACCAGGCAAAAATTAATAAGATGCAAGGCATAATTTTTTATTAATTTAAATAACACTGAACATTTTTTTTGTCTCTTACAAATAACATGCTATATTTTAGGAAATTGAGTAATATAGTTTTTTCCAAGATTTTATACGACAAATATATTATATATTTTTCAATAAATAACAATAAAATAATATACTTCTTATGTTGTTTCAGAAAAATGTAGAAAACTATGTTCTGGAATGTTACGACTGCCTTGCTTTGTTCCTTTGCATTCAGCTTATAAATAGGTACAGATGGATGTGCCATAAGAGAGCTGTAGCAGCTTTGGATAGGTAGGTTTGATAAATTTAATATTAAGTGAAGCTTTTATGTATATAATGTAAATAGTACTGTGTGCATACAGTCATCATGATTAGATCAGTAGTATTTTAATCATAGAAAAAAAAACATGAAGTAAAGTTTGAACTATAGAAAGTTGACAAAAAGATAGTTTATACATCTCCTCTGCTTACTCAGAATATATAAATAAAAATAAGTATTATTCTTTTGATGATAATTTTTTTACAGCTATTGGGATTCATTATTGGCTACCTTCTGGCCAAGATTAGAGTATGTATTGAAGTTAAACATCCAAAGCGTCAGGGATTGTGACCCGGCCAAGTTGTCTAACAAAGAAATGGGACCACACTATGTAAGTATCAATTAACCAATTACTATGAGAATATATTATCAGGACATCTTTTAATTTTTTCCAAACTTATTCTTAACAATGAATTATAATAAACAAGAGATAATTTCAGATTACAAGACGATACGCCGAGTTTTCAGCTGCAATGCTCAGTCTCAGTGAACAGTTCCCTTCTGAAGAACTTAGCAACTTATTACTAATACTTCAAGATGAGGTCCACTGCTTTCTGTTAAAAATGGCGGCCGAATTTCCACAACGAATACAGCAACTAATATTTCTTATAAACAATTATGATATGGTTCTAAGTATATTGATGGAACGGACTCGAGATAACACTAAAGAAGCTGAGAGTTTCAGAGAACAATTGCAAGCGAGAAGCTCAGAGTATGTGGAAGAAATCTTAAGTCCACATTTTGGAGGGCTCATGCAGTTTGTTAAGGAAGGTGAACAGCTATTAGAAAGCAATAGGAAAAATGATCTAGCAAATCTCGAAAAGAAATCAATATCACTTGTCACTTCCTTTACTAATAGTTGGAAGCAAAGCCTAGAAGAAATACATCGAGAAGTCTTGGTGTCATTCCCAAATCTTGTAACAGGTTCTGGTTTACTACAAATGGCACTTACTAATTTTGTTCAGTATTATCATAAATTTGTTAAATTATTGACTCCCAATGCTCGCACACAACTTGTTAATATACATGTCATTATGGTAGAGATTAAGAAGTATAAGACTAATTATTAATTGTAAATATTTAATTGGAAATATTTATTTGTATTTTATTACATTAGAAATAATATAGATTAAGGAAAGATGAATCTTGTAGGTCTCATAGAAGTATGATATGGTGAGTAAATAGGAAAAACCTGTATTTAAAGAATTATATATTTGTTGGTAAGTAAAGGATAAATAGCAAAGTTTAAGTTTCATTTCTTTTCCAAGTATTTTTTTCTTTAACAATGTTTTTTTTTTTTATCCTGTTTTATTTCCTAATTTCTATGAAACAGTTAACTTAGTAATATGTAAACTTATATTACACTTCACCTGTACTGAATGGTGGAACTCAAAGCCACACTAAATGTTGATATTAAATTATTGATAGGTAGTGTGTCCTTAAGCGGAATTTACACCCACAATTAAGAATAAAATTGAAAGACATTAGGTTTTATTCATTTATTATAAATACTTCTAAAATGAAGTAAATTTACAAAATCACAGAACATTTGGAAAAATGTACAAGCCTAACCAACCTTTACACTTAGAATCTGGACAAATATGTATTTGTACAAGTGTACCCAATTTTATAATATCTATAATAACAGTTACTTTTAAAGTTAATATTTAAAATTTATCATACACAAATGTTAATTTAAAGCTTCAAAACGTAATTCTGGATAAAAGTCCTTTCCATACTTTAAGCGATTTCTCTTGAACATAATCTTTCAGTAATTGTTCAAACTCAGGTGTAATTTGTTTTGGTTCCCATGAAAGTAATGCTTGTAATACCCTGTTTTGATTATGTTTGCTCATATATATCAGACTTGTGAAAATAGCTTCCTTAAGTGAATCTTGAGCTGGAAAACAGTTATGTTTTATGTTAATAAAAATTAGAAATAATCCTGCCTCTGGCTGTTTAAAAAGTTTAAACCTAAAACTAATAAACAAACATATGTCTATAATACTAACGATTTAGATCCAACATGTCTAATAAATTATTGACAACTATTTCACAATGTACTTTCATATCTGCTGGATATGGTTTCAATAGGGGTCCAAGTATTTCTATACTAAATTGTTTAACTTTAAGAGCTATATTGTCCTTTTCAATGAGAGGCATCAGCATTTTTTTAATTATGTTCTTTTGACACCATTCTGGTCCTTGCCTCTTTGCCAGAATTATAAGAGCCATTCTCAACATCTTCTTTTCCACTGAAATATCTAAAGGAAAAATACTATTAGTTAATCAATATTAAAAATTATATTATACTTAATTTGTCAAGAATCATAAGTACCTCGTAATTCTACGATAGACGTTCTAAACAGCTCCAATATTTTAGGTTCATTCCAGTCTGTTATTTGATAAAAGTATTTCCTATTCAGTATTACTCTAATATCTTGTACCCGGTTGTATCGGTCCTCGCACTTATAAAAGTGCAAAAGGTACACTAAACATGTCACTAGTGGACTCTTGGCTGTAATTGTAGTTTTTATAAGTTTTAAATATTTATCATAATATAATATAATTTAAATAGAGTTGCAATAAATATTACTCTAAAAAATATATTTTCAATTTATTTAGAAAATGTCTTAGTGACATTTGTTTTCTGTCTGCGAGACACTGCGTGGATCTCAACGCCACGCTTTGTTTTGCCAGAGCGGGGAAATGCTAGAATTCATTACCTAAGTAGGAATTGAACCCATAACATACGCGTTTACAACCAGGTGCTGTCCAGCTGCGTTTCGATGGCTTCATTTTCAATTAAAAGTATCATCATTTAATTCTTTTTTTTTTTACTTTAATGATGATATTTTTTACAATTTATAAAAGAACCGTCGACTTACCTATGCCCATATGAGCTAAGGGCAGTATATGCATCCAAACTTCTAAGCACTGCTTTATCAACGGAACGACTTTGAAAGAAAGACAATACATGGCGTCCAGAATAAAGAGACGAAGTCGCATTTTCAAACCGAAGTAGCGACATATTAAAGCGTACACGTGAGATAAACTTTCAATGACATCGAACTCAGGAGTTTTGTTCAATTGGAATAAAGAAAACTCTATTTGTATTAAGATAATGTTGACTATGTCTGGTACACACGTGCCCAGCTGTTTTACTATGAACAGAACGACTTGTTCCGACTTGGTCATGGCCGGCGCTGGCGGCAAGGCGTTTTTGTTGAAAAGCTCCACTTTCCGCGTTGGATCCTTTAAATATTTCAGAAATCCACTCAAGAAATGCTTTAAATTCCAATTATGTTGTATATCTTCCACAAGTTTGGACATTGCCGGTTTAGCCTTCTCAGCTGGCAGTTCTACTATATGAGCTATATTATCTTCTAACTTTTTGCAAATAGAATTGGAAATATTATCTGTAAAAAATGTGTATTTCGATTAACACAATTTTGAAGAATAATAATTAGTCAAAAAGCAAAGTCATTGACAAGGTATCATATATTTTTCCACAAGACCCATACTTGTACCCATACAAGAGAAAAAAAATACTTACCAGGAACTTTCTTTGCATTAAATCTAATATTTGCTTTTCCATATTTATCTATCATTTTACAAAGTATGCTCTGTTTAGGATGATTTACTGGATCTTTTGTTGTTAGCATGTCGTCAAAACACGCATCATTCAGTTCTTTGCTAATATCGTACTGAGAGAAAGGTTCATTAGAATTTGCAAATATTTTGCTTATGTCCTTTCGGGGATATAATTTTGGGCTACTTTCACTTTCTGTCGATTGTTGAGGCATTTGTCGAGGATTTTGAGGCATTTTATTTGGGCTCATGTTAGAGCTTCGCAACACTCTCTTGCAACTTGCTTCAGGTGAACCATCAGAATCTGTACCTCTTAACCTCTTTCTCGATGGAGTTCCATCAATTTGACCAAGAACTTCTGCTGTGCACTTTGTCATGGATTCCGTGCTCGATTTTCTACTCGATGTTATAGATTCTTGATCGCTCATTTTACTCCGACTCCTAGTAGTTATATAGTTCTTGGCGGCTTGTGGCGGTGAACTAACAGTTCTAAAAACATCTTGAACTGTTTCAGAGTTACTTTCATGTCTACTGTATTTAT